>OU343161.1:244539928-245231358 GCA_910595825.1 Philhelius pedissequus
TTTTTCAGGACTTCTTATGGCGATGTATTACGTACTTTGCTTCGATAAAGGTTGGATTGTTGCGGTAGCCATTTTCTGGATTTTTTTTTAATTAAACAAACCAGCAGAGCATGGCATTTAAAAATAATATGCTGATGCATCTGGAAGATTGGTTTTTGTTATATGTACTAAATATCTGATGCATCTATTAGTTATTCAATATGAAAGTGGGCAAACTGCATTATTTAAATTTTTGTCTGTGGCCTATGACTGTCTGGCATCTGGAGCTACTATAGAAAGCTGCTGGGTTGGCTTTTTCCTCATCTTCAGAAATTCCTTTAGAGCATTATTAAATGTAATCATATGAGGGAGGACTGTTATTTGGCTGCAAACGATGTGTGGGAGATACTGCTATAAGTTCATGGCTAACAAACTTTCCCCATGCTGTGTTAGAATTGAAATAATAATCATTTTATGAAAATTTATGCAAATGCATGAAAGAACGAGTATTGACCCATCAAACAATTTTATATTGCAGTTATCGTATATTTATTTGTCCTCTTTGATTTATCAGTTTCAGTTGTACTTTTGTCAGATTTGATTGTGTCTTTGGGAGAGGACAGTCGAAACCTGAAAACGTAATGTTCAATAGTTCCAACTGTTTTATTTTATAAAATTCGCTAAACGCTTGCATAGATATGTCATGCATAGTAACTTATGTCGCCGCTATGCAAATCTTTATAAAGGGTGTTCCAATAAGATGTTTCATTTTAGTATTACAAACAAAAAACGATTTCTTTTCATGAAATTTTCCATTTGGGGTTTTTGTCCTCGATAACTTCACGAATTCCATCTTGAATCGATTGTGGAGCATTGGAATTGGCCTTATCTTTCATGTAGCTCCAAAGAAAAAAAGGCTAAAGGTGTTAAATCATAAGATCTCGGTGGCCAATTGTGATCACCTCTTCGAGAAATAACACGGTCAGGAGATTTTTCTGGCAAAAATGCGATTATTTCGTTTGCTTGTTTAGTACGTAGCGCCGTCTTGTAGTGATTTTTAACAATTTCGATGTATTGTTGAAGTATGTATCGTGTCATTTTTAGTAATGGCGTAGTTTTTACTTGCTAAATGTCAAAATATGACAGTTTCAAAAGTGACAGCTGCCCTAATAGCGGACTATTCAAAATGAAATCTCTTATTGTTTTCTCTATGTGACACAAAAGAGAGTTTTACAACAACAAAATACAAATATACGCCTACTCCCAAATAACAAGACAAGACCCAACCCTGGTTTCGTCTCCACAGACTATCGTCGGCGTCGTTGGTGCATTGCAAAAATACACACTTACCCACCCTTAAAAAAAGAGAAATCAATATGGGCGATGTCAAATGACTTTTCGATACAAAATCTAAATACTTATGAACGGTCTACATTTAGCTTATGTTTCTGCTATGCAACGTTACATAAGGTAATAAATAACATTTTTACGTTTAGAGAAATTATAAAGAGAACCCAGCCTTATGTACTCGCTATGATGGGTTAATGAATAAGGCTGCTATATTTTAAGTAAAGCTTATGTATATTGCTTTGCATTCCAATAAGCCCAAGATAATCTTCCCAGCTTCCTCCACAGTTTCTTCGTGCCAAGTTTCTTCGTGTGAAAGCTACAAGGCATTTAAAGGAAAACATCAACAAAATCTCCAGCAATTGGTTTCCCAGTGTAAAAGGGGGCTTATATACCTATCAGTGTTCTTCTTATAACGGTTTTTGTTATGTTAGGGAATTTTCTTTATAGCGTTTGTCTTATAAGCGTTTTTTTTATATGAAACTTTCTTATATCCGTCAACTACTGTATTTAAAAACTGGACCTAATAGGGAAGCAACCTATCTGAGCACTACCAGAAAGCAAATCTTCATTTTTGCATTATAAAAATAAATTACATTAATAATTAAAAAAAAAAATGCATACATCCCTGCATTAATGGCAACTCTGAATATGAAACACACAACTAACAGTTCGAGGTTAAAGAAGGTGTTTCTTTTCTGGTTTCGCTAACATTTTTTTTCAAACCTCTACTGGGTACCTACTCCTTTTCGAAAAAGGTTGAATCCAAACTATAGCCACAGACAGTCATCATAGTCATACTCTGTCCAGGCCGGCCGTCCATTCCGTCGTCATTGTGGTCTTAGTAGCTTTTGCCAACGAGACATTTTTATTTCCTCTTTTCCTCATCTTGGTTGTTGGTTCTTGGATCTTTGGGTTTCATTTTCGTATATTTACCCTCTCTCTCTTTCTTACTGGTAGTTTGGGACGTGTTTCTTTTGGGATTTCTATGCACCGCCAGCAGCATCAAACAGCAATACCCACAAAATTGTGTGTGCTTTTTGGGTGTTTTTGAGGAATTTTCGTTTTTTTTTTGGAATTTTTAGATCTGAAGGAATGTAAACATCTCAAATGGGGTTTTCTGGTTCAGTGCTTTGGCAATGCACAATCTTCTAGGAAAATGTCTCTTCTGTTTGTCTGCCTTATAAACCTCTATTTTTTGTCGTTGTTGTCGTTTATCGTTATTTTATTTTTTTGAGCTTAAGTAGAGTAGCAAGAAGCAAGCAGCAGCAGCAGCAGCGGCAGCTGAGTCGACCTTCGAACGAAATACTATGCAAAGCACAAACAAAGAGCTTGACTTCGTTTTTAATGGTGTTTTCTGTGTTTTAACTTGTTTTTTTCTTTTTCTCTTGGAATGGGGAACCGGTTACCTACAATTTTTTTTTTTTTTTTTTGCAAATCGTAATCATTTTTTTAGCGCTTTTTTTGTATTGTTGTTTGGAATATTTGCTGCTTTTGAAAGAGATGAAGTGTATGCAAATTATTAAAGAGAAGAAAAAAAATGAGTCATTGAGTAGAGAGTTATATAACGGTGTGTCTGTCTTAAGAAAAATTTACCGCAACCAATGCAAATGATTAGATCGATTCAAAAAATATGTAGGTACAAATAATAACGAGATTTTTTTTGTTGGCCTTAGCAAAAATTTAAAATGCAAAAAAAAAATTAACCAAATTAGTCATTTGAATAGGTACATACTATGTAAGGTACCTATACAATCTTTGGAAAAAATAGTAGAGGCCGGTCATAGTAACATCAATTACATTTAATTCTATTTAATTGTTTGCTTATAAATTATACGGAAGCAAAAAAATCACTTTCATTTATCTGAGTAATCCGAGCTTGGCTCTTTAAACATATTTTAATGATTGCAATGGCCGAAGAAGACAACATATTGATAAATTGTTTGTTCTCGTCTGATGAGGCCCATTTTGACTTAAACGGCAAAGTTAACAAGCAAAATTGCCGTATATGGAGTGAATCTAATCCAGAAATGCTCCATGAGACGGAACTGCACACAGAACGAGTCAATGTGTGGTGCGCATTTTCATCCAGGTGAATTGCCGGGCCATAAGAAAACGGTGTAACATAAACTTTCAATGGGGACCGTTATTTAAAGATGTTGAAGGAGTTTGTTTTACCCAGAACTTCGCCGAAGACGTATCCCTTTCAGCAGGATTTGGTTTCAACAAGATGGAGCAAATGCACACGTAGCCACACAAGTTATGGCGGAGCTCCAACGAAAATTCCCAAACAAATTGATATCCAGAAACTGCACTATCCGCTGGCCCCCAAGGTCTTTGACTGAATTTAAGCAGTCCATTAAGGCAATAATTGGGGCAATCCCAATTTCAACCCTTCAGGCCGCAATGAACAATTTTCTTATTAGGTGCCGCCTATGCGTGGATGAGCGTGGAGGTCATTTGCGGTATATCATCTTTAAAAACCATTAGTTATTTAAAATAAAATTTAATTTTTAATCCAATAAAAAAAATTAATGAAATACATCGATTAAAATAAAAGTTATTTATATTTCTTATTGTAGCACGATTCGTGCGCCACCCTGTATTACAAGATTATGTCTACAATTTTTGTCAAGTTCGCGAATATGTCAAAAATCAGAGATCTTTGTATGTGAGGTCTTTTTGGAAGATACAACAACACTAGCTGTTTCACAACCTTGGGAAAATTAAGTTCTAGAGAAATCAACTACATATAGTACGTTCTTCACCGCAAATTTATTACTCACCACAGTTACCAATTAATAGATCAACATTTCCACTTATGTTATCATACATTTTATATCTAATGACCCTGCTTGTTTAATTTTAATATTTTCCTTTATTTTTTGTTTAACATTATTGCTTTATTTTATAAGTTTTAAAATTATCTCATAATTATATAGTCTTCAATTTTTCACCTTCAACTTTTGAATTGTTGGCAATTAAGAATCATAAAATTAATTAAAGTGCGTGATCTAGGAGTTATTCTAGTTGTCTTATAAACTAACTGCTTGCATGCGTTGTCTTATCACTAATTACCACATCCATTCGCAACTTGTAAGTGCTGCTCACCATCCAGTATCAGTATCCCTTAAGACCAATATATTTTTCATACAACAGCATATATAAGTTTCATTAATTCTGGGCACTAAATTGTGTAGCTTAATAGTCCCGTAGATGTTAAACTTTGCCAACACAACCTCAACAATTTAATTACTAAACAGGACCAGTCCATATTTCTTGAAACACATTTCTAAAACCACAACTTGACATACATTGTTTGTTTTTACTAGTATGTATGACAAAACAGCGCCACCAATGTGAGAAGATTATACAGACTAAAATTCCACTGTGGTGTATAAACAAAATCAACATTTGACGTTCCATTAGTTTTCCCGCACAGTTTCAAGTTCATTGAAATCTGCTAATAAACAACTTTCCACATCACCGGACATATTGTAGTATCAACATTTCATACGTATGCTCGGCATTCATTTAACCTTTATCCTTTTGAGGCAAATCTTGTATGTACTGTGGTACAAGCTCTTTCTATTTTCCTAATTATTACGCCACTAACTTCATCCAATTTATGTAATTCTATTCTGCATGTTTGAGTTTTCCTGAAGCACACTTGCCATTTCTATAAAAAATCCACATCGTAATTAGCTGTTTATATTTTTAATTCAACACATTGTACCTACTCCTAATATAGGAATCGTGGTTTGCTGATGGGAATCTTAAAGTAAACCCCATATACAAAATCAAAGTATGTGTAGGTATAGGTGGTTCGTGAAGAAGACCTATAGAAGAGGCGAATTTGTGTGCAAACTAACAACCACAAATTGGGTATCAAAACCAAAAGTCGGAAGTGTAATAAATCCCGACAAGTTTTCTGCGTTTCTATATATATTCACGATACGTTAAGTTGTACCTCTATACCCTCATTAAGTATGGAGGAAGTTCTCCATTCGAATCTCTATTCTACCCTCCTCCCACCAGACACAAGAATACAAGTAGGTACATAGTATAACTGAACTCTTGTGATTTGAAGGAGCTAAATGTATCCACTACTACTATATACTATTGCCCCAGCACTATAAACGGAGTGTAAGAGCAACCTACTTTTTGGTTTGAATAAGTGCAAAAGTCCTTCGAAACAAAAGCTCACAAAAGTAAAAGAAAGTACATACGTTTGCTTGAATTCAATGTGTGAATGCTGAATCACTTAGTAATAATCAAGAAAAAAAAACAAAAAAAAAATTCAAGTCACAAAGAAATAATATATTTTATGAAAGAATTTGGACAGAAACACAAAGTGTAAAATCATGCTTTATATTCCATTTATTTCTTTACATTGAAACGATTACTAAAGGTGCTGTAATAAGGTCAAATATTAGGTGTTTATGGTAACGTGAAAATTCGTTCGAATTTGTACAAATTTTCACATTTTGCTGTCAAAACCTATAGGAAAAAAAAAACAAGTTTGAGAAACTAAGTGAGATTTCTAGTTACCAAACAGGCATAATAGAGTCACATCTCTGAAGGGGCAGGTTATTAAATGTTGTATTTGGATTCAGATCAAATAAATGCACACACATATGTCAAAATAAATTCTGTGAAATTTCTTAAACGTCAAATAGTTGAAAAATAAAATTGAGCAAATATCAGTATCAAATGTCTGCAGTGTCTTGTAATCCGCGAGTAATAATTTATACATAGTCGATGTCAATTGCATCTGCATTATTGTTAAATTTGATCCATTAATTATTTTTGACGTTTCCACACAAATATGGGAAGGAGATTTATCACAATAGGGCTTTTTTTTACCAAGCTATCTCTCTCTAAAGTGTCCCATCCCTTTCTCTATACATCTAGTGACACTTTGAGGGAAAACAAAACAATTTGATATAGAGAATCCAACAATGTTTTCCCTCAAAGTGATTTATCAGCCATTTTTTTGCCACTGACGTATCCGCCAGTACCCTATTTATTTAAACAAGTTAAAACTCTATCAAACATAAATGCGTACCGACCCTTAATGGTTATTTCCAATAGCGCATTCCCGTTAGGCTGCGCGTACAGTGGTGCGACAAAGCGATGCAATGCGAGAAGCGATTTCCAATTAAGAGGATGAAATAAAAAACAACAAGCACTGAAATTAAATAGTTTGATTTTTTTTTACGTTTAAGTCAAAACAAACATTTCTCGCATAAGCTCGCTTGAAAAGTAGTCAGAAGAGTTTGTGAGCGAGATGCTTCCTATAGGTATGTGAGAAACTCGCAATAAATATCGCTTCACGCTGCGTACGTATATAAGAATAAATGTATATATTTTTCGTACGGAAACGCTTCTCGCATCGTTTTGGCGCACCACTATTTCATGCTGGCTTTAGGTCATGACAAAAACATATTAAAAACAAAAAGGTCACATATAGTGAATTTTTTTAAACATGAACTTTGCTATCAAATATGTTACGTTGCGTTGTGTACTTGCTAATAAGGCCGAATCGTAACATTAGTATCCAAAGCGTTATTATAAACAATATACATAAATTACTATGATTATACTTTCGAGAGAAAAATTCGCCAAAGCGGGATTGGAAATCAACCATTAACCCAAATCATTTTATTTTTGCAATACAAAAATTGCCTCAATTCAGAAACTGTCAACGAAATCAAAAACTATCAAGCGACAAGCAACTGGCCGACGAAAATGACGTGAAGTCTTTGATTTCAGAAGTGTCATTTTTTGTTTTCCGTTTTCCTCGAGCCAGTTTCTGACATTTGACATTTGATATCATTTGATGTCAGCTGTGATATTTTTTTCGGGATTGAAGAGTTTTATAGCCCCTTCAGTTATGTAAATGCTTGGTTCCATTTGATCGTCCGCATAATTTTGTAATGTCAAAAAACTAGACTATAATGGAGTCTAGTTGCGATTCGTTAAGTTTCGTTCAATTAAACAAATTTTGCAAAAGCGATCTTCTGTCCATAGATATTAATATATTCATGCCCAGGTATTCAACTCATATCGTTATGCAGATAAAGTGAGCCCATCCGCCATATTGAACTTATAAATAGTTAGTTAAATAGATTCGTACCATACATGTATGTAAGAGTTCTGTGAGTTTATTTATATTTTTTGTACGATTTTTTAGGCCGATTAGGTACTTATTTAATTTTTCTGGGCAAATGCTTCTTTTCCGTGCATCCTTTAATCTAATCTTTTTTTGTTTTTTTCCATACAATAAAAATTGAAATCAAAATTGTTAAAAAATTAAATTCAATCAATATAAATAAAATCACAGAATTTTCAATATATACGCGTACATAATCTATTATTTTACCTTGTCACAAATGGAGGATAGGCTTTACTCTTTCATGCAAACGTTCGGTATCTAGTAGTATATATATTTTTTGCTTTAAAATTTAAAAAAAAAATGGTTAAATACAGACAAAAGTACATACATAAGACAACTCACTTTACAGTTTCCAAAGCTGTGTTGAACCCGACTCAATCAATTTATGAGTTCTAAATATGTATTGGAACTGTGGAACAAAACACAAAAAAGCTGAAAACCGGTGTTGATCGAAAGCGGAGTTGGTATTTTTTTAATTTTGTTTATGTGCGCATAAGTGAATTGTGGATGTATGAACGTGTAAATTTTGCAAATATAAATAAATTTTCGTTTGTTTCTTTGACATAAGCTTGTGTTTGATTATGTACATAGGTATGTATATTATAGTTGGACTTTTAGGTTTTACTAACAGTAAACTCTCCATTATGTTATGTGCTGTTATTCCTGTAAAACTAAAACTGGAAAAAAAATTACGGGTCACTCTTTAAACACTGATCAATTTACGCTTTTTTACTTTTGCATGCAGCATTTTGACGTTTCACAACCGAACAAGTTGAACCATATCGATTAAGATTTACATATAGTTGAAATGAAGTTAGAAAGCTGTACAGCTTCATTGTGGACACATATGTATAAAATATCTCATATGAAATTTTTGACAGCTATTGCAGTTGTAGCTCTAGTAGGGTTACCAGGCTGAAAGGAGTAAATCGTGACATCTTTAGGGGACAAGTGGCACAAAACCAATATTTTGAAAAATATAACAACAGAGTAAGTGAAGTAAAAATGTTCATTCGATTTATTATTATAAAAAAAAAAAACAATTCCAAACATCGAAAATTATAACTTATAAATTAAAATTATTTAATGAGAAACAAAAACAACAAAAATAATTAACTTCTTCCAAAAAAAAAATAATAATAATAAAAAAACCAAAACACGGTTTCATCACATTGTAAGTGTTTGTTAATTCAAAATATAATACGAATACGAATACTGACGGTGAAATTAATATAAAAAGTAAAAGTTAATAAGCTGTCATTTTACTTGTAAATACAAACGAAAATAATTCGTTTTGGAAACAAAAAACATTAAAGAACAGAAAGCATCACAAACCATAAACTGACATATTTTAGATTTTTAGATTTTGTTGTGTTGAGTCTCTTATAAAATAGTTTTACATTTGAGTTCTTTTCTCTGTTACTTTAGGAAATATACTTCCGCTATTAAGTATTGCCTGCTTTATACGGTCAGCATTTATGTTTGCCACTTGGCCTTGTTACATTAGGATATGCAAATACTCTTGATCAGGAGTATGACAGTTATATGTGACGTAGTGTCAGCTTCATAAACTGACAGATGAAGGATAACTTTAATCCATGAAGTAAGATGTAGTTCATTTAGTGGATGCGTTCGGCTTTAAAAGGATTTTTAACTTCAAATGGATGTGTTCACAGAGAATATTTTTAAGCATATTTAATGAAAATGTTCTTACAGTTTTCAATTGAAGGTTACCTTTTTTGAGTTGTTAGTTAATAAGGGGGATCGAGGTTTTTGTAGAGAGGACAAAATGCATTTTGGTATGAAAAAGTGCGATGTCTTGTAGCCATAAGTTCTTGTTTCAGTTACAGTTGATTTTCTTTTTCATATTATTACATCAGATTTTATGAATAGAAATTTCAAATCAAAACTCTATTAAGAGCAAGAACGTGTAACCAATCGGTTTACTTTAAATATTTGAATAACTTATCCCACCAAAACTTTCAATTTTGAATTTATGGTTATATGGTTTATTTTATATTCAAGTCATTTTTAACTTGGTTTATTTTTTTTTGTGATGCTTCCTTTTCATCAAAAAGGGTTATTATTTATTTTGTCACATACCTATATATTTAGGTATCTAGTTTGTGGTGTGGTATTGTGTGTAGGTGAAAAGGCATCTTAACCTTAATAAATATTATTCATGCTTTTCATCTTGTTTAAGGAAATTTCTTATTATGCATGTATATATATGTACATAAATAATTTCTGTCTATGGTATTTTATGATGAACAAAATTCCTTTTAAGGCAAAAAAAAAATCACGCTGATGTATAAAATAATGACGACTTAATGAAAAAAAAATGTGGATCGTATAGGTAACATTAACTTGCCTTTAAAATCGTTGAACACTTTGTAGACATAAAACGTGTCATTTTATATTTTGTATGTCACTATAACTTAAGGACACTTGTGTTTTTGTTTGTGTATGTGTGTGTGGTAATATCACTTACGAGGATATTCACCCGTGTTACTGATGCTATCTGTCATTTATGAGAGCTTTCGTTTTCTTTATGGTGAGTAAGTAAGGAGCTATAAAAAATGAAGTACCGCAGATTTCTTTTAGATTTTGTTTATTTCTACGTTTTATGGTAATATTAACTAATATATTTAAGAAAACATGAAACCGTAAACTAAATGCGATGATGGACTTATTTACTTGTTTTTTATTTGTCTGAATTTCATGTCGGTTCTAAACTAACAATTTATTATAACATTCGAATTTATATATGTGTCGTTTCCTTATTTTAGTTTTCATTTCGAAATGGAAAACTTTCTATATTCTTTTCGTTTCTTTAGTTCGTATGTCAATTGTATGTTGTACCTACATACATGTGTAGTACTTTGAAATTTGTTTCAAGAGAATAAAGTTTTCACGTGTCGGTCGTCTCAAAACTGGCTTTAAAAGTTTCTAACAACTTCATTTAGTTCCTTTATTTGTTATATACGAGTATCTAGCAGTATTGGTTACACATTTTCAAAAATTTTAGAATTCTAAAATAAATTGCTGTTTGCATTATTTATTCGTCTAAGAACAAGAATATCCTCATCGAACAGTCAAAACCTAGTATCTGCAATTGATGGGTTCGGTGCTGTTGGCCGCCATGGCCAAAAATGTTTCGGCAATTTATTTCATAAATTTAACAGACTTTGTAAAATGGCTGTAATGATTTTGATTTAAAGAGAAAACTATGTCCACTACTTTGGGTATAGTCCAAATTTTGGTCCAACATTTTTTTTTACGTATTTAGTTATACGGTTAGTACCTGTCACACAACCATTTTGTTTTTTCGACTTTCTCATAAATAGCTTAACGGATTTCGATCAAAATTATTATGTAGGATTCCCTTCAAATTCTCAACAATACTGCATAAAAAAATTTTCGAAAAATATTTTTTTGGATTTTGAAAAAAAAAAAGTTATTTTATTTTTATTTTTGAAAATTTAATATTTCGAAAGAGAATGACTATTTTTTTCGAAATTTTATTTTTTAGCTTATATTATTAATTACTTAAAATTTCCAAACCAAATTTTATTCAGAAAAAAATTTGTATATACAAAAATTAGTGAAAAACTACTTTAAAAATATATTTTGCAGCTTATACTAAGAATCTTGTGGAAGCGATGTGATCGAACATAAGAGCAAATACGTGCGATCCAGTCCTGCATTTTTTATTATTAAGAAAAAAAAATTCTCGGGAACTTTAGAGCGAAATTTTTAAACTTTTATTTTAATAACAAAATTAACAGTTTCTTAAAACAAATGCAAACATTATAAAATCTTAAAAAAAAATGTATTAAAAAATAGTTGAACGTATTAATTTTGTCCATTTCGCAGGATGAAAAACTGTCGTAAAATATATACTTAGTTCATCTCTGTTTTAATTGTGAGTTTTCATTTCGCCATGATCATGGTCTTGTTAACTCATCCAGGAGAAATTAAAAATTATAATTTTATAACTTCCGACATCTTTTGTAAATCTCAAATACGCGGTTTTGATTGTTCAGTGGTAAAATACTAAAAGAAAAACTAAAAACAATTTTCCTTTTTCTATTCTATAGAGAACAAAAGATGAACATATTCTCCTAAGGGTTGATGTGTTATTTTCATTGTGATGTCGACATGTTGATTATTCTTCCCTTTCATAAAACATCAAGTAAGACACACACAAAATTATTGAAATATCACCAAAAAAAAAATCCTGTGTATGTTGACTGCAGAGCTCCCTCCTTCACAATCTTCATGTATTTTAACACGCCCTAAAACTTCATGAAATAACTACATACATTATAACACAAAAATTCCTAAAACCATAGAAAACTTAAAATTCAAAACATAAATTGCTGTGTTCTCTCTACTGCTGCTGGGGCTGGCGGCTAGGTATTAGATTATTATGAAGGACTCTCTCTTGAATAGAGGATTTTTGGTTTTTTTTTTAAAGTTTATTAAAATTCATTTTCAGGCATTCACTGAATAATTCAATTTATTCATAAACTTTCACTTATCATAACTTCAACATTAAATTAAGCAAAAAAAAGAAAAAAAAAAGATTTCTCAAGCATATTGAAGTGATTTGTATCTACATAATTATGAATAGACTTAAAAAGTATATAACATGCTATATAATGGATTTTAATAGTTTTTATATTAGAACACGTGTACAAAGACTTTAACATTAATGTTTGGATTTAATACCTTTAGGTTATTCGGAAAATATGATAGGATTAAGTGCTTTATTCTCTGTTAAATCTTATCAGTTTTTAAATATATAAAGCTTTCAAAAGAATAGATATGTATTTAATTTGAAAAAGTTTTAGTTAATAATATTCTTATCCTCGTTTACATGAAGGTTGAATATGAGTATCTTTTTTAAATTCTTTACAAGCAGTTACATGTGCTGATATAACGGAATAATAGCTGTGTTTGATTTGAAGTTTTAGTGACCCTCAAAAAGTATCTAAAATCGCTGTGTTTTGTTAATCACAGCAACCAAGACTTTGAATCAACTTGCTTTCTACTGGCATTCAATTTTCGATGACATTTGCCATTCAAGTTATTGAACGTGAAGTTCGTTTGGCATTCAATATTTCCATTCGGTTGTGCAAATGGATAAAAAAAAATTCTGCTATTTTTAAATAAAAATATCTGTGCTAGTAGTCTGCGACCTATACGTTGTAACGAAATAACAAATTCATCTTTACCAAACAACCGATCTCCCAATTTCAACCACACATGGCATTCATCGATAAGCTAACTGCCACTTAACCTCAATTGAATTTTAAATTGAACAAAAACAAAAAAAGTAGAACCATCAAATACCGTCATTACCCTACGCCTTCACAAGCAATTTTTATTATTGATTTTTAAGCAATTATTGCAGACATTTTTATTTCTTCGTTGAGTGGGCAAATTATTTCATGAAATCTTATTGACAATCAGAGTGCCAAGCAAACAAAACCTATTGTATTTACATTTTCGACCTGTAATTTCAACCCAACCCATCAATATACATATGTAAAGGTGAAAAGCATACAAATGTCAGTCGAACTAACATTAAATGTCAAATTATTTCTTCATTTATTTCCACAGAAATGGTAAGAGATAAATTCTAAGATCAATTTCGTAAAATAATTTATTTCATGAAATTTGTGGTCTGCATTGGAAATTTCCATTGCATGTTCGTTTTTCTGAAAGAAATTATTTCTTATGGAGACGCAGGGTTAGACAGACACATGAACATACGACTTATATAGTGAAAGCAGAACATCATCATCAAGTTAAACATCATGTCATACCGTAAACTTTGTATTTTGGTTTGGAACAGGGCCGGGTCTACATTAAATGAAATACCGGGTTAGTCTATTTTGGGGAAACCTAATATAAAGTATATTAATTAACTTGTTAACATATTTTAGAAGGAAATTATTGTAATATTAAAAACCGAATGAAAATTGATATGCAAACGGAGTTCGGAACTCTTCACGTCCGAGTTTTATTTCTTCGGTCAGACCCTGGACCCGCTGACTCTACCTCAGCTAAATCTTGTATTTTTTATTTCTTTTTGTCTCTAATTGTTATAGTGAAATATAAGTGATGGACTGAGCTACGATACAAACAGTGAACAGAACAGTTGTGTACTTTTTTGTCGTCCTTAACAGTTCAGAACAACGCCACTGAACAGCGCTAATATTGTTCGTTATATTTGTTGCATGCGTAAAAATCCTACTCGGTCACAAACTTTAACCTATCACATCCGTAACTATTATAATTTATAGAATATCTACTTTGTCTTAGATAAATATTTGTAAAGCTTTCCAGCCTTATTCATAAGGCGTTTCTCTTTATTCGTTCAGAGCAGAGCAATGAACAGAGTTTGAACACATCTATTATGCACTTAGCTTGTTCCAAACAGAGCGAGCTCTGAACATTAATGTTTTTTAAACACACTTGAACCACACAAATCTGAACACATTTTCATTTTAACCGTAAAAAGCAATATAACACAAAACTACCCTTTTTTTTACAAAGATACACACCAGATACAGAAAATCAACAAGCGATCATCTTCTTTCGCCAACTTAATTGTATTTGATTATTTTTTTCTTCATGACACACATGGTATTTCGTGCGTTAAGCAATTTACTCACATGCTCAGTCAATTATGTCCGAGCACATCGAGTGAGATTTACACATGTTCAGAACGAAAAAAGAAGCACACATTTGGAGCTCTGAATGCTCTGAGTTAAAAAGAAACACATTTTTTTTAAAAGGAAAACACTAGACAGCGTAAATTAATAAATATAATGCCTTTAAATGCGAAAATGTTATGTAACGTTTAATAGAGGATTTGTAAGCTAAATGCGTTAAGAGGTTGAATAGTAAGGATATTTTAGAATCGAAATGTCATTTTTACATATCTAAACGTAATAGATTTTTCTTCTTGGTACTTTATTTGGCACAAGGGCATTACAACTAAAATGGATCAAAAAATATTTTATGAATATGAATTACATTTTAATTTTTATTCAAGCGTTGGGAGGTGTTTAGCGAATTCTATTGACGGTAGTTAGACATTATTTTCAAGCAATATATTACACTATACTAACATTATATAACTCATTAGCAAATTACCACTTTCACACTATATACTTTTTTTATTCTTTCTCCACGCCCACTCCATTATTGAAGGAAAACTTTCTGGGAAATACCTGTTTTCATTTAAGCGGTGTCGATTGTAAAACATAGGTATATGCAAGTGATAATTGCAAATGACGGTAAATGTTCAGTTTTGATATGGCGTTCAAGAAAAAGTGACCTAATTGCATGACGTCGGGTGTGAAAAAAAAATAAAATTATAGATACTCGTGCGTGCAAAAAAAAAAATATAAACTGCGCTTCAACTTAGAGAGATAAATTAAATTTTCTCATTATGACATAAGGGTGACATGCTCTTGTGTCTTCGTGACCTATTTCTATCGTTGCTGGATGCTTACAGAATCCATACCTTTTTTGCTAATATGCGTTGATATAAATATAGAAATGTTGTTGATGATTGAGATGATGGATGATGACTTCTTAACGGTTGTTGCGTCTTCTTGCGCGCACTTTTGTTAATTAGGCAAACATATAGATACCTATATATATCTTTACTTTTAATATTAAATATTAAATATTCCTTTACCATGGAGTACCTATACCTACATACATATATCTAGGTATAACTTTTGAAACGATGCTACTCAGGACTCAGGTGCTGTTAGTTGGGAAGAAGAAGTGTCATCTGTTTTGCTGTCAACTAAATGGCATGCCTATCAATTAGTGAATTCTTAAACGAAGGCAACTACGATGAGAGCAAGAGCATACTTCATTCGATTTAATGAATTAAAATTCATTATTTGTATTCGTGGTGTCTACACGTGTATTTAATTCAAGTGTGTACCTGCGGGGCCATGAATTTGAGATTATTCCTTGTGCCAACATTTAACATGGGAAATAATAAATAATACAAAAAAAAACTGATTAAATACTTGAAAGGAAGTAATTCGGATAAAATTATTTATGCAAGCATCATGAACTTTGTTTTAAAAAGTACAAAGTTTTGCGGATTTCAAAAGTATTTATTCAGAAGAAGAATAAAGTACTTTGCAGTTTACGTTTTAAATTTAAATCTCTTACTATACCTTCGGGCCTGAGGAGTCTTTTGAATGATGAGCGATGCTGAGAATTCCTGGAATTTTATATATTTATACATATTTTATTTTTCGTTTTATTTTCACTTACTTTGAATTTGAATTCGTGTTAGGTATAGGTAGAAGTTTTATCATATAGTTAGGCAGGTCGTAAAGTGACACTATAGGATGATACGATATGTATAGTGTAAATCCGTTTGATTGTTCGAATATACATTCATACCTTTATGTGCTAGGTGATGGAAAAGTTGTCACTCTAGCGGAAGATGTCATACGGCAAATGTCAGTTGAGATTTAGAACACTCAATTTATTTCGAAGTGCAATCCATATTGATCATACAAAGGGAAGTGTGAGCACACCTAATTTCTTTTATATAAACTGTGCTGTAAACATACCTAAAAACAATAATGTAAGCAATGTAGCGATACTCCTTAAATATCCCGCCCTAACGTCAGAAGCCATAACTGATGAATTATAGTGGAGAAAAGTAACGTGAGTTTTACTACCATGTTACAATTCACACTCACTGCGAACCGCACAATATCTAAGGGGAGATCAACAAATGATGACAAATCGAGTTCTACAGTAGTGAAAAGTACCAATTTAGTGTACATGCTAGATCTCCTACTCTTCGAAGGCTAAGGCACCCCACCTGGAAAGTAGACGTCCAGGTATAAGTAGTTAGTGGCGGCTGCTATCTCACTTCAGTCTGTAATTTAGTGACGACTGTTATCTCAGTTTTTAATCTGTATTGGATACTGCTATCTCAGTCAAACTTAGAGTTAAGGTACTTATAAGTTATATAAGTTTATTGTTTATTGTAAGACTTTATGAAAAAAAATGTATTAGAATTGTAAGAAATTAATTAAACAGAATTTAAAAAAAAAAAAACAAACCTAAACTAAACTTAAGGGTTGTTGCTTCTTTAGTAAAATCCCTGGAACCAACGGGCTTACCTTAACGTACAGTAAAAAGCTTCTCACAAAATAAAAACTTATACCAACATGAGTGAAGAAGAAGAAATACAAAATAAAAAAAAAACTACAAGTAAATATGGACACTATTTAAATCAACAAGTGTCAGAATATCAAATGTCAAAAAAAATCCTGCCTCAATTTGCCATCTCGTATAATAGCTATAAAGCCGGAAAGAGATAGGGCTCATAGATATCAAAATAATTCCCTATGGGTAAAGCGATTCACATCTTGTGAACGTATATTTGGTATCTGATGTTTACTTCACAAATGTCAAAGTAAAATTGACATTTGCCACCATTTGCAAAAATTATAGCATCTTCCGATAGGGTGACGGCTTTTTCGCCATCTATTATGTATTAGCATAAGCAGCTATAAGTCTTTATAACATGGCGATGTTTTTGTCAATTTTTGTACAAAATATTAGTAACTCCCAGGATTCCTCTAGTTGGCCCCATAGGCAATTTAGAACTAGATTGACAACAACAATTTTTACTTGCGATATAGGTACTATAGGGCAAGTTTTACATTTGGAAAAAAAATCGAACTCGAGATTTTAATCAAACTTGACATAACACATTGCCACACAAGAATTTTTTTGACTTGCGACTTTCTCATAAACGGCTCTATTGATTCCGATCAAAATTTTTATATAAGGGGTCATTTGAATTATAAAGAATACTGCATTCCAAAATTTTCGGAAAATATTTTTTTGGATTTTTGAAAAATAACAATTTTTTTTTGAAAATTCAATATTTTGAAAACAGGGATGGGTGATTTTTTTTTAAATTTAGTTTAAAATTTATATTATTAAATAATTCAAATTACCATACCAATTTTTTTTTAGTAACAAATTATATAATTTTGTTTATAAAAAATTCAGTAAAAAACGATTTTAAAAATATATTTTGTCATTTCTCTTAACAATCTTTTGCATACGATGTGATAGAACATAAGAGCACGTACGTGCGATCCAGTCGTGCATTTAATTTTGTACTTTCTGTTATTTTAACGAAAACTTTCACATAAGGGTCTCACTGTAAATATTGAGAAGCGTACTTCTAGGGGGCTACCAAGTAAATATAGAACGTTAGGCCCTAAAGGACATCACTACTGACCTGGGGGTTATATCAGATAATAAGATCATTGTAATTCGGGGCACTTCGTTATAAAGTCTCCGGGGCCTTTTGATCCCCAGTCCGCACCTGCTCAAATCTTATTTGCTTGAGGTATCATGTGAGAATTTTAAGGGATCAGAAACTTTTATAATTATTTCTGAACTACAGGACACACATGTGAAACATTTGCTTAATGGTCTAAGTCTGTAATGAACAGAAACTGAGGTATCCATTTATATTTTAGAGCATTTAACTAGCTGTAAGGATCTTTCAAATGAAAATGTAATGTAATGAAAACACATTTAGCCTTTGTTAGCACTCGATTTAAGACTGTGGGCAAATTTTGTTTTAAACTATGGAAGCTGGTTTATATTCGAATTATGTATGTATATTTCGAGTTATATAGTAAAAGCTAATTGACATCTAATAATCCCCTAATGGTACATAACTTTATTTCTCCTAATTTGAGGGACATTAGAAATTCAAAGTTTGGAAAGGAAAACATCCTTCCAAATCGTTCTTTTTGTTTAACTCCCTCTAATTTCATAAGATACTAAACCAACTGAGCCGCTGTCCTCATTAATTGCAATATCACTTGAATGTGACTTCAAACACTTGTGTTCCGAAGTTTTTGTGTTTTTCCACTCGACACCTCAATATTTAGACATTTACTCTTTTAGCTATAGGTCAAATTGCCTATCATCACTTTTACATCAATCATCGTTTATGCACAAAGGACAAAAAAAAAACATCTTCTGAATTTTCTTTTCAAATTGGCCTAAAGCAGCTTCGGCCAGGCCGCCTTTGACATACACTATGCCTATAATTGGATTGGTTTTTCTTATAAAGGGTCATTTGAGTTGTTTGAGAAGGGGCTTTGCCACTCGATTTTCTTTTCAGCCCAAACAAGAAACGTTTGAGGATTTTTTTTTGTTTGTTGTCTGGAGTCTGGACCCAACGTATATCTATATACACCATATCTTTTTGTCGCATTTTATGTCAATGTCCGGCATACATATGTGTAGGTAGATACATACAATTATATACTTGTCTGAGTTTGTATACTGATAAAGGTTTAAGTAGACAAAGTTCTAAATTACCTAGAAAAAATATATTAATAACTCTAGGAGGAAATTTGCGAGTTTTTTTTTTTTGTAAATAGCTAGTAAGGTATTCGGGAAATAAGCTAAGTAGAGCAGTTTGGACTATAGGGATCTTTGGAAAATGAAAAAAAAATGTTAAGCAATAAATTACCAGCTTAGATTAAAGAACATGATAAGCTGTAAGAAGTCTGGCCTTTGCTACTAAAAATTGGATTTTGAGGTAGAATTTGTTTTTTTTTATAATTTTTATTTTCATGTGATTTTAATTTGATTTTTAGACTATTTCACTAATTTTTGATTCCAATTTCGTCTTTCAAAAATCTATACAATAACATACGTCTTCTAACAAAATCGGGGTCTTCGAGTTCGATTTTTTTTCCAAATGCAAAACTTGCCCTATGGTAAAAATCTACTACAATAAGTATAAAATCTATCTTTTTTTTATTGACCAAATATTCGGCCTGATCCAGAATGTTTTTTGGACGGAAACTGGAGGCTTATACAATTTTGAAGAGTTAAATGATAAAATTCTCTCACAGAGAAATAAAATGGAAAACAGTCTGGAACGGCTTGAGAACAGTTTTCTGCTGAAACTTTGTATGTTTTTTTACCACTTTTTATTTGTTTAACAAAATCTTTTGTGCAACAACCAAGCAACGAGACAGACACAATTTTTTATGACAAACGTCAATTTGACATTTGTATAATTTTGTTCCATGCAAATATTTATTGGGCAGAAATTGAGATCGTGATTTTTAATAAGAGGGTTACACATGTATATGGGTTTTCTATGGCTACTTATGTCGTTTTCGATTGGCTGTTCGGAGTTACTCTTTTTCCACTTACTGTTACTCAAAACATGTTCGATTGACTGTTCGGAGTAGGGGTTTCGCAGTATTTTTCTGTTCTCGATTTCATAAGGGAATAAAAACAGAACACACATATACATTCAAAGTTTTTGTCGGATTATTTGTCAAAAGTAATAATTGTTTAAAAAAAAACGATGTTTAAGTTTGTATGCGTTAGTTTGCTTATGCGACTTTTTTATATTCGATTGGATTCAAAAACGAGTAAAACACTCCGAAATTTAATCGAAAACGACATTAATAACGAAATCTTGGGCAAAAAAAGACTCCGAGGGTTTTCGGCGTTGTTTCTAATGTCTTTTTTGATTGACTGTTCGGAGTTACTCTTTTTTTACTTTTTATGTTCTGTTCCTATACAAAATGAAAAAGCAGAATAAAAAGAGTAACACCAAACAGCCCATCGAAAATGACATAAGAGTGAAATAAATAGTAAGGCTCAAAGCCTTACAACTCCCAATCATTCCTCTATTTCAAATCTCAAATTCGAAAAATAATTGCTGGTGTAGTACCTCAGGGTTCCGTATTGTCTACGACCCTATTTCTCATTTTCATTAAAATGATACCAATTGTTTTCCTGACGACACAACTATTTTAAAATTCTTGTACATTCGGATGAATGTAGTACTCGTCCTTCTACGAATTTGTATCGTTTCCTTAGCCGTACAACACGAATGTAGAATAATATACAATGCTCTATTTTTCGCTTCCATTTTGTTATTACTTCAAAACCAATGTGCATCGGTATTCTCCGTTAAAATCAGTCTCTATTATTCTAATGCCCGTAATGTGATTGTTTAAGGGTAGTCAAAAACCCTTTTATGAGTCCCAATTATGTAAAAAAAATTATAAATGGGAAAAATGGAGATTTGTTTTGGAGTTAAAAGTTAAATTTGCATCGATAAAATTCCTAGCCTAACAATTTGATGGGACCACATTTTTTAATTCACAATTTTGTAGTTAAAAAAGAGTTTTTGCTTTTAACAAAAATAAATATGATTTCAAGCTCCAAACGAAATAATCAAACCTAAAACCTCTGCTGCAACCCCTTCTCGTAAAAGCATTACTACAAAAAATATATTTTGCTCTAAAAAAAAAGCTAAACACATCTTTTGTCAGCCTTAGCACACGTATAACGAACCATTTAACGAAATGAGCACATTTTAAGTGTCGGAACATAAAATAAAAAAAAACAAAACCAACAAAGCGCCAGATGTAAACGAATTCCATTTGCCGCATGCCATACTCTACCCATACATACCACATATACATAAAGCAATGAGAAAAACTATTTTCCACGCCGAGTCACACAACGTGGCTTAGAGAGTCAAATAAAAAAAATTTAAATCAAGTAAAACAAAAATGTACATTTGGGTAAAAAATTAAAGTAAAAAAAAAATAAACAAGTTGATATCACCTCAATCAATTGTGGACATTTTTTTTTTGAAATTTTTAGTTTGTGTATATCCTGACGAATGCACTGCAGTTGTGCACGATAAATTTAACAATTTGTTAACTCCTCTTCGTGTCACAAGCAGACTCAACAGAGATTTAGGCAAATGCATGTCCGTGTGGTGTGTTCGTCTCCGTGTTCAGGTACACAAATAAAAAAAAAAAAATCGCGGTAATTAAAATGGACGCGAAACATTGCACCAAAGGGTAAATTATTTTCCAAAAAGGTAGTCGTTTTCAATGGAACTCACATCAACTATCTCCTGGGCACAAATTCGGACTTGCAATTTTATAGACAAACTCAAACCCTCTGCCTGTTGTTTTTTTTTGTTTTTTTTTTTTTGTGTTTTTGTCAACGAATTGAAACATAACAAAGCGCACACATCTCTGGTATGTGACAAATAATTGATTCCTGGATCTGATCCAATTCCCGAAATATATTCGAACAATTTATGTCACTGCATCATCAGGAAATAAATATAATGGCATCAGAGCCATTGACAATGTTTGCATTTTGATATTTTGTCAATGTCACACGCATCACAACATTTTTCATATTCAACTTTGAGTAATTACAATTCTTGTTTTTCTTATTATTTTTTATTAATATTTCATCTGAAGGTTTGGTATTGGTTTTTTAGAAAAAAAAAACGTAAGACGGGATTTTAAGAATTGACTGACTGAACTTTATGGTTTATCAATTATTATTTCAGCAAAATCGGTCAAGGTATTACAAACATATTCAAATTCTAATCAAAAACAAAATTATTAAAATGCACAATTGGATCGCACGTACTTGCTGTTATGTTCAATCACATTATAAGCACAAGATCTTAATAAAAGCAGCTAAATATATGTTTAAATTTATTGTTTTTTTTTACTAAAGCTTTAATTTTTTGCTAGGAAAAACGTTTGTATGGCAATATTAAGTATTTAGCAATATAAATTTAAAAACACAATTTAAAAAAATTGTCCACCCGTTTTTGAAACACTGAATTTTCAATCAAAAGAAATATTTTGCAAAAAAATTCGTATGCAGTATTATTTAGAATCTTGTATAAAATTTTTGATCGAAATCCGTTGAGCCGTTAACGAGAAAGTCGAAAAAATGTTTATGGTAAATACCGTTAATAACATTTTATATAAAAAGTTGTTTAGACCAACTACCTAAATATGGCAGGTATACCATTATGCCGGATTTACACGATTACAAATTTCCATTAATTCATGTCATTAAACTGGCAAAATAATGGTAAAATCAAATCATTAATGATAAGCATTTACAAGGGGGCAAAATAATGACTGTTTGATTGATAATGAGAACCTGTTACTAAAGAATGAGCAAGTTCATTCTTCCTCGCGATGTGCCATTATCTTCAAAATGGCGTCACTGTGCATTTACATGATGTCATCTTAATGGCAATATTTAATGCCAGTTTTCTCTGCGATTTTTTTAATGACGAAAATAATGCCAAATTTTCAAACCATTTACACGATTTTTTCATTAGTGTCAATAAAATGGAAGAAATAATGGTAATTTGTCATTGTCACTCGTGTAAATCTGGCATTATTCTTGGGTCTAAAAAAAAAGATTTAAAAAAAGAATCGACGCAATCACCCAAGACGCTAAAAACTACTAAGTTTAAAAAAAATCGCAACCTGCTTCGGAAGTAAAAATTTGAAGAAAAGGGTTTAGATCGGTAAATATAACTCTCATGTCATAAATGTTAAACAAAATGTTTAAAAAAAGGTCTTGGACAAGTCGACATTATTCTTGAACAAAAAAATGTGTGCAAATACTGGCGCAAACACTATAGGTCGACATATTACACAAAATGCTACCATTGAATTTACTATACCATTAGGACTTTATCTACCTAGGCTCCGCTATGAACTCCAGCAACAATATCAGCCCTGAAATCAGAGATGAAGAAAAACTTATCATAATCGCTGATTTCTTGGGCTAAACAACGAATTGATTTGCAAGGTCCTATCTCGAGCAACTACAGTGTTCCTTTACAAGACATTAAACATCCCAGTGCTGACTTATGGCGCAGAAACATATGGTCATTGGCAAGGGTTGATGAGAACGCTTAAGGCTGTATACAGAGGAAAATTCTCGGGATATGATTTATGGTCCGGTGTGCATACGTCGTGAGGGAGGAAGAGATACAACAGCCAATACAACCTAACCAAAAAAATCATGTGAAGTAGCTCCGGAAAGTCTTCGAATCCAACTACAAGGAACCGTATTTTCAAAGGTTTGAAGTCTATTATGGATTTTTTGAAAACAAAAAATATTGTCTGAATATTATCAAAAAATTAAAGTACGAATGAGTGTTTCCCAATTTCTATTTTCAAAGATCTACCAAAAAGTATAGGTAATATAATCCAAGTAAGGAACTTTCGAGTCAATGAAAAAAAATTAAAGGAACATGTATTGGATTTTAAAAAAAATTCTGGCGTTTTTTTCTGCGAAAACTAGAGACATTTTTTGCTTGTCATTTTTTAAGGACACATATTTGTCGTTAAAGAATAAAATGCCTCGCTTATTTTTTTTATTTTAATAACCCTTGGAAATGCTAACTTGTCATTCAATTACCCTTCTAAAATGGGTTATATGCATTCCAAAAATAGAAAATGTGATTTATCAATGATTGTTGTAAATTTGTCGTAAATAAGTGGAGAAAGGAAACAAATGGTTGCTTTTCATTTTATTAAAAAAAAAAATGTCAATTTGTTAAAATGTGTTTCTTGTGCAATACTTGTAATTTTGTGGTACAGACTTATAAAAACAGGTACATTTTTTTCCGTTTCCGCAATTCAAATTTACGACAGTTATTGACATATCCCTTTTTATTTTCTAAGTTCATGTAACCAATTGTAAAGGGTGATTATTTTATTTATGACACCACAAAATTTACGACAAATTTACGACAGCCAATCCAATAGGTATTCCCTTGTAATTTTAAAGTGGTAGTCTTTTTTTTGGCGGCATCGAATTAGTGGTCATTCCACAAGAGGTAAACTGTGATGCACATGCCTAAGACTGAAAGCTGATCGGTTTCTTCAATGCAAGGGCCGCACATGAAAGCGGTATGGGGGTTCTGCTTTAACGACAGAAGACAACACTGAGTTTTTGAAGCATTAAAATTAAATGGTGACAAAACGGAGCCCTGGGGCACACCAGCATTTATTATATGAATATTAGAATTGAAACCGCCCAATACAAATTGTATTGATAGGTAAGTTCTAATCCAGTTAAGTAGAGATTCATCGATATCAAATGCACACATTTTCGATAAGAGAGATTTATGCCATTGCTCGGGGAAGAACATTCATCTTTTTTAGGGACAGACTGGACAAATGTTGGCTTTCTTCATATTGCCAAACCGTTATCTTAGGTGATATTTCTTTAACACAGAGGTATTGGCAAGAGAAATTTGCAAATATGATAGAATGGTCTGATTTGCCTAGAGACGATAATACACTTGCAGTGTATTTATCACTGTCAGAGGTAAGAAACAAGTCAAGAGTGTTGGCGGTTTGACCTGCAACATCAGGGATTAGAAGAGATTCGTCCACAAGCTGAGTCAGTTGATTTAACTAAGCAGTGAATGGAGGCGGACAGAGCATCAAATTCATTAAAAGTTGAATTTCTGTCCAAATTTGCGCTCCGATAAATAAAACACGTGTGTACTATGTGCTTGTTTCCTGAGAATTTTAATTTGATAGAAATCAAATGTCTCTAGTTCTCTCAGATTTATTCTCAGAAACAAAAGCTTTGATGAAATCCCTGTACCCATATCCCATCCATCTGACACTTCCACCCAATTGAATTACTGACATTTAAAAAAATGCCATATTGGTAGTGGTAGATGACCAAGAACCATAAAAAATCAATATAAAATCAAGATTACTCTAGGAGTTTCACACCAACCAAATGAAAAAAAAAAAAACATTAACCAATGTATATACATTTTGACATTATAAGTCAACCTCGTTTTTTTTTTTGTTTTTTGTTGTCGACTTGTTTTAATTTGTGGGTTGTGAGGAATGTTATTTAAACAATTCCCCAACTCTGATAGCTACACATTCCCAAAACCTGATGGAAATCAATCGAAAATGAAATGAACACTTCGGTAAATAATCCCTCTAAGCTCTGTCAACATAAACCAAATCAAGAAGTGATTGAAACAAAAGATTTTGTATGTATTTGTGTGTTCTTACAATTGAGGAAATGAATTTAGAAAATTTCTTAAAGCTTTAATACCTTAAAATCCACATCTATAATGTTCAATGTTCCTCTCTTCGAACTGAATAATATTTAGCGGTAATTTAATGAAATATTGTTTGAATATTTCATTACTATGTAGATTGGTTGTGATCTTAAATAATTCTTATGGTTCATTCGATATAATCCCGTTTGAATATTTAATAACTGCCAAAATCCATAGCTCAATCAAAATCTTATTCACAATCAAGAGCACACCTCAAGAACAAGCAATGCTCATCAATTCATAAATTAAATAAATCATATTATCAGATCCGATCCTATCCGAATCCGCATCCAGTGTGACAGTGATTAGGTCTTTGAATGCAAAAGCAGTTATGGAAATTGGATTTGCTTATTCATTCTCCACATCATCGCATCGCATCGCATTTATTAAGTATGTTTAAGTATAAGTATAAACTCATCTCATCTCATTAATAAATTGAAGGTTTTCATTATTATTTGTGCGATGACAGATTGACATACACAAGTCAAAATCTTTACTTATCGATGTGGTTGTGGTAATTATTATTATTTAAACACTGTACTCTAGTAATTACTCGTACACTATGTAACTTGGCATCCCACTTCTTCCTTTTACCACCCACTCTGACAAAAGTGAAAAAAAAATGTATCGATTAGGGAAACATAAGCCAGACAAATGATGTCAATTTCATTCCCTTTTTCTGTCTCAAACAAAAAAGGACACAATAAGGAATATACAAAAAAAAATATAAAAGGGTCCAGGAAATAGGGATGTAGTATATTCCTTTCGGTCTGATATAATTGCCATTTGGTCACGTCCATAGTAACCAGTCTGTTCATAAGTCTTCTCGGTCGTCGCCCAGCATGTCAGCACATTCTTGCGGCCATGAAATGCTTCGATTTGAGTGTAGTTGTGTTCTTGTCAACAATCCCATCACAATTATTTTCTCTGCTATGCTATAGTATCTCTGATGATGACTTTGTGAGTCTCGCTCGAATTTCCTCAGTCCACTGGGAATGTGGTCATTATGTTTCAAGCATTTTTCCCATTTATTGTGTATGTTGTCGTCGTCGTCTGTAGCTTTGGGGAAAACTAAACCTACTCAATAAATGCGAAATGGGACCACTTTAGCAAGGAATCTACGCCCCCCCCCCACAAATAAAAAGAATGGCTTTGGTATATTTAAGTTATAAAAACTAAATGCATAAAATGTCTCACGTATTTGTTCGTGGTTACTTGCCAACAGCTGTCATATTGTAATTTATTCATTGTTTCATTATTATCAACTGTTTGAAGTAACGATGATTACAGAGAACACAGAGTGAATAAAGAAATTTGCTACTAGCAATCTCAGGGCATTGATATATATGATGACTTGATTATCGCTTGACGATATCGCTTCAACGACAGTTTGGTATCACGTGTAACTGTGAAAATCAATCTTTATAACCGTGTCGGTCGCTTGAAAATCAGCTTCAAGTTAAACAAATCTTCAACGGAAAAAATGGTGTTAAGACAGTTAAACGAAGGCGCATTGATCCCACCCAAGTTAAAGAATTCTTAAAGAAGTTTGATTTATGTCCACGACTGTCATCATAAAGCCAACAAGGGTAATTTACGGTACAACGAATTTGACAATGACTGACGCTTTAAAAGCACTTTGTGGGATTTTAATTTTTTTCTTCAATTTTCAACAGCTGTCAAAAACGACAAGTGTCTGCTTGTCATACTTTTTTTTTTTATTTTTTTAAAAGATTTATCTATAAAGCATTTTAATCGGAACGCAGGTTCCATGGAAATAAACTCCCTCTTTTGTGTTCTCTGTCCCGTTTGATGAGTTTTAATAGGATCTTCCATTGTGAATAAACTTTCATTTCAGCATTCCTTGGGAATCAAAGTTGTTAGGTTCCACAAATTTTTGTACGTGAAGTATAAGTCCATAATCGAATTATGGACTTATGTCCCAATTGGGTTGGACACATGTAAGCCCATATAAAAAATGTATTGACTTATATCACCTGGAGTTATCTCCCTCCCTGCGCCTGGAAGTTCCGCTTGTCGTAAAAGTTGACTCACATATAGAAATGCAAATAACACCAAAGTGACAGAATAACACCTTGAACACCTCTTTTCCGATACAAGTCTTTGAATTGTATGAATGAATATATTTTAAGCGTTAACACCGCGTCCTCTAGATCTATGATGCCCCATTTAGACCTGGATGAGACTGCTTGTCCTAGAGCTCTTTCTCCAACTTTGTTCCTTTAGTACATTGGGTAATTTGTTTCTCTCCATATTTAAGTGTATCACAAAAAGAGTTTTGAAAAAAATACATAAAAATGCCAATGTCAAAAACATGCATTTGGAAAATTTTCGAAATACATCGAGCATCATGGAAGCATTTGCTTATCAATACATGATATTGATTTATAGACCGATCAGAAATGATCGTATCAAATCTATAAGGATTCCAAGGGCTAAAAAGGGATGGCATGCAACAGATTGTTCGAAATCTAGGAGTGGAGAATTTTGAAACGTTGCGTAGAGGGGAGAACTACAAGTTGGAAGAAATGAAGAAGAGAGAGTAAAGTAGACAGTAGCGCTGAAAAAGGGCAGGTTCTTGAATTTCCAGACAAATTTGATGACCAAACCTCTTTTCCGTATAGAACGGTTTTTTAATAATTACGAGTACATTTGTTTTTTTTTTAATCTCGGATTTTTTATCTCGCTTTTTATAATCCTGATTTGTATATTCCGCTTTAAATTATGCCGTTTCATAAAATCCCGTTTATTAAATTCCCGCTTTTGGAAAATAAGGTGCAAAAGGACGACGCATAACCCCCCTGCTTGTCCCAATATATAGGGTTTGGGGTGGAGTCGAGTTTGGGTGTGTGCAAAGATTTTGTTGTTACATTTATCAAAATACAAAACAGGCTAAGCGGGATTATATAAGATCGGTGGGAATAAAAAAAAAGTATTTCAAAAGGCGGGATTTTAAAGGGAGCGTATCGGAATCCCGCTTTTCAAAAATCCCGAAAAAAAATATTAAAATCCTGTCCTCTAAATTTTTTTAAATCCCGCCTTGTAAAATTTCTTTTATTCAAATTCCCGGGCGCTTTTTAAAATCCCGTTTGATCCCGCTTAGTCCGTTGTTACACAAAAAACTTTGTATACACCCAAACTCGACCCCACCCCAAAGCTTATATTGGGGCTTATAGGTGGGGTGTGTTGATTCCAAAAGCAGGAATTTAATAAACGGGATGGTAAAAACGGGATTTTAAGAAATGGGATAATGAAAAGTGGATTATAAGAATGCGTGATTATAAAAATAAGGATAATTAAAAGTACGCGATATTTGAGCTTCTGTTTTCCAACTAAAAATTAATAAGAACAAATGAATTTTTCAAAACCTGTTCACTAAAGAAACTACTTTAAAAACAAAATTTTGAACATGTCTTTTTTTTTAAAGAAAATTTCCTACATTTCTTAGTCAAACGAGAGAGAGTAGACACCAAGTGGCCGCTCTGTTTAAATATTAATTAGGTATTACGTTATCAATGCAAACATTTCAATGTGCATAATTTGTTCTTAAAATTTTGGTAGGGCCAATTTTCGATGCCAAAAACGAACATTTAACAGAGAATTACCCACACGCACCCTACGGTAATATTACAACAAGCTCAATTTCTAAGGTAAAATCCAAAATTTTCTTTTTTTTTCAATTAGGGGTAAGATAAGAAATAACTTGGTTGTCACTTCCAAACCTAACCCCTTTTTAAATCTATTACCTAAAGTAATATATTTAGCGGTGGTAAATTTAAAGTATTTAGGTATATAGGTATTTGCCCCGATGACAAGGATGTGCGAGTTTAAGTATCTTATACTTTCAGCAACGAACCAAAAATAATTCTCAACAGTTAATCACTAACCCCTTATAATTTGACAAAAGAACCCATAATTTCGGAACCTTTGGGTTAAACTAGGAATGAAATCTCTTAATTACGCCATAAAGAATGTGTCTCCCAGAGTAGGTACTTTAATTCAATTTTAAAATGGTTACTTTAAACGCTATACGCTGACACTTGAAGAACAACAAATTAAAAAAAAACAAACACTTTATAACACCATAAACCTAAAATAAAGTCCTTAAAAGTTTTCTTTTAACTCGTCTCCGAACTTTAAAAGAAAAAGAAGCAAATACTTGTATCTTTGTTTTTTTTTTTTTGTTATACAATAGGCTAAATAAACACTATAACATCCTGTGTCTATAAAAAGGCGTCAATCTTCCTTTTTTTTTCAATTTGGTTTCGGTATTAAAATCTTCAAATGATCCTGAATATTCAGAAAATAAATAAACATAAAAGAGACTCACAACAACAAGAAACGGAAATAAAAAAAAACTGACTAAAAATACAAACAAAAAACAAAAAAAAAAACGAAAAAGGACCTTCGACTTGAAAAAGTTCGCCTGATGGCGTTCACTTTGAACTTTGATTTGCTTTTTATTTTTTTTTCCTTTTTGCTTTTTGTTGTGCTTGTTAGAGCATCGTGATGAACATCTATTTTCTTGCATCATTTATCCATTCATATGTAGCATCAAACTTCCTGTGCTGCTCTTTGGATACAAAACTGACATTAAAAAGTCAGAGTATCGAAAACATGCACTACACAGCCCAATGAGTTAGCTAGGAGGCAGTATGAGACAGACAGGACATCCATAGAAAAAAAAAACACCACACACATACAATCATAAATTTGATTTGCCTTTCAACTGCAGAAGTAGGTACGTACATATAGAAGAGCAGTGCAATAATTTCCTCAAAAGCACACACACATCCTCTATCTGTCTGACTGCTGATGATGCGTCCCATCATCACCACCTAACAAGATAATCACTGATTATCCTCTCAAACGCCCATGCACATGGGACTACATGACGAAGCATGCTCTAGAGAGCTTGATGACGATCACGACGACGACAACGACGACGACGATTTAGATGCGCACATGATTTCACAATCATGGACATCACAAGGATTCATCATCGTTAGTATATAAGAGTATTCCGAAACTGCACAAAAACATCAGCTTCAGGATGGCTAGAGAATGGTATAGGAGTATCCACTTCTAAAACTCAAATTCTACATCAACCTTTAAACAGACTTAACAGGACCAAATCCATTGTTTATGGGCAAAATTGTTTCTGGAAGCATCACTAGCGTACAACATACAACAAATGGGCGGTGGCGGCCGGCGTGGCGGCTTAAAATCTGTGGTACAATCGCAAGGTCTATATTATGTACACACACTGAACAATCTCAAATAAATACACAAGCAAACAAAAAAAAAAATGCCAAGACAAGAGTTCACAGAAAAAAAACTGCAATACTCCAACCAATAGACCCCGACCATTCGAATCGATCAGCCACTATAGCAACCACCACCTTATACCACCCAACCATCCCAACCGACCGACCCACAATCGGGGCTAACAAGTGTCCCGCATCACAAATGCTCTCACTTCACTCTATGGCCTCTCCTCACTTATCCTCATGCTTGGGAGGAGCAGTTGGGAGCCTGTATGTCACCAAAGTGATTTAGTGCATGCATCGTCCATAAAAGAAAATGAGGATTATACTCACATCTCCCTTAGGAGTAGCTACATATGTATGTGTATCTGTGTGTGTGTGTGTGTTAGTTTAACCTCATTCAACCGGATGCTGGCAGGGTTGAGTCAGAGTCGTAGTCGGGGCCGTGGTCGAGGAGTCATATATGTATGTACATATAGGCAAATTGTTCAGTCGAGTGGCACAGAGGCAGCATTCCATATCCCAAAAGTAAAATAAAATAATACACTCCATATAGTTAGGGTGCTGGTGGCAATTTAGGCATAAGTGGTTTACTTTTGTTTATTATGTCAAGTTCGCAAATTGTACTCGAACAATATACAACTTTTATGACGTTGATTGGACTTAAGAGAATATTATTATGTCATATGAGTTTTACAGTGAAGTCTCCGTTAATGGACATTTCCCTTAGACAGACAAGAAAATGTATATTTATTTAACTCTCTCTTGCCATAAAAAAAGCAACGATCAAATTTTGCAGAATATTGCATTTTTTTTTATTTTCGGAAAGTTGATCAACTGGCAACTGTCAGTGAAATAATTACCCGTCAAATGTCAGTGACATGGAAACGATCAACTGTCAGTGAAATTATTTTGTATTTATTTTCCATGTCACAATTCAAATCTTTAGCAAAATTTTGACTATATAATATATACAGCGACATGAACGACGAATGGAACAAAAAAATCATTTTTTTTCGTTTTCCGAATGTTTGTATTTGGCAAATGAAAAAGCAATTACAATTGGTGCGCTGTCAGAGATATGTCAAAATAAAAACATAAATCAATTCCCAAAATAGGAATAATTGATCGCTTCGAATTTCACTCTGATTGATTTATGCGAACTATCAAATTGTATTCGCGTACATACCATCCACACTTCATTGAATAAATTGCTCGTGCCAAACTAACTTAAGAAACAGAGATGATTGATACGAACGGTCAATTGGATTCGTGTTCCACATACCATCCACACTTCAGTGAATAAGTTGCTCGTGTCCAACTTAGTTAAAAAACAGATATTGTCAATCATAAGATGTCATTCTCAACAAATAAAAACAGCCATGTGAATGAAATGTCAAAATGGATGAAAATTCGTTCTCCGCATGTGAGTAGTCCTTAATACTTGTCAGTTTTCGACGTGACAATGCTTTATTTCCTTGTGTCTTGAAATTCATCTAAACCTGGTAATTAAATTTCAATTCAATATCGCTGAATGTGATTTCAAGGGATATTTGACATTTGTGGAAAGTTGAGTTTAAAGTTTTACCTCTGGGATATTCTATTATCTACAGTTCACATGTACTTTTAACCAAAACTTTTCTAAGTAAAAGTAAAATGCCTACAGAAAATGGAAAGTTAGGTTAGTTAAATGTGCTGCCAGTTGATGTTGTTTCCCGCACACTTAGAATAAAGTAAATCTATTGTGGTACCCCGAAATGGTGTAACTTCTAATTGTATAACCTATGAGTTTTATGGATAATCATTATCAAGCCATTTTGAGGCTTTTATGAAGTTCAACATGCTTTTGCCTGAAAGATTCGAGAGCTCTTCTAAATTGTTGAAGAAATAGCTACCCAAGAATTTGTTCCTTATACGGCAAAGTACTGGGCAATGACACAGGAAATGAGAGGTGTCCTCGTGTTGATATTCGTCATTGCAATCTCTATATAGGTCATCGTTACTAAGGCCCATTTTTCGAATGGTAGCCCAGCAAGATGTGTCGATGAGTACGCTTAGAAGAGTTCGAAGGGAATCCTCATTTATGTGGATAATACTTTCTGTTCTTTTCTTGTCGAAATTGGGCCATAGTTTCCTGGTTATAGCACAGGTGTCGAACGCGTTCCATCGTTCGTTGGTTTTTAAAAGAATCTTCTTTCCAATGCTCTGTTTTGTGACAAAGAGTGGGATTCTAATCGACCCTTCCCCGCCAGCTCATTAGCTCTCTCGTTGTCCGAGATCCAGCAGAGTCTATATTGTTATGGTGCGTGGCAAGACTGCAAGTTACAAGTTTCGACTTGCTGCTTGGCTGTCAATAAAAAAAGGTGATATCAGCTTGTGGTATCGCCAGCATTAACACGTCTTTAGCTGTATTTGTGACTGCTAAGACCTCAGCCTGAAAGACTTTACTGTGATCAGGGCAGTAGTAGTTTCCTTTTTCCCTTTCCTGTCCGTACTTCCTGCTCCAAGAGCTTCCGTCTTCAACTAGTGAGATTTGGGCGAGTCACTGCTCGGTTTCTTTGTTCTAGTAAGATTTGGGCCAACTTCCCTGCTTCTAGATTCGTTACCACACCGAGAGTTGGGCGACTCCATTCTCCTAATAACATGATTATGTATTGGTAGGCCGTAATATAATACCGTATTACAAAGCCGTATTTACCTAGTTCTTAGGATTGTTTTTGATAAAATAAAAATTATATTATTGATAATTATTATTGGAGAGAGTTATTCTTCTGCACCCGAGTTTTGCTGTGCATTCTTCCGGGAAAACCCTGGGATCCGATGAGCTTTGAAAAAAAACGTCGAAATGGCAAATTTTCATCGAATAAACAAAATACTTTTCACTAAGGCGAAGTGAAATATAAATTAGAATTAATTTTGTTCGTGTTACATCATTTGTAAAATTATTGCCACCAGCACCTGAATTATAACTAACAAAGCAAAAGGGGCAATTAGTTGGGTGATTTGGTTTTGTGAGCGCCATTTTGCATGCATGCTATATTCCAAGTGTGGAGACAAGCAGTCTACACTCTGCATCAGCTACTCTGCTCTGCTACTGACTGCCAGCCACCAGTGCCAACAACATCCGGCTTGACTAAAGGGAATTTCCATGGGTTGGGATTAAAATAGAATGGCGAGGAGGTGTGTGTGTGAGTGTTTTGCTGGCACTGGGTTCAACGGGCACCAGAGATACTTAAGTGAGATTGAACAGGTGACTGGGATTAGGATTTACCACGAACCAAATAGGAATGAATTTTTTTTTTACTTATCCATAACGCCCGCCGGAAAAGGTTGTGTGCGGGTCAGAAGTGGGATGACAATGACGACACGCTTGAAAGAGAATTATTCGTTTCAAGTGGAGACAACAGATTGTCTCCACCCTTGCACCAACAACAGACCATCAAACTAAAGGAAAAATAAAGAAGAAGAAGACGTCGAACAGGAAAAAGCACTGAAGCAGGTCCAGCACCAGCATCAGTACGAGCACCGGTAGTAGCTGTATAGTAGTCTCAGCAGCAGGAAGACCCTTGTTTGTGATTGGCATACAAATTAATTTGTCAATTATTTTCAGAGTTTTATAGAGGTGTTGCACTATGATCCCAGTGCTTTTTGTGTCATGAATTACAATGACTCTTGAATTTGCACCGAGTGTCGAGCAGCCAGGAATTTAAATTGCAAATTTTGTCGAAACAGGACTAGGGCAGGACCGAGCAAGTGACGGGCAGGACAGAGTTGGTGTCTTTATGGTGCAGATTTTTTTGTCGGATGATGGGTTTTTTTTTGTGCAAAAATAAATTATTGAAGGATCTACGGAACTATGAACTCGTTTACGCTGACCGGAGTTGTTCCTTTATTCGATGACAACTGTGGCATTTCGTTTGCATTCTGATGATACTCCTTATTTTTTTTTGTTTACTCTATTACCGTCATTCCATCGTCGTTGTCAATTATATGTATTTTTTTTTATTTTTATTGCAACGAATCAATGGCAAATGCATTGTAATTGGAGTGGATTTTCCTTTTTTTAATTTTAATGGGACACAAGAGAAATACTTAATTGTATTATTCAGATTCCTTTTACTCTTGTTAAAAGGATTTTGTTTCACATAGAGAATTTTTAAGGAAGTGATATGATACATTTCTTGAACAAATCCGTATTTATAATTAATCCTATATTTCGATGATTCAAAAATTACCTTAATTTTTTACGATGACAAAAATGTTCTTAAAAGATGAAAAGGGCGACATCTATTTATGAATTGTGGCATTATTTTTCTTTGCACGTTCATTCAACCTGTTGTGCTTTTAGTGCGACTTGGATGATTGACATGATGACAAACTGTCGGCTGATCAATGGCTCGAGAACACATAAAGGTGCTGGAGTAGATATTGTTGGGCCTAGAACCAAACTTTTCTTATAAAAAAGTTTGGTTCTAGGCCCAACAATGTCTACTCCAGCACCTTTATGTGTTCTCGAGCCATTGATCAGCCGACATACCTTTCTTGCGACTCTACTTCGTTTAAAAAAAATTATCGAAGTGCTTCCAGGGAAGCTTACTACTTACCCAACTAATATTTAAGCTTCGATAAGACTTCGGTAAGTTATTTTAGTATCGGTAAGCCCTTACCGAAACGTTAAGGAAGTTAAATGAGTCTCTGGTTTAATTTTTAGATTTTCACTTCCACCTTAGTTTCTGGTACTTGTAAGCTATCTTGACAGGCTTAATGAGCGGTAGAAAACTTTAATTTGTAAACGGTATAACTTAGCTTAGTCCTACTGATAGATTTCATTTCCGTGTTCTGGTGAGTTTTTGAATTATATCACTATCATAAATAGTTTCTTCGAAATTCACCAGGATTATTATTACAATGTCCGTCAAGACGGAGCCAACGTATACCCTGATAAGTAGACTTTCTATCAATTTATCTTCCACATGGATCAACAGCAAGGATTATAACACCGATCCCTTAGGATAACCACTTGTTGTGTTAATTTTCTATTGTGTATTCTCTAATCCATCTATCCAATAAGAGACTCTAAGGGCTAGTTTCAAGATTTGAAATTGATTTAGCTCCTATGGAGTGTTGCAAAATCGAAGGTTTGGACTCAACTTACCGCTGGACCTGGAAGAATTTAACTCGCGATTTCGGCGGATTAACTGGGGTTCATTTACTGTTAATCATGTGATTAGCTATAACTTAATCAAAGTTTGTTGACAGTTCAGCTAGTCAATATATAAACGTGAACAAACCAACCATATGGACATGAGAAAATGATAGAAAAATTCATGATTATTGTACCACATTTCCACATTTTGGCACTTCGTGGAATCAGTGGCAAGTTCCAAGAAATCATTATCATCTTAATCGTAGTTTTCAAATACGTTTTATCCTAACAAAAATTATTATTTAAAATGTATTTAACTTTATTTCAATAAATACAAATCACGTATCTTGTGAAATTATTCATGATGTATTTATAAAATGATAACTGACAGTGACAAAAGCCATACACTTGAATATCGAGTAGATAGACTACTTTGAACTCGAGATCAGTTAACTCTCTCTTGACTCGCAATTGTGCAATGTACTCGAAGTTGAACCTGTTTTAAGAAATAACTCGAGTGGAGCTGATCTTCAAGTTAAATATGTGCAAGTTAAATATGTGCAACTAATCCTAAGGTAAATCACGGGGTTGCAAACGAAATACAGTTGAATTGGAAAGCAATATAAGTTCGAATTAAGAAGAGCAATCAACTAATATTCGTCCATTTTGACATTTAGTTCACATGGCATTTTTTTTTTATTTGTCGCGAATGACATTCTAAACGGAGCTTGGTTTTTGAAAATTCAAAAAAACACAGAAACTTGTAAAAAGTGAATGAAATTTTTATTTGGATCGATAAATCTATTTCTGCCATTTACTTTTTAAAAATAATTTCACTTAAATGTTGCCCGGGACTACGCTTCAGGTGGTCCATTCTGAAGGTCCAATTTTGGCAAACTTTTTCACACACTTCGGCCGGAATCTCACCAATGACGTGTTCAATGTTGGCTTCCAAGGCAGCAATCGTGTTTGGCTTGTCCCCATAGACAATAGACTTAACATAGCCCCACAAAAAATAGTCTAACGGGGTCAAATCACATGATCTTGGTGGCCAATTGACTGCGCCAAAAAGTGAAATCAACTGCTCACCAAATTCGCCTCTCAATTGATGCATGGTTTCGCGTGCAGTGTGGCATGTGACACCGTCCTGTTGGAACCACATGTCGACCGAGTTCAATTCTTGCATTTTCGGCAAAAAAAATCTGTTATCATCGAACGGTACCTTTCTCCATTGACCGTAACCCTGCGGCCTTCATCGTCCTTGAAGAAGTACGGCCCAATGATGCCGCCTGCACATAAACCGCACCAAACAGTGCATTTTTCGGGATGCATTGGTAGCTGCTGAATTGCCTCTGGCTGCTCTTCACTCCAAATACGGCAATTCTGCTTATTCACGTATACATTTAGCCAAAAATGAGCCTCGTCGCTGAAGACAATTTTGCGACGTAGCTTGCGAAACACATTTTTCACAGAGCACGAATTTTGACAATTAATTTCAATAATTTGCAAACGTTGTTCAGGCGTAAGTCTATTCATGATGAAATGGCAAACAATACTGAATCGAAATGTCAAATGTTCGTGGAATTTGTCATGTGTGGTCTGTCAAAAATATAAACGTCAAAAACCAAGTAGCAAAAAAATACCCGTTATAATTGAAATTTTCTGATTTTCAGGTTAGTCGTGAGTGAAAAATTTATTTGCAGAAGTGTGGATAGTATGTGGAACGCGAATAGAGTTCGACAGATAGTAACAATCAGATTTCTATTCTAATTAATATTAATTATATTTCTACCATTTTGTTCACAATTTGTAAAGAATTTATTTTTATTAGGTATTCCTTTATATTCGTCAGTTGTTGGTATCTCTCCTTCAGAGGATTCTTTTTGAGAAAAACAATACCGAAATTGTTAATACAGGAATTTAATAACATTACGAGTTCCAAGAAGGTGATTGTTTCCATATTGCTTCCCTCAAAAGAAAAATTCGACATAAAGGGATTGCAATAATCTATACATAGAATGAGTTCGAGTTAGAGGGACTTGACGTATTTCGATTTACGGGGTAGTTGTTTTGCATGGGATATATTGAGGGAGTGGAAAAATATGGTAAACAAATTCGAGTTAAAGGTTCTGTATCCTCAGGTACACCTACATTATAAAGCAAAGACCCATTATTACATATGGCGAAGTTGCCTGGTAAAAAGCTAGAAGCAACTGGAAAAGCACTTAAAACAGACCTAATGTGCATGTGTGCCATATATGTATGTACATTACTGAAAAAAAATAGAACTTGCCATAATGGAGCTATGGACGTCATCTGACTGATTTACATCTGTGCATCGAAAGTAGTCAGATTTGGCAACAGAAGAAGAAGCGGAAAATGAATCAAAGCCTTTAGGGAAAGTGAACAACGGGGAACAGTTAGCAAATAACAGTATTTCCAATAGGGACGGGTAGAGTTTGACTGTTATAGCGCACATTCTCCATCATTTTGAATTATTATTTGAGTTTTCTCTTTGGACTAGATTTTTTTTAGAAAATGTTAATAATATACCTAGACCAAGTAAAAGTTCGTATAATCCATTTCCAAACACACTAGACTACATTGCCTAATTAAGCCGACAATTTATTCTCTTATGCCAACAATCCTTCTAACAAGAAGACAAACATAATAACCATTAAAGGAATTACAAAAAAAAAAAACATTCTGTGTAAAATTTATGGAAAATGTTCCTCATGAGAATAGATAGGAGTACGCCAGCCAACAAGATCAACTTGCCAAATTACTTAAATGACCTTAAACTGTCGCAAAGTGATGACGACAAATATTTATCTTATAAACACTTCTGTCACTTCACTCAAGTCAAGACCCAACCTCATGTTCCAAGTCTCTATGCACTATTAAACTGAGTCCCATAAGTTCAACCTACCTGTTCGTTTATTCGTTTTCGCCGTCGCCGTCGGCGTCATTGTCGTCATGGTTGTGAATCTATTCCCATGCAATGCACATAAAGAACCATATAGGCAAAGGCATACTTATCAAGATTGAGTAAACCATAGAGAGGGAGGCAGCTTGGAACTATTTTTATTGCTATGCAAATTAGATCACCGAAAGTTTGTTTGTGCTTGGCAGTAGAGGTAGGCGGTATATATGTAGGTTGGTTGAATTTGGTTGGGTTGAGTTGGGGTTGGAGCATTAATCCCAAAGCTATTCTAATTCGCATTGTGCTTCAAGTATAATAAGTTTGAATATTACGCATCCATCCCATGAGCCCACCCCAATTCCATACTCTACGAGTATAACAACTATAAACCCATAGCCACGAAATGTGTATTACGTTTGGCAAATAGTATGTGAATAATTCATTAGCTATTATTGCAAATTCCGGTTGGGAATCTCAATGATGTGCGCTTTTGTGTGGATTTATCATTTGATTAGCGTGGATGGGAACATTTTCGTTAAGTCTCAGTCGTTCAGTTCCTTTGTCGTCGTATTACTACTATTCGACTTTGAATGAGAAAATACGGTTTTCTCCATCATCACATGACATTGGGGTATTTTTCGTCGAAAATCTGTTCGTTTATTGATTTAGTAAATAAAAGGTTGCAGCTCGCAGCACGGTTGGTCGAACTGTCACTTTTCTGTGTAAACTACATTAACTACGTCTGCTACGTAGTCAATGTAGTTAATGTATTAAATGAAACAAATTGTAGCAGACGTATTTTTAAATGTCAAATCGTCTGAAATGTCATTTCATTTTGAAGTTTGAACTCATATTCATTTATCATTTCTTTTGTATTTGGCGACTATTGAACAAGTTAAAGTTTTTATCATAATAAAAGAAATAAAAATAGGAGATTGTCACAGTTTTTGGTTGTTTTCAAGTTTTTCGGCAACAAAATTTTGGAATTTGTTCATATCCGGTTTAAATTCTTTTGATTTTCTTAATTTACGTTAATGTAGCAGACGTAGCAAATTGTAGGAAATAAGACGTGTAGTTTATTCAATTTACTACGCGTAGTTTTTGACGTAAAAAATATAATGTAGTTAATTCGGCCAACCCCTCGCAGCGTCGTACAGTGGTTCAACTTTTCTTTCCTGTCCTAAATCAATAAGATCTGAACATAAATTGATGAACATTTCAGACTTCAGTACAATTTGACATTTTGTATTTACACGTCAAATTTTTAACCCATTAGAGGCATTCATTTGAGAAGTTATATCTGTCAAACCAATTGTCAAATTGCAAACTGTCAGTGTCATTTTGATAAGAGTATTGAATGTGCTCAGTTTACACTGAAATTTCGTAAAATGAGTGGAAAATCAACTGCCATTGGATCTACTGTCATATCGAAAAATTATTTTCAGCAAAGAGTTTGTGTAAAACGTAAAATTTTTAGCAGAGATTATCAAATATTAAAGATAGGATACTTTCGTACGTTTCACACTCCATAAACCTTTGTTTACATTTATGCTTTTTGTATCTTTATTCATGTCGGTGAATAGATGTGCCGAATACTTTTGCAAAAACATAAATCCCTTGTTTTACATGGTTTTAGGCAAAAAGAAACACATACATTTGCAAAAAATGTGATTTTGTTGTTTTTTTTGGAGCTTTTAAGCAAATAGAAATGACAGCGTGGTGAAATGTGTATTATTGAGTGTCTTTGGTCGCTGGTGTAAGTTGACAAACCAATAACAATGGACGCATTGGAAATCAGCACTTTTCATATTTTTAAAGGCATACGGCTACAAATGCTTGAAAAGGTGGTCGAAAGCTTGCTGAAAATTATTCATACAAGCATTTTAGAGACTGCGTAAAGTTACAATGTCTTTAAACCTGGAAATTTTATTTATTTGTTAGTCTCAAGCTAATCGCATTTAGAGGTTGAATAGTAGATCGATAAGGATATTTTAGTATCGAAATGTCATTTTGACATTTCACTTAATAATGCAATGAATTATAAAGAAATATTTACTAATACAACTCTTATAGGAGTGGACATAACGAATGCCAGAACTTAAATATGCCAAACCACTTGGCAAAAGTTAGCAGAATGCATTTACACAGCTTTATTGACAAGCATAAGTCTTATATTACATAATTCTGAATAAAACACTCCTTAGCGTTTAAATTGCTTATCTTAACTTCTTACATGACTTTTTTTAGAATTTCGAGCATGTACAATAAATAATTGAAATTTTGCCGAATTTCGACTTCAAATATTCCTATGTAGTCAAGTGCCCCCACTTTGCTGGAATGATAAATTCCCTTTTCAGTAAGTTGCGCTGTTGCTTATGTATTGTATTATATAATTTGTTTTGTTTATTTTATTTTTTGCCAATTTTCACGCGTACATATCTAGGCTTAAACGGTTCATTTATCTGTTTGAAAAGATGAAGACAAGTAACAAACAAAAAAAACAACAACAAGCGACAAATGGAACACACAAATGGTTTTTGGAACTTTTTTTTGCCCAGTGGGAACCTTAATTGAACAAATTTGTTAAAAGGCAAGAAGATAAACACCCGAGATAAAAATAAAGGGGAACTTTGTGTTTTTTTATTAGGGTTAGGGTTAGGGTATATAGACCTTTTTGTCTGCTCCAATCCAATGACTAAAGAAGAAAAATAACAACAAAACACAAAATGTGCTAATGGAAGTGAGTGAGTGCGTGGATTTGTTGTTATTGTGTGGATGTTGATGCAACCGCTTAAGTTTATGAAATTCTAAGAACATTTATTTTGTTTATACAATTGTGGCAAGGAAAGCTTACACGTTTGCTTGTGTTGGGTTTGTTTGTTTGGTTTGTTTTTTTTTTGTCGGCAAGAGACTCGATGAAATGTTGACTTAAATAGAAAGGAAGACTTTAGGAGTTAATGTGCGTCTGAGACAGATTTTGCAATGAATACGGTTTGCAATGTGTGTGCGTATGCTCCATTTAGGTATACGTAAGGAATCTGTGTTCTTAAGAGGGTAGGTATTAGGTAGTTACACAAAGTTATCTTATTAAAAAAGTCTATATAGGTAAAATTTAGAGGGATTTTTTTTGTTGTAACAAAATTTCAAAGGAACGTAATCATCTTAAAAATTTCACTCTTCGGTGGGTGCGTAGGTCAATAGCCGTGTCTTCGTTTGGCGTTAAACAGCCTTCTATAATGTAACATTGTACGTACAGGAAGGGAAAGTTAATTTTAGGTTTTATGTTGCCTGATGTTTGTAATTTGAATAAATAATTTTTTTCTTTTAATATTTATGGTCTCCGCTTAGGACAGAGGGCTTATATATTACAGCAAATAATTGTTTTGAAAAATGGATGAGTTTGTTTTTTTTTCTCAATGGAGCGCTAAAATAATTATTTTCTTTTTGAGTTTATTTAAAGACTGGAAGGTGAGATGTAAGAGAATGCAATCGTTTGATTAATGATGCAAATTGAATTAAAAAACTAATAAACAGTACCATTGCTATGCTTGAAAGTGCGAAGTAGGTAGGAATATAGGTATGCACCTACAATGAAAGTAGAGGTATACCTATGTGAGATTGAAACGAAATTGCTTACAGAAAATAAAATCACATTACCCCACAGGGCAAAAAAAAAACTTCGTGGTGGAGTTTTGAAGAAGTGGTACTCGTAGCTTAGAAAAAATCAGTTATCAAAGCTTGGCCAAAATAGTTTACAGGTGTAATTCAAGAAAGAAGCAGAGAAGTCAATTCAGCTTAAAACAGAGAAGCGATATCTGGCACCCTCTGCTGATGCAGTGCAAACTAAGCTATTCAGGAATTTCGACATGGCAACATGAATGTGAGTGCAACTGTCTTCAAAACTGCTGCTAAAAGAAGGATACCTATATGCTCAAGAAATTCGTTCTTCAAAATTAATTACCAATGTTCAAGCTTAACTTCTTGTGGATAACTAAAAATTTGTTCAAGATGGTGGAGACAGTATTGTGCTTTGCAAAACATCACAGTGCGGTGATGAAAAACTAAGGTAGGAAAAGTGATTGTACCACAAAAGATACCCTTGGAATTCTGAAGAGACTTTTGGGTTAGATGGCTCAAGAATCTCATCTGCAAACATATCAGAGGTTAACAAATTTGTGAAGAAAAAAAATATATTTTCTCCAATCGACAAATGGAAGGGGAAAACATTAAAGTACGAAGGCAAAATGCTTCAATATAACATTCTACACCTGCAGTAGAATTTTTGGGAAACGATGGGTTCCCAGCCCTAAAACCATTCACTGGGTCAATCTTGATATGGTTATTTGGTTTGGTAGCCAGCACTGGACAAAGCAACCTATCTTAAATCATTGGGTAAAAATCAGAGTCCAGCGTGTATTGGCATAACTGGTACGCTACAAACGTAGCGCTTTTCCATCCAGAGATCGCTTGTGGGGAAATCAGTTAGGGCTAGTGGGTTAAAATTTGAACATCAATGTTCGTAAAGTTTGTAATTGTCTTATGACCGAAGAAGACCCTTTTTCAATTATTGCTTAAGTCGCAAAGCACTATGGGCCGCCATCTTTTTCGTAAGTAGATCAAGTGGGGCAGTGAAAGGAAGAACAGTTCAATAACTGAAAAAGGGTCTTCTTCTGTCATAAAACAATAACAAACTTTACGAACATTGAAGTTCAAATTTTAACCCCGTAGCCCTAACAGATTTCCCCACAAGCGAACTATGGATGGAAAACCGTGTCATAAAAGAAGACCATGTATTATTACTGACGGTTCGAAGACCTAATATGGGGTCGGTTCATCTTCATAGTTAACCAGGTGGCAATTAAATCCATCCTGAAATTCACTCTGAATTCCACCTTCTCCTTTCCATTCGCTCTTTATACCTTTCCTCTCCAACCTTGGGATCACCTAACATAACCATGAAATAAAGATCGTTGAGCCGGCATTGGATAGCCACTTGGAGAATATAATACGACTATCTGATGACTAGTGCAAATTGGTAGTGTCGCAAAATGAAACCAGTCGTGCAGACATTATATTGATGATGTATTTTTTTACATTCATACAATTCACACTATCTATTTCCATCAAATATGATAAGGCTGAAGAGCTTCCCTTTGCCAAACATTTAATTTAATTTAATTTTCCCTGAGCGCTTAAAAAATTCCCTGATTTCTGACTTTTTCGACTAATACTTGTTATTGGATATATGTATAGGGTTTTCCAATAAGAGGTGTTATTTTGATATTCAAAAAAAATAAATGCGTTGTTGAAGCGTGTATCGTTCCATTTTTATTAATAGCGTAGTTTCTACTTGTCAAATGTCAAAAAATGACAGCTTCAAAAGTGACAGCTACCGAATTAGCGGGCTATTCAAAATAACACCTCTTATTGGAAAACCCCTTATGATCCTTGTAGATCTTAATCGTTGAAGTTTTTTTTTTTTTTTTTTTTTTGGAAATTAAAATTTGAAGAAAAAAGTCCATATGAGTAATTGCTGACAAATTTCAAATCATGCAAGAATGCTCTTTAAAATTTAAGATACTCCCTATACGTCTTGCCAGGGACACCACCTTCCCACTGTAGCAAAACTTCCGATTATATAATATGCAAGGCTCATTTCCTACACAAGAAGAAAAAAAAACATTAATTTTCTTCTCCATTAACCCAACAGAAAATTGTTCATTCTATTTGACATTGCGAACAAAGTCAACGTCCATCCATAGACTGACTGACTGCTGATGAATACTCTCCATCCCCCTCCCTCCCATCACATGATTATCTGCAAATGAATTTTGCTTTAAAATGAAGACCCGAAGAAAAAATGTCACCCTAATCAACACGTCTTCAAGCGATTTTGGGCATTTTCATTCTTAACTTAAACCAGAGATCTCGTTAGTATGCTTGACTGCATAAGAAAAACCCCAAATGACAAACCAATTTGCAAAACTGGACCTGCCTCTCCGTGTCGTCGTCGTCGTCTCCTTCTGCTTCTTGTTCTATGGTTTTCATTCGTTGTACTCTGATGACTCTGAATTTGAAGGCTTGGATAGAATTTTCTTCTTTTTTTTTTAATTTCAAGAAACGATTTTCAAACAAAATTAAATTATCGTTTAGTGTACTTCTTTGTATTCCCCCTGGTACCCACAAAATTTCACCACGCTGCCGCGCATAAAAAATAGCCGGTACCAATAAATTCAAAAAGTTAATACCGGGAGGAATTGTTATGCGCCACCCTATAAATATGTAATATACATGAGCGAAGAATGCTATTTGGCTCAATGCGGAACTGTCAGTTTGGCAGATGTACAGATGTAGGCCATACGATTCATATCCACACACAACTGATAGTCCGAATGGGAATTAGAATTTATTTATTTTTTTTATATCTGTTTGCCTGCCATTTTCTTCTTTTTTATTTTCTTGTAAGATTTTTTCCCAGGAACAAGATTCGATTTTATAACGAGCAGAACAAATTCCACAATTATTCGCACATGTTACACAAGTACACAGAGTTCCTTAACGTAGTGTCGGATTGTGGGTGGTGAGCGTAAACTTATAGTCTGGCAGGTTGGGTTGAATTTTGGTTTGCTATCTTCGAAAAACCTACCGCTACCACAAATCAGGTAAAAACCACAGAAAATATCTGAATCTGTGATTTTCATCCAAAAAAAAAAACATGAAAACTAGTCCGGGATCAAAAAATCCATGAGGGATCAATCTGAAATTTTCTAATTTTATTGACATTGACATTGATTGATGTTCGATTAACTGGATTAAGAATCGTTCAACTGTGGTTCAGCCTTGGGTCAATATTTGAACTCGGTTCAACTCCTATGAAGTGTTGTAACACCGCTGAATTTTTGATTCTCTTTTGTGATCGTTTTATAATTTTTCAGCAAGGCTTCGAAATTTCGTGCGCTATTAGAAAGCGAGATTTTGTGTTTTTTCCGAATTAGATCAGGTGATAATAAAACGGAGCTAATAATTTATAGTTTATTACATCACTACTGTAAAATGTAAAAAACAAATTTCAAATTCGAATTTCATAAAGATAAAATGGACAATTAGGATTTGATGTTAGAGAAATGTCAAATTTTGCAGGTGTAGTTAAAGTAGATAAAATATTGCTACAAATGTAAAATTTGGTTTGAAGGAATAAATGTTGAGAATGTTCAGAAAGCTTTCGATTTTATCCACAAAAATTGATGATGAAGTGGCAATTCCACAAAAAATTGACAGTTTTAAAGAACCCTTTGTGAAACTGGGCGTATTTAAATTGTATCGAATTTGCTTTTTTGTATTCATTTAAGAGCGTTTAAGGAAAAATATAAGATTTTGCACAAATATATAAGATGTGATTATTCATTTTAGTTTTTTTATAAATATTGATTTAAGTCATTAATGTATACTGTTACTATTGTATCTATCTTGCATGCAATTCTAAATGAAATAATATACATTTTAAGGTAAGGTTAGCACTTACTTTATTAGGTACTTTTTAATAGTTTTTGAACGTACCCACCGATATCAATATACCCGATGGATGATATAAAAACAAAAATGGCTGGCGGATGCATGAGATTATAAAAAAATGGCTGGCGAATGGATGATAGCTCATATGTGTGCGTATATAAGGATGGTTGTATGCGTTAGTAGCTTTACAAGCAAATCCGTTTCACAGTCCTGGATTCCCATTTTGCTATTTCTCTTCTTTGGTTAAAACCTTTTACAATAACATTAATGTATAAAAAAAAATTGTTTTGCTGTTCTGACGATTGCGCCTTTAAACGTCAAAACAAAATTAAAATTAAAAAATATTTAATAAAGTTTTTAAGTAACCTATTTGCTATCACAAATTTTTATTTATTGCACGAATAAGCCCCTACCCCACACGATAAATAGTCATGAATAAAAAAAAAACAAGATTAAGAATTTCTTTTTTAGTCTTATTTTATTGACGTCACCAGAGAACAAAATCCATTAATCCACATCGGACAAACAACAACTTCCAGATGCTTGGCCTCTGGTGACTGCAATAAAATAAGACAAAAAAAGAAGTGTCGTTATCTTGTTTTCTTTGATTCATGATAAATTGTATTTTTCTGATTTTTTTTCGCAATTACCTAAATTGTGCTTAAGTGATTTTATTTTTAATAAATTTATATACAAATTAAGCGAATGAGTGCCAAACCGAATATAATATATATTCTCTAAATTTAGAGAAATAATATACAAAAATAAATGTAGGAAATATTTGATAATTGTGCAGTAATTGATAATTTAAAGGAGCAGGTTCGATCTTCGATCCGCGTTCTTAATTTGTATGCACATTTATACTCCATCGTTTTAATTGGAAGCACCCAATTTGCATCAACTTTGTATGCTAATTTTTGAAAATGGGCGTGGGTGCATATTTATTGGGTTATTTTCTTGCAATCTATTCATTATCACAAGATTTGCAACTGAACAATCGGTTAAGCGATTATGCTCAAAATCAAAAGTTCCCATTTTTTTTATAACGGCCAACTATAAAATTGTAAATTATTCGTACTTACATGTACATCCACTCACACAGATCACATTTCTTCCATTTTTCCTTCTCCTATACTGGAACAATCTAAAAAGCCAAATATTAGTTCTTCCTTTTTGTTTGTCGCCCAACACTTACCACCGCGCGCCTCCGCTGTTGAATCTTACAAACAATTAAAAAACAATTATTATTAAATTTAAATAAATAAATTGTACTTCGATGCACTAAAATTCACAGCTTTGTTCACCACACTACTTAACAAACAAACGACACTCAATTATATAAAGACAAATCTTATCTGTCATTTCTATTTGGATTCAGACTCAAAACAAAAATGATGGTCACATTTTTGCAATTGTATGTGTTGCCTGACTGCTGGCTCTTATTTCTATTTGCAAACAAACTCGAAATGATTCTCACATTTTTTCAAAAGTGTGTGCTACTTTGGCTGCTGGTATATGGTGCACATTATGTGTTTTTAATTTTTTTCCTAAGTTGGATGCATAATATATGTTTTAATTGACCGACTCATGCAATTAAATTGTTTTCGCTTAATTGAATAAGCGGGATTTCGTTAAGTGAAACACCTGGATAATTGAACGAAAAATCTGTCAGTGCAATTAACGGGTAATATTAACATTTTGCTGGTTAATAAGCTTGTAGAGATTTAACTTACATACATTTTGTGGGAAATTAACAAGAACCATTTTACAAAAGGGAATTTAATTTCGAAATTACAAGTAGGCAGGTACGAAATACTGTTATTTTTATTTCTTAATTCCTCTTAAAGTCCTTTACGATATAACTCTGGTCTGGTAGAAATCTGCTGTTGGGTTGGGTGGGTGAATAGATGTCAGATGAGTGAGTTGGTTCCAGTTTTCATCGCATTAGTGCTGCAATATGTACGCACGTCACGTTGCCCTATTTAGGTGGTAAACACAATAACAAAAGGCGAGGTCAAGCGAAAAAGAAAACATTTCAATTCAATTTTGAAATTACATAATTATTAAATCATGCGGCAGATAATGTATATTATTATATACTTCTATATCTCTCAAGAGTTTTCTTAAAGCTTCAGTGGGATAAAATTTGTTTTCTTCTCTTGCAAGATTCCCATTCAAACCCCATGCCCGGAAATTTTCTTGTTTCCATTGTTCATTGTTGGCACGACGACGACACTGAAAAGATGATATTTTCTTTACTGTTATTTGCGCCTTTCTGCTATGCGGTAATGTGCCACTATAAAAAAATATGAATCTTTTTTTTTTGCTCGGAAGAATTTTGAATTGTTATCAAATTGATAGTTTCCAATTTCAATGCAATGCAATACAAAATATTGGAATTGGATGAATAGAAAAATGATTGCAATTTTTGTTTGTCAATGTATAGCTAGTCATTTATAAATAATACGAGATATTCATAGAATGGCTAAAAAAAAGTGCCCATTGATTTTAATCCAATTTTCCTAGAGGATATTTGGGATATTTATGATTTTGATTAAATTTCGCCCCTCAAAAAATGGAAGAGAGAAAATACAATTTAATGTCTTTTATTTTTAGTCTAAGTCTATATTTCATTACTCGAAAGTTCTAAAGCTCTCTGGTCATAGTTTATTTTATGAATTTATGAATTGCTTTTCAAAAAGAAATTACCCAATGGTTGTTTTTCATTTTTTTTTATATATTTCCCAATAGAATGCGGATGCTTAAAGGAAAAAGGAAAACAAAATGAACCGTAAAGTGTTTAAATCCCTCCCGAGAATCGTGATCAATTTCTTTTTCTCTTTTTTTTTGTTGGTAGGTATTATTATGTCACAAAGAATGACAATCAGTTAAGTAAGTATTGCTATAAAGCTATTCTGATGATGAATTGGTATTACCTACTTGAATTGACTGTGGGGACTGTTTAAATATGGTTTTGTGTTCAGCAGCGATAAACGCAATATTATTGTGTATATGTATGACGGATCGATTAGTTTTCTATTTTCTTTTTTGTACATTGTTTGAGTTTTGAGCTTGGAAAATTGTTTATAAGTGATTAGGAGGAGTTTGATTAAAGTTTTTCCCAAGGTACCATAAAATAATGGGGACAGAGATCTAATGTCAAACCTCTTTATCATTTGTGACATTTATCCAAAATTTGAACGACTTTAATTTAATTTCTCACTAATACAAAATGGTGGAAAATTTTATAATGGAATTTTTCTTTTTTATGAAAAACTTTGGTTGTACTCGTGTGTGTGTTTGTTTCTAAATTGTTGTTTCCATTTAGTCGAGAAAATGATTTCTCAAGTAGCTTCAGAATTCTGAGGCTTGTTGACATATACTCGAAAAAGAAGTCTGGAACGATTAAATCTCGCCAAAACGAACAGAGTTCTGAGGCTTGTTGACATATACTCGAAAAAGAAGTCTGGAACGATTAAATCTCGCCAAAACGCACAGAGTTCGAGCGCAAAGAGTATGCATTTGTTTCGAATAGAGCGAGCTCCGAAATATCTGATTTGTTTTATAAACACACTTGAACGTTTAGCTGTTATTAATTAACATTTTTCTAACACTAGATTCTCGATTCTGAAGTTAAATGTGAGTGTATCACACATATAGGCGGGAAATGTCAAACGCACATTTGTGATTATTTTATTTTGTAAACATGGCCGACACAACATTGAATTTGATTTTGGCATTTAATAAGTATGTGTGTGTGCGTGCCTCTAGTTTTGATTCCAACTTCAAAACCCTAATCGAATGTCTTTTCTTAGCAGGACAAGAATTGTCATTTGATACCAAATGAACTCTTCTGATCAGAAGCACTGAAAATGGCATTATTGAATTGTTTAAAAAAATGCATACACTCAGCTTTTTCCGCCATTTTAATTGTATGGAGTATTGTTCTCTTGTATTTCGCCCTTGACACCCAAGACATTTGGTTTATTCAGCAATTAACTCATAACACAATGATCAATCAGTGAACATTTACAGAACGAAAAAAAGAACACAAATTTGGAGCTCTGAACGCTTTGGGTGAAAAAATAAACATAACTTTTGTTTGACAACTCAGAATCTGTACTACTGAAACGTCATTACTTCACAAATGTCAATCTAGAATTGACATCATTTGCCGGCAAATAAAACAACGACAATCATAAATACATAGAATACCAAGTTACGAATTCGCGGCTGTCAAACTGGTTTCAATCAAATTACAAATACAACAATGCAAAAAAATAGACTTTTATGGGTGAAACGTATGAAAGATTCCAATATTGGTTTTAGTCATCTGTGACGACAACTCTATGGGAGTCTTTGGTCCCTCCTCTAGGGTAGTAGGGTTTCGCGTTATATGCCTTTTATTTATTTATTTATTTAATATTCACCTATTTACTACATAATTATTTACCTGACAATGGGAACAGCTATAGTATAGTTTTAATTACATAGCTTAGCTGTGGACATGATCTAAATTTTTATAACTTGGAGACAAATCGTTCGATTTTTTTTCTATAAAAAGCTTCGTCCATCCAATATGGTTTATAATTTTTTTTCTTTGGGATCTTTTCTCAAAAACTTTTCAAACCAAGTTAAATAGATGGTGAAATATTGATTTAAGGCCAAATTAATGAAGTGACTCTATGCAAATTTACCCTGCCTTTGAAATAACCGAATCAAAGGCCGTTGCTAATGAACATAATTAGCAACTTACAAACAAAAACAAACCTAAAGAACACCCTCAAAACTTCGCCAGCAAAATAAAAAAAAAAAAACGAACGAAAAATTAGGAGCTTCATTGCCAATGACTCTCTCTTAATTCGCTTACGGGCATCATCTTACTATCGCAACTTATGTGACTTTTTCATCCATAAACACTCCTTCTAGAATACCATGCCCTATCCCCAGGGCATATAAGGATAACGAAATACAATTACACAATTCATTCACACAGCAGACTGGGAAGGATATCGAAGAACTACCGGCAGCGATGGGCGATGTATATAGCATTACGCAGCAGAAGCCAAAGCAAAAACAACCTACATTTTCTGATTGAGAGGTGGAAATTAAAGCAAGGCGGCACATTCAAACCCGATAAACAGTGGGAAAAGCTTAATGGAGAATTTGGAACGAAATCGAAATTATGAAACTGAAATTGTATCTCCAGAACCATTAGAACTATTTTGGTAGAATAATATATCCGAGAACTGCTTAAATTTGAAAACTTATCAAACTCATAGAAGCCTCTTGTGACGAGTTGCATACAATTGGTTTTAAAACAATGCTTAGAAAATAGAATGGAAAGTTGAAAAATTTTTTAGACAGAACAATGATTTTGATTAACGTGCACACCCGCCAGTTAGACATGATTGTACAGTGGGCCTACCCACGTTCGGGGTCGAGGGAAAGGAACCAACCCAGTACAACTTTAATGGATAGTTGAAGTGCTAACCATTACCCCCTACTTGGGGCGAGATCTGTCTAACAGCTCTTGAATACAAGGCTCATAGATAGTAAATGAAAACCTTGGAAACCATACGTTCCCGCGATGTTGGGCAACCACAGCCACCACGATACTCCCACTATTGGAGGCCTGCATCAACGACAGACCGGCATCAAGACGCCTGATGCCTTTAAACAACAGAAGAAATATGACCCGGGGTTACTGACGAAACTTAATGCGTCTCCGTTCAGTTCCAGGTTACTCCCTCTGACCAGGGTTTCGACCTTACCTTTTTCGCCTTACTTGAATGCAGCACCTACCTTCTCCCTTCGATCTACTTAATAGCCCTGGGTTGCCTATTTCCCTTCTGGGCGTTTTACCCCACCTTTCAAAGTCAAAAATAGACCACACATCTCGTCAGTGTGACTGCTTTCACCTCCGGTTCTGGTGGAACCATTTAGTCACACCTCCGACTAAGCTAGTTAGATTAGCCGCTCAGGTTCCGATTCTGTGAAAACTCAGATTTAGGTTTTTAATAACATTACCCGCTTGCCACTTTGTGGAGGCACAAACTTGACATGTCCAGAACTCTACTTGAAGATTGTTCCATTGAAAAGCAACTTCCCATATATTCACTATTGCAGTGCCCCAGTTCGGTAGGCATATATTTAGACAGTGACATTTTTTTCGCTCTCAACAGAAACACTGACACACTGCGCTCGATTTTGACACTACATGAATCTGGTATCATGGTCAAAAACCGCCCAGTTTTAAATAAACAATCCCACTATTCAACAAAACACACAACAAACCATCTTTAGAGATGACAGTGGAGATGTATCGGCATTTTTGAAAGCTACCATTGTACAGTGTTTATAATTGAGGGAATATTCGATGGTTCGTACCAACCAGCTAACGTATGTTAAGGTCTCTCCTTTGAAATAAGGATGTTAAGCACTAGAAAAGGTCTCTTATCAATGCTTGTAGGTAAATGGATATCAATTAGTCGTTCGGAAGTTTTAGAGGGAATAATACGATACACTAATTAGTCTGAAATCTTTCGAAACTACATGGAAACGAACCTTTGCTAGGTTAAATAGGGTACAGTAATGTGTTTGTTATGGGTAGACTTTGATGTGGGTTTTTTAAAAATTGATCAAGCCTAAATGTTAGTTTAAAAATATTTTTATTTTTTTTTTTTAAATTCAAACTTGTAAGCAACTCTACCCCACTGTAAGACTCTCCTTGTTGGGTGGGCGCCTTCTGGGAATCTCCCCCTTTTTTGTCTATGTGTCTAAATCGAATCGGCAGGCGTTGGCGTCTTCGTCGTCGGCCAGAAAGTCGTTATGGCAAAGTTGATATAGGAGGATTATAGGCATATCAAGAGGAATTATGATCGTACTTTCAATTTCTTTATATATTTATTATAAATATAAATTCACAATTGAGTACACAACTTAAACGTAGCATTAAATAATATTCTTTATTATTTTGTATTTTCATTCTTCTTCTCAACTTGCTTTTGGGTTTTCTTTTCTTTATTATACGAACGAAGACTATGACTATGACTATGACTACGACTACGACAACATAACAACTTACTATGGGTAACGGCCTTTAGGTTGGTTATATGAGGCAGCAAAGTATATCTAAGCCAAAAAGCTGTAACGAACGACAACGTCTTTTTGCTCATTTAGATGATTTATTTGAGTCGTTAAGGACCAACGAACAAAAATGGGGCTTTTCCTACTAATTCAGTAATGAAATTTACGAACTTCTTGAACCTATCTAAGTTTTTTCCCTTTATCTCTTTTTGTTTCGGATTTTTTTTTTGCTGTTTGTCTCTCTTTTAGCAGTTTTCTGCCGTAAGGCTTTTTGTTGCTTTTTTGCTAATACATAGCAATTTTTCATTTTTTGTTTGTTAACAAAACTTTTTACCTTTCATCTCTTTTTATAGTAGATGCCTTTTTTATTCTGGATGAGATAATACTATGTTGGTAGCTTAAAGACCGCGCTTATGCTTTGAAAAAATAAACGTGCTTCTGTTTTCGCCAAAATAATTTTTTTTAAACTGAGTTTTGAAAAGCGTTAATCCACAGCCTTAGATATGTCACGCGTTTCCATATTACTGGCTGAACAGAATGGAAGCGCGGCCATCCGCTCACATCATTGTTGTTTTTCATTGATTTTGTAGTTATTTTTGCAAACTTTTAATTTGCAAATTTATTGTGAATGTGTATTTTTGCGTCGGAGGGACCCAACGAAGGTCAACAATTGTGTGGATGCAACAACCAACAAGATGCTTTTTTTTGTTATCTGTCAAACGACGCATTTTTTATGCATTTTAACTTTGACAGAGCGGTTTTTGAAGTGCCGCGAGATCGACCGCGCGTCCATTCTGTTCAGCCAGTTATGCAAAAGTACGGCTCGGAAAAAGTGCTATTTACACAATGCAACGAGGTATTACTTGTCAGCTAGCATTTATTTGGGAACTCTCATCAAAAGATGTTTCAAGTTTTTGACAATCTTCAGTGTCCAGAACGAAGGGTTCCTGGACTTTTCCTCTTTGAAAGTGTTACAAAATCCAAAAAAAAAACATGGTTTCATAAACATCCTAAAACTGCATGTGTAAATCAATAATCTGCTCATTAAACCTCAAACTGTATGAAGCAAAAGTGGAAGAAATTTTAAACGATTTATAGTTCTCACGATGACTGTAGGTGTGTGTTTTCGATTTACGGCGTTTACCATGCCAATTCGTTAAATTTACGATTTATTAAAAAACTTTTTTTATAGACATTTTGACAGTTCTTTAAAGATGGTTTTTCGAAGTGAGTTGTATGAACGACAGATAGATGAATGACGATTTCATTACAATCATTTGAAATCGATTTCTTCCAATTTTTTTTTTTTGCAAATGCGTGAGTGGTAATTGATAGCTGCGATTTTAAGGCCGCGCTACGTTAGAACTATGTACTTCGGCCATTATTGGAGACACTATTACTGCAATTTATATTTCATCAGTATGTCGTGAAATTTCATTATTCTCCAAGCAGAGCTAAACGCTTTAGATATTTGAGAATTGGTTTTATCAGTTTCTTTAATGAAATTTTGGAATATAACATGAAAATATGCAAACTGTGATCAAGATTCCATGTCTTGTGAGATTCAATGTCTTATGAGAAATTTGTGCACGATTAATTTGGAATGTCACGAAACGTCAAATTTCATATCTCCATTTATTTTTTCAGAGAAGACAAGAAATAAATACAGAAATTTGTCTTTGAAAATAAAAAAAAATCCAGACATAAGATAACTCCACAAGAGACTGTACATGACATATTTCTTGCAACAATTTATTTCAAGTTGAGGGTTAGGGTAAGAAAAATTAAATATTTCAATTTGACGTAAGAGATATGTCAAATGTTGCTAATTTGTGTGTAATATTGATGAATTCTTGTTTCGGGCATGTACAATCTAACGGAATTAGAGCCACTAGGTGCAACCAAATCAGACACCTTATATTTTTTATATTTTTCTAACCTAATGCCAGGGATTTAAATTTAAATTTTTAAACCTTTTTTTATATTTATTTTTTTTAATATTTTCAACACGCCTAAGCGCGTAGATTACGCAAAAGTTATACCAAAAAGCCCGCGCGTGGTATTGTCGATTATATTCATTAACGGTACATCATGCCAAACGAACCATGTTATGAATACGTAAAAAGCATTTAGTTTTGCCATATTCCGTTTGTAATAAAAATAAAGCTTATAAATGGACTGATGGTGGGTAAGTGGTCTGTGGCTCTGGTAGGTTTGAGTTAGAACAACGAACGCAACGGGGGAATATTGTATAACATATGTTTTATATCCTTTTTCACTTTTTTCACAAACCCCCCACTTACGGCAACCCCAAAATGCCATATGTGAGTGATAATTTGACGTGTATTCTGTAAGGGTAAGGGTTAAAACTTTTCATCCCACAAGGACGATTGATGTTCTGTCTGACTCTGCCGAGCACCGTGCAATTCCGCTGACAAACGAGTGTAATAGGGGCTTAAATGCAAATTAGCAGCTGGTAAAACTGAAAGCAGATGTAGGCCGTTGTTTTATATAGGTAGAAACCTGGTTGCTCGGAAAAAGTGAATGAGGAGTTGTTTTTAATTAATCTCAATGCAATTTGAAATAAAATTGAAATTGCTGGATGTTCAGGTTCACATTACTCTTTTTTTTGTTATTTATTTTACTTTCATTATATTATGTATTGCTGCTACTGGTGATAAAGCTAATACTGCTTGCTGTCCGGAAGGTGCTAAGAGGAAGTTCTAACCTTTTTTTTTCATTGCAAGCAAAAAATGGCGCTATTCTAACAGAGAAATTAACTTCCTTGCGAAAAGTTAGAGAAAAGTTCACGCCATAAAGACGGCGGGAGCATATAACCAAGAATAACGAATGGATGTATAATGAGAGTATCTTTAGCAGGCATGGATAGATGAGGGTGTCCTTGTTTCTATCATGGTTACCATCTAAGCTCACAACTTTTTAAACCAAAATTGGTCAAGCTTCTATTTTTGCCTGTTTCAAGACCGCACGCTTGAGAGTTTAGGTTTCACAACTTCTTTTTTATTTTTATTTGTGAAATGCGGAAAATTTTTCTTATAAACTTACACACCACACATTTGATGACATTTGATGTGTGGACTATTCACCGATTCCTGACATTTCCGTACAAAACAAACAGGGTGTCACTAGAATCCAGTTCTTTTAATATTTTTCTGTGTGTTTTGAAATGTGTGTGCCGATTGCAGTTATGCATTTTTACATTTTGTGTAGAGTGTATCTTACAACTTGAATTCTTAAGGCGGTGTCAAGTCTCATCTGCCTTTTTTATGTCTTTTTAAACTTTACGTCAATGTGACGTTCGCGGTGTTCGTAGGCGTGAAAAAGACAGCCGACATTTTTGAATGCGATTATTATACGGCAGGAAATGATCTGTTGCAAACAAAAAGAAAAATGCTTTCAAAGGAGTATGTGGCGAGATAAACACAGTATTTCCCATTCATAATGTTTGACATTTGTAACCCACCAAATTGTAACGAAAAGACTTAATTGCTAATTGTGTTGAAAGTCATCACTCATCACAAATATGTTTAAAAAAAGAAGTGATTTGCCAATGGTCAGAGCCCTCTGTCGGTGAGTATTCCTTGGACACTCATCCCTTTGAAAGTGTTCGATTGGTATCAAATGACAGTTCTTCTCCTGGAAAGGAGAGAATTTTTCTTCTGGATTAAAATTCAGAATCGAACCCAGAAGCACGGAGTACTTAAACCCACTAAATAACAAACTCGAATTTAACGTTGAGTCCCAAAAAAATCATAAAAATGTGTCTCCGCTTTACACACACACTCACATTAAACTTCGAAAACGATAATCTAGTGTTTACTTTTTCGATTGAGCCCCGGATCGGAGATTTCTTCCGAATTACCTATAAAAAAGGACAGTAGTTCAGACTTTTGATCACAACAAACTGGTATAATTGTTATAAATTGAAATTTCCCTTAGCCGCTTCCAACAATAAATTTGCATTTCTGAATTTGTTTTTCGCAAAATTTTCTTTTTGGGGTGGCAATCATGGTTCTTGGTGGTATATCGTTAAGTTTCTTAGATAATTAAGTTTTAAGTTTTGCCCTTAACTAAAAAAATTCAAACAGAATAAAAAGAAAACTGCTGTTACTTCTGCAGCAAAAGAAGTATAGCAGAAGAAGCAGCAGGTGTTGAATAAATTGACTTTTGTGAGAAAAAAAATGAAAAAAAAGCGTACCCAAATACACTAAGAAAAGGGTTCAATGGTTTTCTTTATAAAATTCAAAATGAGAGTGCATTTTACGAAAATTCCTCTGCTAAAAATTTGTTTTTGTCCGAACAAAGAAAGCAAATGTGTTCAGATAATTAAATTGAGCAGATTTTTCGAATTATTTTCACTGTGTGCGTCTTCCTAATAACTTTTAAGGAATTTTAAAAATAAATTAATATTACCACGAAGTTTCCGGTAAAATAAGTTCATGAACAAATTTTTATATATTTTAGTGAACATCAAGCTAATTACGATGAACAGTTTTAATTATTCATTTTGTTGAAATAACAAAAAAAAAATTGCATTATGTAAACTGGAAATTAATGCTTCGAAATGATTTGGATACTGAATAGGTAAATGCAATTTTGTTGAGATTACGCTTTGATTATACATACCTATAGAAATAAAAGGGATTTAAATAGAGATGATCCCTTAAGCTGAGGGAAAATGTGATTTAATTAAGTATAATTTAGAAATTTTATTTCAAATATTCAGGCTTAAATTTATGTAATGCATTTTCCAGTAAACTCGATTCGAGTAGAAGGATTTTCGAGTTATATTACCTAACAATGCAATGAAGAAATACAAACTAAAATTTAATAAAATATTTTGCTTACTTGAATTCTTTGATTCATGGGGTGAAACCGTTTATTAGTGAAATTCCCGAAATCGCTGTTTCCACTGGGGCCTTTTAGTAAATGTTTCGGGGTCGGGAATAAATTTCCCAGGGCAAGTTGGCTGTCATTTCATATGACTTTTTGTTCAAGGGAAATTTATTCCGGAGGCAGACTCTGATAACAGACAAAATTTCGGGGAAGAAAATTTTCCTTTCTCTCTCACTTTTTTTACCAAAAAAATGTGTGGGAATTTAAGGATGTGAAATATTATTAGTTATTTTTAGAATGGGTTATGCAATTATGTTTCAGTTGAGTGAAGGATAATGCGCTTTTCGAATTTTTCACTGTTTTATAATCGTAACCTTTCCATTTTTAATAAGTTTCTTATATGTATTTGTTTGTCTTTTCAGATTCAGCGCCATGTTTAAAATTCAAAATGCTATTTTTCCGCTTCTGGTATTGGCCCTGGCGCAAATAACAAAATGTAAGTAGAATAATTTTTATAACTAAATCTAAATAATGGAAAAAAAATCATTTATTTTCTTTTTTGGAAAATTCTCTCAGGTGATACAAATCTCCCTCCAGTGTTCACACAAGTAATGAACAATTTAGTTTTGTCGGAGAACAAAACTGTCGGCTCTGTAGTATATGGACTTGAAGGCTATGATCCCGAGGGTAGTAATGTAACCTTCGGTTCCATAGGCTCAGATCATTTTAAAGTTGATCCAGAGTCTGGAAATATCACACTCATTAAACCATTAGACCGAGAGGAGAAGGCAACTCTTACATTTCTTGTAACGATTCGCGATCGAGTTAATCCCGAGGGTGAATCCGAACAGGATAATGTAGTTCAAGTACCAATAACTGTAATTGTACTCGATGAAAATGACAATCCACCAGAGTTTCAAAATGTAAGTGGAACATTTTGATCCATTTTATTTAATTTCTTGTATTCTATTGTGAAATTAAATTTATAGGTGCCCTATGAAGCTGATGTGGAAGAAGATGCTCCTGTAGGTTTAACTATATTTGATAAAATATTGGTTAAGGATAAAGATACTGTTGGTGATGATTTGGTAATATCTTGTGTTCCACAAGATCAAAGTCCAGAAGCGTGCTCAAAGTAGGTGTTTATTTTGTTTGTTTCGAACACTGTAATGTGGAACGTATGTGGATTGTAATGATTTTATTTTTGTTTGTTGTGTTTAGGTTTCGCCTTGAGATTATTGAAAGCAAACAAGATATTCTTCAAGCTGCTGTGGTGCTGAATGATACGCTGAATTACAATCAACGAATGATATATCATTTCAAGATTGAAGCTACGGTAAGTTCATCTTGTACAAAGTGTCAGAGCCTAGCCTACCAACAACCATGACCTAATTTAACCTAAACTCTCGTACCTTATCCTAACCTAACATATTTATAATTTACAAATATTATGTTGCAACGAAAATCCTTGATTTCTTTCCTAGGACGGAGTACACTTGGCGCACACAAATTTCGAGGTCCGCGTTAAGGATATTCAAGATAAACCACCAGTCTTTCAAGGTTCTCTTTCGACAGTCATTGATGAAGATAGCCCTATCGGAACCTTAGTTTTAAAAATACAAGCTCGCGATGGTGATACAGGAGAACCCAGAAAAATTGTTTATGATCTTTTAACAAGTACAAAAATTAAAAATACATTTCCTTCATCATATTACATACATATATTACTTTTTTTTAAGATCCTATGGACTACTTTCTTTTGGACGAACGTACCGGAGAGCTAAGAACTGCGAAACCTCTAGATCGTGAAGCCCTAAATGATAGTACTGGACTTATATCTTTGTTAGTCAGGGTGAGAAAAATTTAAAAGTACCCTTCTTCTTCCTAACGTCAATTATCTACAATGCTCGTTTTTTTTTTTTTTTTTCCCCATCAATTTAGGCTCGAGAATTAGTCGATGGAGTTCCGGGCAATGATAACCTTACAATGGCAACAGCACAAGCCACTGTTACAATTCGCGATGTTAATGATTCGCCACCAATGTTTAATAAAAAAGAATACGAGGTGTCCTTGTTGGAAAACACAGCTCCCGGTACGCCGTTAGCGTTGGACATGAATGTTACCGACCGAGATGTGGTAAGTCTGCATTATAATTAGCGTCCTGGGAGAAAACTTGTATTATTTATGACTTGTTAACTAAGAACATGGCCAATACTGTTTTTTTTTTTAAATGTTCTTAAATGCCTCTGTATTGGTTTTATGAAAAAAAATGGATTTTGTTCAAAAAATGTTGTACAAATCATTTTAATGTAATTCTCTATAGGAGAAATTCGAATTTTTGGACGTAGATACATTTTTGTTTTTTTTTTCAACAACGACTTTAACGATTTAGATTTAATTTCTTATCTGCAAGTTCCAAAGTGGATGTAATGAAAGCTTACTTCAGGTTTTTATATAAAAAAATCACATAAAGGAAATGGAATTTTTACGTTTTTTGAGAAATAATGTCACATTTTTGTTAGATTGTTAGTTCTCAAATGTACAAATAATTATGTACTAATGCCTTCCAAAATTAAAATAAAAAAAATGGCGCTACATTTAAACAGTGCGATATTAATGTAAGAATTATACTAATTAACAATTTGCTAATATTTAAGCACTTTACTAAAAGTTTCATAATTTTAAGTACTTATATAGGCTGTATCTGAAAACGCCTAAAAGACTGCAAAGAAAAACTAAGGAAACTTTATCCGTTCCGGGATCCCAACTTAACACTTTTTTTTTTATTCTGACTTTTCTGAAGTTGTGTGTGAAAATAACAAAATCAAAAATAATTTTTGTTGAATAATTATGTTGTTTTCTTTTCAACCGAAAAAATCGATCCCTCATAAACTTGTCCATCGCTTTCTTTTTAATAAAAATTATCGTTTTTTCATCCGGAATCAAAATCACAGATTCAGGTTTTTGTAGAGAGATTTACACGAACATACAACATGCGCTTGCACACACACCAACCTAAAGCTACATTTGCGTATTCGTCAATTGTTTGTGTTACTATACAGAATGAAAACAACTATATAGAATTACAAACAATGTTCCGTTTATTTGCAAAGAAAAATCGGCAATCCGGGATCAAAATCCCTATTGGCAAATAGAAAACGATATTAGGATACAAAAAACTGGCAAATGTCGAGTTTGACGTTTACGTTAATGTCAAATAAAAATGACATTACTATGATGCTAAAAAGGTAAAATAGAAACATCAAAAAAGAAATGTATTGATTTTTAGATACATTTTTGACACATGTCAAATAATTGTCAAACTTGATTTGATTAGTAAAAAACTAAAATTTTATTATATACAAAATTTATAAGCAACTCTCTTCAACCCATATTCTGGCCGCATTAATTTTAACTTTGAAAATCCAAACACGAACCGACTACATCTGTTTTCCAAATGAAAAGCGTTTTGCCCTTAAAAATTACCATAAAACCATAAGACACACAGAGAGCAAACACAATCCCTTAACTTTTCTATATATTTTCTATATCACGTTTTTTTTTGTTTATGTATTTATTTGTTGGGTGGTTTGTTCTTTCTACCCCTTTAGGGCATTAATTCAAAATTTTCCCTTCGGTTGGATGACGTCTCTGGAGTCTTCGAAGTTGAACCGAAGTTCGTGACGGGATTCGCGCAAGTAAACATTCGCGTTGGCGATGGAACTTTAGACTATGAAAATCCCAATCAGAGGAAGTTTATTGTTTTGGTAAGTTTTTTTTTTTTTGTTATTTTTTGGTTTGGTTTCAGGGATGGTTTGAAAATTATAAAATCATCCCGAGAATGAAGTGGCAAAGGAAAAACCATAATTTTAACACCCCTTTTTTACTCATTCTCGGGACTCTGTTGCATCCAACCCAATCACAACAACTTTTGATTTTAGGTTATTGCTGAAGAAACTGAAACAAATCCGAAACTTTCATCAACCGCAACAATTACCATTTCCGTTGTAGATGCAAATGATAATAAGCCAATCTTCGAGCGGGAATCTTATTCAGCCTCTGTTTCCGGTTTGTTGTTGTTTTCTATTTCATTATATTATTTACTGTTTGATGATTGCCTGGGGTGAAACTAATTTGAATTTTCTTGCAGAATCTGCTCTTCCTGGTCAATACATCACTTCGATTACGGCTAAAGATATAGATTCCGGAAACTATGGTGATGCTGGTATACGATATAGTATATCCGGTACTGGTTCGGAATTATTTCATGTGGATGAGGAAACGGGTGTTATAACTTTGGCTGATTGCGAGAAACCAACAACGAAAAATGGCAATGTGGAACTTGTTAGAAGAAAACGTCGACGACGACGTGCCGATTTCGAGGAGTATGAGGTTGAGAGTTCCGGTGAGCAAAAAGTCAACATATCGACGAATGGGTTGAGTGGGCTTGTAAATATTGAAATAAGTACTGAACCTGCTGTTGAATACACGGTAATTAATACAAAGGACGAAATGGAAAATATGAAGAAGAAGACTATGATGGCTTCTGCCGCATCCGACGTAGAAGCATCAAATTCCAATGAAGTAACTAACGAAGTGGTGTCGGCACCACCGCAAAAGACATGTTTAGATTATGAAACTGAAACTACATATTTCCTGTCATATAAGGTGAGTTTGATTTTTGGTTATGGTTGTTTTTCTAATATATAATAACGGCTGACATATTTTGTAACATGTGTATTGACAGGCAACTGATGACAATGGAAAAGGTCAAACATCGGTGGTATCGTTGAGGATATCAGTTACAGACTCAAATGATTCACCTCCAGTTTGTGAAAGTCCACTATATAGGGCATCAGTCGACGAAGGATCTACGGTGTTCGATTCGCCATTAGTGGTGAAAGCAAGAGATGCAGATACCGTATCAGATATAACATACAGGTGAGATTTGAAAAGTTTGTGCGCTTAGAAAATAACTGTATTAATAATTTGTTTGTTCGATGTTCGCATTGGCGGGAATGAACTCGCGCTTAAGTGTTTAATGTCACACTATTTTGTGTAAATTTTTTTTCTGAGGTAAGGCAAGTTTCTAGGGATTTGCCAGCTATCAAAAAATTTCATCAAAGAAATTTATTTTGAAAAGCTAGTCAAGAAATATAACCCTTCATTTCAACTTAAAGCGCATTTGTGTCACAATTATGTGCTGTTAGTTATCTACCACCAGTTCAACTTTATGTGAACTGTTTAGGTCAGGTTATTAAAAGTTGTTAGGTTTGTTCGTTGAGCCTGAAAAATCTGAACTCACTCTGGTGAATAAATTCTATGTTTTTTTTAGACTTGCGGTCTCCCTGAAGTAGATCTAGAATTTTTTTTTACGATTTAACTGGCAAAGGCACATGAGAACTGAAGTAATTGGGGTCGTTCACTCACTTATTAGATATGATACCTCGCACTATCTAATAACTATAAGAATATATTTATGAACAAATCAGGTTAGCTGAAAGCTGTCAAAAAACCGGAACAAAACTCTTACCAAATGAAGTTTACAATCAGCAGTTCTATACATTTGTTCTCGGGTAGCTAGTTACTCAAATTATTTTGGGATAACTCAAGATATGCATGAGAACCGCTGTTTTTTCATCACATACAACAGAAAGTTATTCCAGATTGCTCAAAATAAATGAGTGCGTTGTTTTGATGTGGATTTTGCGTTTTGTATGCAATTTGTTATTTTTTAAATGAAAATTAAAAGAATGCTCAAATTTAATTTAATATACAAAATTTCACAACCTTTGGGGTTGTCAAGAAAATTTAGGAGAACCGTGGGTAAAGTTCAACGAACGAACCTATTATTAGTAATAGAGTTTTTCGATGTTATAGCTTTTTCCCCAGTGAAGGCGTTCGATGTGTTCGTTTTTCTTTTCTGGGATGACGTTTTCAGAGCCGTCAAATGTCAAATTAACTGTTAGTGGTGAGAAGATTGCGGCTGCCGATTATTTAAATAATAAAAATTACATATTGGTCTTAAATTTTGTTATTTTTTTTAAATTATAATTTCAATAATATGTAAACCACTGTAGCAATGCGAGCACAAATTAGGCTAGTTGACAAAATTAAGATCTCAGCAATTCTTTCATATGAACAGGATTTTTCAGGCAAATTTCTCAATTTTGCTGTCAAACACTGAGAAAAAAAAAAGTTGAATTCGCCTCCTCAATTTTTGACGTATTGGAATTTATCAGATCTGTTTTCAGAACATTCTAATTTAGTTGTTAGACAGTCGATTGAAATGCAGAGAACGTCGAACAAACCTTATAACACAAATGCCACACACGATAGCCTTTATTTAGTCCCTTTTCACACAGGGAAACCAGTTGCTGAAGATTTTTTTGACGTTTTCCTTTAATTGCCTTGTAGCTTTCACAGAAAAAACTGTCACGAGGAAACTGGGAAGATTATGTTGGACTTATTGGAACGCAAAGCAAAACGTCAAAAAAATCTCTTCTCATTCCCCTCACTTCTTGCCCTTCTAGCCGTCAAACTCCCAGTTGCCGGAAACTCAGTTTCGATGTGTGAAGTCTACGCAAATTTAGGGTGATCGGTGCTTTTACAGTAGGGTACACATTATCGAACCTGCGTGACATTCTTGTAGGATATCGAACATGTGTGAAAAACTTCGGGTACACATTTATCAGTTTTGTTGTCCGTCCACCAAACCAAATTTTCATTTTCAATCCAAGATATAGCTCAATAAACACATCAAAATATTATTTTTCTTATTCCAAACTGACAAAGATTCAAAAATGAATAACAACAAAAATATTTGTTGAATGTTGTCCGATGAATGATTTGCATACACATCATCGATCAAGAACGCTGCCTGACAGGCAATATAAAAACAATTTGTGAGCAGTCATACATGCGTGTTATGCCATCATGCAAGTGTACACATTATCGATCGTGAACAAACCTGTCACGTTGGTCCGATAATGTGTACCCTACTTAAGATATTGGGCCCTATCGGGAATCTCCCAGAAAATTTGTTTCCCACGGAATATTTTACTCCCTCGAAATTTTTCCTGTGATAGTGAATCTCCCACGGAATAAATTTCCCTCGAACAAAAAATTGTATGAAATGACAGCTAAATTCCCTTTGAAATCTTATTCAAGTTACCAATAAATTCCGAGGGAAATTTTCGAGCATCAGTCTCGTTCCCAAGATTCGAATTGGAGAAAAATTTCCAGGGAATTTTTTATTCACGATAACCCCAATAATAAATGTATAGTGTATTACCCATGGTTTACTAAATATTTCTTGCCATATTTTCCTCAACCGTATTTTTTCTTTTCAGAATAATTGGCAACGAACAAATAGATAGTATCTTTGACATCGACAAACGATCCGGCCAAGTTACAATTAAGCCCGATGCAGTCTTAGATGTGAATCATTTGAAATCTGATAATTTAATATTTTCCGTTGAAGCCAACGATGGTGTATTCTCAGTGAATTGTGGAATCAATATTACAGTACGTGACGTTAACAATCATGCACCGAAATTCGTATCCGATAGATATTCTGCAATTGTAGAGGAAAATTCTGAAATCGGAACAAGTGTTGAACGTTTGCAAGCAACGGATTTGGATTCTGGTATTAATGCAGAATTAAAGTAAGATCTTTATTTTTTTTAGATCTCGGTGACGTTGTTTGTAAAACTAATTCTTTTTTAGATATCGCATACAACAAGGAAATTTTGATGATTTCCGCATTGATGAGAATTCTGGAGAGATTTTTGTTTCGAGGAAATTAGACTATGACCGTAGGAATACTTATCAACTTGAAGTTTTAGCAACTGACTTGGGTAATTAAACAAATATTTCTTGAAAAATGCTTTCATAGCTTCAACACTAAAGCAAACACTTTTCTTGAGTTTCTAGAATCTGCATCTTATTTTTCTTTTGAAGACCTTTGTCTTCAGATTCCATGAATGTTATTAAATTGTATAATTTTTTTTTGAAGGAACACCAAGTCTATCAGGAACTGCTACATTGACAGTGACAATAGTAAACAGCAATGATAAAGATCCATACTTTACACCAGCCACTCAACGTGCTGAGGTAAGAGTTGTCAAATGCCTACCGCAGTAAAAACTTTTGCGGGCTTTACAATTGTATCTTTTATTATCTACTTATTCTAGGTTCGAGAAGATGTTGCTGTTGGAACTGTTGTTTATACTCTGGTAGCAATCGATCCAGATGTAGATACGCATACGGCATTGGAATTTGCCGCAACTGATCCAATAACTGCCATTGACAAAGATGGCAATGAATTAGAAAATGCCGATGAACTTAAGGAATATTTTTCAGTTAATCGCAATGGAAAAGTTGTTGTGAACAAGAAATTGGAAAGGAATCTATTTGCGGTAGTGTTTCTTTATGTTTTTGTTATAAATTTTAATAATAAAAAAAATTTAAATAATTGTATAGGTAATTCGTATAACAGTTTTGGTAACTGATAGTACAGCTCCGACAACACAACAAGGCAAAGGATTATTGATAATATCCATTATTGATGTCAATGAGATTCCACCGGTAAGTTAAAAATTTTGTATTAGGAATTAATTTTTAAATAACGAATACCAATGAAATTTAACAAATTAAATTTGAATGGCAATATAATAAGGATTGTAGCCAACTCATTTCCCAATACTTATTTACTTACTTACTTAATTTGGCGCTGCAGTCCGGAATGGAACATGGTATCAACCAACAAGCTTCTACCAGTCGGCTGGGTTTCTAGATATCTGTCTCCAGTTTCGCATGCCAAGTTGGTTAAGGTCCTCTTCCACTTGCGTGCGTCACCTTTTACGCTGTCCACTTCTTCTGCGCTGTCCCACGGGGTTGTATTTAATGACTTTCCGGGCCGGAGCATTGATGGTAACCCAGGCATCTCAATCGTTGGCTTTTCACTTTTTCACTTTTACAGCCCGCACAGTTCGTTGTTGTATCTTCTTCTCCATTCCTCATCTATGCAGACGTGACCAAAAATCACCCGAAGAATTTTCCTCTCAAAACAGCCTTAACGTGTGTTCTTTTATTGCACTCAACTCCATCTACAGGATTAAATCATATGTATTTCATATCACTAAATTCATAGTCATTTTACGACGTACCAATACCTGTTGAATTTTGTCATTATTTTAATAATGGTGTATAGCCTCCATTAGAGGGTATGTTGAGAGAGTAGAGTAAGGGGTCCACTTGATTCGAATAAATTTATTTAACATCCAATTCAGAGCTTGATGATTCACAGGAGATATGTCCATAAATCTCTTATCTCAAATCCACAAGTCAAAGAAGTTAAGACTACCTAGCAAGGACACTCGTCATTTCCATCATTCCAGTTCTTAATAGATGACAAAGAACTATAGGTCCAATAATCCACTCAGAACTCTTTGAATGCAAAAAATCATGAAAATCATAAAGACACATTTCAAAGTTGTGGAATTTTTATAAAACATTCAAAATTAAAAATTAAAAAAAAAAAACATGGAAAAATCAAATTTAAAAGTATTATTTTTGAATATATTTTTGGTACTATTTATCGCTGGAAGTTCATCAATTCGCAATTTGCAATTGAATTTGATCGAGGTTAATATTAAAATCATTAATAATGTAATGACATAATGTATACTTCTCTTAATGTTAAGATCGAAACAACAATGAAGAGCGTTGGCTTAAAAATTCCATTAGTTCCCGAAATGTTGACATTGATCCTTTCATGCGTTGTGGTATTTAAATTTGTTTTAAGCTATTTCAGTTTGGCTGCCCATGTTATAGCTTTGTAAGTTTTGAACGATTTTTTGCCTGACAAAATCATTTTTTAAAAGAAATTATAATTTAAGGTATCCAATTTTAAACTACGAACTAAGTGATTTATTGATACCAACAATTTTACTACAAGCAATTCAAAATGTTTTGCTCAATTTGGTAGAAATATGGTTTGGATATATTGCTTGTCATTACTATTTGAATAAAGCTACAACAGCTTGTAATGTTTTTTACTTCAAAATGGTAACAAAAATCTTACTGGGACTAATTGTGTTGTAAGATTGTTGGAACTATTTAGTTTGAAGTTGTAATTCATTTAATCGTTTTTTTTGTAGAAATGTGTTTTGGAATCATTACAATACCTTAAGATACCCTGAACGGAACCTTATACCAACTCGGATATTCCTAAGGAGAATACCAAACAATCTAATAGAAAAGGATGAGAATATAGAAAAGCGTCTGATTTATCAATCGAGTGAAACAGAAACGGACAGTGAATTCTGTCCTTTTGAATCCTTGAAATAAAAAAATTGTTTGAATAGTAGACGACCTAAAGTTTTTCAAAATTTTTTCATCTCTTCGTTTTTGAAATAAATGTTCAAGCTCAAGGCTCAAGCATTTGAGCTGCATCTATAATCTTCCATTAGACCTTACTTGTAAGTGTTGTTCAAAAACATTTTGTTTAATAGCAATAGATGGTTTGACCGATTGGAGAGCAAATCATCAACCAAGTCTTAGATTTTCAAAGTAAAATAGCTATATCCTTAATAGATCCTAAATTGAAAAGGTAAAAGCCGTTGGATAGTGCCAACAATGGTTAAAATAATTTTTAAATTAAAATGATAAATATCCTAACAATTACATTAAAAAAGAAAACGAATTCTTATTTTTTTTTGTTAGAAATTCAATGCACCCTGGACACCAGAAAATCCCATAATCAAACTGCAAATGGTCGAAGAACAACCAATTGGCTCAGTTCTTACAACACTTCAAGCAATCGACGAAGACTCAACAATTGGCGAATACAGTATCTCACAGAATCCCTACTTTGAAATAAACCGCACAACCGGTGTGATAGCTTCGACAGCTCGAATTGATTATGAAATAATCAAAGAAGTTCGATTTACCGCCACTGTCACAGATACTGGAGTACCACAATTAAATTCAACTGCTGAAGTGATTGTGGACATAATTAATTTGAATGACAACGAACCACATTTCAGTCAATCAGAGTATTACTTCAATATAACTGAAAACTCACCTCGCGGAACAGTTGCCGGCAAAGTAGAAGCTTTCGATGGTGACAGTGGTGTCTTTGGAGAAATAACATATTCATTGATTGGAGAAAACAATAAGTACTTCCTGATTGATGCTTATACAGGAAGTATAATGGTGGCAGATTCGAGTATATTGGATAGAGAGAAGACCAATCGGATAACACTGACTGCAGTTGCACAAGATAAAGCACCATCTACTCTACAGAAATCAGCCACAGCATCTGTAAGTTTAAGCTTTTTTTAAACAATAAAATCTATTTGTCGAAAATTATTTTTTTCTCATTGTTTGCAGATCTATATTAATGTCCTTGATGTGAATGATAATCCACCAGTATTTACTCAGAAGGAGTATACATCAACAGTTGCCGAAAATGCCGCCTTAGATCCACCAGCAAAACTTTTACAAATAAGAGCAGATGACCTTGACGAAGGACTGTTTGGAGATGTTCGCTATTTCATCACAAATGGAAACGAAAAGGAGCTCTTTAAATTGGATTCTCATTCAGGAATAATCTATCCTGCACAGAGCCTGCAAGACAAGAAGGGTAATATTTTAAAATTTCATTGTTACCAGTATTATTAAGTTCAGCATCAATTATGATTGTAGGTGTCTACAATTTAACTGTATCTGCTCGAGATACTCAAGGTGCTGGTACATTCGAAAGTACGGCATCAGTTGTGATAAACGTTTTAGGTGTTAATCAACATCATCCCGTGTTTATCATTCCGGCATTGTCGAATGCAACAATTGAAATTCCAGGTGACATCATAAAAGAGGATTATCTAATTATGACAGTGAAAGCCAATGACAATGACACTGGAGAAGATGGACGAATTTCTTACCACTTACAAACAAATAATCAAAACGTTCAAGAAACTGATGAGTTTAAGATTAGTAAATTTACAGGCGAGTTAAGAAGCAAAAAAGAGCTAAACCGAAAAGATAGAGCTAAGTTAGTTTAATTTTACATTTTTATAGTGTATTCTCTTCTAACTTATAACTTTTTCTTTGTAGCTACGATTTAATATTAGTAGCTCAAGATCATGGTACACCAAAACCATTTGAAACACTTCGATTTCTCAGTATTAGTATTGTGGATGCCAATGAAAATCGACCAGAATTTCCTGATTCAGCTAATCCGTATAAAGTTTCCATTAATGAAAATAGTGGAAGGGAAGTTAAAGTTGGTCGTATTCAAGCTTCAGCTAGAAGTAAACACAGTAAGGATATTTACTATTATATGCTTTTGGGTAATGAAGACGGAGCTTTCTTTGTCGACAAAACAACGGGAGATATTTTTACAAATAAATCGCTTGATAGGTGAGTACCTACGATATATCCAGATTCCAGAGGCAAACTATTATTAAATAGAACCCGATCTTAAAACAGTTGTTTGTGTGTCTGTCCATGTTCTTCTAATCGATTTTGATGTAACTTTCTTTCACACTTTTATTAAATTTCTTTTTCATTACAGAGAAGTGACTGATTTCTATACACTCTACATCCTGGCTAGTACAAATCCAGATCTTCATATATCCGAAGAAGAACGCGCATCCTTTTCAATCAAATCTCTCGAAAGAGACAATACCGTTGCAAAAGTTCTCATCACAGTTCTCGATGTCAATGATAATGAACCAATTTTTGAAAAATCTGTATGTTTTTAGTTTTGTGAATTTTGTGATTTTTGTTTTAATTTTATATTTCTAGATTTACTATGCTGGAATAAATGCAAAATCCTCTCTAAATGGTTTTGTTACAGTTGTTAATGCAACCGACAAGGATTATGGTAAAAATGCCAAAATAGAATACATGATTATCGCTTCAAATTTGTACAAATATGGATCGAGCAAATCAACTGGTTCGATTGTTCCAAGTCCATTCAGTGAGTTTTCTTACAAATATTTGGAGGGATTCGTATAATAATTGAGCAATTATTGTGTTTCTCATAGGCATCTCCCCTGAAGGTAGGATAACCACATCGGCATTTATGGCAGAGTATAATCAAGATCGTTTTGAACTCGAAATAATGGCAAAAGAAGTCGAACCCCCAGAGCGATCAGCTAAAGTCAAAGTCAACGTATGTCTTCACAAATTTCCATTTAATCATTTTAATTGCTAAATCATTTGATTGCAGATTTGGATCTTCGATTCATCACAGTTGATTCGTATAATTCTTTCGCGACCTCCTGAAGAAGTCTATCAAGAACAAGATGAAATAATTGCTGAGCTGCGCAATGCCACACAACATCGAATTATTGTCGATGAAATTCGTTTTCATGTTGACTCAATGGGACGCATCCGGATGGATTGGTGTGATCTTTTCTTCCATGCTGTCGATGAAAGCCAACAAATCGCTCCTGTTGATGATATTTTGAAAGTAATCGATACGAATTATGATTATTTAAAAGTATGTCATTACCAAAAAGTTATTATCTGTTTCCTCAACCAAATGTTTTTTTTTTATTTTTGTTTCTAGGACTATTATTCGGGCTATGCGATAGAAAACGTCGTGCCTGCTTACATAACAATTGTTCAAGAAGAATTTGACTTGGCATTGGCTGGCTTAGTGGCGCTGATTATTGTTTTGTTTGTCGGTGTCATTAGTTTTATTGTGCTATGTTGTTGCCTCAAACATTGGAATCTCTCTGTGCCAGTTGAGAATCGTCGTAAAGAGGCTCTGATTAAAAAACAAATTATCGAAGATCTTAATACAACAGAAAATCCACTTTGGATTGAACAGTAAGTGGTTCTTAGAGGCTTTTAGTAATATTAATAAATATTTTTTTTTTTAGAAAACTAAAACTTTACGAAGAACAAGAACTAACAATGCAAGTATTCTCAGAGCCAGATCATAGTTCGAATTCTGATGGTGTCCCGGTAAGTCTTATCTGTTTATCCAATTTTTTTTCTTTTATTTTTGAAACGCACAATATTAAAAACCCTGTAAGCACAAAGCTTTTTTTTTTGTGTGGGTGTGTGTTGTTTTTGTTTGTTTGAATGAAAATTTAATGACTAACTTTTGCCATTGAAAATCCTGTAAAATGTGTGTATTTTCTAACAAACATTATTGTAGGCACCATTGGACAGAAGAAATTCTATCGAACATGCACATCATCCAGTAGACAATACTTATGCAACAATTCAGCCTAGAAACGCTGATAATCATCCGATGAATGATTTTGCTGATTATGCAACGCTTAGAAATAACAGAGCACCTTCGGTAATGTAACATTTATTGTCTGATAATGTTTTTTTTTTTTTTTTAATTTTTGGTAGTTACGATTTCGATGCACTTTGCTATTTACAATTATTTTTTGTTGTTTACTATTTAACACTTTACTAACTTAGTTTGCTTAGATACTACATGCGCATATCTTTATTTTTGCGGGCCGGTGTGTCGATTCTGTTGCTTCCTTAAAAAATCTAAAAAAAGAATAACTTCATACTACAGCGCTAGGAGAAAACGCATTTCCCTTAGCCCGGTAACCTTACTACTTTTTGAAAGGCTATTACTAACCTGCATTCAAATCTGTCTTCGAAATTAAGGAATTGGCCAGGGTTTCTAAAACAACACTTTTTTGGTATACACGCCGCTTTACGACTTCTGAGAGTCTTCATAAAACTAGTGGTGTATTCGGGAATTATATGAGGGCAGTGAAGACTTATCTAACGGATTTTGTTGAGGAGAAATGAAAAGATCATATTTATTTTTGGAATGGAAACATTTCGATTGCTTTAAAGATTTCCTCTTATATTGGTTCTATTTTATGTTCTAGGAGTCTTTTTTAATTAATTTCTTCTATGCAAAATTTCTTTAATTCTTTTCTAAAAAACATAATTTAATAAAAAAAATCTTCCATCCGTTTTCTAAATATTGAATTTTCAAAGAAAACACAATTGATCTCCTGTATAAAAATGTTGATCGAAATCCGTTCATGAGATAGTCGAAAAAATCTATTATATGGCAGGTAGCGTTAATAGCATTTCAATTAAATATATGTATTCACCAAAATGTACACTATACCTTTAATGGTGCACTGAATTTTTTTTTCTCAAAATCGTTAAAGCTGTTTATGAGATAATTAAGACCACTTTTGCCTCACAAATTGTATGTCGGTCACCGTTATTTTTGGAGCTAAACAATAAGATTTAAACCAATCACTCAAAAGCTTAAGTACCAAGAGCCGGGAGCAATTGATTCACCTTTATTTAAATGTTTGAAAAAAGCTTCACATTAAAATTAAAATATTAAAAATGTTTGCATTAAATATATATAAAAAAATTGTCTAATTGTAATCTCTCTTTAAACACATACATACATGTAGTTTTTATGTCTAAAATTTTTTGTTCCCTTGCTTTGTCTCTCCTTTTTGTAAACAGTACTCTTTTGACGTGTGCTGAAGATGGTTCCTCAGATGTGAACTGAAATGCATTCAATAATAAATAAAAATAATTTTAATTAAACGTTAAGTGTTTTTATTTACGAATTTTACGGTCTTTAACGAATAAAAATAAATTTAAAATAAAATTTGATAACTTAAGTACCAAGTTTGTAGTCGCTTCAGCGGCTTAGGCTGTAGGTCGACCTACAAACAGACAGAATTGCGGGACCCACTTTTTTGGTTTTCTCTATCATCGTTAGGTCAGGTTTGATTTAAATATCGAGTTTGATTTTTTTCGAAATGCAAAACTTGCGTTATAGTACCTAACTACATATACTGCTTTGCTCATCCATGCTGTTCAGGCATAACACTAAGAGCATGTGATTGAGTAAACATACACCCATATTGACAAGGTAATAAATAAAATAATGCGAATCAAAAGACATAGATAAATAGAAGACGGTAAATTCTCAGCATTAGTACAGCCGCCATCCCTGGAGATAAATTTGAGACAACTACCAGCTCTAGTCTCAGAACATCGCGCCACACATCTTTCCTATCTTCTATCTCTTCTTCCCACGCCCGCTCTGTGTTAAAAATCATATAAATGGTAACATCATAATCCCTTGAGCTCGTGTAAATTATTTTTTAAAAAATCGCAAGTAAAGAAAATAAATTGTGGTATCAGTTTTCGAGAAATACGTGACTGAATTATGCAAGTTTGACATTACGGCTCACGTTATCATCCCATAATGGTTACTCGTTAATTCGAACACTGATGGTGTTCACTCATTCGGTCACTGAAAAGGTCCCAGAATGTTGTGGAACCTTCCACTTTAAGCTCAATTTTATGATATGGGCTTAAACTGCCCCTAGACATCTCAGGAGATTTCCAGTACTTAGATCTATCAATAACGACATTTTATGCCCTTTTAGACTAGGTTATTTTAAAAACCTTAATTAATGCACCAATTCTGGGGTCGGAATCAAATTTTGTAACATTTTATTTCCTTGTTCGCTGAGCTATTTATGAGTGCTAGGTGCTAAACAATAAGCCGGTTTGTAGAAATTACTTTTGCTTAGGTCAAAGGAATTTGACAACATCTACTGAAAATTTCATAATCCTGACATGGGCATAGTTTTTTTTTTTAAATGTGGATATGCTTGAGTTTACCAGATTCCGTACGTTCAATCTCATATTGCCTTCTTCTTTCGAAAGCTTCTCCTTTGGATACAGTTCACTACAATAATCCAACCAATTTTATTTATTGTATTTATATCTCCTCCTTCATGGAAATTAACATATTTAATTAAATTGTACCAGACAAATTCAAAATAACACAAATATTTAATCGACATTGGAAAATGGAAACTAATTTGTTTTTCATTTTTTTTAAATTTACCTGCTTAATCACATTTGCCACTTAATTAACATAAAATTAACGAAACGAATATTTTCTTTTTAATTTTATTTTATTAAATATTTTTAAATGTAAATAAAAAAAAAGTATATTCAACTTAACAAAAATAAATTCATCTAAGATTTTGAATTCTCAGATGTACGAATTCACAGGCTCAACATTCCAAGCTCCAATAAGAGAAGGTGACGATGCTGTTGCTGAACTTATATAAACCAATTTATATAAAACAACAAATACTCCTGATAAAATTTAAATATGCTATTGTATTGTTATACAAATATTTATATACATACATTATAATAGAATATATATATAATTATTTATATATTCCGATGACATACCAGCAAACAATTGGCTAAATGCCATCATAAACTATAGCTAATAATCAATGGACGCGCGCTATTTGAGTGTCTCATCAAAATGCAAAACGAACAAATTTAATAAACAAAAAAACACGATATATATATACATATACATAGTACATACATGATATGAAAATATTTCTATAATGACAATAAGCTTAGTTATATACATATATATATATAACAGTTAAAGTTATAAACAGCAAGGAATTCAAAATATTTTAATTACGAATATAGTCTTTTTACATTAAATTCATTTTTTTTCAAATTGAGTTTATCTTTTTGCAAATTAAATTTTACTTACTTGTTGGATAGGTACTTTGTTTACAAGTAAATATTATATTTAAATAAAGTGTCAAATAATGTTAATTACAAACTAAGGCCCGTTTGCTGATACAGAACTTAAGAACTTAATAGATGGAAAAGTAGCCCATAAGCGTTTTTAATTGAACATAAATATTAATGATTTATATCAGTGAATGGGCATATGAAATCAAATATTATATTATTACATAAAAACATACTGCTGCGGTGAAATATAAGTAGTGCGTACTGCAGGAATATAAAAGCTTAAACAAATATGGGCAAAATTTAATTCAGACTTTTTAGATACAACTTAAACTCTTTACTGCGTGACCCTTTTTTTTTGCAATAACAGCATAATTATAGTTCACCAGATGTTCTCATCTCTCTGCAGGAATTGATGCTCAAAACCGCAACTTACTTGTGGGTTTCGAATGAGCATTTTTAACGTCACACCACAGATTCTGAATGACTGCTGATGCTATTCCAAGAACACTGATTTTGATTTGTCTCCAACCACTCTTTCGCGATGTTGCTGGTATGTTTTGAATCATTATTCTCGTGGAATACCAAAATCAGTGGCATTTTTCTTCACTTGCATATGGAAGAATGACTTCCTGCATGATCTAGGTATATAGATGTCGATCCATGATATATTTTATACATCAAATAGGCCCTACTCCGTAAAAAGAAAAACATGCCCAAATCATCATACCGTGTTTAAATGCTTTTCTGGTAAATTGCGGGTTGGATGCGGTGTTTGGTGGAGGTCAGACATTCGCGTAAGCCTTTTGCATAGTGTAGCATAATTTTTGGGTTCTCAGTACCCCATATACACCATACGGAAATTTTGTTTAATAATGAATCTCATTACGAGATGATGAATAAAATCATTTTGCTGCCATTTCTTGTAAACGAATTTCTTAAACAACACGTTCTTGATAATCTCTTGGCTTTTAATTATGCCCAAATTGGAATTTTTATGGAAACATCTGCAATTCCGTTCTGAGAACTCTTCGCAATGAATTGCTTGAAACACTGACTTGACCAGAGCGCCTTCGTGTCGATGTTTCTGGACTCTCCACAAAAATTGCAAGAATGCGTTCCAAATTCGCTTCAGTGTAGGGTAGGATTTCGCACATTAAAATGACGCAAATAAAATCTTTGGGTTAAAATAATCGAGTGATTATTATCTCTAAAATAAAATTCAGTTTCATCCTCTCTAAAGCGCTGTAGCTCATTTTAGTAAATATCCCAAGTTTGTTTTATAAGTACCTTACAAAAGAAATGGTAAACTAATTAAAAACAGAACTTTTTCAAATTAGAAAGAAACTTTTGACCCACCCTGTACTTGGTTACACGAGTGCAAAAAAGAATTAAGAAACAGAGCGAGCAAGATTATGATGCTTGCGATCAATTTTCACAGCGTTTGTGTTATATGAAATATTTCCGATTGAGATTTGATTTGCAAAAGGTTGGATTTTATTTGCAAATATATAAACTGCAAAAGAGTGAATTGAATGTGAAAAGACTATAATAGAATAATGCTTAAACTTATTTTTTGGTTGATTTATAGTTTTTTTTTTTTTATTTATCATAAGTTCAAAGAAGACATTTTTTTGTTATATAAGATTATTATTGATATGAAAACTATATTCAAAAACCAAATAGAGGAATTAAGAATACAGCTCAAATTTTAATATTATGAAAAGCATTTTAGTTTTTCGTTTTATTAATGTAAACAAAAACGAATTGATATTTTTTTTATAATTATTGTTATAAATATATATAAAAAGTTTTGGTATAATTTACGTCTATAATTCAAGCACAAGATTTTACTATTTCTCCCTTGGCTACCAGACTGTGCTTTTCCGAAGATTTTTAATGTCATGTATTCGAAAACAACGATCAAATTTCGTTGTTATTCGATGATGGCACAACCAACTCGTCTATTAAAGATTTGTAGAGTCAAGATATTGGGTGCCCATTTTCAGGTGATGTAACAAATTTTCTAGAAAACGATTAAAAAATTAACGAATAAAAATTTGATGCTACTATGACGAAACAGAGTTTTTTTCCAATATACTTTTGAAAACAAGTTATTGTCAACTCAAAATTAAACATTAAATTCGTCTTTTTAAATTTGCAAGTTTCGCCAAAATGACATTTAAGATTATAAGGAATTTCACTATACTGGATTCGCTGTGAACAGGAAATACTGTGAATTCCAGTATTACTAGTTTCATAACCGGAACCTTAAGTCTGGTTTCAATGGGAGGATATATCGGTTACATTTTGTAGACTTGTGTTATAAAATAAAATAATGAACCTTATTACATTTATATAATGTACATGTATACATAGCTACTATTTTAATTTTAAATATCTATGATCTAACAAAATAATGTATATTTACTGAAATATTTGTAAAAACAAAAATTTAATGCGAATTGCTAGCGTATTTATGTTTATTTAGACAGTTGATGTTTAAATACTACTACAAAAAATAACGGTGATAAGAGCGTTAGGATTGTTTAATTCTTTTTATAAATATACATCATTATGGATATGAGTAAATAAAATATATTTAAATAAACTAGAATATTATACATAAATATATATATATGTCTAGATTATTATAATTTTTTTTAGTAAGAACTGAAAAGAGGAAAAAAGAAAACAAAACAAATTAATTATTAAATTCCAAATGAGAGATTCAACAAATTAAATAAAATTGCCAATAAATGTATAAGTTATTTATGTAAAAAAAATGTGTTTTTCTTTTCTTTTTTGTTTAAAGGAAACAATGTCATGTGCTATAAACGAAATTTTAAGTGGGTCGATTCCAAGAAGCGCGGCGGTTAACATTTAAAACGATACCTTTGGATTTGTTAGTTAAACCAGGGTCGAACCAGGTTTTCCTGACAACCCCAAGAGTTGTCAAAAACCTGGGGTTTTCAGATGGTGTGAAATAAAAACGACATAAGTATGACTAACGGTCGTTTTTATTTGACAATCCGGAAGCCTTCTGGACTATTCTGAAAGTGCGAAACGACAGTTCTGATCATGAATAGAAGAGAATTTTGCGTCTAGATTTGAAATCAGAATCGGAACCAGAAGCACACACATTCATATACTTGAACGTCAAAATCGAATGTTCGTCATTTTTTGTATCATAATTATTGTGCAACAAACATTATTTTGAATTTGAATATTTTCACGTACACAATTATTTTCACACAACAATCTCATTTAAATTCAGAATCGTCAGAATTACACAAAGGTTTCAGTTGGGATCCCGGGTCGGATAGGGATTCCGGATTGCCAAATAAAAACGCCATATTCATCGAAGATAACGAAAAATCGATGTCAAAACAAAATCGATGCTTCAACATCGATGTTAGGGAACGAACTAAGGAAATGTCGTTAAAAACATCGATATTTGCGATAGGATAATTATCAATATATTTGATGAGTCATCGATGTTTTCTCAATATTTCTTATTTCTACTTCAGGTTCTTGACTTGACAGTTTATTCGTTTACCTAAACTCGCCCTATCTAAAAACTTAATGTCGAATTTGAAACAACCAAACATTCGATTTTTTCTGAAAACAATCGAATTATTTCTGTAAAAACAGATTTTGCGTGTTTAGCAAGATTTCATAAACTTCACATGCACACTATTTTTCACCAATTCCTTACAACAATCAAAAAAATCGATCTGAAATCGATTTGAAATGGTTGTTTGGAATTCGACATAATTTTCACAAAACACAGAATTTATTTTCAAAAATAAAACCCTTTAGGGCGACCTTAGGGTGACTTCAGGGCTCAACGAACAAACCTATTATTATCGTTCCAATTTTTCATTTTAAGTGTTGGTATATTTATTTTCATTTTATTCAATATTTACCTACATTTTAGTATGTCGAATTCCAAACTATCAAACGTTCGATTTCTTTTCTAAAAGTACCTAATGTTTTTTTTTCTAAACATAGATTTTGTGCTGCCAAAATAAATCTTGACTCTTTTAAGCAAGATTTCGTCAACTTTATACCCATACTATTTTTTGCAAGTTCCTTAAAACACAAAAAATCGATCTTAAATCGATTTGAAATGGCTGTTAGGAATTCGATATAAAACAAGTTGCTTTAGTCTCTGGTTGCCCATCAGCTGCCAAAAAATGTTCTTCTAATTAAGGGAACTTTTACTGGAAAGCTTGTCATTTAAACTCGATTTCATATCTATTATTGGTTTGCCAAAAATAGATAAATAAAATTGCAAAATTTTATTATGCAGATTTTGTTTAGACAAAAATCGATTATATTCAGAAAAAATCGAAATCCCTCAGGGATTTTTTGATCCCGGACCAGTTTTCGCTTCGTATTCTACCAAAACTATCGATTTTTTTTATCCGGTCTCTCAAATAGAACTCAAAATTATTTTGTTTTTAATTGTATATGTGTATTTTTTGTTTTTATTATGAAGAGTAAACAAAACCGTTTGCCGTTTCATCAAATTTAGTTTTACTTTGATTTGTAAGTCCGTCTCGGTGATCCGATTTGTGATTTTGATCCCGGATAAACAAAAATCGATAATTTTGGTAGAATAAAACGCGAAAACTAGTCCGGGATCAAAAAATCCCCGAGGGATCGATTAGATTGAATACCAAAGTAAAACTACTTGCTTATATGTACGATTTAGTTACTCTGCAGAATGAAAAAAATACATTTACACACACATACAATTACAAAAAACTAAATATTTTAGATCATGTCATGTGACATAAAATGGTGCAACAAATTTTTGCACATGAACAATCACGCCATCAGAATTAGAAAAGTTTTCAGTTTATTTAAGTCGGGCCATGATCCGATCCGATCGGAGAGTCCGGAAGGCCACATAATTTAAATGTTTATTTAAACAAAAACAGAACGCCATAGTTATATACCAGTTCAACTATACAAGAATTGTTCATTCAAGATGTTTAAAAAATTATATTTTCCTCAAACAACAACAGACTTGGTTGTCGAGGATCGAGGAACAATTTTTTAAACGTGCACCTATAATGGTAAGAAATTTTTACAATTTAATAAGCAAAAAACTTGTATATCACAAACAAATATTGGAGTTCCTTTTTTGCAAGTTCGAATTTTATGTTAAATTAACTACATATGTATGTATGTAGATTTCTTCACCGACTTCTATATACGTACATATAATATTGAGATCAGTGGTGGTTTTCTCAAGTAAAATTTGCGTTCAATGAATGCAGTTGACTACATATATGTATTCATCTTCTAATCCGAGTTGCATTTATATTAAAAAACTGATTTTTTTCCAAAAAATAAAAAAACAGTTAAATACCTAGAATAAAATTGTAGTCCTAAACAGTCTTAACTCTAAAATAACGTGTGTTACAAAAATGAAACAATTTATAGTAACGGACTTTCCGATAATTAGATTTGTAAGTAAGGTACAATTTATATTTTGTTTATTTAGAAAATCGTTGGTTCAACTTTAGCGTTTAATGATTTTCAAAACTCTTATTTGTCCCAGATTTTGCGTTTTTCTTGACTATTTTCTCTAGACTAATAGGATAGTCGCATTGGTAAATGCAGAATTTGATGTTTTTCGGGCGAATGAAGTAGTATTAATAAAAATGGGGTATTTTCACCGAAAACTACGGATCTGCGAATCCAATGGAAGGATTTAACTATTAATATTCGTGTTTTGAAAGATTTTTATAAAAAAAAAAAAATGTTGTCCTTGAGATCTATTGTACCCCCTACAGAACTGGATGAGATTTCTTATTTACAGAACGTCCTCCAAGTAAATCCGTTTGAGAAACTTTAGAATTTGGAATTTCCATAAAGTGTAGTTCGTTTTGCTTTATTAGGTGATGTCGCAGAAATGTATATCTCTGGTGAATGATGGCTTCACAACTCCCTAGTATGTGGTCAGGTGTCTCCTCGTACACCTTAAAAAACCTGCAGAGAGGATATTGAGGTGCCTGTTCAGTTTACAATTACCAGTGAGGAGGTCTGTTATTACCCTTAGTTGTTCCTACTTAGGTTGATACAGGATGAGAGACGTTTTTGGTTGTAGTTCCGAAGTAGTAGTTTAGCCTGTCTTAAGCTGGGGAGTTTATTCCAAATATTTCTTTTGGCCTTCTCTTTGAATGTGATCTTGTTTTGACCATATTCTCTCTTATTCCGCCGCAATAGGGCTTTGGTCCCATTAAAGGTGATGTTGCTCCTATGTTTGCTAGGGAGTCTGCCTCTTCGTTGCTCTGGATTCCTATATGGTACCAATGAAGTAAGGCTTTGTTGCAGCTGCCCAGCTAATTCAGCACACACTTTCACATACCAGTTTTGAGCTGATGGAGTAAGAGCTTACTACCTTAAAGTATTTATACATTACACACAAGAGGGTTTCGTAACAAAAAAATATAAATACACCTCTGCTCCGAAAGATATCGTCCTCAGTAGTCAGACAACGATCGAGGCAAGCCTGGCTTCCATACATCATCGTCGTTGGTGCTTGATGCATGCCAAAAATACACATTTACCCACCCTTAAAACAAGGTAAATTGATATAGGTGATGTCAAATCAAATACTATGTCCAGACCATAACGAAACTTGATTGCACTAGTCCAAGAAACACCTATTTGATTGATTGGTACGAGTATGCCAAATGCTTTTTTAAGGTGATACGACTGCAGTTATTAAAGGATCAACGAGGTATTTGAGCTCAGGTTTGTTGACACGGTAATATTGCTTGATTCTCTATCCAAATACATTTTTAGTTACAAAAATTTGATTTTTAAATCCGTGACACCCTGATCTACGACAAACAGCTTTCACAAAATCCGAGTGGGATCTTCTTATATTCGAAATCAGCTGTTATATCAAAATAAAATGATAAATAACAAAACCGTTGTTATTTTTAATTTCAATTAAGTTTACACATATATGGGCAAATTCCTAAACGCAAATCTTGCGCATAATATGCTAAGCAAACTGTCGCTAAACGCAAACAAAAAAATCTCTTCTAAGCACACTGTCCCAAAACGCAGTTCATTCTTTTTTCTTGCGCAAAATTCATTGCAATTGTGCAAGTTTTAAACTTGTGTTGCGCACTTCACTTGTTTTTCAATTTTTATCGGGTTCGTGCATTTGCTTAAAACATGAGACTTGCTTTGCAAATCTTGCGTTTAGGAATTTGGCCTTTCATATTGTACTTTGGTTGTTGTTTTCGTCCCTTAAAATCAAGTAAAAATACTCACATTTTCTTTAAAAACAAAACTGTAAACGACGCCTTGCTTTCAGTGTTCGACACAAATGGTTTGTCGTCTGAAAAGTTTTTTCCATTCCATTCGAATTTAATGATCCCAATTCGAACTTCGAAAATCGTAAGCCATTTTTTTATTCCGAATCCACTACCTACAATGGAATTTGTGATAGTTTTATCGGGAAACGTAGCATATTTTTGATTACGATGACATTTGTGATAGGACTGAATATGAAGACTATGGAATGCATTTCTAATATTTTTAATACTTTGTTATAAATATATATCAAACACTCAGACTTAACATTTTTTCAAATTTATTTCTATTAAAATATTTCCAAATTGATTCTATTCAACTCCTGGGAAAAAAAAACTCGGAGAAAATCAATCTCTCCCGGAAGTAGTCGAGATCAAATCACAACTTAAAAATAAAAATATTTTGTATTTGTACGGTGTCGGACTCAGAATACCCGTTGAAAGGTTTGTCTTAAATTTGAACTGGCCCTGTGCTTGGAGAACTGTTACACACGTCTTTGTCCTATAAATGGACTAATACGATTCTATTGAACCAAGTAAACACCAGAACAATATGTATTTTAAAGTTTTTGTACTTTATTTTTTTTTTTGTAATTTTAAAACTGAGTTTAATATACATATAAATAGAATTTTCCATCCGACAGAAGGCACCAGCCGTGCTGTGATTTTTTCAACTATGTTCGTAAACTATGTGGTTAAACAATACCACCAATTCTAATTCTAATATAAAATAAGGACATTGCATTAAATTAAAATTGAATAACACACATTCTTTGTGAACAAAACAGACGAGATAATAAATAAATGAATAATCGGGACATGCGTAACTACTTTTGCATTAGTTTGATTTCCAATTCAATTTTTTCAAGTTCTTTCAGTCGACATTGCTTTTCCAATTCAAGTACTGCCATCCGCTCTTCATGTTCTTCGATCATATGAAGTTTTGTTAGATCAAACAGCTCTCTTTTTTGTGATGCTTCAGCGTCATGGAAAATCTTCTTTTTTCTTTGGACTTTTTTCATAGTTGATGATTCCAATTTTGGGGGCTTATCATTGACATATTGCTGTGGACTGTGGTTGCTCTCTGCAAAATAAACTAAAGTAAACAGGTTAAACTCTGCTTTTAAAAATGACATGTATTTTTGTACCTTTTTCGAAATTATTGTCCTTGTATTCTTCGGCAAAATGATCTAATATTTCTGTTTTGATATATTCATCTGTGAACTAAGTATTTAATAGAAAAGAATACTAACAATTGACAAACATTTCTAGAAAATATGAACAAAAAAACGAACCTGAGGTACTGGTCCATCGCTATCAGGAACGGGCTTTTCTGGCCTATTGAATTTATTGGATATGGTAATAAGTTCCATTATTTCTCGGTCTTCTTTCGATGGAGATTGAGGAGGTGAACTTTCACCGGGTTGGTTTTTGGCTTTTATGTAAGCAGCCTCTGCCATTTTCGCCCTCATTTTCTGGGTTCTCCATTGAAACTGAACTTGGACTACGTCTCGTTTTATTTCGCTGACGGCGTTGAACCTAAATAACCAAGGATTGATAACATTTGTATAATTAATTAAAATAGGAATATAATTTAAACTTACGCGTCAGTTATTTCGGCCCAACATTCCCTTTTCATGCGATTGCTAACCGTGTCCACACATTTATTTTCTATGATATCTATCCTTTCAGCTAATAGATTTCGTAGTATTCTCTGTCATAAATTGAATTGTTGTAAAGTGCATTTAACTTATTCACTTTTTCAATGCATACCTTGTCATTAGGCATCCAATTTTCTGTCCTCCTTCGCTTGTTCATATTTTTACTTTTAGATTGAACAATAATAACACAAAAATTAATTTATTTTTATATCAACAAAAGGTTAAAACAAACGACAGCAACACAAAGATATTTCATATTTGAAGATTGAAGGATTATGTGTAAATCCACCCAACTTTGTTTAGTTTATCTAAACTTTACTGTGTGTGCATGGAATTTCAACTTGTTCACATATGGATGGGATGAAATTTACAAAAACAAATCCAAAAAGTCGATTTATACACACACTTGTTCATTTTTTACCGATTCTTACCCGATTTCTTTAGCTGGTAAACACAATAAGCGTATTCATGAAACCGCGTAAATTTTCCCACATCGTAAAATATTAAAGCTTACCACGCAAATTATTTTTTCTTCCTGTACTTTAACTTGACTAATAACAAAGTGTTATTACTCTCATTTAAAATGTCTGTCAAAAATAATAAGAAGATATTTATAGCGAGTTTCATTCAAGAAAAGATTGGATCCCTTAGCGCATATCGGTTTTTGAAGACATTTTGACACATATTCCATAAGTTCCTAAAGCAATATGTCTACAGCAACTTCACCCCAAGGTCTTCTTACTTCCTATTTCGTGCCTTATCCGGTTTTTGTCAAAGAATTTAATCTCTCAAATATTTAAATCGGTACTTTGCGGTGGATAGTCAAGTGTATATAATTCAATGTCCCGCAAAAAGTTAGTGATTAGTCGGCTCTAGTAGTTCTCTGATTCACAATTTCCTCAATTGGGACTAAGTTTCCCTGACCACTTGACGAAACATAACTCCAAAAATAACTCACCCTCTTTCGTGACTCATTAGGTTCGTTCGTTGAGCTTTACCTAGGGTCGACCCAGGTTTTTTTGACAACCCCAAGAGTTGTCAAAAAACTGGGTTTTTCGGTTCTCAAAAAACACAAGAGGACCATTAAATTTACGTTGCAGAAAGGAAGTTGTCATTTAATAATTAAAACTTAAAATATGTTAAATTTAAGTTCTTAGTACATTTTTTGTGACCCTATGCACAACCCACAACTTCAAAGCTTTCCATTTTTCATGTCTGTGTCTGAAAATTAATTTGAGTATTGTTTTATTTCCATTTTAAAAATAACAATTTGCATACAAAACGAGAATTCACAACAAAACAAATGCTTCAGATTAGAAATTATGGATAAGTCCATTTATGATATTAAAACAAAAAATCGATGATTCATTATCGATGTTGAAGAAAGAATAGGGGAAAGCCCTTCAATACATCGATGTTTTCGATTCGATAACTATTAACATCGATGACGAGTACTCGATATTCTCCTCAATATCGCCTATTTCTACCTCAGAACTCATGTGACTGACGTTTATTCATTTACGTCAAGTTGCCCCTGCTAAAAACCTAGTTCTACTTCAGGACGAGTTGAGGGCGACCCTAGGTTTCAAAAAACACAGAATTTGTTTATTAGGGTGACTTTAAGTTTTTCAAAAAACGCTTTAGGTCGAACCTAGGGCGACTTCAGTGCTCAAAGAACAAACCTATTGTGTGTAAAACATTTTTTTCGTTTGACACGTCCGTCACTTCTACATCATGAAAGGAGTTGTCAAAATAAATTACATCTTAATCTTTTTATATGGTGGACAGGCCTATATATGCCAATAGGTAGAGCAAACGAGCAGACCGAAAAATTTTATATCAAAGTCAATTTGTTCTGTGTCATCACTCAATCTCAGCCGTGATATGTGTATGATTATATTGAGATCAGAGACCCATAGTGATCAAAATAATTAAACCTCTCGGGTGCGCTCCAGCAAGCGAAGCCGCGGCAGCCATTTAAATAATACCAAACTCAATACACAATTACAATTCAAATAAAACAGAAATTCCGCTTAAAGCTCAAGCACAATTTTTTCCTTCAATTTCAACCTTCTATCTACAAGTTTTTTAAATAAACGACAATCAAGTCAGCATGTTTATATTTTTTCATTTCATCACAATATTTTGAGTTTATTTGAATGAATTAGTTGTTTAAATTCGTCGTCAAGATTTCAAATTTTTAAGTATTCTTTTTAAAATTATGAATCCTATTATTGATCGGCTGATGGAAGAACGTAGAAAATGGTTACAAGATACACCGATTGGTTTTTCAGCCAATCCATCGAAAAATAGTGATGGAACCCTTAATCTCTTCAAATGGCAGTGCGAACTACCAGGACCACGCAACACTCCTTTTGAAGGAAGAAATTATAAATTCACAATTGAATTTAATAAACATGATTTATATAAGTCGCCAGAGATAAGATTCACTTCAAATATTTTCCATCCAAATGTTGGCTATTGCGGATATGTGTGTTCAAGTTTGTCCTCTTATTGGCCTGTGTATAGCCTAAAACAAATTATTTTTAGTCTACAGTCATTTTTGGAATTTCCAGAAGTAAATTCACCAATGAATCGTGAGGCAGCAAGTTTATTTGAAAAAAACCGTGCACTATATACTGAACGTGTTAAAAATACGATTGGCGATCTTACATACATAATATAAATATACATATATTTCTTCTTTTCTACTTGAATTTTTATTGAGACAGGCAAATTTTTCAGTAGCGCTTTGGAATCTCGCTTTGTAAAATCCCGTTTTTTCAAAAAATTCAAAAAAAAAAACAAAAAACTTAAAATCAAAAAGAAGGTCAAATGAATATAATGGCCCTTATATAGAATTTTTGGAGTGCCAGCACGTAACTTGATACAATCAAGTTTTTTCGATACAATCGAGAATTGGAAGCACCTATTTTGGTTCAATCGAGTGTTCTCTAACGATACAATCGGGACACTCATTGAACCAAAACAATTCTCGATTGTATCGACAAGACTCGATTGTATCGACAAGACTCGATTGTATCAAGTTACGTGCTGGGGACCCTGTCGTTCGCTTTAAGAGGTCTTGCATGGAACACAGACTCTTTTGTGTAACCTCGTAATTCCCACCGTTTGTGTACTCTTGAATTTCTATAATTAAATCCTTCCATTGGGCAACAAAAATTAATTTGGTTTTTAATCTGAATCAAATTTGCAGATCCGTATTTTTCGGTGAATCTACCTCTCTTTACTTACACCACTAATACCGGATTTACACGACTGCCAAATCGGCAGTATTACTGTCAAAATCTTTGCATTATTTTGTTTGTCGTGTAAATGGTGGAGAATGTGGCAGTATATCTGTCATTAAAAAACTGCCAACCAGAATCTTCGTTAAGTTGAGGCATTATTCTGACATCGTGTAAATTCAGTTCTGACAACAATTTTCGGCTGAACTTTCCTTTAGGGGACCACGAATTTTAACACGCGGATACTTTTATTCGGTAGATGTATGCTTAAAAGCAATAAATATAACAATTTTAAGTGAGAGTAAACTACTTTTCGAAAAATATGATATTTCATTTAGTTAAATGTTTTCACGTAAGTTTTATTATTGAAAAAAACTATACGTGTGCTTTTAATCTAAGAAATGTTTCCATTAAAATTTCCCCAAAAAAAAAGTACCTAGGTACAAAAAAAACCTATCAAAACACTACCAGAGGGAAGTATTACAAAAGAACTGTCAAAACAGTGCATTAATTTTGCAAACCTTAAAAATATGTTAAAAATAGAAGAACTTATATTTTCATATTAAAACCGTTTTAATTATTATCTTTAATAATAAATCTGAAATATGTTCTAATTTAAAGACAAATTGAACAAAAGTGTTGTACTAAAAATGCCAAAATTGAAAATTAAAACATTTTTTAATCATATTTAACAGTGTTTCCTCACCGTCAGATTTTAAAGCTGTTCTAGCTCACTGTAAAAAAATTGAAAGTTCTGCGCGTGCTCCCCTAGTGGAAAGTCGCCCTCAATTTTCAAATAATGACAATTTGCAATAAATATTGAACTTGCTCATTCGTTACTGCATTCTTTGGCAGTATTTTTTATCTATCATTATTTTCGCTTCGTGTAAACGAATGGTATAAATTAAATTAATGTCAGCATTATTTTGGCATTAAAAACTGCGATTTTAATTTTTGTGTAAATTCGGCATTAGTATAATTTCTGTATCTGAACTCTGTTCAGCGGGAATTCGTTTTGAACGCATTCATTTTTCTTTCTTAACCTAATTTTTGAGAACAAAACAAACTGTCAAAAACGACAATAAAAACAGAACTGTGCAACTGTGGCTGTCATGTTATTGGCGGTTGTCTGGCTATTTAGTTCATTTCTCGCTGTGCTATTTCGCAAAATTTTAATTTGTATTTTTGTTATTTTTATTTTTTGTGCTGACCAATAGTTGAACCTAATTATTCAAAATGAAAGAAAAACAATCGTCCGTGGATGGGCAGGCTAAATTTAAAGTACCCGTTGTGACAATATCTCAAATAAACGCAGATGTTATTTCACTGGTAAGTGGAAAACGTTTACTAACATTTTTGGTTGTTTACTTAAATTATAATGATTTATATAAATTTTCAAAAAGCTTGCAACAAAATACTGGTCAGCTGAAACCCAAGCTGATCATTTACCCTACGATTCGAACGTAATCGAAGAGATTTATGAGAAGGAAATCAAAGATTCCAAACATTCAATTCGTCGTATTATGATGCTGGAGTTCAGTCAATATCTGGAGAACTATCTTTGGCCAAATTTTAAAGCTGGACAGGCGAGTCATGCACATGTGATGTCCATAGTTGTTATGGTAAATGAAAAATTTCGAGAACGCGTCGAAGTTTGGCCGATATTCGAGAAAAACCCCCAAGAGTTCTCTGGATTCTTCCGGCAAGTTTTAGAATCCTGTCTGCCGCAAGGTGGAAACAGCATGAATGCCTTTCAAATCCATGAACAAACAGCGCTATTGGTCTTCATCAATCACTGCTTTAATAGCATGGAGATTGAACTGTGTCGTGAGCAGGCGAAACGATTGGTTTCCCTGTCCATGTGGACTTGCTTACAACCAAGTAAGTTCCAATAAGTTTCTTTAATATTGTTTATGCTCCTAACAATGATTGCATTAATTCTAGAGCGACGTGAGCAAGAACTAAGAGACATACCAGAATGGAAGAAATTCTGGAAGAAAATTCAAAAGAAGGAGAAGACAGAAAAGAAGCCCGAAATTGATTGGGAACGTCATTTTCTTCAGGTAATTGTTTTCTAATGGTGCAGGCTTAACTCTGTATTTCTCATGTTATGAATTATTCTCTTTTTAGAACTTGATTGTAAACTTTCTTGATATTTTGGAAAAAATTCCTGTAAATGGTCCAGTTAATAGTGATATCGTGCATTACTGCGAACGATTTCTTGAATTCATTATCGACCTCGAAGCACTCTTACCAACGCGAAGATTCTTCAACACAGTTTTAGATGACTGCCACTTGTTGGTCAGATGTCGGATTTGCAATTTAACAAAAAGAGAGGAAGGAAAATTATTTGGGCAGGTGAGTCTTTTTTTTTCAATTTATTTAAGCCCTCCTGTAGTACAAGATAATTATTTTTTATGATTTTATCTAAAAAAAATTATACTTCAATTTTTTTAACGAGAAAAGTACATCATAAAATCTTTATAACTCTAAAAGAAACCATTAAGTTCGTTGGCTTAAAATAAACTAGAAACTTATATTTAAATTCCGCGGTAGTGATTGTAGGATATGTAGTGGAAATAATACATTTTATAGTTTTTAGAGAAATAGCCGTGAATGCAATTTTTTTTGTTTGGGGGAATATTCTACATATTTTAAGAAAACCACCAGCAAAGCGAAGGAGGCAGACGGGTCAACGACTCGTTAAAAATCACTTGTAAGGTTTACTTGTGCTTTATTAAAAAAGAGATGGATTTATTTCAACGTCTATATGCTTTTTATGTTTTTTGAAATTGTATTAACCATAACTGATTCGAAAGGTGAAGATCAGCGGCATTTTGATAACAGAATCTGCCTTCTCATTGTCTGCAATTCCTTCTTGGCCTGAGCACCATATTAGATGAAGTTGGACCGTATGATAGAACGTAAAAACGAAAAATTGGTATATAGTTTTTGTTATTGATGATACTGCGTATTGCACTCAAGGAGTAGCTGTTTTCTAGTTTTTTTCTTTAACATATTTGAATACGTTAACTTAATGTCATAAATTCTCCAATAAAAAGACTGTGAGTTTTTTTTGAGATGATGTTGCCATATTCCATATCGCATCTGTGTGTTGTGGAGGTTTCAGCATAGAATATATTTACAATCGAATTGTCCTTTCGTAATTACGAGTATTTTTGCAAATTCTTTCCTCTAAATGACGGGGTGTGTTACTTTCCCTAGATGTTTAGGTTTAGGGTGTTGTGTCAATGTCATAAGTAAACGCATTTAGAATCGTGATGTTGATGTATCGAATCGAATTGAAGAGTGCGCTTTTTTTTGTTTTGTTTTTGGACCAACCAACTTTGCATACTTCACGTAATGGATGTTTGATGTCTATGAGGCTTTTCGCAATTATTTTCGTTTGTGTCTTTAACATCCAAAAATATGGTGTATTAGTGTCGGCTAATAATGCATCAGTGGGGGTGATGGTGACGCTGCAGTAATAAGGTGTTCATTTTTGTTTTAGTAGTTTGATCGTTGCTTTTTGTTAGAGATGTGTTCAGATGCTTTTGAGGTAAAACAAATTGTTTATTTATTTATTATATTTACCTGGTATATTAAAAAAAAGACTATTATTTTGTGCAAGAATCATATACGTATGTATTTATATGTAAATATATTTATTCAATAGGTGTAGGTAATATTTTTAGATTTCACTTTAGTTTTTTTTTTGGCACTTGGTCCATATCTTCGGGTTTTTATTTTACTTTCTTTAAAAAAACTACAAGGATTTTTTTCGATGACGCTAAGAACGCAAAGCGTTTGGGCTTTCTTCGAAGATGCAAGAAATTCTTCTCCCAATCTGATCTGGCTGTAATCTATAAGGAAAGCGAAATACCCAGTTGAACTCCTCCCCTTAAATTCAACCGTTATACTCGCCCTTCTACGAATGTGGAATGCTTTACTTGGCATCTAAAAAAATCCAAGGTGTTGCTGTTCTCAAAAACCCTCTTCATCTCTTCTGGTTTGCATTTGATTTGGAATGATTAACTCATTTACACAATCCCAAACACAGAGGATTCCAGTTTCTATTTATTAAATTAAATGTGGATATTGTTCTAATTTTAATCTAGAATATAACAAATTACATATGTAAATGTAAAACTCTAATTCACAATAAAACGTGCTTCTGCGTCATGTCACTTTAAGAAGAGTTTATTCGTTACCTCAAAATGTCATAGTTAAAAATTTGGATCTACCTTCGGGCGACCCCAGGTTTAAAAAAAAAACACTGAATTTGATCTCCACGGTGAACCTAGGTGAAATTCTGTGATCGACAAATAAATCCATCTTTTTGCATGATAAATTGTTTTTCAGATTTTGTTGAAATCGTGTTCGACATTCTGTCAAAAAAAATTCAATTAAAGAAAGAGTTGTCATGGATAAAATATTCAATCTCAAAAGTTACTTTTTTTCTCAATTATTCGTTTTATTAAAAAATAATAAATAATTTTCTTAAGTACACTTCTGTGCTTCATTTTTACTAGCTAAATTTGTTTAAAAAAATATTTTATCATAATAGCCTTACAAGATACATAATAATTCTGTTCTGCATTTATTTTTTACATCTAATAGATTCAAGTTCATTAGGCTCTAGTTCAATTCTGTTGTTACTTAGTAATCATTTCCATTCATGTAATTCATTTCGTCTCCCCAATCGTTTGACGATGGTGGTTCATTGTAGCAGCAAGATTTTTTCAACAAAAATGTTACATGTTTTTGCCTTAAAACACAAATATATAAAATAAGTGGAGCTTGAATAGCATTGACGAGTATATGAGCATATAGAAGTCCTTCGAATTCCAACCAAGATACTATTAGAAAAATCCACGATATCACCATCACAAGCAGCAGCAAAGAGTACATAACAAAGCTAAAAATATTTAGAAAGTGAAAAAGGAATCCAATGTTACCCATAAGATGAATCGATTAAAATCCGTAGGGATCATATTTATTTATACATACTTTGCTTTGAGTTTATGCTGAATTCGTCCATAAACATTTCTTCGATTAATCAGTTTCAATGTTGTTACATAGAAGAATATATCGATTAAAATTGTGCACGCAATTGGAGAGAAAAACATTGCTATTCCTAGCCAACCGATTGTTTCTTGGTCTCCAATTACATTTTGCTTCTTATACGAATCGGCATCGAGGAAGAAATGCGAGAAAATTGCTGTCGCTGCCATTGTTCCTGTAGCACCCCAGGCGTATGCTGAGTAATAGCAATATTTACGACCATCTGTTACTCGCAAAAAGACATTTCTTGATCTAAAATTGAAAAAAAAAAGTATTTGGTTTTTGTTTTTGATTGAAAGCAGGAGCTACTGTATAAATACCTGAAGGTCTTCCATATGTAGTAACCAAAGCTATTGAGCCAGAAAAATGCTCCCAATAGGCTCACGTATAAAATGGAATCTATGAAATGAAATAATTTAGTTGGAAAGGATTTAAATGTTATGCAGACAGTTGGAGTGAAATTGAAAATATGGTGTGGTTTGTGGAAGTTATTTATTTTACATTTTGTGGAACTCTGTAATTCACTTGCTTTGTAAATCAGACAGGACGCGCTATGAACATTTCACTTTGCTACGATGTGCAAACTTAAAGCTCTAAACAATGAATACATTCCACATCGAAACTTCATTTTTGTTAAAATCATATTCTATACAAAAGTGAATACTTACCAACAATAATAAAACTAACATGACTGCTGAATTCGGTGAATATCCTTACGAGGTCAGCAGCTTGACTCACTAAAAGGCACATTGCAATTGTTGTTATTATATTTCCAACTAAATCTCTGCCCAATATAAAAAAGAACAAAAAATATTTTTAAGCTTAAAAAAAGGTTTAGGGTAGGACTTTAATTGACGAAGAACTACAAATCGAAAAATGGAAACCATACATTATAATGGGATCCACAAGTATGGATTGTGAATTTTCCTTTCGTTTTTGTTTTAGTTCCCGATCGCAGTACCCTTAATTGAAGGTGGCAATTGATGTAAAAATTCCATAATGGATTACTTGTTTCGAAAAGCTATTTTTCTTTCCTTGATGACTGTTTAGCTTCGTCTATTTCAGTTCTACCTTAGTTTGTTTGTTGTTGTTTTTTTTTTGTTCTTACCTCAAAGTTGGTAAAATAAAATATATAATCGCAACCAATAGAAGCATTATAATCGAGATACCATGGAAGATTGGATTTAGGATTTTCCTGAGTAAAAAGTTTGTGTCAGTCCATTTGATTTCTTTCTTTGCTAAACAAATGTTGGCAAAAAGTATTGTTCGATGATCTCCACTAGTTGAAATTGCCTTTAGTTAAAAATTTATTTTTTTTAATAATTTAAAGGAAGCTACATATACACAAACACTCTCACCTTATCCAAGCAATATTGTCCTTGCCTATAATCATGAAAAAGTGGTTTGCGTTCATTGTCATCTTCATCTTGATAATCTGCGTGTTCGTATTGATCCTCATTTGTATTTGTATAATGTCTTAATTTACCATCACTTAGCAGAATTAGCTTATCGGCGCTCTGAAATGAGGAATCATTTGTTTTTTATTGATTCTATTTAAATTTTGTTGGTAATTACTCCTGGATAGTGATAGATAGGCCATATTTGCATTGACCCACATCCTGGAATGCCAATCACAAATTTATAATTTACTGGAATGTTGTGTTCTCCACTGTAACTGGTAAACATTGGTTGGAAGAATTCTAAAAAAGAAAAGAACAACATTTTAAATCTAATTCAAACCATAAATAAAAATAAATTAAAATGTGGAATCGTCCTGCAATAGGCTTTTAAATATTATAATATTTCTACAAGTTCAACTAATAGTTTTCGGTTATTCGTCATCATCATCAGTAACCTAGATGTTCTTTAATAGATTTACTAAAGGTTCTTGAATAAATAATAAATTTCCATTTTTGATACCAATTCATTCATGTTACCTAAACTTTCGAAGGTGGGATATATATCCCGGGAATTTTTTATTCATGGTAACCTCAATTATGTTAGATTTTAAGGGTCACTATTAATGCATCGAAAACTGTTAAACCTATTAACCGATGTTTTTTATACAAGCTTGAATAGCGGCTTGAAAAATCAAGTTTTACGGGGTTCTTTCAATCCACATAACTTAGAACTGCTTAAGTCCATAAATCAAAATAAATCCTTCCTAAAGTTTGCATGTTTTTATTTCTTTTTTGCTGATTAGTTGGCAGCCATAACATCCGGTGTTATTTATGTTGATTCCAAAAATTAATAAACAATTATGAATACTTCTTGTGATTGCCTCAACTTTTGATCGGTCAGTTCAGTATTCATAATAATTTATTATTATTAAACTTCAGCTCAACCTCATCTAGGGAAGCATACAAACAGACAAAAAATCTCCAGACAAAATAAACAATTCACTCAAATTTTTAACCACACAGAATGCTGATACAAAAGCAGACCAATTCAATAAATTATTGTGAACATTTTTTTCATTTGTTCATTATTTGTTGTTGTCCTTCATAATTTGCGAATTGGCGTTGTTTGGCCTGGTTCCAATTAAATTGATGCATAATATTTCCCTTTTTTTATTTATTTATTTATACGGTTAATCTATTTGCAGTGTCAATTTCTGTTTGCCAGGCTCTAGGAATACATAGGCGTATTTCGCGAATGTATATCTTTCATTCTGATTATTATTTGTTGCTTAATTTTACTTTACTTTTGTTGTGGTCAAGCACTGCTAAATTTAAAAATCGGAACTTATTAGTTGAAGCCCTTCTGCATTTACTCAGAGCGTATTGACACATGTCAAAAAAGTCACCGACTACAAAATCCGATTAGTGTCCAGCAAAATGAATCAGACCTAATTGTGACATTTGTACTCTTATATAAATATCAAAATTGAATCCAATTCCCTTCGCAGTTCATTCGCCGTATTATGTAATCGCGGTGATTATGTGGACACAACCTTAAATACATTCACAGATTCTACTTGAGTTTTTGACGTTAAATTAAACATGAAAGCGATTTTTTTTTGTCGGAAGGAATTTAAAAAAGAATTAATTTTTTTGTGATTGGGTTAGTTCTAATTGAAGCTGCAATTTTAATGGAACGCAGAATGACCACGTTCAGAAGACTTATTTAGGCGACTTGGGAGTAGTGCAGTTTTCAGTCTCTGATTGGCCAGTTGTCGAAAAATTGCCAAGGGAACTCTTATTGGAAAGTTACTGAAACGCTACCGGATCTGTTAAATCAGTCAAAAAATCAATTTGACGCAAGAGTATTGTCAAATCTTGTTAGTGTTCAATTAAAGTCGATGAACTCTTGCTAAGAATGAAATACAACAGTTGTGACAGAATAAAATCGATTTTATTCAGAAAAAAATTAACTTTTGTTCAAAGGGAATTCCACATACATAAGTGAGAATTGGCGAAATACACCAATTATATTTGTTTTTCATTCGTCAATTCGTTCAATCTATTATTAGTATATCAAATGGCAATCACTATATCTCATTCATTGAATGTAATGTTCAAAATATTGCATTGTGTAATTTTAGTTGATTTAATTTACACCACATAAACATTCCATTTACTGGTACTTTTTGCTCCCAGTTGTCTATTTTATATTTGTATGTACATGTCCATTGGAATTAGCTTACCTTTTGTAGGTAGATACAATTATTTCACTGCAGGTGGACATTGCAATGAGTCTCTCAGCCTCGTATCGTATCTGGTTTTATTTTTTGTCCCGATTGAGAGTCGGCAGCATGCTTTTTATTGACCATTGGGAGTCCATTGAACTCTTCCTGTTCTATACTATACGTAGACCGTAGAATTTATAGTATGACTTTAATCAGAGAGCAAGAGCAAGGGCAAAAAAAAAGACTAAATAGTTTTGCGTGATGGTAAAACTCTTTACATAAATGGACTTTTAATTAAAACTCGTTATACAGGGAATACGATGGACAAATTGTTTGACAACAGAAACGTTCTGGTGATTTATTCCGTTTTTTTTTTGGGGTATATGTAATATCCTTTGCCATTGTTCTTGGATTTCTAGCGCATTAGCAACACAATCGTAACAAACAGATGTGAAATATTTGGGGGAAGTCTCGCAATAAATTAATAGTGTCACTTTATTCATTGGCTGATGGGCAATATATTCTATAATGGTTCTTAACAGAATTTATAGGCAGTTGAAATATTGGTAGGAGTTTGTTTTCAGTTTTTAGTTTCGATTTCTAATAAAAAATCCATACACATATGTACGTACATATAATCATCAGCCTTATCACAAGTTCCATCGTAATCGGAAAGTTCTACGAATCCCGACAAAAACGTATCGCTGAATCCGTTCGTATAATAACAATTTGTATGAGAATTTCCACTACGATGGATTCTCTAATAGATTTTTACGGGATTCTTAACAAATTTCAGATTAAGATGGAATGCGTGATGGGGCTGATTGTATGATTTATTTTATTTTGAAATATTTTACTATCATGTTAATATGGAATTCTTTGGGCGCTACTACAAATTATTGCACGATACATTCGGTCCGATGACACCTCGTACTATATTTTCGTTTCTTGTGTCAGGTGTTGTTCCAGTCTCTTAAATGCGAGAGCGAAAACGCCTTAATTACTGTTAACACGAGAGCGAAAATGTTAAATCTAAATTCTTTACAAATTATAAACAATATCGTACAAATAGAAATTATATCAATGTGAAGGTATCAACATTTGTTTTTTATTGTTTTGAGAAAACAGAGAATTGCAATTTGATTGTTACAAACTGTCAAACTCTATTTGCGTTCCACATACCATCCACACTTCCACGATTAAAGCGCCTTTCATAATGAGCTGTGAATTCCGAATGCCAATGGTCTCAAGTTAGCGCTTTTAAGTTTCTAGCAACCGATTCAAGTTTTATTGATTTGGCCTTTCAAAATAAAGCCTTCTTCTTCCCAATTATTCTCTTTTAATCTATGGAGTAAGATTTCGAGGACTTGAAGTACACTGCAGGATGCGTTTCCACATCAATTGTTAGCTTTTAATCAACCAAATAAAGTGATGTCTAAAATTTGAGGCTAGATAAATTCGAGCGAATTACTTATTCGCTGATTATTATTGGAATGCGTCCTGTTGAATTGCGAATTTACATTTGACAGTTCGCAGATGTCTGTTGTTGGTCCCGTAGAAAATATTAATATGTAATTTTTTGATATTTATACAATTTTTTTTTGTAGTGTATTCTTTTTTAAATTTTGTAAATAAAATAATTTATTAACTTATTTAAAAAGTTAAAACAAAAATAAGTTAATATTTTCTCTTGAAATTGCTTAAAAGATTTTTTCGCATTCGCAGTTCACAGCTCATGTGAAAAGTGCTTAAATTGTTTGCGTGCGACTAACCTCAGATTTTGAGACTATCTATTATAAGACGTCCTTGGCGACGAGTAAAATAAGTAACGTGAAATTATTAAATAATTGTCAAAAGTGACAAATTCATAGTATAGAATAGTATATTTTATTCCCTCAAAATTTGCATGAAATTATAAACCTTTCTGGGAAGAATTTTTCACCGAAGAAAAAAGTATCACATACATATACCAATAAATTCTGAAGAACACTTTTGAGTATCATTCACATAAGCTTTGTTCACCAAAGAAAAGATCATAACAAAAGAGCACAGACCAGCACACGAAAGACGAGATTAGAACAGGCAGAACAAGTTAGAGCAGTCAATTAAACGTCAGTTGTCAAAACAATAAACAAAATAATTTTTTTCAAATTTTTTTCTTGTTGACAATGTAAATTTTTAACTGTTTGACAAACCAAAAAACATAACAGAAAGAAAAACAAATCATTTTGACAGTTCTCATGTTTTTCTTCTACTTTGATCTTACTTAAAATCCTGGACAGATAATCTTATTCTTTTCTGTTCTAATATGTTCCAGAACACTTTATTGTTGATGTTCAGTAATTAGAACACACTGAACAACAGCTAAATATCTATAATTCAGAACACGTCACTGAACAAAACTATTCATTAGGTATAATCGAAGGGGGGAAACATTGCCAGGAAAATTTTTACTCACTATAACTCCCACTGTAAAAATTATTCTGTACAATCTAAGCCAAGAGTGTAAAGTGATCTTTAGTATAGAGTGCTCAAGAACCACTTAACTGATTTTAGAATATTATCCGATTTTTAAGAGTAAAATCGAGTAGTTATTTCTGGGTGTGTTCGTTTAGCCTAAAATCCAATCACCTGTCATTTTTTAGACCTATATTCTGAATTTGTTTCTGAATCACCTTGTACAATGGTACATATGCAAATTAAATTAATCGTTAGCAATAGAGGATACAAATCTGAAAAAAAACAGGAATTTGAATTCCAAAAAAACGACGTCGTTGAACATACATATGTATGTACTCGTATATTGATTATTTTCTTAACCTAAATATTATTCCCATAGATACACGACTTTTGAACAAAGTCACTTCCGCTATAATCCTCCCACTCATCCATTTCAATTCCATATATTATGTAATTCATGTCAGTCATGCCTAATGGTTTAATAGTTAGGTAGGTATACACCTGACTCAAATAAGTCTAATGGTGTAGAAGTTTATAGTTACCTCAACATTAACTATGACACGCAAAATTGCCCACAATTTCATACACACAATTCTTATTTTTCCATTAAGGAAGTCATCCATCCCATCATCCCATGGTAACATTTTTTTTTTTTTTGTATTAGATTTGACTTCTTTTGATGATTATTATTATGCTCACCTGTTTCATTGACTTGAGTGCATACTGTATCCAAATGTATCTCGAATTTCTCGCAACATTTATTCACCATCACCAGGTTAACATCATCACGATCCAACTGTCGTTGTTGGTGTTGTTGTTGCTGTGAGAGTGTCTCACCTTTGATTCCACTCATCATCATTACCGCCATTGCTAAAATCATTCCTAAACCTGTCGGCCATCTATGACGTAGCTCAAATGATTGTTTTATACGTTGAGTCATCATTTTGTTAATATACAATTTTTGCGCGCACCATTTACTTAGATACTACTCATTTATAAACACACAAACACCTACATACATTCCTACACACAAACACTCAACACTGAATATACATGCTGTTACGTTTCAGGTGTAATAATAAAAATAATTTCAATCATAACATTACACATGAGGGAAGTATTTTATTTTATTATTTTTTTTATTTGTGTTTTGTTTAAAATTGTATTTGCATCTTCTCGGTTGAAAGACGATCGTTTTGTTCAGATGCAAAAAAAATCACCAAAAACAACATAAAACGATACGAGCTATGATATTATTATGTCCCACGATTTTTTGTTATTTTATAAGTGAGTATCATATAGGACTGTTTCACTGTCTCCTCGTTTACATATAGCCGACCACAGGAAAAAAAACAACATAAATCTTCAAAAACAATTCAAAAACGAACTGTGAATTTATATTTCATCTCCTCCCGTCTTTGTGTGTCTTCCCAATCTTGGGGCTCTTTGGTTCTTCCAATAAAAACTGAATTGGGTATTTCCTTGTTTAAATTTTATTTCTTTTAATATCCAACAATGGTTTTCTCTTCAATTTATCACAAAATCAAGTACATACAACAAAAAAATAAAATTAAAAAAAATCTTGATTATTTGTAATTAAGTTACTGTCATTTTTATTTTTCCGAAGCCCTTACTAGCGTAGCGCGACAAACCACAAACAACAAGCGAAAAAAAAAACGAGAGCTTAACCGAAACCGAAGCCGAGAACAGAGACAACACAGCCGCGCTCTTACTTCAAGCACGTTTTAAATGCTATTGACAAGAGGAAAGTTTGAATTTTTATTCCATAGCCACACTGCCGCAGTCCGTCGGGTCGGTCGTGCTCATTCGTGGCTAGGCTAGATGTAGATACTCGATACTACAAACTAAACTACAATCAAACAGTCAAAGGCAGAGCTCAGAGACTCATAATGATGGCAGTTTGTTTTGTGTGGATTTTAAAGTACCCACCTCTACCTACAAGAGAACAACGTGAATGTATATCGTTTACCAAACCGATACGCGAGTACCAACCGTTGTATACCGGGACCGGCAAGTTGAGTGGAGAAAATAGTATTTTTTTTTGTTTGATTTAATGGTGGAGAGTTTGATGATGAGGATGAGGAAGGCAAATTCTCTTAGTTTATGCGGTAAATGAGATGATGTTCCTTAACTTTGGTACCTATAGTCTGTTTCTGTTGTAGTCGTAATGTAGAGGGTAACATCAGTATAGAAATTTCAATAGGTTTCTCTCTTTAAGTGGTTGATTTTTTAGTCATTGAGTTGGTGGTTCAAGCGGAATCCGGTAATTTTGGAATTGATTTGACTTGTTAAGTACACAATCAAGTATCATAGGTACAGTTGGAATAAAAAGTTTTCCATCACTGAATCATCCAAAATATGGACTATCACACAATAGCTGTGTGTTCCCTTAGTACTTTGTGCACAAAAATTAATAAACTATAATTTTTTTAAGAGTGGGGGTAAAAATCTATCTGTGAGAGACCAATGCGCACAAAATTACAGTAACGAAATAAACACCAAAAAGTTATTTTTGATAATTTGTTTTTTTAAATCAAATATTTATTGCACAAATAAACACAATAAATTCGAATATTTTCAACCTGACAACTGACAACTTTATTGTTTTTTGTTTCCCTTCATTTGACAGTCTTCTTAATTTTGTCCAAAAAAATTAGACAATTCGCATTGCCAACTGCCAGACTCAATTCGCGTTCCACATACCATCCACACTTCAACACAAATAAATTAATCGCAAGAGACGAATTAAAATAATTCATGCAAACGAAGTGTCAAAATGGACGAATATTTTTTGGTTACTCTCATGTGAGTATACCTTAAGTTAAACCACAGTTAGTTACTCTGTTTACCTCGAGTTAAGACTAGTATACCCAGCTCGCTCTAAGATTTCGCGATCACCTAAAATATGACAGTTGTGGAGAATTTAAAATAACAGAAGCGTCATGTGGACAATATGTCAGAGCCAAATGTTCTCTGACAAAAATACTCCTCAAACATTCCACAGATGACACAAAGCCCATAAAAACAATCTGTCAAAATTTAGCTTGATAAATTTTGAAAGATAAGAAAGGTACAATGAAAAAAATTATTTTTTGGCTGAAGTGCCTCTCATCTAAAATGCTTAGCTTAATTTTAGTTTGGTAAATTTTGGAGAGAATTTTGCATGGGAGCGAAATTTTAGCGTAAGCTGCGCTCCAGGCCTTAACTGGAAAGTGGAAGATTAACTTTAACATTTATCGACAAAAATCTATCAAATCGAAACGACATTTCACTATTACAATAGAGAAGGCCACACTATTGAAATCGCTCCTTCCACAGCTTCGCACAATGATTTCAATAGTTTTTAGATAATCGTCTTTCAGAATTAGGGGTTAACTCAAATTTAACCCTGAAACTATAATGGAACTACACATCGTTGTTTTTTGTCTTAGTCTTTCTCCAATTTGTGTTGTAAAATTCCCAAAATAACATAGTTTTACATCGTTCCACTATATAATTATGATGTCCACACCAAAAAAACATTGTTTAAAAAACGCTTCTGAAATGTTTCCCATTCGTTTAAAAAAACATTTCAGAAACATTCCAGAAAGATTTGAGAAATGTTTCTGATAAGTTTATTTGGTGTGGAGGCTTTGAGAAAAATTTCTGAAATATTTCTTTGTTTCACATTTATGTATCCAGTTTTCATAAACATTTCTGAAATGTTCCGCGAGTGTCCATAACAAAGTAAACATTTAAAAATCATTTCAGAAACTTTCTTTTCAAAAATGTTTCTCTGTTTCAAAAATGTTTTTAAAATGTTTCTTTGGTGTGGACACACCTTTAGAATGACAGTTCTTTTTGCGAAATAACAACGATCTTTCTGTTCGCTCGCTAGAATTTTTTGAAAACGCTAATGTGTTATAGTATATAAACAAAAAATACTAGCTAAACTTAATACAAGTGGACCAAGATGTCTCCCTTGTGGAATGCCATAATTTACTTTAAATTTATTATTTATTTGCAAAGAGTATGAATTTTTTCTTACCTCACTGTCATCATAATCACAACATAATGCAATGTCATTCAATTAATAAAAGTAGGTATACATACATATGTACACAATATTCCTTTCCGGCATAAATACCTATACATACATATCTATATAAAGTGAACAAATGAAATAGCTACGCAACCCTCAATTTAACATTGTTCTCCTCAACAACATTTACAGGAATAAGAATTCCATGCCCGAAGTATGTCAATTATTTACTCTGGCAGCAAGGAAGTGCCATCGATTGATATCCGTTTGTACCTACAACAACTGAATTTCTTTCGCCATGCCTAACAAAGTTTTATATGTATGTTTTTCTGTGTCGTCATGGAATCGTTTTTAATGTCTGTTGGTATTTTTTCTTCTTTCTTGTCCTAATTTTGTAGCTACATATTGTACATAATATGTATGTACATACCAAAGTTAAACATAAATATTGAAGTAAATAGAAAAATATCTTCACCAGGTAAGGCACCCTTAATGTGTTTTTTTACTCAGGTAAATAATACATAACCTACAAAATAAACCAAATGGGTGCGTGCGGCAAATTACATCTGTCCTACCTATTCATAGTTTTTATTATAGTTATGTGTACCTACATACATATGTACATATATGTATGTATTTCTTTTTTTCCTGAGTTGAAAAAAAAAAACAGAAAATAATCATCGGCTTTCAGGAGATCCAACCTAATCTTTTGATTTCGGTTTGTACCATAAACTATAATAAGGAATTCACCACTCTGGCAGTTTAAGCTGGTGGGTATGGATATGCGACCGGTTTATGTTTTATATGACGATGACGACTGATGACACTTTAAGCTGGGGAAACGATGATGGCTTGATTTAAGTTTCTCTCAGTTAAGGTTTCACTCCTGTTGTATATATCTGGTTAATTAAATACACTGTTGCCACTTTAGAATTATCTATAAAAATCTCTTAATGTAAAATGGTTAGTCTCTAATTAGGCAAAGGCATATTTAAGAAATCACAGTGGAATATATTCATAGCGAGCTTCAGGAATTGACAGAAAACAAAGATATTTTTTTTTAAATCCAAAAAAAACTATTTTTTGAAAATTTTGAAATGCAGTATTATTTAGAATTCGAAGAACTTCCACTAAATTTTTTGTATCGAAATCCGTTGCACCGTTTATGAGAATGTTCAAAATCATGAAAATAGTTGTATGGCAGGTACCGTTGGCCATAATATGGACAATACCTTAGGTAGTACATACACTTTTTTATTATCAAAATCGTTAGAGCCATGTTTTAGATAATTAACATGGTAGAAAAATTTGTATGGCAAGTACCGTTATTTTTGGGGTTAAAACAATTATTCAAAAATCTATTTTAGACAATCAACTATAAAACGCCTAAGTAACAAGTTTGAAAAAAATCCGTTCAGCCGTTTAGGCTGCAGAGCGATCTACAGCCAGACAGACAGAACTGCGGAACCCACTTATTTGATATTCTCTATCATCGTAATGTCAAGTTTGATTTAAATCTCGTGTTCGATTTTTTTCCAAATACAAAACTTGCCTACACGCAAGTAAAAAGAGTGGAGATCTCTCCAAATAAACTGCTATCAATTTAGCAGTCATGGATCATGATGTGTTTTTGTTGGAAAGAACATGATACTTTTGTAGAATCGTTTTATTGAATCCAGCTTAAAATTGTATTAGTAGTAGTACAAAAAGTTGTAAATATGTCAAAAATCTAAAGTGCAAAAAATAATCTACGTTCAAAAAGGAATCAATATATTATGACCAATGAAACCCAAAAGAGGCGAAAATCGGTTTTTTGACAGATCTAGATCTAAAATAAATTGATTTATTTCACCAATGGAAAAGCACATTAAATTTGCTTTCTAATTACCAAAATAAAATAAATTTGAAAAAAAAAACAAATTACTCGACGCATATTGCACTCTTATTATTATGAACTGTCAAATTATTCTCCCGTTTCACATGCTATCAACACACCTGACACCTCAACGATTAAATTGTTCAAGCACGTCTAACCTAACCGAAAAAAATGTCGGTGTCGCTCTAATATGAATAGATATGTATCACATTTTTTCAATAAATTATTTAAATTTTATAGGTAGTTATTTACCTAAGGGATCTAGAACTAAAAGTACTATTTTTTTCAAATAAGTTGGTAACTCTGCCCGCATCAAAAACTTACCTTCTCATCTCATTAATTTAGTGTAAAATTGAGTGTAACAATTCCGATAAACACGAACGTATTGTGGTAGGATTTTTTTAATCATGATTAGGAAAGATGTATGTATGTTGTTTGATACAAAGAGAAATACGGTTTTGCTCTTTAAATTCTAGTTAGAACTTTTAACAAAATACTTTGTCTTGTTTTGAATAATGAATATATATGGCAATTCTTAAACTTGACATTTTTAACACAAACACTAAAAACAGGATTTTAACTTTGAATGCATTTTCAAAATATCTGTTTAAACAGGGTTCATAATCATTTTTCAAATACATATTGTACATATTTATATATATATCCATTCGTTAAAAAGCGCTTACTTTCTCGAAAATACCAAGACCCTAATTGAATGTAATTTTTCTCGTTTAAATTTATTACCAATCCAAATACTCTAAACAATTTTTTTTTTACAAAAAGGCTAAAGCCATAGAATAAATTTCTCCATTTGAATATTTGATCCTCTTATATGTACATAACGTGCTTTCAGTTACTGGAGATGTTAAAATTCTACACTCGTTTTGAAATCAACGATGTTACTGGTGACCCATTGACGGACCATGACATGACTCAAATTCACTACAAAAAAATCACTTCCCTGCAACGTGCAGCATTTACCAAATTTCCCGACTTGAAAATATTTGCTTTATCGAATGTGGCTTCGGTCGATAATCGTGAAGCACTCGAAAAGCATTTTGGAGCTTTGAATGCAAATAATTTAAAAGAAATCGCTTCGTTTTTGAATTTAGTCCCGGAAGAACTTAGCGAACCATTTGAATGGCATCGTTTGGATGAGGAATTCCTCAAGGAATTACTAATATCTCGTCATGAAAGACATTCCTCTCAATTGGAAGCTCTGAACGAAATGCCACTCTATCCAACAGAAAATATTATCTGGGATGAGAATATCGTTCCGACCGAGTACTATTCTGGCGATGGATGCCTTGCTTTGCCGAAATTGAACCTGCAATTCCTTACGCTGCACGATTATCTCTTGAGAAATTTCAATCTCTTTCGCCTGGAGTCAACCTATGAGATTCGGCAAGATATTGAAGACGCTGTAAGTCGAATGCTGCCATGGCAATCGGAGGATGGTGATGTCGTTTTTGGTGGATGGGCAAGAATGGCTCTGCCAATTCATTCATTTGCTGTAGTAGAAGTGGCCAAACCCCATATTGGAGAGAAGAAGCCGTCTCGAGTGAGAGCTGACATAACAATGACTCTGAGCGTTCGCAGAGAAATCAAAGAAGAATGGGAGAACTTAAGGAAGCACGATGTTTGCTTTTTGATCACTGTGAATCCAACACAGCCTTATGGTAAGTGATGGTGTATATGAAACACGACTTCTATTCCTAATATATATTCAATTCAGGAACTAAATACAATTCGAGGGAACCGTTTATTCCCCAAGTTGGTTTGGTGGCAGTCCGGGGATGTGAAATCGAGGGAATGCTTGATGCCAATGGACGAGTTATTGAGGATGGTCCTGATCCACGACCTACCCTACCTGGAGAACAGAGAACCTTCCGAGTCTGGCTAGACTCAAACCAATACCGTTTAGATATGGACGCTTTACAAGATGTGAGAGAAACTTTTATTTTTTTTTTATTTTTAATATCTACTCTTTATCAGGGAGCTGATGATATTTATGAAAGTTTTAATATAATTATGCGCCGCAAACCCAAGGAGAACAACTTCAAAGCTGTTTTGGAAACTATTCGTCATTTAATGAACACAGAGTGTGTTGTTCCACCCTGGTTGCATGACATATTACTTGGCTATGGTGATCCCGGCGCAGCACATTACTCCCATATGTCAAATCAAGAGAAATCTTTAGATTTTAATGACACCTTCATAGATATCGATCATCTACGTAGTAGTTTTCCAGCTTATGAAATTGTGTGTCCCGAAAAGAACACCGAACTTTTAAAGCCTCCATTCCGGCTTACTTTTGGTGATGTCCCAGAAAGAAATGATGACAACGAAGAAGAGAATCAAATTAGTGACTCCGAACTACCAAAAACCATTACAGTGCAGCCTTATGTTTTTGAATGCCGTGGTCCTTACAAAGCCAACGCTCCTAAAAAGCAAGTGGAATATATTGAGTGAATGCAGAAGATTATAATTTTCGACTTTCTTTTTTTAGAAATACTGTGCGGTTCACTCCCACCCAAGTCGAAGCGATTCGAGCAGGAATGCAACCTGGCTTAACCCTAGTCGTTGGACCTCCTGGAACTGGTAAAACGGATGTCGCCGTTCAAATCATCTCAAACCTCTATCATAACCATCCAAATCAGCGTACACTAATTGTGACACATTCCAATCAAGCTTTGAATCAGCTCTTTGAGAAAATCATGGCTTTAGATATTGACGAACGTCATTTACTACGTCTGGGTCATGGAGAGGAAGCTCTAGAGACTGAAAAAGATTTCAGTCGTTACGGAAGAGTCAATTACGTGCTAGCCAAACGCTTAGATTTACTGGGTCAAGTTCAAAAGCTGCAAGAATCAATTAATGTCCCCGGCGACAATGCATATACCTGCGAAACTGCTGGGTATTTCTATCTCTACAACGTTATGGCTCGATGGGAGAAATTCCTTAACATAGCAACCGAAGCAAGTGTAAAAGACGAAGCCACATGGAAAGCTGTTTTTGAGGAACAATTTCCATTTTCAAAATTTTTCGACGACACTCCACAACCCCTGTTCAAAGGTGACACCTTCAAAGAGTACATATCGACCGCTGAAAGCTGCTTCCGCTATATCTCGAGAATATTTACCGAACTGGAAGAATTCCGAGCTTTTGAATTACTTCGCAGCGGCTTAGATAGATCAAAATATCTTCTAGTTAAAGAAGCCAAAATCATAGCCATGACATGTACGCACGCTGCTTTAAAACGCAAAGAACTAGTTAATCTTGGTTTTAAATATGACAACATCCTCATGGAGGAATCAGCTCAGATTCTAGAAATCGAAACATTCATTCCGTTGTTATTGCAAAACCCAATGGATGGCTTTAATCGTTTGAAACGTTGGATTATGATTGGAGATCACCATCAATTGCCTCCGGTTATTAAGAATATGGCTTTCCAAAAATATTCAAATATGGAACAGAGTTTGTTTACCCGCCTTGTACGACTAGGTGTACCCACGGTCGATTTGGATGGCCAAGGTCGTGCTAGATCGGGCATTTGTTCGCTATACAAGTGGCGCTACAAGAAATTGGATGATCTTGAACATATTTTCATAAGAGACGAATATAAGAAAGCCAATGCTGGATTTGTTCATAATTATCAATTGATAAATGTTGAAGATTTTAATGGAATCGGCGAATCTGAACCAAATCCATTTTTCTATCAGGTACGTTTTAGGCCCTTTTCTGTTTTTTTTTTTTTTTTCAATTTAAATGTGACAATTTTTTTAATAGAATCTAGCAGAAGCTGAATATATTGTGGCTGTTTTCATGTACATGCGTCTTCTTGGTTATCCAGCTGAAAAAATCTCAATTCTAACAACTTATAACGGCCAGAAGCATCTTATTCGCGATGTCATTAATCTGCGTTGTGGCAAAAATCCGCTCATTGGATGGCCACACAAAATTACAACCGTTGACAAATACCAAGGTCAACAAAATGATTATATTTTAATATCCTTAGTTCGGACAAAGGCTGTGGGTCATTTGAGGGATGTGCGTCGTTTGGTTGTGGCCATGAGTCGTGCCCGTTTGGGTCTATATATTTTCGGTAGAGTGTCGTTGTTTAAGAATTGCTTTGAATTGCGTCCGACATTTGAATTGGTAAAGTTTTTTTTTATAAACAATATGTTTTCACATCATGTAATTTGAATTTCTTCTTTTATTAGCTGACAAAACATCCTCAAGCTTTACAAATTCTTGGTAATGAAATGTTCCCAGCGACACGTTTAACCGGTGATCCAATCAATGATGCCGAGTTAAAAAATATCAAATCGATGTCTGAAATGGCCGAATATGTCTATAATCTGTATATGAGTAAAGTTAATTCTCTGAAAGAACAAATGACTGAAATTGGACAAATTTATAATGACCTTCCTCACGAGAACGAACCAATGGACCAAGACTCACTTGAAAACGAGGACAATGACGATGTTATGATACATGAAATTATTGAACCAGTACGAGCAGAGAAGAAGAAAACAAAACCAGCAGCCAAAAAGGAGCCAGAAAAATTCAAACAAACTCCTATAGTGAATGAAATCGATGAACCAGAAAATGAATAATAAAAAAAAAACATTTATTTATTTCTTTGGTGCGGTTATTCCTTCTAATTGTGCCTTTAATTGAGCATTGGTCTTTTTCAAAAACGCTACCTCTTCCGCATATTTCTTTTCTTCAGAAGCACGAAGTTCAGCATTGCGTCGTTCATTTTGCTCCGACTTAATCTTCATATCGGTGATTATCTCTTCAAGGGCTTCTTTATCTATTTCGAGTTGTTTAACTTTTTCACGGAGTCTTTCTTTTTCTTCGTGAGCTTGCAGTGCTTTTCGCATGCCAAACGCTACTGAACTACAATACAAAGTTTCATAAGCCTCCATTGACATTGCTATTTCATCGCGAATGCGGAGCAGCAATAGTCCTCGTTCTGAACAGTTGATTGTTACTTCACGGATCAGTTCATCTGGGGAATAATTTTATTTTTGTTTTTAATTAAAATAGAGTATTTTAATATTTGGTTACCGAAACACTGTGAATAGAGTTCTCGACGAATGGGGCATATTCCTGTTTCTCGGGCTTGGGTTTGTTGAAGCCTGGTATCTAACATTTCTTGAAGATTAATTACATCCTGACGGGTAGCTGGTGTACTTGATACCTAAAGACAGGATAAAGGATAAGAATTTGTTTGCTTATGCAATTTTTACACTATGCCAATGTCTTCAATGAAAACTATGATTTATTATACAATAGGCCTTGGTTAGTAAAGTACCAAATTCCAATATCTTCCAGTTGTGGATAATTTAATTTTTAAATTTATCTAATTAGATTTTCGCGACTTTTACGTTTTATTTATTAAGCTAATCTTTATTTAATAAGAGTGATTATTTTTATTGTGTATTTTTATTGAACGCTAGATAAGCGTGCTAATTGATGTAATGTTATTATCTTATATTTTTTCCGGTCGTAGGAGTCTTCGAACGGATACGATAATAAGGGTGATATACATAATATGGACTTAGATCCCGAGTTTTTAAATTTTAAGTCTTTACATATGTATGTATTAAACAAAAATGTAATCTAGTTCGAGTATACACTTACGGTCTGTGTCCACAATTGTCCATCTTCTTCCCAGCAACGAGGCGGTAAAATAGAATTTAAAATCTCCTCGGTTTCACGCTTAGTATCAAATACAACTGCAGCTGTTTGTGGTCTAGGTATATCCTTGAAAATACAATTACTGTATTAATTTGAATGTTTGTGCCTATTTTCACTTAACTTACAGCATCCCCAGCTCCCTTTTTCTCAGGATGTTTAATTACCAATACCGGATTGTCATAACGAACCAGGGTTTGAAAAGCTTCTACATTTTTTTCACCCATTTCAACTTTTCGTTTTGTAATTTATATTTGATTTATAAAAAATAAATGTTTATGTAAAGTTGACGACTTCTAATATTTGGCATACATTTCAAATAAAGAAATAAACAAACTATATGTATTTGCATAGTAACAGAAAGTTACAAATCTCCTCGGATACCTAAGTACGTTCACACACATCACGGCCACGCGCAAACAATCTCATATCATGGAATAAAACTAAAACAAAATTAAAAGACTTGGGGACTTTACCGTTTTAACTATTTGAAAAATCTGTTTATATCGTTATATAACGGGTGTTTACCTTTTGAATTTTCGATCTACTACTCATAACATCCTAGATAATTATTGAGGCTTATCGTGAATAAAAATTTCTCTCTTTCGAAGGTAGAGATTGTGAATGATGGTCGAAATTTATTGGTATCAGGAATAAGCTTTGCAGTGAATTTGGCTATCATTTCATACGATTTTTCGTTAAATGGAAATTTATTCCTTGTTAGGTTCATGATCACAAAAAAAAATATTCCGAATGAAGCAAAATTCCCTTTGGATATTCTCAATAGGGCCCATTAAATAAAATATTTTTGTTTTTTTTTCCATAAAATTCGTTAGAATTTTGAATTTATACATTTATATTTAATCAAGGAACATTATACAAAAACATTAAAATTATTTAAAAATAAATCAAAGCACTTTATTTACAATACACTATATCTGCCCAAAAAACATTTGCTGAGCATAAAACTTTTTTTTTCGTTCTTTGTGCGATTCACACTCCGCTGCACGTGATTGAAGCCCAATTTTCACGCTATTTCCTTATATCTGTTGTGAATTTTCTCTAAGGTCAATCTTTCTATACTAAATAGGCCACTCTTATTGGGTGGGTGCAATTGTGTCAAATGAAAGTTCTAGCAAAAAAAAAATATTTGTACAGTGAAATTGTTGTAGAAATTTGAGTTCAATCAAGTGATTCGGAGTTTTTTTTTTTTGATGACATTTTTCAACGTTTTTATCCAAGACTTCTCCAAGAACATTAAGGAACAATAAAATACAAAATAGAATTTTAACAAAAAATAAAAAATATCGAGAAAATTACATTAAACGTATATGTAGTCTGTAAAATCACTTAACAAAATTTGATTCCATTTTCTCAAAAAATGGTTTACCATTCGAATAGATGCCAGTGAAATAATTTTTCGCAGTGATTTTCGAATGAATTTTCGAAAACGAAACGATCAGTTGGTTTAATTTCGTAAAAAGTGACAAATTGCCAATATTTCTTCCTCTTTCTTGTTATAAGTGAACTAATCATCTAAGGCAGATTTACACCAGTAACAAATTCAATTATTTTTACTATACTTTGTTGCTATTAAAACCCTTACTTTTCAAAATTTGCCAATATTTTTGTCATAAAAGTTAGTGACATATTTTTTTAGGTTCAATATCAGATTTATATACAAATATCAAAATGCCAATATTTCTGACAGTTGTTCAAATGAAGCATCATTAGCCTGATCATTCTCATTTAAATGCATGTGTGCCATTGATGTTATTCTTTTTTTTTTACTGACAGATATGGCAATCTTATTTGTCAATAGTGTAAACGTGACACAGGCTATATATTTTTTTTAAAAGAGTTCACAACTGTCAAAGTTTGAAAAATATAGGTAGGTTCACATCATAAGACATTTATGTTTTTGTAAACTTGTTTATGAATAGAAATAGGAACTAGTTGAGTTTCAGAATTTATGCACCGAAAGAAATCGAAAGATCAAAATTGTTCAAGTGATTTTCAGACACGCCCAACATACAGTAAGAACAAATTATTTACACTTTCACTTACAACGTTAAGTTTAATTATTGTTTTGTTTTTCTTTGTTTAAGTATTCCATATGAAACTTTAAAAACACCAAAGGATTAAATACGTCACACAGCCTTCATTTTTTAAAAGACGTTCTTGAAATTATTTTTTTTTTTGGCATTGTTATATGATAACATTATAAAACACAACAAAAAAATAATATTTTTCTTATTTTTGTAATAAAATAAATTGAAATTAAAATCTATTTTTTTTTGTATCAAATCGAATTCATTGCCAATCGTCCTGTTCTTGCTGTAGCCCATCGACATGATCCGTATCATCGAAACTAACATTTTTACTATTTCATCCACCTCTATAAACTGTCACACTTCCTTCGCTGCATTTTGAGTCTTGACTTCTAAGCTGATTTCTATATTCGTCTAGTTCTTGCATGCGATACGTGCCAAGGTTGACTTGAATCATCAACGTTTCCATTATTCTTTCATTCTTCAGAGATTTTGATGGCAGTACAACAGTTAATAGTTCACTTGGAGAAATTCGACAAAGATTCAAGTCTCTCGTTAGTCTTTCCATAATGCACTCGAATTCAAATTGGGTATCTTTGTTGGGCAGCATTTTCATTTTGTCAACCTTGCTCTGGGCCCAGGCGAGCATAGCTTCGAATTTACGAATTTCTGGTGTCTGGAGATCTCGGCACATGATCATTTGCACCATTGATTCGGAGAGGTTTAAATAATCAGACTGCCTAAATAGGGCGTGCGCTTTGTTTTCTACAAATGTGAGGATCATATTGACTAATTCGGAGGCCGATGTATAACGCCAATAGTAGTTTTCTAATGAAATGAGCATAGGACATACAACTTCGATACGCAGAAATTGTTTACAATGATGGAAGCAGGCTTGAAGTAATTCAGGGAGATCATAATGTTCAGCAGCGCAGAGGAGACCTGTCAAAAAAGAAACATTTTTAAAACCATTTATACAAAAAATTATATAAGGTGTAGTGTCATCATTTATTTTAACTTTTCGGAGTACCTTTTTCGCAGCACTTACTTTTTCTTTCATCTTATTAAGTTGAAACAAAATGTACTCCGAAAAGTTTAAGATAAAGCTGTTCAAAGGCGATGTTTATGTTTTTAGTAAATGTTTAATTTCAATATTATGGAAAGAAGAAACAAAATAAAGAAAAAAGAAGAAAAATATCCCCTATAACGAGGCCTATTACAGTGCCCTAATTCAGGTGCCGTGTGTAATTGAGTTTCAGTCTTCTACATTTTGCCACTTAAGGGAATTAAAAAAAATGACGTGAAAATACATATGTGCACCAATAAGTACAACTAGAGACCTAAAATTTCTTCTAAAAACTATATCGAATCTATTTAATACTACTGAACGGACTGCCTTAGAATCGAAAGAAACAGTCATATGTGCCTTCTTAGTAGGGATTAGAAAAACCATCCGGTTAAAACCGAAACAAGTTATTTTGTTTCGGTTAATCGGTTTTCACCGCAGATTTTTTTGCCTCGGTTAAGACCGGTGATTTTTATGAATTCCAATATCCGAATGAAAAACCCGGTTATTTACATTGAGACTTTTATTACTACAGAAATATAAAATGTCTTGCAAAAAAGTTGTCTTTGTTTCATAAGACATGCATTGTGTTGCAACTTGCAACGTTATTCACTACTACCAACTTTTCTTTTATATAGAAATTAATCGAAGTGGTAGGAAGGTGAATTCATTTGAAAAATTGCGTTGTTTGATGTCAAAACCTACACTATTTTAAGGTAGGTGACTTTTGAAAATGTTTTCAAACATGTTTCCATGTTTCTATCACCTTGGCTTTCCTTTAATAAGACATGCAGCCAGTGTTGTACGAGTATGTTTACTTTCCTATCTGTCAGCTGATTTCATCTCATTGCGATACGGTTGTTTTTGACAGGTTAACGTTTGTGAACTTGAGCACAATTTATTGTTTAAAATAAAATTATTAACTGAAGTATGTACATATGTCGTCGCATCTCCAAATTTCGTTTTAATGGAAGTTTAGTTTTTTTCGAAAAAAAGTATTTACGTTTCGGAAAAAAAGCTTATCTACATACATGTACATTATCGTACATAGATATATTTTATTTGACATGATCGTTTTTTAAAGCAAATAAAAAAACTAATAATTTTTATTTATAAAACCGAAAACCGGTTATTAAAAAAAATGTTTTTTTTTGTCCGGTTAAAACCGTCAGGTTAAACCGGGAGGAAAACAACCGGAAAAACCAAAAAGCGATGAATTTTGAATCACTGTCATCCCTACTTATTAGATACCAACAGCTTCTTATGAAGCTGTAGACAAAGCATTTGATAATTAAATGTGTTAAAATTTTCTTGTGGAGTCCATGTGTGATATGGCTGGATTCAAAGGATTCCATTTTCTGTTTCTGTATACTGAAATAAATTGCATTATATATTTTACATTCCAATCTCGAAAATAACAGATTAGATATAAAAATGTCACTTTGACATTCACGCCCGCGCTGTGTTGAAACATTTAAAGGGTATTCATAATCCCTTGAGCGCGTGTAGATTATAAAAAAAATATAAAAATGTCACTTTGACAGTTTATTCGTTACCTCAACTCGCCGCAGCTAAAAACAGATCTACTTTAGGGCGAGTTCATGGCAACCCCGGTCGGCGCAGCGACCCAAGCGTGAGTTTTATATGTGTACACAGAAAATCATGTAAACATACATTGTAGAATCCCGCAATTTTCATTTTGTCATTTTTTTGACAGATAACGTGTATACAAATTTCCAAATCTATTCACACATATTTTGAGGGTGAATTTTGACACAGAAAATCATTCACGCTTGTGAAATTGGGCCCCATATTAAAAAAAAAACAGAATTTTCTCACTTAAAAAAGGGTTTAGGGTGAACCCAGGGCTCAGCCAGCGAACAAACCTTTTTTAATATTCTTGTGGCAAAATTAAAATTTTAATTCAACTCTTGTTTTTTTTAAGAATTTTGATGACAAAACGAAAAAACAATAAGCTATGCACTTTTTGACAGTTGAATGACATTTTCTATTATGCACTGGTTATAAAGAAAACGAACAAACCTTATATCAGGAGCAAGAAGCGATCTACATATGTATGTATTTACTGGGGAATTTTAAAGTGGAGTTGGCGAAATTGGAGTGGTGTTTTAATAAGAACTAAGACAAGATGAAACGTATGTTCTGTTATCGAGAAATATTCGGACTATACGTCAAAATTGATAGGTTAAACTTTGAAACTAAATGCCTTTTTCTACATACGTTTCAAACAAAAAATAGATTTTGATGAGAAAAATCTAAATATTTAAAATTAACTGTAGATAACTCACCTGGTATTGAAACACACGTCAGTGGACATGTCCCCGTATGCAAGTAATCCAGCAGCACTCGAAACGTTTCAGGGTCAAATTCAATGATACTAAATTCTGTCTGAGCTAATTTTGCTCGGTCCACTTTTTGTGCGTCGGCACAAACTGATAGCCTTGGAACGGCAAGCTGATTGTTACCAGGCTTATCCTTCCCATCTTTGTCTTTACTTTCTCGATCTGTTTTAAACAAAAAAATATTTTTAATAGAAAAGAAAAAAAATCATTAACAAAATGTTAAACTTTTGAACTCATATATTTAAAAAAAAAAATCCAATACTTACTCGAACAATCCTGTGAAGATATCCACTTTTTTTTATCATCAGGATTTAGTTGGGTATTTTTATTTCTTATTGATCGACCCCAGCCAGCGGTAATTGTTCCCAAGCGAGAAAATGCCCGTTTAACCATAGGTGATGAGGGTACACTTTTAGGTCGAGCTGACTCAATATCCGGAACTGTAAGGTAATTGTTGCTTTTGGGCTTCTGATTTTGTGGTGAAACCAGTGATGGAGCCGGTCGAGCAAAAATTTCAGCAACCGGAATTTGTGGAGACCCAAAACCTGTTTGAATTCCATAGAGCATTTCCTAGAAAAAACACAATTTTTTCTTGTTTTGATATTTCTACAAAATTCGTTCATTTCTGTCAGAAAAAATCTTCTTTGAAAACTGTCGGGATATAGATTGAGGAGCTTCCCATTTAATGACGTCAATATAAACACATAAAAAACATACCTGAAAAACTCGACTTCGAACTCCAAGTATCGCTCGGACTCCAATAAATCGAGCTTTCTGCTTGGATTGACCAACCAAAAAGACAACATCGAATAGATGAGCATTTTGCAGGCATAATGGCTCTTCGTTGAGAAAAACGCGTGTAAAGTCCTTAGCCAGTTGATCATAGTCTTCAAATTGATCGCGTACTGAGTCAAGTAATGGAGATGAAGGTCGCATATGTCCTTAAATAAAAAATAAATTAGTTTGACAATATAAACATTTGAGGAAATATTTTAAGGTACTTACCGATAGGTCGCCATGAGCCCCTTCGGTAAGGTTTGGGGATTTGACCAGTTTCTGCGTGATTTGATAAATTCATTACCAAATCTTCCAGCATCTGCGAACGAGTCCTTTCTTGCATGCGGGCGAATTTAGGAGCTGAGTACGAGGCACGCTCACCGTTGACGATTTTCGTCAATAACCACTCACTATAGAAAATTTTTAAAATACAAAAAGTTCATAAGTGATTAAAGTATGGAATGAAACCTACCGAAACATGGGTCCTTTCTCAAAAACAGATTGTTCCCACAAATAAGGCTTATAGGCACCAACTTCATCTCTTGTCACTACAGAAACTTCATACCTGGTGGGCTTATGTTTAATCCTCGCAGATACTCGAACCTATTTTTATATAAGCATTTTTTTCTTTTTTTTATAAATTTTAAATATTTCAAAAATTTAATTAATTACCAAAATAAATGTATGTAGAAAATGACTTTTAATGCAAGCAGGACTAAAACGTGTATTGTCAGCTTCCAAGAATACAACACAAACAATATCGTTACCGATATGGCGTTTGCGTTGCAGTTTTTGTGAATCATGCTTCTCATAGGGCAGTAATGTTGACACATGAAACATTATTTCAATATTACGCCAGTTTGTGTAAACTGAATAAAGTCCTGAAAAAAAAACACAAAATACAAATAAAATTTTAGGAAATAATTCAATAAAACTATTGACATCCACTCTAATTACTACAACGTTTTTTTTGTAAGCTCGAGCGGAATTGGACAAAAAAAACGACATTGGGAATGATTGTTACCATTACGGTAACATTAACCGAAAATTATTCTCTACATCTAATTTCAAAGGGAATTATATTTAGCCAATACCTCGTCTTTTTCGTCCAATTTTTGTTCGGGTTTGAAACAAAAACACGTCCCATACGAATTCCTCAAAAATTAGAAAAAAGAAAAATCAAACTCACCTGTTAAATCATGGACAGTATCAAGGCCACCTTTGTACTTATCGAAACCACGAAGTCTACACCTATCACCTAATAGCTGTAGAAATTCTTCAAATAACGACGAATTTTCATTATTGTCTAATATCTGCTCCTCAGAATATTGATCTTCTTTAACAAAGATTACACCAACTTTAAGCTCAGATTTAATAAAAACCTTAAAAGAAATTTTGAGACAAATTAGAAAAAGAAAATTATTTAGCAGCGATTCGTTCGTTCACATAAAAATATCAAATTTCACAGAAATACTCTTATCAATTTTGTTTCTTCTTATAACAGGCGTAATTTTAATATTCAGTATTTGTTAGAATTTGATCAAAATCGGTAGAGCAGTTAAAGAAAAAATCAAAAATAAAAAAAAGGCCATTAATAGCATTTTTAAAAAAAATTGATTAAAATGTAGACCATAGCCGTGTTTTATTGGGAAATGAGTAAATTTATCCGTAGTAGCAGTTTACGTACAACATCGATATTAGCTCTACGGTCGATACAAATCTAAAGTAAAATGATGGATGGATTCGAGTCTGGAATTTGTTTTTGTTAGTTTTGTTGTGTATGACCCATTTCTAAAAGCTTTGAAAAGATTCTTACTTTTACTTTTAAAAAGTGTAAGTGAAAGTTTTTGTAATCATTGCTCAATTATTTTCTGGAACACCACATATACCTAAAACCACAAATGTCAATTGATGAAATTTATTAAATTTCGATTTCCATTTATTTTTTTTTTAAATCCATTCCATGTTCCTTTCATTTTTGACTAACTAAGATCAATTTTCGCGTTTCTGTTCAATTTTTTATTATTTATTATAAATAAAATCATTTTTTTATTTAGATCTACAAAAACGTAATTTAACAAGTTTGGATGGTGAAAAATATTGATTAATTTTTCATTTTAAAATCAATTATAGACTTACACTCCCGGTAAACAATATAATACAGTTTTGAATTGTCAATTTGGTGTGTGATTTGTTCAATTTATTTTTGTTTTAAAAATTCTGTTCCATAATTGTTGGGCAGTTTATTTTCTGTCTCACCTTTCTTTAATTCGCATTCATGTTTGGAAAAAAATTCACCACTCAAAAATTTGTTTTGTTCACTATTTCCATTAAAATTTCTATGAAACAAAATAAAAATCTCAAGAAATTTTGTTTCCTCGTGTGATAGGTTTAGGAGATTTTTTAAAGCAATTAAAAAAATTGCCTGTGTAAAAGAGGGTTTTGACCATAGTCTTCGAACAAACCCATCCAATTATCCATTAATTTCTATTGGTGCAAAATGAATGTGCGAATTTAAAATTGAAATGGAGAAAAGGGCGATTTTTTTAAATGCAAAACATATTCTGTACTAAAATTCAAGGCTGTTATTTATTGATTGTTCTATACAAAGATCATAGGTGGCGCAAGATGCTTTAACTTTTGCAAATTGTGGCAAATGTCAATTGGACATTTTCAGAAACTATCTTTGTAATATTTTTCGAATGTTGACACTTTAACAATAACAACATGCATTGTTAATTTTTTTTGACAGCATTTATCCAATAATACAATTTTTTACATCCCACCTTTTGACGTATTCACCATTCCTAATTATACTTTGACATTTGTGAACTAAACACACACAAAATAGACTTTAACAATACATACATCGCTATATGCCTAAAGATCGCGAAATAATTGTTTCGATTGACATTTGCCGCCATTTGCAAAGATTATAGCATCTTCCGATAGGGTGACAATTGTTGCACCACTTTATGTCTCTTTCTGTCATTAAGGATATTATGTTAAAGTAGACTTTTTTCAATGTAAAACTTACTTGATCCAACTTTAAAAGTTCTTCTGGGGTATCTGGTAACTGCCCTAAAGTTAAAGGCGGATTTAAATTTACTTCTTTACCTAAAGATCTAACTACTTCTTCACGGTTGTACCTGAAATTGGAACAAACAAAAAGCAACAATGTATTTATCATGTGTCATCATGACCATGAAGGTCGCGTTCAGAAAAATGAAATCTCACTTTTTGACGGAGCAAAAATTGTGAGGTCTCATTTTTAGTTTAAAGGTTATGTTAAATTTCAAATTTAGCTTTATTTATTTTAGTTTGTATTAATTAAAGTTACCTATCAGCAAAAACACATGAAGCTGGTATCAGTCCATGGACAGTATAGGAACCAGCTCTTACTAATATCCGAAACTGGTCACGCCCATTTAATGTCTCTTGTTTAATAGATAATATCACTGGACCAAGATCCTCGTCGCTTGTAAAATAGTTCCAATGTTCGGTTCCAAAGAAGTATTTCTCATACGTCTCCTGCTCAACGGATATTAACTCGAAAGCGCCTTGCTGATCCCACTGTTCTTCAATTGTTGTCTTTTTCCTAGGACTTAAACATTCGTATAAAGTTGTTCAAAACATAAATGTTTTATAAAAAATGGACCTGGCTTATGATTTTGTTTTTTTTTTTTTATTGGGAAGAATTTCGATATTTTATAAATAAAAGCCTCTAAACCCTAAATTAGGTGGTATCCACTTTTTTTTTAAATTTTTAATTTACTCTGTATCTGACAGAGTTCACATACCTTGGCGTTGCTTCCGAATCTTCATCGTCTTCATAAAGGTCACTACATTCACGCTCCAAATAAGCATCTGATGAACTGCCTACCCGATTATCTTCACGCTCTGAGTCACTTTCGTCCCACAAGGAATTCTGATTTGGCAATGATATTTTTTGCCTGGAACACTCAATCCAATAACCAGGAGTGGGCATAAGATTGTGGGGGTACTCTTCGCAAAATTCATCTGCAAATAATAAACAAAAACTCAAAAATTTTAATTATTTCGCGAATATTTATTACAAATTAAACTATAACATCACTTTTGTTTATTGATCAAAGGTTGCTTATAAAAAAATTATTTTTAAACTTCATTTTTTAGTGAAAATGGTGAAACTCCATAAATTCGTGTGACAACTGACAGCTTATGTATTGCATTTTGCTCCTTTATTTGACAGTCTTCATAATTTTGTTCAAGGAAATTTCTTGAGCTAAAATTCTCATGAGCGCTCTCTTCTCTGAAAAACTACAAACATTTGCCGAACGGGAACAGTTTGACAGTTTTTCAAAAAAATTCGTTAATTTTTGCAGTTTTAGGGAGTACGGGAACACACCTAATGTTCCGTAATTAAAAAAAATCTTTATTAACTTCAAATTGCAAACTGTTAGTTTCATTTTTATTAAGTATCTTGTCCTTGTAATTTTATTACTTTCCGATTTTTAAGCGCGTAAGGGAAATTCCAGCAGATGGCGCCACATGGCAAACAGCAAACAAAGTAATTGACTTATTAAAAGAAACATTCAATGAACTGAACAATCCAAAATCTTGACGTCTTTTAATTATTTCTTACGTCATACACTATAGTCTACGTTGAAAAGCAAACATTATTCGTGTTATGGAAGACATAAGTAGACAAATTAAAAAAAAAAAACACCCTTTGGGTATAAACCATTTTGGGTCTATATTAAATTTAAATAAATTGGCATCACTTATAAATACAGTGCTGGGGTAAAATTTATTCAAATATTTTGTTCAAGAATATTCAAAAAAATATAAAGTTAATATATGTAAAGTATTTTTTTCTAACCAACGAGATTGATGAATATTGCAGAATCGTCATTCACTGTAAGATATAACACCAAGCTGTTTTAAAAATACGCCTGTTGTGATTCTTACAGTTAGTGACAATGGCAAGCAAAAAAAAATTAAAATAAAAAAAATTATTTTAACTTAAAGTTCAATGCGATTCCAAGGTATTGAATGACTTCACTCAAGGAAATGCTTTAGAGGTCCATTAGATTCAGGTTAGGTAGTAATAGCGCTTTGCTACTGATGCAGAAATACTTGACAAACAGGGGGCCATGGCTCATATTTCTAAAGGTTTTTTTAAAGTTCAACCCGTAAACAAGAGGCCATTTCTTACAGAAACTTGGCCTTGGAATTATTCCAAACAAAAGAGCAACGTCTTATTATATCTCTTTTCCTCTCTCTTTCTCTCTCTCCAAGAAAATTGTGATCTGTTTGAAAATGAAAGAAGGAAACCAAGGGTTTAAAATTTCTTTGCGGCGAACCGAGCCAGGCTGTTCCACAGAAACAGAAGTACACCATTTTAAGTTTTGAGTGATCTCGATAAAACTTACTAAAAAAATACATCTGTGACAATATTAGCTACAAATTGTCTTAAATTAAAATAAAGTTAGTAAACTGTTTTAAAATTAACAAATTGTTACCAAAATATTACTATTATTTATTCGACAACACTGGCAGAACAAATAGTAGCAAGTACGATTTCACTGCGATAATTACCAGCTTTTAAAAATGCGTGCATTTCGACAGTCCAAAATGGAATTATCAATGAACTCATTAATTGAGTCAAAAATGTCATTTTAGAAAAATTAAAAAAAAATACATTTTTAGAAAGTTTAAATTTACAAAATTAAAAATATAACATACCTGAACATGCCTGCGGTGGCAGTGGAAAAATTAATGTTGTTGAGCTCTTGCGCCTGGCTACGGCACATCCAAGTGATTGTGGTTTGAAGCTTCTTAGCTGTTGCATAAAATCTGAGCACTCCATTAGGGCAACGTCTGCAAAATGCAAGTCGCAGAGAATATGGTTCTATGAAGAAAAAAAGGGACAACAAATTAGTCATTCTGAATAAAACGGATCAAATTTTAAAGTGGCATAAGAAATTTATACGTTTTGGGTCGTCTGACAGACATGAAGCACTTTTTATACAAATTCGTAGAAGAAGTAATAAATATTGAAATGCTGCTAAAGAATGATATTGAAAACGCAATTGGAATATTTAAATTTGATCAAAAATCGATTAAGAGGTAGTCGACTGTAATTGTATTTCTTTAAAATTATTATAATAACTTAAAATTTTGTCAAATATTTCATCACTTACCTTGAACCTTCTTGCTCGTTTCTGGTTGGGGCCGGTCAAATTCAAACCGCATGAGTTGCATCTGAGACATTCCTCGTGATAATGGTTATTATCATAAAGCGGGGATGGTTCTTAAAATAAAATATAATAATTATTAAAATTAACAAATAAATTAAAGAAAAAAAGCTTATAACTTTTAAAAGTACTTATGCACCTAAATTAAGGATTTAAAAGATGAAATATCAGTCGTGTTCATAGAAACTTTGTTTGGAAGGACATACCAGTTACTAACTGCAAAATCAAATACTCGTGAACGATTTTATATGGCCAATGTGGATTTTGATTTATCGTTCGAAAGTCACATAAAGAAATTTCGCAACGAAGAGGCAAGAGCATTAGTTGGCTTTGTTTGTTAATAATTATGTAGTATAGTATGTGCGGGAAAAAAGTTATTTGTTACAAATGAATCTCCGATGGTTACAACAAAATTAGTATCACTAGTAACCATATTGCCTGTGCCTCTATGACAGGACAATGGCAAAAGTAAAAACCAATTCAAAATATTAGAACATATTCTCAAATAAGGAAATATGTTTCAATTAGATTAGATTTCTGAATCAGAGTCAATTAATGTCAGTCCAATACCGTTAATAGTTAAACTAAATATAATAGACCCTAAATTACTATTATTGATATTTGCATACAAAATGCTCAAAATGGATTCAGTCACAATAGTACCTGTGGATTTTTCTTCCAAGAACACCTGTGGCCTTTGAAGGCAATATGAATTTGGAAAAATTTGTCAACATATGATCACTGGAATGGACTTCAGGAAACCCCACAAAATACGACCAATGAGATCAAATCAAACGATTTGGGTATCTTTTATGCAAAAAAATACAAAATTGACCAACTTAAACTAATATCAATAAATGACATGCCACTGGCTTTCTCAGATGACGCCAAGTATCTAGTTCTCATAGAAAATCTAATATACATGAAATAGTATAAGAAACACAGCAGTAGCACTATTCTCTTGCAAAAAAGCCATTTCGGCAATTACTTCACTGGCTGTAAACAGCGTTCATCAGACCGATACTTATTTATGGGGTAGCAGTATGGTGGACTGCATTAGACGTTCACATATTGTAACAAGTTAAATAGGTTCCAAAGGTCATCTAGTTAATGTATTAGCAGAGCTTTCTATTCTAAACCCTATAGGCTGCCCTACAGATACTACTTAACCTTACACCACTCGATATTTTCAGCAAAAAATTGGCCGCGAATACAGCTATTCATCTAAAAGCCATCTCTCAATGGAACAGCAATCCAATAGGTCATTCTAATACCCTGATTAAAATTAGGACGATCCGACTATACCACACACCAGGTAGTCTTTGATAAGAACTCAAAGTTACCATCCCACCAAGATCTGCTTGGGAAGATGAGTGGTTCTTAAGAGATGGATCAGCTCACTTCTTGACGGATGGTTCAAAAACCGAAGAGAGATTGGGTGGTGGTATGTAATCAAACAGACTAAATCTTATTATCTCTTGGTTGTGGTTTTATCTTGGTTAAGAAAAAACGTGATATCAACATCTTCTCAGACAGTCAAGCAGTCCTTAAATCAATTGGTGTTGTTTTCATAAAATCCAAGTTTAACATTTATCTGATTTGAGTGCCAGGAAATATGGATATCTTGGGAAACTGCAAAGCCGATAAACTCGCCAGAAATGGAACCTTAATACCAATTCTACATAAAATGGAAGACGTTGGTATGCCTATCGCTATGTTACAACAAAACGCAACAAAACAAACAAACACCAGATGGTTAAACATCACTACCTGTCTGGTTTCCGAATGTGTGTTGTCTTTGAGAAGCAAAACATCTTAACTCCGTAATAGGCGTCATAACTGGACACTGTCTACTTGGCAGACAAGCCATAATAATTGGCGTATTCTTTGACGACTTTTACAGAAGCTTCATGGATCAGGAGGAGGCAGAGACTATTGCCTATCTTCTTTGCTGTCCTGTTCTCTCCAAGGACGTAGATTGCACCTGGGAGAATATTGATTCATAAATTGATTTTTTTCGTAACGAATCGAATACGTTTTCAGATTGATTTTTATTTGATATATTATTGGTGTAAATTTGTGTCTGTGAACCAGCTAGCGTTAGCAGCTGTCTTGTCAAACAGACGGCTGTCAATTATGATGCATATTGGTGTTAGTAAAAGAGGGATAGATCTGCCGTAAAATCCAGATCTGCAAAATCAATTGAAAATCAAAAAAATAAATAAATCAATTTTTTTGACCAATCGAAGGTAAAAAATGTCAAAATCAGTTTTCTTGACAGATCTAAAGCAAAAAATAAATGAGATTTTGTTGCCAAACGAAAACACCGAAAAGTGAGATTGACGGAATGAAATGCCAATTTTGTGGACTTAAGAGCGATAAAGCTATTTTGAATCAATACAGTTTTTACTCTCAGGAACAATTTATCTGATATTTATCAAAAAATATATGTTCAATATTTTTATAGGTCTGAATTCCTTCAAAGATAAGTGTTATTTTGTCTAAAAAAAAACGTCTATCCCGCTTTTTTTTATTTTTAACATTTCAATATCATGGAGTCGGGCACTTTTCACACTGTTTTCAAGAGTCTTGCGTGACAAAGTTTAGTTTTTCTTTTACCACTTTATGATTTTCTACCATTTTATGATGTCTGACACTCATTAGAAAGTTCCGGTAATCGTAGTGATAAATACCTGACCAAAATGAAAGTTGTTAAACTTACATCAATTTCGGCCCCTACCTTTCGAACCAAGCTACTAGCTTAAATGACTTAATACAATTCCCACAAAAGAAAATCACCATCTATCTGCATTTTAATAAAACCCCAGAATTAAATTACAGGAGAGGATGTATGTCGAGGTTTTAGGAGAAGCTTGCAAAAGATTGTAAATATCAGCCAAGGATTTTTGTATCTTATGAGAATGAATAGCACAATAATTTAACCCAAGTATCTAATAAAAATAATTAAAGGCGTGTTTACGCATTCAATCAAGAGACAAATCATCTCACAAATTTGATGACATCACATTATAAGATCATTGGTACGGGACGGGACGGGGTACTGCATTTCACATATCTTATTGTGAAAGTCATCACAAGCAAGCTCATGGAATTCCACCTAGAATTTGAATCATTTTACCTTTAACTACCCACCCTACCCTACATACATATTCTGATACGATATCCATCAAATAGGTATACATACATATGTGCATATACATATGTAAGTATGTAAAGAAAAATACTATTAATTATTTAATACCTACTTGGACTTAATTATTAGATAGGTCCATATATCCTTCATTTTTCATAGATCTTAATCAACTTCACTAATTAGTAGGTCCTTATAATTAATTTCTTAATATTTTCTATAAGCATATTTTATATATCTAATATTTTCCAATGGGCGGCTAACTTTTTGATTAAAATCCTTCATATTCAGGATTAATTAAGGACAGTCAAATCGGTTGTTGAAATTTACTTACGGTGTGTAGAAATTAGATATAGTCGTCTGGATGCCGATGGTATTAATCAAGGCTAACAAAGTTATCCTTTTAAATCAATTGTTGCATGGTATTATTGAATCTCATTCTCACAACACAACATATGTATTATACTATACACACATAAAAGTTACGAAGACCAACCGCACTCTCACTACCAAAACGGTCTTAATAATTATTGTTTGTTAGCTTGCCTATAGCAGATTACGCGTTAATGTTGTTTATTGTTAAATTGTATAAAAGAAAAAAAAAACAAACAAACAAACAAAAAAAATGAGCTTATGTATATTATATACAATTAAATAAAACACCACTTTGCACTTTATTATCTTTGATTGCGTTTCGTGACCATTAGAAATATAAAATGACGACGAAAGGACTGGACATCACTCCATTGAGTACACTACTACATTAGAAAGCAAACTGTTGAATATGCCAAAAAGCGAAGGAGGTTCGAGAGAAAGCCTCCTAGTAGACTATGTTGTATACTTTGAAAAAAAAAAAGGATTTGAAGAAGGAGAACTTTAAGATGAAAAGGCAAAACAACAGAAAGCAAAACTATCAACTAAAAAGGAAAAATAGGTGAAATAAAAATTAAAAAAAAAAAAACATGGACAAAATAAACGAAAAAAGCTTTCCGCTTTTTTGTTTGTTTTAATTTTGTTTAAATGTAGTAGTTTGAAATTTCTTGTTTACAAGAGCAATTTATAATATAGTAGTTACGTAGGCACAAAAGGATTCACTATAAAATATTCAAGCATTTTTTTTTTTGAAGCTTCAACTTTAGGTCATCGAAAACAATTTTCAGAATCATACAATCACCAAATCTCAAAACCATATTTATGTATATTTGCCACAACTTAATTTACAGTTTTTTATTTTTTTTTGTTTTTTTTCACTTCATACTCGTTTCATTTGGGAGTGTTTATATTTTTTTCACCAAATTTAAAGTTGGTGTCTGACTATAGATTTTGATGACGTTTAAACATTATATGCGGGCAACTCCTTTCTGAGTTGGAATGTTTGAGTGTATCGTATTGAAATTCGCGTTCGACTAAATCGGTTATGCATGCTCTAATAATGGAAAGGAGTTTTTTTAAGAAGGACTTTTTCCTTTTGATTCTTAAATGTTTAAAGAATGAAATGAAAAGAGAACTTTTTGGATCTAAGTTTGTGGTGATGTTTCTAGTTGAAAATATGACAATTGTTTATTGCTAAGCTTTTCTTTTCATCCTGTGAGCCGTTTTTTGTATGTGTGTGTGTGTGTGTGTGTGTGTTTTGTTTGACACCTGCGCACCGGCCAGGCCATTGGCAATAAAGTTTAGAGAGGATTCACTATTATGTGCGTGTTTTCTTTTTGATAGAAATAAAAAAAGAAGATAGGATATGGAGTTGCATGCGTGTTGTTAATGGAAATAGTTAGAGTTCATTCAGTTGGAAAACGCCCAGAAATTAATTATAGGGGCATAGGTCGTGTCAATTGTTTGGATGCGTACCTAATTTTTGAAATTTCAATAGCAGTTTATTGCAGGCAAATATATTCGTTATACTACGTTTTCAACTACCACTTAATCCAGATTTAAGTGGATTATCCATAAATCCTCTTTGAAATCTTCTAAATCTTGAAGATTTCCCATACAAATTTTAATCTCCTTAAATGAAGATTAGAAATTAATTTCATTAAAATCTTCTTCGAAGTAGAAAATTTTCAAAACAAACAAAACTTATTTCGTGGAACGGGCCTATCCAAATGTCATTTTCTCCATTGACAATCACCAAAAAAAAACCTGTCATACAATATTTAATTTGTTTGTGTCTGTTGTAATTTGTCGTTGACTTAATTCTGTTTTTGTTTCTAAAAATGTATAAAAATAAAAGACTTGAGGAACTTTTGCATTCCAATCCCGACATGCATCCTTCGGAAAGCGAAGCAAACTATTGGAAAGATTAGGAGTTTGTTTTCTTGTTATTTAAATGTGTACTTTAGCAAAACAATATTTTTGTGTTTAATTATTGCGTATATTTTTGGTTGAAATAGAGAACAATTTCCGGTTAATGTTTTTGAGCATTCTAAATTCCCTCTCGCAGTGACTCGATTTCCTCTGAGGTTGAACCTCAATGTGGAAACGTCAAACTAATCTTTTGAAATGTATCTCCGACAGACGGCGACACCATCAGTAAAATGAATTTGCATATAAATTGTTGTTGTTTTCCACACTTTCCCAAAAATGTTTCTAGTTTCTGATCTTCTGGTATTTCTCTTTCCAATGATCATTTACTTTTATTAAAGCTTTTCCTTCATTTTGCGTCCAATTTTTCATAACATTTGTCTACAAAATATCATATTTAGTGGAAAAAAGTATTTTTGTCTAAAACAAAACATCCAAATCAAATCCAAACAACAAAATTGACATTTCATATTGAAGTTAGATTTTACATCTGGTTCCATTTCCATTCCGTTCCATTCAATTTCTAATATGAAGTACTAAAAAGTACTTCGCAGGCCCCAATGGAACGCAGCTATGTATATGAAATGCAAGCCAATAAACAGCAATCGCCATACTCCTAACCGCAATTTGTAAAAAAAAAATTATAGCAATTTTTGATAGGGTGACAACTTCCAAACTGTCAAATGGTGTTATTGCAATTACATTTTTAAGAAAGTTATTATTTGCAACAAAGTGTGAAAAGTCAAAATTACTTTAAAGAAATGTCTTATTTGACGTTTGTGTTTATATTTATTATAACGAAAAATTTTCATACTATTTTGGAATTCATTTTCATCATTGTTTTACTTTTTTTTTTGCGAAAATTCATCAAAATTGATTTAGCTATTAATGAGATAAAACGGGTACAACTCAAACACTAAGACGTACAGAGCTTTTTCAACTGCTTTAAAGTCAAATCCAAAGCCTGTGAGAAATTCACTCAGTGCACACTGCTCAACTGAATTGACTCGAGCTATGCCAGGATATTATGTCCCTCAGGTTTATGCAAACATTTTTAAGGCAAAACACAAAAAAAAAAAAAAAAAAAACATAAAAGCTAACCACCATAGTGTATCTGAGACCAAAAGTTAATTTAATTTTTTTTTCATTCAGGTAAAACAGTGCGAAGCTTATACAAATTTAATATAAGCTTTATTTGTGTACCTACCAATTTCTATATAGCATAAAGTAGTATATGTTTATGGAATTCTGTTTAATTTGGTCCCAAGGTGTAATAAATTTATATTATGTTTGTCTTTTATTTTTTTTTTTTTTTTGTGGCCTGAAAGTAATATTTACTTATTTATGATGGTATTACTTGCACGAAATAAGAATCTTACAAAAAAATTCCGGTGCAACCTTCTTCGGTACGAAATTCGATTGTTTGTTATTGATGTTGTCATAATGATGGATAAAGTCATAATGATTGAAATGGGAGCTTACTCGTATAAAAAGCATTCTAGCTTAGTAGTGGTGGGTTTGAATGATTTCTAATGCCCATATCACCTTATCTGTTTTCATGATAAAGAACCACATGTCCTTTCAAGGAAAAGTATTTAATTATTTATGAAAAATACATATAACAGGAGAGGATCACATCATGATATGAATTCGTTATTTTTGTATGGAATTAAATTATAAAATTGCGACATTTTTATTTGTATTGACAAAATGGGTGTGTCCTTGATGTATGAAAACCGGCGAAAGACTCTGGTCCTGTGGGACCATATAAACAGTAAAAGTAATATGTATTATAAACACTAGTTGCCTTGTCTGAAGTCACTTCCAATAAAAATAGTGCCAGAAAGTTTTGGCTTTCGCAGGTTTCCTAAGTTCACTGGAAACTTTCTCAAATACTTCTTGGGCTCTTTACTACGGCCGGATTCATATAAAACTGCGCCTTTTTTTATAATCTACACGCGCTCAGGGGATTATAAATATCCTTTAAAAGTTTCAACACAGCGCGGGCGTGAGGGTGAGGTTAAGGAAGAGAAAGATTGATAGGAAATATGTGTAGCGCGATATTCGGAGACTGTAGGTGGTTGTTGTCTCAGATTTTATCTCCAGGATTGGCGGCTGAACTAATGCGGAGAAATTTCCGTGTCTTATTTATCTATGTCCCTTTCAGTTCGCATTAATTTTTGTATTCTTTGTCATATTTTATCGGTATACTAGTTTCACTCAAACACATGTTGTTATTTCTATGCCTAAACAGCATGTAATGAGTAAACCAGCAACTCATTGTATGACACTTATTTTTAGAATTGATTTTTAATGGAAAAATAAGAAGACATAGACTACTGCAGGGACCTGTGACCATGAGGTTGACAAGCGAACACACAACTATCGCGCCACGGCCACGCGTCTTGTGTAAACACCAACATATCATTTTTGGTATATGTATGTGTATATTTTTAAGACGAGTATAGAGGAATCCCATCTTATAACAGTTTTGTCATACAACAAATATAAAATATTCAACTGCTGTGGGTGCCCGAAATATGATTAGCAATGAAGTGCCCCCATACTGTTGTACCACTTAAACAAAACTGGTATAAATAATTAGGATGTCTTTAGGCAGTTCCATATCAATATGCATAGATATAGGTATGTTGCTCAGAGGATACCTCCTAATTGAAATTGAAAAGCAAAAAATACTCGTATAACGGAAGATGAATAATCCATGTGATAAGTGGGGTTCTATTTTTAGTTTGGTGCTTATAGATTGTTATGTGTATGTAATATCAATATGTTGGTATGATAATATGCAAATTATAAAGTATTGTTTACTCGAAACCTATACTGCTATTTGGATCTCTTAAAAATGTTTACCAATAGGTGAATTTAACACGAACTGAATGTAGGTAATTATTCGACACGGTTGTTAATTAAATTTTTTTCTCCTGTACAATACACGGTCAGCGCATTGTGAATTGTAAATGGTCGAAAAGTTTGACATTTCATGTACATGAGGATTTTATTGGTCGCCGACTATTACGAATTGTCATAAAACATTACATACAAGTAAAATGAGTGATTGAGGTTAAAGTGGAAGGTATATTTAATTCGCTAGTTTGTGGAACGTATTCTCGCACTGTGGGTTGTGAATTTCTGATTGACAGTTCACACAAAATTACATTTTAATATTTTCTATTCGACAAGGTAGAAAATTATTAAACGCAATTTTTGTGATTAATTCTTATTAAATGCAATGTTTTTTATAATTTAAGCTGTGTTCGTCCGTTAAAACAAGCTTTTCATAACCTAAACATTTTTTATTTATCATACAGCCTGAGAACATATTATATTTTATATAAAGTATTCTCAAACATCTATGTAAATCACACAATTGTCATTAAAAATCTGTCACTCTATGCGTTGGGTGCGTTCAAAGAATATTTATTTCATTTATAGTTAACTTGTCAATTAAAAATTTTAAACTTCCTTTTAGGGCCAATTTTTTAATATTCAGTTAAGCAGTCCAGATAGAGCAAATATAGTACCTATAATCGCAAGTAAAAAATATTTTGTTAAAAAAATCGAATTTTCGTTTGAAAAAAATCTCACATAAATTATTTAATTTAATTTAATGTTAATTATCTACTTTCAAAATATCCTTTTCCGCAATGGCTATTTTGTGAGGGACTAGTACACTGGGGCGTATGCGTACTGTTTTAATTTTATTTTCTTATTTTTGCTAACAAAAAATATTCCTATTTGTTATCCACACTTATAAAGAAGTTATGCAAAAGTTAAGTTATGTATTTATCATCATAAAATCTATGAAAGAATTTTGAAAATTCACCCGTTTTGAACCGTTTCGATAGGAAATATTAGGAAAGGTAGGTGAAATATTAAAATGACTCTACGCATCACGAATTAATGCAATTTACTGCGATACAAAAAAAAATTCAAATAATTTTGAAAAAAAAAATACGTATACGCCCCAGTATGCAATTATCTCATGTAAAGTCACTTTATTGGAACATATTTTTTTTACCATGTGGGCAAGGATTTTTAATTAAAAAAATATTATTAAAACGTGAATGCAAATAAGAGTGAATAAAAGAAGCGTGTAGTTTTGTGTCTTAAAATAAAATTAAAAAAAAAAATTTTGAGATGGCAAACGAAATTTTTGTATGAAAAAACTACCCGTCATTACCTGAATTAAATTTTTTTGAACAGCCAAACACAAATTATGTATCTTAAGAAAATGGGTCAATTAAAATTTGAGTATGTACTTACCTCCATTAGTCTACAAAAATGTCTACAAAATTTTGTGCGCAGAATTTTGTAATTTGAAATATAAAAACTTACAATTCAACATGGATTTAATCAGTTACAGTACAACTTTAAACAAAAAGATAAATACAATACAGGGTGACCCGCTTAAAATGTATATTGACAAACAAAAATCGTGTGTTGTATGAGTGAAGCGTGAAGTTTGATTTGTTAGTTTTGAAGTTTAAAGTGTGAAGTGTAAGGTGTGAGTTTTGTGATTTATACAAATGAAACTCTCAACTAAATTATTGTGACAAGCGTGAACTTGAATTAAGTAATGAATATGAAGTGTATACTGCAAAGTACAAAGTAAAAAAATAAGTAGTGCCAAATTAGGAGAATAAATTAGATAACTATAAACTAAAATATGGTGATCATACATGCATTTATGTTTTTTAGTATATATTATCCCTTATTTGAATATAATATAGGTATGTATTTGCTTTCGCTCAATAGGGAACCTGGCTGCATTAAAACAATGAACTGTACGAATCTGCCCTCTACTTAATTTTATAAACCGTGATTTTTTAAGGAATCTGCTCTCTTAAATAAATTTTAGGATTTACACTCTTTAACATGTCCAACAAAGATTAAAGCTGTCAAATGTTCATATAATAATTTACTAAAATTTTTTGCGGTTAAGGTTTTTTACTCTCTTTTCAAAAATAGGCACCTGAATATATCAAACACGTCATGACTCATATTCTAAGTAATTAATAATAGTAGGTTGGTTACTCACCAGTTTGGGTACTTGAATCGAAAAAAGTGCTTGTGGTCTCAACAGTCATTGTTCCTATAGTACCGTCAATTATTTGCGCTGATGAGTCCCGTCTACCGCGATACCTTTATGTAAAAATAAAATCATATATAATAGCATTATAAGACTAAAAGATTCCTATAGGCTTAGTTTTGATCTTACCTGCTGCATACATCGTCGCTTTGTGAGCTCTGGCGACGGAAATTCCTACAACGAATCATTTCCTCTGTAGTAGATTGGCGTCGAAACCCTCGAGCGATTAGAATCTCTTCAGTTGTTGATTGACGTCGAATCGCTGGGCGTGAGTTACCTTCAGAAGTTGCAGGGGGTGCACGTGCACATGGGCTGGGTTCTCGTGAAGAGCAACAACTACTCGAATCTGGTGAACGCGATGCCCTAACGGCTGATGATGATTGACGACGAAGTGTACGGGTCCTGCGCCGTGGACTACCGTCACGCTCATGACTACGATCAGGTGATAAATGAGCTTTTGAATCTCGTCGACCTCTTGAAGCACTATCAGGGCTTAAGCTGTCGCGACGAGCTCTACGTTCACAATCGTCGGGTGGATCAGGGCTCAAGGCCGGCTGTGACCCACGGCGACTATTACCTCCGCCTGGGATGCAGGACTCATCAAAAGCAGTTGCCTGCCGTTGTAGACGTTGCATTCGTGGAGTCTTTTCGGGACTCACGACCTTCGAGTCACGTCTGTTCATTCGGCCACACTGAGTTGTCGAATCACGACGACCTCTGGGTGCTGTAGGCGATGTTGCTGGAGGGGTGACCGAGCTGGTTATAATTCTAGGTGGTGGTAAAGCCTGACAAGCTGAGTCCACGTGATATGGGGCTGAATCAGAAGCTGTTGAGCTGGTAGAAGGGCGTTGTTCCTGTCGATAATTTGGAAATTCAGGAGCTGCTAGAGAATCACGGCGTTTTTTTGTAGCGCCAACTACTTTCGGAGGTGGTGGGGTTGTTGCTCGGCCAACTATGCTCTCCCGTCTGCCAGAGGGATAACTTTCATTAGATCCTCGACGGGAACCCTTTACAAAAAAAATAAGGTATTGGTAAAAAAATCGAATATGATGTAAATGATACTTGCATCTTTTGCACTTTCTAAAGAAATTATAGGCGGTTGATCCTCCTTCTCCCCAGGACTCTCACGTCTGTTCCAATTTTTAACAAATTCTGAAGTATGCGATGAGTCGCGACGTGTCCTCATGCTTCTTGCTCCCGAATCAGCACTTGATTCACGTCGCTTCCTCAACGGTGGATTGTGACTGCTGCCCGTTCCAGTGCCAACGTCTGTTGTCGAAGTTCGCCATGGTAAGCTGCGAGCCAGATCAGCTAAGGTTTCTCGACGATTAAGCGGTGCCTTTTTATTGCTTTTTGAACCACCACCGCTCCATTCACGGAGAATATCAGTGAGCTGTGCTAATGAACTTCTTCGACGTCGCTGAAGGCCTAAGATATAAAGATACCTAAGTGTAAACTAGTTTCAAAAAAGGAGAATTTTTAAATCTGTACCTGGAGGTGGAGAAGTACTCGGGGGAGTATTGATTTGAGCTGCTGAATCTCTTCGTCCACCCAAACGTTGGCGAATTGTTGATTCTTCAAGCTTTATACGGGGATATACACAAATTTTTAAAAAATTGTCCAGATTTTAAGTATTGAAAAGAGAAAGTTACCTGTTCTCTGACAAAGTCATCCCAACCATTACCACCTTGCCATACCAAGCCAACTTGATATGATAAAATTGGCAAATTGCACACAAAGCATATCGATGTTATAGTCCTGAAAATGTATGTTAAAATTTACATAAATAATTTAGTTTGCCTTGGTTTTTTCTATGAGATGTCTAAGCAAAAATTACTTCAACAAAACAGAGTGTTTCAGCAGTCGAACAAAAATTAAAAAATCTAACTTGCTTTTCACAAAGCTCAAAAGCGAGTTCCGTAAAAGTTCAGCCTGAAAAGGTGTAACTAAGAATATATCTATGACAAATAATTCTAGAAAACTCAGCAAAGCCAGCAACAACATCGTGCAAATCAGTTTTGTGTTTTTTTTTCATCAATCAATGAGTGCCATTAAAATTTTGTGCCAAAACTATTTTTTGTTAATATTTTTTAATTTGTTAAATTTTACAAAATTTAATTAAGCGAAATTTTAAAGCTTATACAGATACACCTGTAATTACACACAAATTACAAAAGTCTAAAAGCCAATTTTGTTTAATTAAATAATTCTTAAAGCAAATAATGATCCTTTATTTAAAACCAAACATACAAGCATTTACCGTATTGAATTTCATTTCAAGATTCCAAATCATTTCAGTTAACGTAGAGACCTTATGTGAAAAAAAACTTGAAACTTAAATTGAATAAAAGTTAAATGGGTTCAGTAAAAACCAATGTAAGATAAAGTTTAAAGTTAAAGCAAAGTAAAGTTAAAGTATAGTTAAAAAATTTAAATTCTTAAACAAATTTTAAAACTAATTAACTTCCATTTAAATATTTAATAAATAATAAATAGTATCTATTTAAACCTTACTAAATAGTTTTAATAAATTACCCGAAAAGCACTTAAAATTTAAAATTATACCGTTGATCTTGTAAAATTCTACTTGATACAAAATGTTCAGTTAATTTTATGCTTAATTTAATATTTATTTTAATTAAATACTACGTTTCCACCTACCACTAAACCGAGATTTAAGTATATTTAGCTAAATCTCCTACAAATCTTGAGGATTACCATATACAAATTTTAATCTTCTCAGTTGAAGATTTAAAATAAATATTATTTAAATCTTGATAGGGCCAATAGATGTACAAATCGAACAAACCTATTCTCATATCGAAATGAACACATTCATCGGGAAAGTGAATTTTTGTATAACCGAGAGCTGTCCACCAGAGACTCTCTCTGATGGGTAGGAACTGTCAAACTCTATTTGCATTCCACATGCCATTCACACTTCAAATAGCCTTTTTTCAATTATAAAACGTCAATTACTACGAATAAAAAAATCCATATATATTTGACGAAATGTCAAAATGGGCGAATATTTGTTCATTCATTAGTAATTTGTCGAATTTATTTAACTTTTAGATTAAAGTCGTTAAGTTTAGTATATAGTTCATCGATGAAAAAAAAAACTACATACATTTCTTATGGGTGTAAACTTTGCGACAAAAAAATCTTTGACTTGAATTATTTTTATTGAACTATGTACTAACCCAATGAAAACAAAAATTTTTATTTGTGTTCTTGTTACTTCCTTCCCTATACATTTCTACACCCCTCACTTAATCTGCGAAAAAGTCTGCTTTTACACGCCTGCGATTTTTAAGCGTTGATCCTTCCCCTTTCTGTGCCAAGAAGTACTTTTACACGGATGCGATTTTTAACAAAAGTTAACTTTGTCCAAGTGATAGGAATAATCTCTCCGCTTTCTCTGTTCCACTTAAGCGTACGGTAGTTCGCTGAACAATAATAAAAGTCACAAAGAAGAAGAAATGATAACTGCAATTTTTGTCAATTTCAGCGTGTGCTTAAAAATGGTAGACTCAAATTGCAAGGTTTAATAGCAGTGTAATTGGGTTCGGTCTTACGTTAATGGTTCATGTATTAAATTCGTATATTTTTTTTTTAAATGGTTGGGGAATTTGGTAAGAGATGTATTAAAAAGTAAAAAAAAGTCCCTCCCAAATTCACGAACCTTTTTAAAAAAAATCCCTTATCAAATTTCCCAACCATTTTAAAAAATGATGGAAGTGAATGCTAAATCTGATATGAAATTTCCCAACCATTTTAAACAAAATGGCGTGTGTTACTTCTGTAACATAATTTTCAATTTTACCCCTTCTGTAGGCTTAGATGTTTACGTATCAAACAATATTCCCACCACGAATATTTCTTCGCGCAAATGACACTGACTAATTTTCGATTTCACCACAGATATTTCTCTCTTCGAAAAAAAATTGTTGCTCACCACCTATTTTTTTTTTTTTCGTTCAATGGAACATGGAAATTAGCAGTGTTTGAAATAAATCATCAAATTCAAAACATCACAATTGGTGAGGACATAACGGAATACAAAATGTTTGATTTCCAGACAATGTTTGTGATAAAGGCGAGAAATGAAGAATATTGACGTACTGTCAGATTTGATGATTTGCCCGGTCTGTATAGGTTCGTTGTATAGTTGATGTTTATACTCCTTCTCAGGCTTCATTACATATTCTCGGACAAACGAGTCACTTCTTGCGATATTTGTAGGGGACTCATTTTTTTAATGCTTAAATTTAACAACAGACTGGAAATTGGTGAAATAACCACGAACAGTAATACCGGGTTCTTCAATTGTCTGCCGAAAACAACAAACTTAAATGTCAAAGCACAATGACATTTGACGCCATTTGCAGAAATTATATCACACTCGTATTGTAACTTTACTTTTGTATTACTCTTTATACTTGATGTGTTTCAAAAAAAAAATGGAAATCAAAAAGTGTAAAAAATACCATTTCGTGGTGAATTTTATATTCTAGAAAATGCGATAAAAAGATGTTAGGGGAATTTTCTGGTTTACCAATTTTTTTTTTAAATACGAAAATCCTCCATTTTTTTAATTTTTGTCTAATTTTGAAAGATGATAGAAATTATAAATTCGGATTTTCTTATTAAACTCTAGGGGTCTCCTATGCATACCAAATGTGTGAAATAATTAATTACATCTTGGATGTGAACAATATAACCATACACAGAGGCATCTTAGAAATAACGTGTGTTACACAAATTTCTAGGAAAAGTTTCGAAAGGATGCTGTGTCCCTTTTATGTATACGAATACGAAACCAACAACAATAAATTATGTGTAACTAAACCAAAAATGTTCTAAAGTTCGTCCCCTTTAAGATTGATGTGGTTACAATATATTCTACCCAAGCGACACACAAAACAACATTATTCTATGGATTATTAAATGGTCACATATTTTGCTAAATGAAGCGCGAAATCGCAATTTTCATGTGGAGAGCCATATTGGATTTCACTATGGAATTCGATGAAAACGTTTAGTATAGCGAATCGCGTTTTTTTTATTGAAAAGATGGTATTGGGAGCTTTTAATGTCTTATTAATTATTATTATAGCATCTGCTATGCATATATAACGAATATCAATAAAAAAAGGAATACTATTCAACGATTCAAAGCTCCGAGATTGACGATCCGTTATCCTTTTATCCTTATGTAATTACGAGGCGTGTCGCGTCGAGACAGATACTGTATGTTTGAATGATATGTATTTTTATAATGTCTCCGTAAACTATAGATACAATTTATAAAATACTCATACTAAAAAAACTGCATTAAACCTTACAAAAACATGAGGTACAATCGTACACGAAAAATCATTTGCCTCGTAAATAGTTTTTTTTTTGCAACGAAATCACACAGCTGTCAAAGAAGCTATCATTTTCAAAAATCATCCAAACCAACTAATAAAATTGCAGCGAGTGATATAAATGTTACAGATTTCAAGCAGTGTCTCGTATTTCATTTTTGACGTATGTAAATATATATTTCCCCTATATTTGAACATGCTCACATACAAAGCCTTTAGGCAAAAGATTTCCCAAACAAACATTGTCATGAGTTCATGACTAAAAAAAATCGAATGTCAGAGGTTTGTGGCAGGTGAAATTTGAACAACAACTCGAAAGAGGACGCTTCGACTTTTACCACTCTTCATGGTCAAATGAAAAACAATATAATGAAATCAATGTATTTATGTGCATGTTTATGTACCTAGATAATTTTACGAGCTACCCAAATTATCAAAGCTATTTTATACCTTAGATTAAGGATTCTTACGTTAAGCCTAGTAGAAGTAAAAAATCCCATACAAAAATGACACCACAAAAAAATAAACAAATAATATCGAACTGCTTTTTATTCTTCATTATTAAAAAAAAAAATTAAATTGAATCAGATTTCGTTTGGAGAAGTCTCCACTATTTTCCCACATGATTAACTTAAAAAATTAAGCTACAACATAATGGGTCATCGCGTTGACACTCCGATGGCTTCTTATGGGATTTTCGTTTAGTAAATTTATAATTTGATCTATAATTTGATATTTTTCGTAACCTATCGAATACTTTTTCAGATTGATTTTTATTTACTATAGTATTGGTGCATATTTGTATCTGTGAACCAGCTAGCGGTATCAGCTGCCAAATATTGACGTTTTTTAATTTCAAGTTTGCAAATAGGAAAATGAACTGGACGAATAAATTAATTCACTTAAAACTGCTTTCATTTTAACTCAAAACTTTTTTAATTCTTTCTTGCAACCGAAAGAAATATGATGCATAGCGGTGTTAGTATAAAAGAGGGGTAGATCTGCTGAAAAATCCAGATCTGCAAAATTGATTTAAAATAAAAAAAAAATCAATTTTTTTAGCCCATCGAAGGCAAAAATTGTCAAATCAGTTTTTTGACAGATCTAAATCAAAAATTAATTGATTTTCGTTACCAAACGAAAAGACCATTAAAATCCATTTTCCTCTGTCACCTCACCGTCAACACATTGAAACACAAAAATTAAGTGTCAACGTAGCATTGACGGCATTTTTCATAGGCAATCACACAAACGTGATAGCTTTGGACAGATTTTGACTTCAGGAGTCACCCGAATGACAGATTAGGTTTACAGTCGAAATGGAGTATAATTTGTGTGCGAAAAGAAAACGTTACACTTTATGTCGTTTTCGATTTGATTTTCGTTGTGTTCTAATCCTTTTTGATTTCAATCGAATATGGAAATGTCGTATTTACAAATTTACACATACACACTTAAAAGTCGGCATTTAAAAAAAATGGCATTTTCAAACAATTATTATTTCTGACAATTATTTGTAATCCGACGAAAAACCTTTTGAACCTGCGTTCTATTTTTACTCCCTTATGAAATCGAGAACAGAAAATTACTCGGAATCGAACGTTTTTAGGGTAACAGTAACTCTGGACATCGAGTTTGTGTTTTTGCTGGTATTTATTTTTACTGAAAAATTTTAACAGTAGCGGACTAGGTTTTAAGGCGCCAGTTAAAATTTTATTGAAAACCATCAATTTTGTCTTCTGATTTACTGGAATTTTTGTAATTTTTTTTGACGTGATAATTTATCGTTGATGGAATGATTAACATAGCTGTTTCGGAGACAGAGTTACATTTGTATTATTTTTTTCTCACAACTCTCGTATATGTCAAACAAAAACTACAGAAAACATACAAAATTTAACATATTGGATATTAAAATGCTTTATGCATAAAGAATTGCATAGCGTCTAAATAAGCCATAAGCCAACTATTCTTTTAGGACTTTCGAATGAATAAGACTTAATATTTTTTTTTTCGAAATCATTCAGATGAACAACATTCTTCAAATTGAAAAGAAGTGACAGCTGTCACTGAAAACTATTTTTTTTTGATTTTGCCAGATGCGCCATATATGACCGTCAATATGTGAAGATACTGTGCTGCTTATCTGTCAGGCTAAAATGAATAAATTTGAGTGAACTCACAATGAATGTTTTTTGTTCATTTAGACTTAGATAGTCAAATAGATATTCGGCTTACCCTAGGGACCCTTATGATCTCTCTTTAGGAAAGTTCGAACGATAATAGGCTTGTTTTTGTTATTTAAAATAATATGCCATGTATGTAAATCCCCAACAAATCAGCTTAGTTCTTGGAGATAAAGCTCGCCGTTTATAAACTAAAGTACATTTTTATAACAGATTTACAACTACTAAAACTGTTATACATAGGGTAAGCGGTGGTAGCTATTCTTTAAGCTGGCATAAGGGGAACAAAAAAAACGTTTATTATAAATGCTGAAATGTCAACCATTATAACAGTTTTATAACAGTTGTTAGCCATTAAAAATACTATATATTTCCATCGGAAGTTCAAAATTAGTACAAACTCTTATAGATTTTCACTATTTCGAATTACCAAATTAACAAAAAAAAAAAACAGCCCTTTTCCGGCACATATGTAATCACAGTACATATACCAAACCATTTATGGAGTTAAGAAGAAACCAATTTAATTATTCATTTAACCATGGGCATTAAGAAAGGAAAAGTATGTATGTCCTTATCGTTTGTTTCGCATAAGTGCCTTGGAAAATAAACCTTAAGGACACGAAAAAGTTTTTTCTTTTTTTTTCTGAAGAGGTGGTAGGCTCTCTAAAATTAATTCAAATGTAACATACAATTTATCACACGATTAAGATACATATACATATGTACCGTACATATCTACATTCAAATAAAACTCTGATTTGATATCGAACTTTGTTGAAAGTAAGAGCGTTGACTTATTTGTTAAGCTAACACAAATACAGACAGACAAACCGACCAGACACACATATACATACATTTACTTTGGCGGACTTTACACCAACTATACCTCCTCCCCTCTCCAGCACTCATTCTCATAATTTAATGCTCAAAATAATTATGTTTTCAAATATTTTTTTTTTTTTTGTTCACTAGTATCCCAACATCCAAGGAATGCTAAGAACTTATACCTACATTTTTTTTCTTTAATCAAACTCACAAACCTACATTTTTATAAAAAAAAAAATACCAAAGTTCAAATTGTGGTTAAAGATAATTTACTTTGGGCAAATCTGGAGCACAACAAATTGGGGTTGGATAAATACAAAAATATTCCATTTAAATTAATCCTGGGAAATCTGCAAACAGACTTCCATAAGCCTATATATAAGGCATTAACTCCCACTCATAAATATATATATTTTGTGTTTTTTTTGTAACAGTTTTTAGCATTTATTTCAAATATTACTTACATTTTGAGTTGTGATTTATAATTTATATTCAACACAATTAAATATGTTTATCTTTAAAAAAATTTAGTTTTCCTTAAAATTTGTATTTTCACTTAGCAGAAGACATCACACAATCCATTTAAACTTGTTTTATATTTAACATTAACATTTATATAGAAATTCTAAATTCAACAGGTAACAATTTATTCTATATATATTTTTTTTAATTGATATTGAAACACACAATTTTTATTAAAGTTCATTTTATTAAAATTTTAATTAAAAAAAAAAATTCGAGTAAAGATTTAAAGTTAAAATGTGATATAAAACATCACTTTAAGTGTTTAAAAAAAAAACTATTTCAAGAACACTTTGTTTGATGTATTTTTTTTTTTTTTTTTTTTTAATTATGATTTATTCGTTTATATCCAGGAAATTGAATTGCGAACGATAGCTGGGGATGACTGAAACAGCGCGCCTTCGGGTTTCCTTATATATATCATCTACATCAGGAATTCGCTCTTTCGAATTTAGAAAATATTGTGCTCTGTCAACTTCTCATCCAGTACCACCAGTTGGTTTTTGGAGCGGAACTTAAGTAAGGACTCCTTCGACTTGGCATAGTAATAATAATAATTATGCTCTCGCACGCGCAACGTAACGCAACATGTGGTGGTCAGGCCTTTTATTCTCGCATAGCATAGAGCAAGGCTAAAGTGGGGATGTTCGAAAATAATATGATGTTGTGTTATCAGTCAACCTTGAATCGAAACCAAAGGAATAAAATGTTGGTTTTTCGAAGTCGTATCATGGACTATGACTACTCTGATAATTGCAACACCTGCTGCTCACCCTGTTGCTAGCTTTAAGCAAAAACAAAGTTTAAAGAGGACCAGACGAGAGAGTATAATTTATTTTTGTTTTGTAGGCCTTCATCATATCCATAACGAACGGAACGATACGATAGAGCTGATGATGATGATGATGATGACGTGTTCTGTATCCTTGCTGTTGCGTCTGTCTGTCTCGAGAGTCGATTCCTCGTGGGAGAAATAAAGGGGGTCACTTTATTTGAATATGTGTATCAACAAGCATTTTATTTGCCCGTTCGCCTCGCTATATAGGTACACACACTCACTTTAAAGCCATGCTGTTTTTTTTTTTTTTTTTGCCAAAATTCAATTTTATATTCTTTTGTATCTATGTATGGATGTATATCTATAAATAAGTTCAGCGAGGTAAATCTTGTATAAATGTGTGTGTGTTTTTAGAGTTTCAACAACAAGTGAATGGTTTTTACACAAACTTTTCATATTCAGGGTTGTTGCTTCATTTTTTTTTTGTAGTCAACATGCAAAGTAATCATCAGTCATAAAAACACGGTGACAGATATATGTATGAATTTATAGTCGTATACCTCAGCTGTGTCATGTATAAAACCAAAGGACCTAGCCAATTTCCCATGGAAATTGGGTTTCGGTGTGCTTAGCTGAGACATTGCAAAAAAATCATTTTAATGGATCCTGATGAATATTTCCCACAAGCCAAACCCAATTAATTTTGAATAACACTAATACAGACATACAGACAGGGAGATTTTAGGAAATTTTAAACCTCTTATAGTAAACTTAATATTTTTTAAACTTTTTGGTTTCGCGTCGAAATAAAATGTTTAGGGAAATGTCAAAAAATAAAGAAGAAAAATGGGTGGAAAGATTTTGTTTAAACTTGGTATAATACAGTCTTCTCTCTAGATGATTTATGTTCGTAAAGACAAAACAATAACCACCTATTTCCAACCCTCTAAATTAAGCCCCTTTTAAAAATATCGATTTGTTTCAATTACTATTAGGGGTTGAACACGGTAGACGCGATGATTGAAAAGTCCAGAGGGTTAAAAAAAAAAAAATAAAATAAAATAAAATAAAATAAAATAAAATAAAATAAAATAAAATAAAATAAAATAAAATAAAATAAAATAAAATAAAATAAAATAAAATAAAATAAAATTAAAATAAAATAAAATAAAATAAAATAAAATAAATAAAATAAAATAAAATAAAATAAAATAAAATAAAATAAAATAAAATAAAATAAAATAAAATAAAATAAAATAAAATAAAATAAAATAAAATAAAATAAAATAAAATAAGATAAAATAAAATAAAATAAAATAGAAATAAAATAAAATACGATAAAATAAAATAAAATTAAAAAAAAATAAAATAAAATAAAAAAAATAAAATAAAATAAAATATAATAAAATAAAATAAAATAAAATAAAATAAAATAAAATAAAATAAAATAAAATAAAATAAAATACAATAAAATAAAATAAAATAGAAATAAAATAAAATACGATAAAATAAAATAAAATAAAATATATTAAAATATAGTACACTAAAATAAATTAAATATAAAATACAATTCAAAGTAGTATATGAAATCGGTGGAAATTAAGCTGGCGTGGGAATATTTTTAAAATGTAATGGTTTTACTAAATTCACTCTAGTTGATAAGAACCAAAACGAAAACACTAACTATTTTATTTCCATTATAGTGTGATTGATAATAGACATACGTATTCCTATTAAACGCTTTTATCTGGCAATAACAATTTCTAAAATACTAATAATTTTTGAATTTCCTACATAAAATTTATTGATATGTTTGTTTTAGATATGTTCCGGTGTCCCGCAAGGCAGCCATTTAGGTACCTTTCTTTTCATTCTCGCTATTACGATATTTTCTAATATTCGCTCAGAAACCGCTCCCTGAAGAGACTTTAACAATTTTTTAAGACAATTTCTTTAGGTTTTCAGACAGCTCGCGTAAACGAATTAAATTTGCTTCCAGTTTCTTTCTTTGCAATAATCAACCTACATTTATATTTTGGACTCAACTTTTCCTAATTTTAAATCCGGGTTGGAAAAATTAAAGAGACAAGTCAAAATTGAAGCAATAAACAGCAAATGTATAAAAATATTGATCTCTATATGTTAAAATCTTTATAACTGTCAAAGTACTATTAAATATCGCATTGCTGTCATATATTATTTCTGTCAAATTCAATGAAATTGAATGAAAACGGGAAATTTTTTAAAATTTTAAGTAAAATTTCAAACAAAGGAATTTATTTTTATAGGTATAAGCTTTTTTCTGGGCTACAACATTTAATTACAGGTTGTGCTGCAACTACTGTTGTATCCTATTTTTTTTTTCAAGGGGATAGCGAGTGCAATATTTTAGTACTGCAGTAACCCTGAAGCTGATTTCACACTCGCTTAAATTTGATTCCAACTTACATATCATTTACTTCAATTGTATGTTATTAATAAGAAAAAAAATGCACTTAATTAATTGATAAAAAAACGAGAGACGGTAGAAGTTTATTTCAAATGTTGTATCGTCGTTGATTGAAACTCAATAATTTAATTAAAAGATATGAGATAGGATGTTTTGCAAATTTCAATCCGCTTATTGGTGGATCAATATTTTATTTAATCAAAGGAATGGTGTATGTGGGAGACGTGATACCATTATAAATATGAAATAAGTGCTAAGATGCTATATAGACAGACAAACGACAAGGACCCATCTGGACTGGATTTAAAGTTTTAATATTTTTAGACATCCAAGTTAAGTAAAGGTACTTAGTTATTACTTCATTTGAAATAAATAGGCACTTAATTTTAAACAGCTTAATAGAAAGTTAAATCATATTTAGTATGATATAAGCTATATTGAGGATTTTGCTAATTTTCAACTAGTTAACCATCAAAATATCGGCATAAAGATATTTTACCTTTATAGCATCATACTAAGTCCATATGACGACACTGGCATTTAATTTAGTTTTGCACTGTTTAAGGCGGTAAATCCGTATGTTCTTTGTAGATAAAGTTAAATATTTTAATTTTATAACTTAACAAACTTAAAAATGAGAATTTTATGTATTTAACAATATAAATTTAAAAACATAATTTTAAAATCCACCCGTTTTCGAAATACTAAATTTTCAAAAGAAAATATTTTTTTCTTAAATCCAGATAATTATTTTGCAAACATTTTGGTATGAAGTATTACTTAGGTAAATTTTGAAGCAGCTACCTTCTGTATTAAAAGTTTTATCGAAATCCGCAAAGGCGGTTATGAGAATGTCAAAAGTAAAAAACGGTTGTATGGCCTGGTAAATTTGATATAATATTTATTTTGTACCAAAATCGTTAGATTTTTTCGAAATAATTAGAATTTATTTTTTTTTGTTACAAAAAAACATAACAGAACTTAGTCTTGAAATGTACATACATATGTATGTATGCATGTAGGTATACTATGGGGCAAGTTTTGCATTTGGAAAAAAAAACGAGATTTTGATTAGTATGACAAAGAATACGAAAGAAGTGGACTCCGCGATTCTATATGTCTGTTTGTGTGAAGGTCGATCTACTGCCTAAACCGCTGAATCGATTTTCTTCAAATTTTCAAATAAGTCTATCTATTTTTGGGAAACAAATTTGAAAAGCCAATTAATAGTAATTACTAATAGGCGTATTAAATTTTAATATCAAATAAATTCACCGAACCGTTTTTGAAAAATCGATTGTGTCACTTTCGAAATATTGAATTTTCAAAAAAAAAAATTATTGTTTTATTTTTTTTTTATTTATTTTGAATACTGTTTAAACTTATTAGAAGCTTCTCCATAAAAAAAAACCAAACTAAAAAAATTAAATCCAATAAAATTGTTCTACAAAAAAAGCAAATGTATTAGCAAAAAGTACATTAAGGCTTCAAATGATTTTTTTTATAAAAATCGTTATTATTGGATCGCACGTATTTGCTCTTATTGCTCTTATATTCGATTCTTATAGAGACTGTTAAATATATTTTTAAAGTCGTTCTCTAATTATTTTATTTATAAATAAAAATTGTAGAATTTTTTTCTAAAACATTATTGGTATGGCAATTTTAAGTAATCAATAGTATAAATTTAAAATCATGATTTCAAAAAAAATCGTCCACCCATTTTTGAAATATTGAATTTTCAAAAAAAAAATATTTTTTTTCAAAATCATTTAATTCATTTAAATAATACTCATTTAAAATTATTAAAAAAAAATTGATCGAATCCCGTCGAGCTGTTTTTGACAGATAAACTCTAAATGATAATGCATATTAATTATATTTAATTTTGGATTTTTGAAAAAAAAAATCTTTTTTTTTTTTTGGAAATCATGTTTATAAATTAATAATATTAAATACTCAAAGTTGATATTTCAAGCTTTGTTTTAAGAAAATATTAAAACAAAATGTGTATATATAAAATTTAGTAAAAACGACTTTTTAAAAATATATTTTTCTGTTTCTACATTAAAAATATATTTTTCTGTTTCTACTACGAATCTTGTGCTAAGGATCTGATCGAACATAAGAGCAAGTACGTACGACATGTATTTATTTTGTTCGAACTTCTTTTTATTTTCAAGTTTACTATAGATTTTTTCCTTCAAATGAATCTACAAAATAATTAACTTGTCAAATGTTTTTTTCCTCTTACACATAAAATTCCCTCACTTCATTAAATAAATATTGATATTAAATCAATGTAATTCGAATACCTAATTAATGGAGATTACAAAAGGAATATTGCCGAAGTTTACAACCTTTAATTGTATGAAACTCTATCAAAAAAAAAAAAAAAAAAAACAATTAAGACGTCATTTTGTGTTGTAGTAAAGTTAATTATAATATACCTTTATGTATTACAGTGTGTAAAAGAACATCATCATTATCTCTTTAATTAACAACCTTAAACGTTTCATTGGAAACAATTCAATCTATCTATATAAAAATGTATGCATATGAAACTCAACGCCACATCACTATTGAGAACGGCTCAAACGATTTGGGTGAATTTTTTTTGTTGTGTTCGTAATTGTGTAAGAACAAGGTTTTTATGAAAATAAAATGGAAAATCCAAGGAAACAGTTGGCAGGTTTTTATGGTAAGTTTGGATGGTAATTTTGACAGGGAAAAATGAGACGTTAGGCAATTTGATTCCAACCGACATGCCTTTTCCATTTAAACGTGTCCAGTTTCCTCCCTGTTTCCCTTTCATTCCCAATGTTGACGATTAATAAATCGCAAGGCCAATCCTTGGAACTGTGTGTAACAAATCCTGAAAGTCTGTGTTTTTTCCATGGTCAGTTGTAAGTGACGTTCTTGCGAGAGTCAAGAAATTATCGGGGCTATATGTTTTCTCTCCTGACAATAAAATATCATTAACTACCAAGCTTGTGATTTTTTTATTTCACACCCATTCAATGGGTTATGACAACCCTTAAACTGTTACAACAGATTATGAGCGATTAGGTAAATTGGATAGTATTAGTTAGGAGATACTGATAAAAACGAATATGAAAAGCTGATTTTGGTACTATCGTCACCAAAATAGTTTAGTGGATTAGAAGTTTCAGATAAGGGATCATTAATGAAAATAAGAAAAAGAGTTGGAGATAAAACGGAGCCCTGGGGAACACCAGCATTTATTTAGTGAATATCAGACTTGAAACATCTAGTACTGAGCAGTCCGAAAGGTAGTTTCCAATCCATCGAAGAAGAGATTCATTGATACCAAATGCACGCATTTTCGATAAGAGAGCTTAATGCCAAATTCTATCAAATGCTTTTGAAATATCAAGCGCAATAATCTGACTTTCTCCTAAATAATGTAAAGATTGTGGATATATTGCTACGAACGCCATATTTCCGGTCATTAAGGAGCTTTTTCTATTCCTAAGCTGATAATTAATCAGCCTTTTCATGACCTAATAAGGGACAAAAAAGAAATTGCACGGTAGTTATAGGGTGATGAAGATTCGCCTTTTTTTAAGGACGGGCTGGACAAATGCTGTTTTCAATCCAATAGGGAAGTAGCAGGAAGAGTAGGACATATGGGAAAGCTTCTGCAGTTGGTTTGCCAGCCTGGAACAATACCTTTTCAGAATTATGGAGGAATATTATCCGTGCCAGCAACTGCACCAGTGCGAAAGAAGATTCGAGCCATGAAATCATTTACGCTCTCAAGTACTGGGGGTGTCATAACACTTTGTGGAAGTGTAGAATTAGCGCTGCTAGCAAATTTGCTTTTTCTTGTGATCTAACCACAGGAACATCATTGGAAACGAGCGTTGGAGCCGACGAAGAGGTGTGGAGTTCCGTATTTGTTTTATCAATGATGGCCAAACATGTTAACTACCTTTGGGGCATTGTAGTATTTTTTCCCTTAATTTTGCTCTTGTAAGAACTTGGTTTGTTGAATATGACTTAAATTGCCTTCTCTGTATTCAATTGTTAGGGGTTTTTAATTCGTTGTGTGTACAAATGTATAGCAAAGTTTGCTTGGGTTAGTTGAAAAGCCTTCATCCCATTAAGAATTATGTCTCAATCATATCAGTTGGATCAATCCTTTTTGCCCGAACTGCCTTGCTGACAGACAAAACCACAGTCTAAGCCAAAGATAAATACATGATAGAAGTATTTTCAAATAAACCGGATTACAAAAAAATTGTACTTTTAACCTTAGGTTGCACTTCAGTGTGAATGGTGAAGGGCTTCTATCAACCGCCAGATCGGTCCCCAGGTAGATGACTTTGTGGTCCTCTTTCACTTGCGAGCGCCAATTGAGCCACGGTATCTTCCTTTACCGCGCTTCATTCCTGATGTAGATTGTTAAAAGAAATGATATGTTGATGTGTTTTTGTAGAACCGCTAGAGAAATTCGAATTCATAACAGTTATAGCAGTTTTTCGACAAATTTAACAATAATGATAAATTTAATAAAATACAAATATTCTATGAAAGTTGAAAATTTTTAAATTGAGGCGAAAATAGGCAGGAATCAATCTATAAAAAATGCTAATTGTTTTTTTAAATACTAACTACCGAAAAAAAATAAAACTTTATATACCTATAAATCAATAAATCCTAGATGGCAAAAGATAAACTACAGCATTTTTTTTTTACCTGGGAACATATACGAAACTCATGGGTCGATTGCTTCGGCAGGCTTCTGCTGATGCTAAAAATACCATCACCTCGCTGCTCGTTCGCTCTATGTTCGAATCTGTGAGCTGTTATTCTCTATCTAAAAGGACGCATGTTTACTTCCCCATGTTCATGGTCGCAGGAAGAGATCATTTTCTCAGCAAAGCAACAGTTAGGTAATAATTCTTGGGTTAGAATGTGGGTGGTGTTGGACTCAATGTGTCGTTTATGCCAGACATCAGGCCAGGCACGTGTGTGGTGGGACGTGGGATGTTGTTTTCCATATTCCTGTACCCTGTATATCCTGTTTATGCTTCATTAGGGGTAGTTTATTTTTTTTTTTCAATTTTCATGCTATCAACAGGATACCCAGACCACCGTTGTTTCCCATAACAACCTATTAAAAATTTACTACCAGAATCAGAGTTGGAAAAATGTATACATAGAAATATTTTAAAAGGAATTCTTGTCAAAAAATTCCTGAATTAATTTTACATCCAATATTTTTGAAGGGCCACTCACATGAAAGCGATTAACGAATGAGCAAACAAATGAGATTTTATACGTTAAGATACTATACTCGTTCAGATGATGGGTTTCTCCCCCAAAATTTTCTCTGTAGTGTATATGTGTGTTAATATCGGTAGGTATCTTACTTAAGCATCTTAAATAAGGTTTAAAATGTAAATTCTTTATCTATACATTTATATATACTCTTTTGTCAGGTATTTCCTTTAAAATTTTGGAGGAGGAGAGGGAAAGGTTCTCATTCAAATAAAAATATACATTAAGAAATACCAAATTATGTATTTCATATCATAAGTTTTCTGGTTGTGACTTAATATAATATGGTGATAGCTTAGGTTTTGAATTCGTAGAAACCCTTGAACTCAAGATTTCAATGACAAAGAAGGCGAAAAAGTTTTATAGTATACTATCTTGATGGAGAACAACTGCGAAACAACCTAGTAAGTAGAAAGATTTCCCCAATAATATTTTGGAGAGTTAAAAGAGTTGAGAATATATATTGAATGAATTAAAGAAATGAAATATTTGTATATGCTCATTTACTTAAAAAACTATTCCATCCATACAATGCATTAAAGAAAACCTTTTGACATTAACGGCACGGGCTATAAGAATTTTTCCAACTCTCCACTCTTTTCATTACTACATCAGATTGACTTCAAATCAGTATGACAAAACAAATTCATAGTCGAAGAATTTCGAAGCTCAACGAGTAAAATTAATAATTTTAGTATATTATTTGGAGAAGTCTCCACTCTTTTTTTCTTGCACAGAATTATTTCGCCGGGCTATTAATATTTGTTTTGTATGTTTTTGTCGTTCCTTTCATCACATAATGACTTTATATGATTTGTTGGCGTTTTTGTTCTTTTTATTAAAACTCTCCGTAAATATTTCTCCGCTGTTTCGTTTTCTTATGCTTTTCGTTGAATTTTTGACGTTTATGAGCCTTATTTTTCCTCCTTTTTCTTAGAGCAAGAAAACAAATTGAGTCTCTCTTTTTAACATGTTCTTTTTTAAACTTACTGGATTTTTTTGACATTTGGTATTATGAAACATATTGATTCTAATAGTGTTCCCGTATCTCTGTGAATTCGGCGTGTTCATACTACATTGTTTGTTTCTGAACAAGACGGATTGGACATACGTCAAACTAAATGAGGCCAATGATAAAATCATCCAACACACATCTTGATCGCCATCAGGAGTGTGCTACATGTAATGTAAAATCGTATATTCCTATTTTACATATTGATGTACCAATTGGTATCGTTAGGTTTAGTTTCACAGCCAGAGTTCGCGATATTTATGTCCATTTCCACAATGTAAACTTACCTAATTGTTAGCACTTGGGTTTTTTTTTATATTGGCAACTTACGTCCCTTTTTGCCAGTCTGTAAAACTTTTCCATTATCGTACTCTTAAATTTGATTTCAACGTCGATTTTTTTTTACACGAAACAAATAAAATATCAAAATTCACCCTAACGATAATTTATTTTATTTTTAGAATATGTATGTATACCACAAATAGGGTAAGCTATGCCAAGACGACTCTTGTTCCTGTATACTTTTCTGCTTGCCCCCCGCTGATTTTCGAAAAATAATACTTTCAAAAGCATTTAAGTAATGTGATTCTTTTGAGTCCCTTGATTTCAGCTATTTACTAAGAATTTTTCTTTGGGTACGACAATAACAGTCGCTTTTATAAGAGTTTGTTGAAATAGGAAACAGAAATAACAGAAACAGGTACTACAATATGTTACAGTAAACCACTGGATTGAATGAAGTTTTAAGATTGGCCAATAAGAGTAAAAAAAAATTTCATATTTTTATTCAATCTCGTCAATTGTTTAATATGTTTTTTCATTCTGTTATCTTGCTCTGTCTCTCTGCAGCTTTAACATAAAGGGTTATCCATTTTGCGGTTTCAAAAAGTAAATGTAAATAAAACACATATAAAATATTTTTTTTCATGATAATTCTTTTTTATTATAAAGTTTGAACGTTGACATTATGTGTGATACACTAAATCATTTAAACCACGCGAATTGTTGAAAGCATCGAATCTTTTGAGGTAATTTTCGACCATTTTTTGACACATATTGGGTGGTATCTCAACCATACTTGACGAATGTTGGTTTTCAAGTGCTCAAGAGTTAAAGGCTTATCTGCATAAACACGGTCAAATCGCATGATCTTGGTGGCCAGTTGATATCGCCACGACGAGAAATTACCCGGCCAGGAAATGTCTCTTGCAATAAAGCCATATTCGCTCGAGTTGTGTGGCATGTGGCACCATCTTGTTGAAACCACATATTCTCCAAGTCGTATTCTTCAATAGCAGGCAAAAAAAAGTCGGTTATCATATGACCATAACGCTCCGAATTGACGGTGACAGTTCCATCATCGTTTTCGAAGACGTAAGGTCCAATCACACCTGAGGACCAAAGAGCGCCCTCAAACAGTGACTTTTGTGGATGTAATGGCCTCTCTTCAATTACTTGAGGATTCTCGGAACCCCAAATTTGACAATTTTGCTTATTAACATACCCACCAAATGAGAAATGTGCTTCGTCGCAGAAGAAAATTTTGTTCGAAAAATCGCCGTCCACCGCTGTTGTTCAAGCACCCATTCGACGTATCTACGACGTTGTGAATGGTCAGCTGGCTTCAGTTGTTGTGTGAGCTGGACTTTATATAGATGTAGGTGTAGATCCAATTGCAAAATACGTCCTGAGAACAACGAGGAATCGACACATTCGGGTCTTCGGCAACACTTTCACTTACAGCAGCCATATTTTCAGTGGTACGAGCGAATCGATGATGCATAGGCCTTACAGTATTTATAACCAATCCAGTCTCTTCAAATTTCTTCACAATTTTGCTAATTGCTTGCGTAGTTGGACGATTATGTAAACCGTAATCTCCTCTTAAAGCAAGATATGTGGGTGTGGCAGAATCACCATTTTTGTAGTAGGTTTTAACAATTTTTTATGCGTTCTGCGATATTTAAGCGATCCATTTTCGTAAATGTCAGACTATACCTTTGAAACCGCAAAATGGATAACCCTTTAGTTCTGTTTGTTTGAACGAAGATGTAGGTATGTATGTAACAATTTAAAATTCACTAATAGAATTAGATTAGAACGGTTGAACAGTTACGCAGTTAATAAACATTTATTTAAGCTCTATTTACGTAGCGGCTTGTCAAAACTAAACGTTTTTAGCTTAAAATGCCTCTAGTTAACGTAAAATAACTTTAATGAATAAAACTTCCGCGTTGTAATATTATGCAGTGTCTAAAATCCGCTTATAAATAAGCCTGATAATTTGTAATTAAAATAATATTAATTACACATTATTTTATGTAATTTGTAATCAAAATGTTTTGTTTAAGTCCTGCGCAATCCGAAGTGAACTGCAGTACCGATCACGTTACGAAAATGACATAATGTTCTTACATGATAGTAACAATCATTAAAATAATATAGTATGTTCAAGGTGATAAAAAAGTGTCCACCCTTTTAAACGATAGGTGCTATAATTTTTAAACATGGCGACATGTCTTGTTGACAGCTGAGAATACGCTTTGACATTTCTCACTTCTTTCCATGTCAGAAGTAGTAGTAGAGTTTTTTGTACTATACCGTTTCCGATAACTTTGTTAAACGGAGATTGACAGCGACAAAATATTTATAAAACAGTTTAGGTCAAAGTTTTTGCATAAGGATATTTTCTGTGCACAACACACACCTAGTGAAATGACAATGGTAACTAATCCTTTTATGGAATTTGGTTCTATACATACATATGTACTTCTGTCTAATTTTGTTTAAAGGAAAGATCTACCTAACATCTGAATAACATTTGATAGACACTTGATAGCTTAGACGTCAAACAAATTATGTATTTCACTTATAATGCTGCGAATCACAATATATATAGTAGGTACATCTACATACATAAATATATCTCTGCAGAACAATACGAGTATCCAAATACTCGTATAATCGAAAATGTAATCCTCTTAGCTTACAGTAATCCATCAAACAAAATCGACGTAATGCTTTATTTCATACAACTGTGGTATACAAGAGTTTTGTTGTTTCACAACAAACTCATACTAGCTTTGGGAATTATTCCGCCAAAACATTATATTTACGTGTTCATTTGTATGCAAATATATGAAATTTAGTTTTTTAATTGAAAATTTATAATATTGTATTTTAAGCGAGTTTTTTATTAGAAATATTTCAATGAAAACCAAAAATATTAGGGCTTTGTCATTTTGAACTTGAAGTCTATTATATTGTACATATGCATATGCTTGTGAAGAAATTGATATATTTAAGTTATATTGGATTATGTAACTACAGAGCTTAAGGATCTTGTTAACGTGTGACAATGTGCTTTCTTTTTCCTTTTGTATTGTCCTTCATAATTTTCAAAGTATGATCATACAATCTTTTCGGGATTTGTTCCATTTTTAAATAGAACGCTTTTTTGATCGAGATTCTTATTACATTATCATATAGTTAAATATATTTCAAAAGTTGTTTTTAACGCAATTTTTTATATACAAAATTACTTTAAATTTTTTTCTTAAAACAACTATGGTATACAAAATTTATGAACTTAAAAACAAAATTTAAAAAAAATCATCCGCTAATTTTCGAAATTTTGAATTTTCAGTAAAAAATTTTTATTTAATTTTATTTTGTTTCAAAAATCCAAAAAAATTATTTTCGCAAATTTTAGTAACCAGTATTCTTTAGAATTCGAAGAAGCTCGTGTATCGAAATCGGTATAGCGGTTATTGCATGAAGATTTACATTTTATTCTACCAAAATTGATGTATGGCCGATACAATTATTGTTGGGTCTAAGAAAAGATTGAAAAAAAACAAGAATTTAGAGAGTTACCTAAGACGTTTAAGTACCAAGTTGGAAGAAAGGATTTAGCCGCTTAGGGTATTGATGACAGACAGGAAATCAAGTCTCATGAAAATCTCAATTTTTTGCGAAACTCAAAACTTTCCCTATAACAGCTAAAATCGCAAGTAAAATAAAAAATTAGTGAATTCGACGCAGTTGTCAGCTTTTTTTTTGTGTTTTTTTTTTTTTGGAAAAAAACCATACAATAAATATGCATGCAAGGAGATAATTTTCCGCTTTGCAGAAAGATATATCTTTCCGATGGACGTTTGCATGGGGCGTATTCAGTCCCATAACATCACACTTTGGGCAAAAAATAAGTTAATCAGTAAAATAAGAAATAATACAGTACGTATACGCCCAAGTAAACCAATTTTTTTGAAAATCAAACAATTAGGTTTAAAAATCATAACGAATAAATCCAATTGAAATCCATTTAAAAGATTTTGTGTGAAAGTGTCAGACATCGATTAAAAAACAACAGAAATACTTAAGTTAATACATCAAGTTAGAAAACACTTGCAGCCGTATTCATTACAACACATATTCAACCTATTACCGTGATTAGCTTATAATGGCTCTATTAAACGTTGCATAAGTTTTATAAGTGAGATTTTCGAGTTCAGAGGCATTATAAGGAGTGCATAGCGCTATATACTCGCTATAATGCAATTATAAATAAGGCTGTCAATGTGTAAACATTTAAGCTCTCGACAAGTGTAAAATTGAAAATTAAGTTACTGAAATAACGCACGCATTTTAAAAAAATTAAAAAGTGAATACACGAATCATTAACGAAAAAATAGAAAAAAAACAAGGTTTATGTGTTTTGGTGAAATTTCTGCAATTGGTCTTTTGAGTTTGAGGTGTATTACTCATGAGCAAACTTTTGATGCACTGTATTTTGTTTGCAAAAATCAAATTTGTTTTGTGTGGTGAATCTGATATAAAAATATGGTTTATTGTAGTTTGTTGAAGCTCGAACTTGTAACTGCTTCAGCTAATACGAGCTTAAGGTGTGTGTTGTATTTCTTTTTACTTGCAATATAAGTATGTACTATAATAGGCAAGTTTTACATTCGGAAAAAATAGAACTTGTGATTTTAATCAAACTTAACTTTTGCTTCAAACTTGGTACTTAAATGCTTTAGGTGATTATCTCAAATAGATTTTTGAATCGGTTTTTTTAGCCCCAAAACATAACGGTACTTGTCTTACAAATTTGTCTACCATCTCTTTTTGTAGAGTCTACATTTTGGTCAAAAATTGTTTTTACATATATTGTTATTAACGAGACCTCCCATACAAATTTGTTTTGATTTTCGACTTTCTCATAAACGGCTCTACGGATTTCGATCAACATTTTTATATAAGAGGTCCTTTGAATTATAAAGAAATTGCGAAAAATATTTTGTGGGATTTTTGAAAAATTCAATATGTATTTCGAAAACGGGTTAATGGTTTTTTTTCAAATATTGTTTTTAAGTTAATATTAATAAATAATTAAAATTACCATGCCACTTTTTTTAGAAAAAAAATTAAAGAAACATTTCTTTTAAAAATGAATGAAGTAAAAAATGACTTTAAGAATCTTTTACATACGATGTGATCGAACATAAGAGCAAGTACGCACGATCCAGTCGTGCATTTTATTTCTTTTTAGGTTCAATGCAAAGCTAAACTTATTTGTATTAAATATACGTACAGTGCAGTGTCTCCGCTGAGTACCAAGAGGCACAGTTGGTTTTTATATCGTGCGAGAATTTCTTGTCACTTTACAATTATTTGCAATTATTATTATTTTCTTATTCTGTTTTAAAAGTGCAAACAAATTAAAGAATAATGATTTGTTGTTATGTGCAAAATGTTGTCACCCACAGCTCAATTTATTCCAATTGAAATTTATATTTGTAACTTATCTTGTTCATGCAAGACTACAATAAACTTTTCTAAGAGCCACTTAGATAAATAGATACAGTGCGCCGTCGGTAAAAGCAACCCTCGATAAACGCAAAAGCTATATTAAAGCAACACCCAAAATTTCAATATAAGTGACTCAGTAATTGCAAATTTTCAAAAAATTGTGACTCAGTAATTTTTTTTTGTTGAAATTACCATAAGTTATTTTACGTTATTTTTTAAAAACAATCTAACAGAAATAGGTAAATAAAATAAATTATCCTTACTTGTATGCCTTCCAAACAATTTTCTTTAATTTTTGATACTTTATATAGGATTCATTTTTTTTTTACCAATTTCAATGTTATATTTTAACTGAGATTTTTTAAATTTATTTCTCAACAACCAAGCCGATGAGAAATAAATTTAATAATTCTCATTTTATCGAAGATGTTGTATAAAGTCTATAAAGTTTGATTGAGCTAAATCCTAAGTTAACGTGGGTAGAGAAAATCAACTGTATTTTCAATCCTTTGATAAGTGTTATCCAACTTTGCATGAGCATGACCCCACTATAGATTTTTTTTACCAAACCAATATTCGTCCCATAGAATATTGAAAAAACTTAAAAACTATAGGTAGGTATATTCGAAAGTACCTACTTATAAAACTTTTCTCAAAGTAAACATGCGTAAAGAGCAAATAACTGTTATACATACTACATGCTTTCAACAGATTGTGTTCCCTTAGGGCAATTGCAGCATCATAATGCATTCAGTCAACGCTTGGACAACAATTCAGTTATAAATCAAGTTGGAAGCGTGTTGATGTTCTTGTGCATAGTTTTTGAAATTATGAATAAATTTTAAAATGTTCATAATAAAGAATTTAATCATTAGTGAAAGATATCACCTTGTTAAACGATACTGTCAAATAATGGTTTATTGATAATATTCAAACTAACGGACAATTTTACATTGCATTACTGGGTAAGAATAAATAAATTTGTTTTATATCAAATACATATACATGTTGTACTTTAATATAAATAAATAAATTGAAGAAAATAAAATCATCGGTTAATTTCAATCTCTCTTAAAATCTGGGTCAATAAGTTTAAACATTTTTCAGGCTCTATGAATGTAATGTACCATAATTGCATTAATGAAGCTAGGTTGTAGAACACGTGTGCGGTTAGAAGCAATTTTGTGCATTAGGTATGTGAGTGGGAAAAAAGGAAGCAAATATCATCAACATATAGGATGGATAAACACATTTGCAATTTATTATGAAATTATAATATAATATTGTTATGTAGTTTTCAATTTTTTTTTTGTATGGGCGGGATTCTACTAATTTTTTTTCGGCCAGGGAGGGGGATGGAAAATTGTGTTAATTTTTATATCGAATAACTGTGTAAACGGGGATAACATTTCGCAAAAAAAACACTGGATCATGTGAATAAGAAAAAATCAAAGCAGAAACTTGGAATTTTATGAAAAAAGGTAGGTACTACTTGATTAAAAACAAGCTTAAGCTAGCAAATGAGAGACTTCTTCTAGTAATAGCTATTTTAAAATAGCCAAAGCTAAATTCTAATATAGCTTTAGCAATACACGATTTTTAACAATTGTGAACTTTGTCCAAGTGAGAGGAATAATCTCTCCGCTTTCCTTATTCCACTTAAACGTAGAGTAGTTCGCTGAACAATAAGAAAAAGCACAAAGAAGAAGCAACGACAACTGCAATTTTCAATATCAGCACGGTTCTTATAAATCGAATGCTAAAATTGCAATATGTAATAGAAATCTAATTGCTTTCGGTCTTACGTTAATGGTTCGTGTATTTACTTCCTACATTTTTTGTATATGGTTGGTAAATTTGGTAAGGCATGTTTTCCCAAATTCCCGAACCTTTTTTAAAAAAATCCCATATCAAATTCTCCAACCATTTTATGCACGACTGCTCCTATGTTCGATTACATTATATGCAAAAGATTCTTAATGGAAAAGGCTAAATCAATAAAATGGTTGTAGGGCAGGTACCGTTAATAACAAAATATTTGAATTTGTTTTTATCCAAAATGTAGACCATACTCAAGGTAGTACACACACCAATTTTTATCAAAATCTTTAGAGCCGTTTTCGAGATAATTAGGATGGTAGAAAAATTTGTGTAGTACGTACCGTTATTTTTGGGGCTAAAACAACGATTCAAAAATCCAGACGGAATTGCCGGAGCCATTTTTTTTTGGTGTTCTCTATCATCGTAATGTCAACTTTGATTAAGCCGAGTGCTTATATGTTTACACATCAAATGATATTTAATATTTACTGACTAAAATTTGTTAGGTTCACTAGTCAAGTTTGTTCAATGAGAAATTCATTTGTAAAAAGAAAACTTGCCAAGTAAACATACCAAATTTTAGTCATTAGTCATTTAATAAAGCTAAAACTACATTTACAGTCAACTTAATCGGTCATTATGCGTTGACTCTCTGACGTCACCATCAAGTTTCACATTTATGTTTTTTGATGTGATTTCACTACTTTTTGAGAAGTAGTCGAAAGCAACTAAGGTAGCAGTGACTCTTTTATCATTCTTCAAAAATGTATTATTGATAAGAATTCTGAAAACGTGGATGGATACCACGCCCCCTGAATGGAAAATTACAAATTTTTGGTTGATGCCACAAGACTATTAAATTATTAATTATTTTCTTGAATTATTTATATGTACTAGGTACATTTCTATTCAAAAATGTCAACAATCTTATCTCGTTTCAGATTTAAGGATATTCGCCATGAACTTGTTATACGATTTGAAATCTGAGAATCTTAAAGTGACTCTTTCTTATCTTTTCTATGAGTGCATGACAAAGTATGATGGGGATTTTCAGGGGGATAATGAATCGGCAGTTTTACCAACCACATGTAAGTAGTTGCTTCTTATTTTTGATATTCACTACGGTTACAGAATCTGATGAATGAACTGCGGAGGGAATTTGACAGTTCCACTATAGTAAAAATTCGACCCGCTAGGTACTCATTAGATTACGTATTCGGTGCGATTATTTATGTACATATTTGTATTAAAAACTTAACAATAATAATATTTCTTTTCAGACTTTTTAACAAGTGATTCATCTGATAATAATGAATCTTTTACACAATTCACCGGAACTTCTGAAAACTTCAATAATTCAAACGTCTATAATGAAACTTATTGTCCTCTTACATTCGACGGATATCTATGTTGGCCGTCGACTTTAGGTGGGACTGTTCTATCTCAAAGCTGTCCTGATTTTGTTGAAGGGTTCAATGCGAAATTTCTGGCTCACAAATCGTAAGTACATAAGAAAAAAAAAACATTTTAAAATTTAAGCAAAACAAAACCAAATTGTAATGGATAGTTTCGACGATATCTATTTTCTAAAGATAAAAATAGTAACAGGTGCTGCATCTCATCATGGCCAATGGTCATATTTAAATGAAATAAAGGTACCTACTTTATACATATGTATAATCAAATGCAATTATTGAACGCAAATTTGACAAATGTCGTTTTTGATTTGTTTTCCGGACTGCTTCCGAATGCCTCTTGTTCGATTGCTATCAAATGACAGTTCTTCGTCTAAAAAGAAGAGAAATTCGCTTCTAGATTTGAAGTCAGAATCAAAACCCACTAAATGTCAAACTGGACTTCAAAATCAATGTCGTGTACATTTTTCTTGGTTGGCTATAATTTAATGTTGTAAATTTTTCTGTTATCTTCTTTATACTTTTATTCTTCATCTTCTTTAATATAATCTTAATTTGTGGCGGCCATGCTTACAAAATAAAATAATTACAAATATGCGTTTAAAGAACCCAGAATCTAGAGGTTACTTCTACAATATGGATGGAGGATCAAATGGTTCTTCTGAATTGCTAGGTAAAAGTTCACGGAATTGAAAAACAATTTTTTGACAGTTCGCCAATCAGAGAGTGGAAATCAATCTTCCTACGTCTTCTGAACGAGACTATAATGGAAGTATTGAATAACTTTTACTCGGCAATTCTCTGTGGATCGACTACAATCAGTCAGTTTTTTATAAGATTTCGACCATTATATTAACATGTCCTTAGCAAAACGTAAAACACAACTTTCCGTCATCTATTGCGAAACTTGTTAAAATTATTCAAGTAAAATTGACCACATTGAGATGACGCACTCTATAGAAAATGACGCTAAAGCTCCACCTACCGTCATAAAAATGAAACAGTAAAATGTTTGTTTTTTGGTTTTAAAAGCTTAAAATACAGTTCTTTAAAAATAAAGGCGCAACATTTTAAACAGTCTGATGTTAGGGGCTTAGCATGATACTACTTAACAGTTTGCTAATGCTAAAGCACTTTACTAATATTTTCTTAATTTTAAACACTTTTTAACTAGCACCATCTTAATAAACTTCAACTAAACACACCTAAAATAGTGCAAACAAGTAAGCGAACATAACTGTTTGACGTTTGTAAATGTCAAAATTTACTAAAAAGATAAAGTATCTACATATTTGGTGATTTTAACTTTAGTAAAATGTTAAGAAGATAGTACGATACTAAACTGGTTTAAAATTAGCAAAATCCTCTTTTTAGCCTAGTATCATACTAAAAATGATTTAACATATTACCAAATCGATTAAAATTTTGCACCATAATTTCTAAAAAAAAATCGTATGATTTAAATAATGTTTATTAAATCCTTCAGTTGCCTTGAAAACGGTAGTTGGTATCATCATCCGGATAGCGGCCTGGAGTGGTCTAACTACACCAACTGCATAGATTACCATGATCTTGAGGTGAACTATTTTTGTTCATTAAACCTATTACCTAATATCCCCCCTACAGTTTAGGTCTTTTGTAAATGAACTATACGTGAAGGGCTATGGACTCTCGTTGCTTGCTTTGGTTGTCTCTTTGATGATTTTCCTAGGATTCAGGTAGGAGTTCTTACGGCTTAAATTATTGTATTATGTAAATTTCAATTTAGAATTAATTTACAGATCACTACGTTGTACAAGAATACGTATTCATGTGCACCTGTTCACGTCTCTAGCCCTGACATGTATCGCATGGATTGTTTGGTACAAAATGGTTGTAGAAAGACCTCAAGATATTCGCGATAACCCAGTAAGTTACTTTGCTAAAATAATTTTGTAGTTTTATCCTTGTCATACTATTATAGCAATGGTGCATTGGATTGCATTTGGTTGTGCATTATTTTATGCTTGTGAATTACTTTTGGATGTTCTGTGAAGGATTACACCTTCACTTAGTACTAGTAGTGGTAAGTTTTGATATAAATTACTAAAAATAATCATTTTACATTAAGGGTATTCATGCAATGGCTGAACACCCGGATGAACCTCAGAAACGAGATAATTTTATCTTCGCAGAAATGAACTGTCAAAGTTTGTAGGGGAAAAATATTCTGCAAAGCAGATAAATTTATATCACGAATTTGATGTAGAAAGAGTAGAAATAAACCTCACAACTTTAGTTTAACGAAAAGCAGATTATTTCCCACATTTACGCAAGTATTTTTAAAGGGGTGTTCATGCAAACGTCTAGCAGAAAATTATATATCTTTCTGCAAAGAGAAAAATTATCTCCCTGCATGAATACCATTATTAAATTTTTCGGTGAGACTTATAAAAATATATTTTTAATAAATATTTAGTGCAACACAATTTTTCCGCTTTACATCCTTTATTGAATATAAATATTATATAAATAAATTAACAAAATAATTTATTTACAGGTGTTTGTAAAGGATACTGTAGTAATGCGATGGTTTATTCTGTTTGGATGGTTGTCCCCACTGATTTTTCTTGCTGGATATGCTTTGGCGCGCTACTATCATCCAACGGATTCAGCACATCAGTGAGTATTTAGTTTTATAGGTGCATGCTTTTAGAAATTAGATTCAGGTATATGTCATAAGCAAGTAAAACTAACTAGAAGAATGTTGTATTTTCAGAGACTTGATCTTGTTATCTAATACTACGTTTCCGCCGACACTAAACCGAGATTTAAATAGATTTTGCTAAATCTCCTACAAATCTTAGGGATTTACCATACAAATTTTAATCTTCTAAGATATTCTTAGGGCCAATAGATGAATACAAATCGAACTAACCTATTACCATATCGAAATGAACACATTCATCGGAAAAGTGAATTTTTCGCTTCGATTGACACAGATGAAGCTGCATGTCTCACTTCAATTTCATAAGAGAAAATGAAACACAATTTGCATTTTGAATTGTGCTGTCAAAATGTATCTTCTTTTGGAGCGGTAAAAACTTTATTTGAGATTAATAAATCTAAATCGGTGAAAACGTAGTATAAGATCTGAAAGATACACGTATTTCTTTTACTATTAGTTGTGTTCACTGAAGAAAAGTTCAGAACAGAACAGAACCGGACAGAAAAGTCTGAGCAAGTTAGAACAGTCAATCAACAGTCATTTGTCAAAATTATAACAAACAAGCAAAAATATGGAATTTTTGTTTTTTTTTCTTATTGGTAATACAATTGTTTGATTTTATAACCAATAAATATTTATTAATATAGACAATTAACTCTAACCACGAAACCAAAATTAAACAAACCACAAAAAAAACGCAACAGAAAAAAGGCAAATAATTTTGACAGTTCTCACGACTCTGTTCTGACTTAATCTTACTCAAAACCCAGAGCAGAAAATGCTGTTTTTTTTATAACTATCTACCATAACTTCATCATTTTCCCCTTGCTCTTTTCAAGCTGCTGGATGTCAGAAAGTGAAAGCATGTGGATTTTAACTATCCCAGTTTGTCTATCACTTTTGTCTTCATTTGGTATGAGCGGGAAATATGACATGTAAGGGAAAAAATTGATTTTTGTTTAAATTTTCAGTATTCCTCATCAATGTACTAAGGGTAGTTGTAAGAAAACTTCATCCAAAGTCTGCACAACCTGCTCCGTTAGCAATCCGTAAAGCAGCCCGGGCCACCGTTATATTGGTATAAAACAATATAATGCTTAATTTGACTTTGAGTCACATTGATCCTTTTTTGCAGATTCCTCTATTTGGACTCCAACATTTTCTCCTTCCATATCGTCCTGATAGCGGAACAACCCTTGAACGTTTTTATCAACTTATGTCTGTCGTATTAGTTAGCCTTCAGGGATTCGTTGTGTCATGTTTATTTTGTTTTGCCAATCATGATGTTGCTTTCGTCACCAGAAGTTTTTTCAACCGCTGGTTCCCTAATCTTGTGGCTCCCCCACCACCGTCAAGTAATACCGGCCAGATGGCTACAACAACTCCAAGCAGAGAGTTGGGTGTTTAAATATAAAATTTAATTGCTTATTGTGATAATATAAAATGTTAGAGTTAGGTATACAACTACATAACTAAAATTTTAAATTTCCATACAAATTGAATTTTTCCTATAAAATAAATAAAACTATTCTTCTAATTCGAAATGTGCACGGCAAATCGCAATTAATTCGGATTAGAATGAAACAGAATGTATATGGAGTTGAAGGCGTTGAAAATAATAATAAAATAGTTAACTATAGTTTTTTTTAAAGATTAATCTTATACATTTATATCAGAATTAATAATTAATAATACCTAATGATAATAAAACCATTTTTATTGCGAAGAATATAACAAAAAGAAAACAATATTAGAAAAAAAAAAATAAGTAACTCAAATATTTGTATTCGCTGTATATATCAGAATAACTATACTAACTTTAAACAAACAATAGATTTATTAATAAAAACATAATATTCTCATAAAAGGGCGCTTAACAGGTAGTTGCGCCCTACAAGCGTCACTATAAGCTCATACACTCCTGTTTAGTGGAATTCAATTTGACATTTATGATCTATACTACGTAGAAACGCAACATCGCATTAAACCGTGAAGCCGAGCCGCCATCTTGGAGAAGGCAAAAAATCACCTTAAATAGCTAGGATGTAGAACATAAAGTTACGTTACCAATCACACAGCAACTAGTTGCTGGAGAATTTGTTGACGTTATTTTTAGTTTTTTTTTTTTTTTTCAAACAAAATAGCCATAGCTTTTATTCGTTTCCCTTAAATGTCTCTCGGTTCGAACGCACATTACATTTACAAAGTTTAAAAGGGAACTTCAAAAAATCTCTACAAATCATTTCATCGGTTAGATTTTCTTCACTCCCTTTTACTTCTTGCAGGCTTTTACAACAAACTAAAAGTTGCGCAACCCCCTTTCCAGAAAGTGGCTTATGGGATAATGGTTTTTAATTTAGAATAAATGTAATAAATGTTTGACGTTTAAATTTTTTTATCGAACTGTGAACTAAAAAACACTGGATAACGCATTCATAAATTGGAGACTGTTATGAGTGCCCGGGTTAGTACCCGGATAGCTTTATAAGAATTCGAATTACTTTGAGAGGTTACATTTAGCAATAATTCAAATACAAATATTTATTTCTATAAAACAATAAAATACAAAAATATTTTTTATCTCGTTAGTATATAACACAATTTTAGGCAATTTGAAGATGACAGAAAGTGCGCCTGTACCATCCTTGACGTCTATTCGAGTAAAAAAAAGTAAGTTGGCATTATGTTCTGTACAAAAAAATTTCGAAATGTTTTTGTATTTTATTGTTTTTTTTTTAATAAATAAATGACTTATAACAGTCTCAAGTTGCCTCACCTTTTTATATGAATCCAGTGTTTTATAGGGATTCGGACACCGTTCACTATTATAGAGAAGCGAGTGGATTTCGATCACAGTACACATACATATGTAATATTTGTATTATGTGTAGTGTGATTTCGATACCCACCCTTTAAAATTTTCTACATCCCAGATACTGACGTATGGTGAATTTCTTAATAGAAGCAGTGACCTATCCTTAGATTGGCTGTGGTATTACTCCATTTTGTTTTGAATTTTGTAAATTTGAAATTTTAAAAATCACAGAGCAGTGACCAACAGCTAATAAAAATAAATTATTAAATTACATATCTATGTACATCTAATACACTTTTTTAACAATTGTAATGGATTTTGAAAATGCTAAAGAGAATATACAACCTCTCGCAACTGGTAGAAATGCCAGCATACTTCAAGCCGCTCTGCACACTGAATCCCAAGAGGAACTTCAACAACAAAGACGCCAATACGAGGATGCAATTGAGAATTATGCCGGTGAAGATCCTCTGGAGCCTTGGTTTGAGTACATTTATTGGATAGAACAGAGTTATCCGTCGGGCGGAAAGGAATCTGGCTTAGATGAGGTACTAATCAAGTGTTTGACAAAATTCGAAAAAGATCAACGCTACCATCAGGATAGGCGAATGATAAAATTATATATAAAATATGTGAGTTTTTTTATTTTCTTTTTTATTAAATCACAAAATGTTACATGTATGTATTTATTTTAGATCGACAATCACGAGAAACCCCAAGAATGCTACCAAAAACTCTACCATCAAGGCATTGGAACAATGGTGGCTGATTTATACATCTGCTGGGCTTACTATTACGACTTAATGGGTGATTTTCGTAGCGCTGATCAGATTTTTCAAAAAGGAATTGATTGTAAAGCTCAGCCAATACAAGAACTTCAGGAAGCCCATCAACACTTCGGATTTACAATGTCGCAAAGAATTCTCTACAATGATGATCTTTCCAAGGAGAAATATCAAAGTTCAATGCAAGAGAAACGAAGTGCGTTGATATCATTGAAATCCCACAAGAAGAAAGTTGGTTCCATTCGCACAGGAGCAGCAGTAAAAAAACTTACTCCTGGCATTGTACAGGTAGGTCGTTTTGTTTTTATACTTTTTTAATTAACAACCAAATTTGATATGAAGCAATAGCCGTGTTTTATTATTGCTAATAACCCATATGGTTCACCAATGAAAATAAAACTATCTGGGTTATGTACTTAAACATATCCCTTGTTGCTGTTCGGCAAACTTAATACTTATATTTCCAAATCCAGATAGAAACCTGGATCTCGTGTTTATAATACGTTCTAAAAAAAATAACACAAATCCACACGTAGATAATAAAAAACAGCTAACATTGTTCCACTTTTGTATTTCCCAAAAGCTGTAAATAATTTGAAAGTTGTAAGTAGGTAGTAGGGACCACTGATGGTAACAAGCATTGCATTATGGAATGTGAAGAGTAACTTTCGTTATAATCTATTATATAGACCACAAGAAGATTCAGGTTGAAAAGTAGTTCTCCACTTTGCTGGATGCGTCCTTGTTGAAAATAAGTTTATAACCATGTTTTAACAATGTATAAGGTAACGTAGCAAAAGTCTTTGTTCAGGATCTATGGTTTTCATGTTGAAATAACCCCGTCTGGTTAATTTATGAATGATCTTAATATGCGCAAGCTCTGAATGGTTTGATTAAATTCAAATTTAACGCTCTTGCTTTTTGGTCCAAAGTATCAAAAGCGTTTACAAATTGTAGAAAAGTTGTTTTATTTTAAATAATAATTTAAATTAAATAAAACCCAGAGGAAACGTTTAAACAGAACAATTTTAACGAAAACTATTTATTGATAGTAATTTAGCAACGCTGATGTTTAATTATCCGTTTTAATATTATATTCAATAATACATTAAATGGATCGTTTGGTATTACCATTTATATCCTTTGGTTCGCGATATTAAGGCACGTCTCACTTCCATGGCGATCACAACTAGAATGAATCGTTGAAGATGGTTGGGTTGCGTATGGTGTATTTCCCCTTTAGACTGTTAAACTCGTCTCCTTCCCACTTCGCCGGTCTTCGTTACACAAGCGAGCTTATATTCAATTGAAGAAAATATATAAAATATTTTGAAAGATAAAAATATAATTGGTTAAAGCTCTTAGCTTACCAAAATCTCCACTTAATCAATTATTTAAATCTTTAAAACAATGGGTGGCAATGGTGCAGTGGATAAAGTGTTTGACTGCTAAATTGGACGTGTGGATTCGATCCCCACGCTGGGCGCATTCTTTTCTATACCTCCAATTTTAATTGGATGCCGCTCGTGGGTTATAATGAGATAATAAATACCTAATTCTCAAATCTATTGTGTCAACAAAAATTCTTTCTTATCTTTCTATTTCTTCTAACTAGTGCTGTGCAATTCAGGTTGCATTTAAAATACCTTAGGTCTTACAGGCATATAGTTAGTTAAAATTAAAATTAAATTAAATAAAACGAAACAAAAATTAATAATAACCAATTAACAATTTGATAAACCCATATTTTTCGTACAAAAAATATGTTTTAAATGATTCGTAAAATTGTCCGCAACCATCTTTTCAGTATTTACTTTCTAAAGTTCAAAAATTTTGTTTTCTATAACACATTGACGCACAAAATGATGTAGTATGTCAATATGCTTTGTCCTTTGACTACAGACTTCGGCTTTTGTTATATTCATTGCACTTTCATTATGTCAAAATATTACCAGTTTGAAGTTTGAATAGATAACCAGTGAAAGATAAGCTTTCATCAACATCTGACAGTCAATCAGTATCACTGTAACCATGCAATTCCTATTTTTCTTCCTTTGAATCAAAAGTTAATTTGTAGTCACTCGTTTTCTTTAAATAAGAGAATATTCCCTTAACTGCATTCCACTGTGGTCGACCAGATTCTTGGTTAAATTTATTGACATTCCCGATTGCATATGCGATATCAGGTCGAGTACATTGAGAAAGATATAACACACAAGATCCCACAGCTTGCTGATATGGAACATTCTTCATGCCATCAAGCTCATCTTCAGTTTTCGGTGAAATCGCCTTTGTCAGTTTACTATTGGTATCCGCTGGTGAATCTATCGGATGACAATTCGACATTCCCAACTTTTCAAGAATCGCTCTTGTTATTTGCATTCCAATGCAAATGTTTGCTTCACCAAAGTCTTTCATACTGAAGAGCCGAATCATTAAACGCACTATTTTCAAAGCAAGTCTCATGCTAAGCAAAGGCATGAACCCTATAAAAATTGAAAAGCAAGTGAAGTGCGCAACTCAAGTTTAAAACTTTCACAATTGCAGTGAAGTTTGCACAAGAAAAAAGAATGAACTGCGTTTTGGGACAGTATTTTTAGCAGAGATTTTGCTTAGCATATTATGCGCAAGATTTGCATTTAGGAATATGCCAAAGTTCTTTGTCAGATTTTTTTTTGGTTGGGTTTTCCAGAAAACCGTATCTAGATCTACCAATTGACAAATTTTCCATGGATCCTAATAAATCTGCATGGATTACTTCAAGCAATTGCATAGCTCTTAAACCATTCTTGTCAAAAGGAAGACGGTGTTGCTTTTCCTTTTAAACATGTAATACATTTGTGCTCCCCGCTATCTTCAACAAATGAAATACCATCAACAGCAACAGATTTCATTTTCTTCAAATCTTGTAACTTCAAATGGCCTAAACGGCAATGCCACGTTTCAGAACTATCAGTTGTAGCAACTGCGATGCAGCTACAGTTTTCTAAGCCATTCAATCGACAGAAATCATTAATCATTATTACCTGGCTTAATAAATAGCCTTGCCTATTTTGAATCTCACTCACAACGATCCTTAAAAAAATTAACATCATTACCACGTTTGGTCATTTGACTTACCAATAATAAGTTCGCAGATATGTATATCGAGAATACACAAAACGTTCCTTACGATTAGGATGATCATGAACTTCAGTTAGCAGTTCTACAGACGCACACATTTCAATTTTCATTTTGGTATTAATGGCAGCAGTAATTTCCGAATTAAAGTGACTTTTCATCATTGAAAAACCAGTTCATGTTCATCGTTAAATGTTGTGTTGCGTCGGGATCATTATACCAATCATTTTTGCCGAAATTTCCTGTCAGAAAAACTGCACTACATGAATCACCAGATTTACTGCCATTATCAAACTTCTTCTTTGAAGTCTTATCTCCTGTTTTACTCGGGCAATCAGGACCTATTTAATTGCAACTACAACAGAGAATGCGCTTTCGTTACTTGTGGAAGGAATCTCTTGTAATAATTTAGTTTTAACAGTATCGCTAGACAACTTCGTTTCAGTATTGTCAAAAACCATTACCATCATCGGTGCGTATTTTTCAGTCAAACCACACTTTAAGAAAATTGCCAACCACTCGTCATCTACCTTAGAGCCAGTGGCTTTTAATTGTTGTGCTGCCGTTATAATGGTTGATACATAAGAATCCATCGAATTTGGTTCCAGTTAATTGTTTGACTAGATGAATACGATTAGCTCGACCCTTGTCTTCAAATGTACTTGCAGTTTATACCAAACTTCTTTCGCATTTGTAAAACCTTCATCTTGAACATTTATAGGCTAAGATCATTAGTTTACAACACAAAAATAAACATATATTTTAACACAATTCTATTTATTTAAGGTAAAACCGGTTGTACTTTCGCAACACAAAAACTCCATTCATGTGTTTAATGATGACATTGATCTGCCATGTTCAATTCCTTCAGCTGATTTCGCTACCGATACATCTGTCGTAAAAACTATTCTAGATAATACACGCAATCAGGAAAATATGAAAGAAGCTGGACCCTGGAGCAAAGCTCTTGCCAAGAAAAAAAAACTTTTCACTTCGACGACACCTCACTCTGAACTTGGATTCGAAATTCTGGAAGACCAAGAAGATAATCTTCCAATTAAAAGAAAAGTAAGCGAAATAATGCCTTTTATTTATCTAGATGGGTTTAAGTCTTGCAATGATCCACAAGAAAGCTGGATCGTCCCAGTAACCACGGAGAATCAGGCAACTCCAGGCTCTTATCCAATGTACGATAAATGTTTACTCTATCCCAAGCCAAACATGGAATTCTCTTTGGAAGAACTTGCTGGTTATTTTTGGTACAAAAAAAGAAATATTGAAAATAAATTTACAAAACAATATGACACCATCTGGAAAAACAATATTCAATCGGGCATGAGGATGTATCCAAATTTTTGTAAAAGAAATGTTCCAATGACTGAAGAAATATCACCAGCATATACCGATTTTAATCCTCTCGATTGCTTAGCCAACGAAAATAGCAAGTTAGTAATTGACATTAAACTTTGCTATAATTTGGAATCAGGGGATGAATTTCAATTTGAGGAATTAATATTCCAACGATGGAAGAACGGTAAAAGGAAATTCAAATACGATTGCAATGAAACTATTGCAATGGCAGAGGAAATGGAAGAGACAATGTGTTTCCCAGTAGATGGTCTTAGAAGAAAAAGCTTCTTTCCAACAAGAAAATCGATTGCTCCTTTACTACTAAATATCGAATCGACTCAAATGAAGCCAAAAGAAAATGAAGATGAATTGCCAGCGCCCTCGAATTATCGCAAAAGTATATTAAAGAAGCCATATTTGGCCGACTCTCAAGAGTCGAACAAGTTAGTTGCATTGCCAGAGGATCCTGCCAAAGAATTTGAAGAATTTGCTTTTATAGCTCCATCCTCTCCTATTTCTGTAGTTCTAGAGCGGCCAGAACAACAAGAGAATAACTTTAAAATTTTTGAAGATGATGAAAATAATTATGAAGCCAATGAAACGTGTTCAACTCAAGTTTTCAATTGCTTCATTAAACCGCATTCGATAAGCACACCAAAAGCTCCAAACAAAGGCTTAAAACTAACTAGCATCACCGACAAAACGCACAATTTGCCTGAAATGGACAATGCTGCTGGTCTTCCAACAAATAATCAAAATTCTCCTGCAGCATTGGTCTCATCGCCTGACTACAATGATGCAGGTTTGACTATCCCAGGGAAGCAACTATCCACTATAATGGAAACTTCAGAGCATGCAACTGGTTCTACAGGCAGTACTAAGTTTTCCATAAACAGTCCCGATTTTGAAGTTGATGTTCATCAATCAAGATTACCATTAATATGCAACTTGCAAACTGTGAATGAAAACAAATCAATTACGGAAAATGACTGCAGTGAAAAGTTATTGATATCAATTCGTCAGAACAAAGAACCTAACGTAGGTTTAATGCCGCATCCTAATGAGATATCTCAGCTTGAACAACGAGAAGACACTGTACCAACTCTGCCGGCTGTGAGAATTTTCGAAGATAAAACTGAAACAGTTCCAAAGATTTTAATTACAAAATTGAAACAATTTCCCAACGTAGAAGAAGATGAACAACACAAACCAAAGGAATCGATGAATTTGAGTACAAAATCAGTAAAACATGGCCATAACGAAACGACAAAATTGCCTTCAAATAATCAAATGTTAACTTATGATGACGATATGAGTTTTTTCGAAAAGAAAACAAATCTGGAACTTTCGAAGAATAATATACCTAATTCACCACCAGCTGTTCTTCATAATTCAATTTTTACATCGTCGGCATTTATGAAATTTCAAGACTCTTCAATGTTCAAAAAGGATGACTCTCCAAAACGTGTGGTTAAGCATTTGTCGGAAGTAAAAACTCTATCTAACTCGTTATTCTCGACAAATACCGATGTGGGCAAAAGTAAAACTTTAGATTTATCGTTTTTGCCCAACATGTCAAATATGGACAAAGAAAATCAGTTAAATCAAACTTCATTCTTACCAGGATTTGTCAATGATACTAATTTGAATTTATCTCTAGAAAATTTCAAACCATCCACAGAAGACTCATTTCTATCTGGATTCCCTAGTGTTGCTATTGGGGAACACAAGCCTGAAAAAGACTCATTTATTGATTATTTATCAAAAAATAAACCACAAACTGAAAAAAAATCATCAAAGGAAACAACTGTTGCGGATATCCCAAATGATAGTCTCCTAGCCAGTTTCAAAGCTATCGATTGTCAAGTTAAACCAACAAAAGAGTACAACGCCGATGACAAGGAAAATATCGAACAATCGTTTTTATTAAACTTATCACCGAATTTATATAAAAAATCATCCATTTTCAAGAATCCAATAGTCAATGAAGATCGATCAGTATCTCATTCAAATATTTCCTTCTTTCCCAATCTATCAACAACAGTTGCTATTCCTCCAAAATTTCAAATACATGAAGATACAGATAAGAGTTGTTTAACAAATAAGATATCACATCTAGTTCTTGAAGACCCTCAAAAAACATTGCCACACAATTCTAATTCCGAAAGAAACATCAAACTTGATGCTAATTATTCGTCGCCACAACTCAAGAGCCTTAGTGCAATTGAGAATGAAAACTATAAGAAAAATACTGAATCGAATAATTCAAATCGACGACAATCTGAATTAAAGAGCGATTGTTTCTTTGAGGACAATATCAGAACAGAGGCATTTGCAGTGAATCTGAGCATGATAAAGAATTCTACTTTGCTGCCTAATTATGATGTTCACCAATCTCAAATTAAAAACGAATCTTTAACTATAGTTGATAATCTAAGTGTTCCATCTATGCCATCATCGGTACCTGAAGACATCGATCGGCCACAAACATCAATTTCGGTTGCCTCTTTTCGGAATTCTAATCAACAAACAAAACTCGCAATATGTCCTACTGAATGTATTGAAATCCACGAGTCCGATGAAGAGCCTGATGATTTGTTAGGAAAAAGTATTTACTATACAAAAACTCCTAAAACTCCAAATACTGCACGGCATGCCTGGAGTCCAGAGCCCCAAGATGAAATTCCTGATGAACACATTAATAACTTTGTTCATGAAGATATCGATATGGATCATACCCAACTTGTCATTGATAATATTTGTATGGCCCGAAATGTAAATCCATTCAATAAAGAATTGATTGATGCTTTTCTAAATCAAGTCGAGATTATATCATATATTGAATCTTTGCCAACATGCACATTAGTGCGGAAGGTTGCACCTTTAAAAAAAGACACTAGACTTGAGGTAAATAGAAAAGTGTTTAATATTTTAAAGCTAATCGGAGAGGGTACATTCGGATCTGTTTATAGGTAATTTTTTTTTCTTTTTTTGAAACAGTTTTTGAGATGAATATTTTTTTTTTTGTTTTACAGTGCTAAAGAATCTAACAGTGGGAAAATGTTTGCATTGAAACAAGAGCGCCCGGCTAACTTATGGGAGTATTATATCTGTTTAGAAATAGAAAGTCGGTTGCATAGCATAGAAATGGTAAGTTTTTTGTTGATTTGGTTTAAGCATCTAAGTTAGATGTATTCTTAGTTTATCAGTAGAAATGGGTAAAAGTCCAAGCTTATAAACACGCGTTTTTCCCTGTAGCACTATGTCTGCAAAAGCAATTATTTTATAAAATACCATCTATCACTTTACATAGGTTCGTTAAGGTCATTGTGCTGACAATCGATGATGGATATTGTCACACTTAGATCAATGTAGATGCATTGTGTTCTGTAAGAGTGTAATCACTCTTTTCCGATAAAAACCTGTATTCTCTTAATAATTCAAGCCATTTGCGAATTTTAATATTTTAATTCCGAAAGTATTAGAGAGCTCTTCTAAATTGTCAAAGAAGTAGATACCTTATAGATTACTTTTCTAGTGGCAGAATGCAGGGGCAATGGAAGAGAAGGAGTGAGGTGTCCTCATGCACCTCTTTGTCACAACATCCCCCGCATACTCGTAGGTCGTCTATACTTAATTTCATTTTGTATTTATGATATGCTATTAAATTATCTGTCTTGTGATCTTGCCTATAAAAGATCGAAGGTATATCTTCTGATGAGTTGCATAATTTTGCCTGTCCTCTGCTTTTTAACGCATGTCCATATTGTCCTAATAGTATCACAGATGTTTAGTAGGTTCCACCTTTCGTAGGATTTCTTTAGAATCCTGTCAGAAATTACCTGCTTAATGTAACACAGTTTAATATTGACCAGAGCTGTTTGACTAAAGTTAAGCGCTGATCCCTGTTTGCCAACTTAACAGGATTTTCGTTACCCGGTGTGCCGTTGTGCTACGTGCCAAGAACCTTAAGCTCTTCGCGACAGCAAGAAACAAGCTTATCACGTTGGCAGAGATCACATTCAATACAAAAGGTGATATCAGCCCTTGGGAAGCCCATCATTGATACCCATCTAGCAGCTGTTGTAACTGCCAGGACCTCCGCTTGAAAGACACTACTGTAATTTGGGAGCGTGAGTGAGTTGTTAAGATCCAGAGGTGCTGAAGAAAAGCCTGCACTTACACTAGTGGTATTAGTTTGTCTTAGACTTGGGGCGCTATGTGCTGCGGTTTCTTGTACGGTGTTTCAGGTTGAGTATCGCGTCTAATCCTGCTGTTGGAGTGGATCTCATGGCCCCCGTAATTCCAATGTCTCTGTACTCTTGTCAAGGTTTTAGGATTTGTGCTTTTTCCAAAGCTAATTATCATAACTAATAATATTTGTCTGATTATTGCCGTTCCCCAAGATTTCCCAAAAATTCTGTTACAGGAACAGAATGCAATCAATTCTTTTTTAGCTCTTTCCTAGTGTAGTATTTAGTATCACACCATGATAATTTGCCTGGTCTGAAATTTTCAGCGTGGTGCCTTCAATTGAAGGTATTCTGAAGCTTTGTATTTTCATTGTTTGTAAAAAGGACCGATTCAGTTTTTGACTTGTTAACCATCAGATCACACTTTCTTTTTCCATTTGTCACTTAACATAGAAAGAAGATAAATAGAATGATAGAAAATTAACTATGTCTTCTTAGAGCTCTTTATAGCCTGGGCATGTTTCGCTTTTCAAAAGGATTGAAAGGCTTAAGGGAATTACAAATGGATTCATTGAGTCCGAGTTAAGTAATGTAGTTTGACGAATCTTTGTACCTAAACTAACTGAACTGGCAAACAATTCCAAACATGAACAATTTTATAGTTTTACGTTCATTATGTACATCAAAGAATATTGCATTTAAAATTTAAAACATACCAAAAATATGTTTCGAAAACTGTAGTGTGTATCCCTTTTCTTCAATTTTTACTTATTTTATTGCATTTTAAAAAGGTTAGTTGAATCGAAGTAGGTATGGTCGAAATGAGCTCCTAACCCCAAAGTCACTCCTATCCAAGTTACTGTAGCATTAACGCAAATGATAAGGCCGTCAAACTGGCTAGACAATGATCAATCCTTCACAGTTGTTCTCTTGCGAAAAGAGTTCATATACTCCTTAGAGTGAATTTTTCTTAACGAATCCAATCGTAGGTTAGTTACTAACTGCAAAATTGCCAGAAAGAACTTGCCCTACTATAATAAATCCCACAAACAAAAACCTTATATGCAGACTCAGGCGAAATATAGCCAGGGTTGTTGCAACATGCACTAGATACCAGCCAGTAGGATAACTTACAGCAAAGTTGGGCATTCCTCTCAAAACCCACTGTTATTCATTTCATGTGTAAATGTCCTGCTCAGGCCAAAATAAAGGTAAATTGATTTAGAAGACCGTTTTTTGTTGACCTTAGCGAACTGTCCGAAATGAAGACAATGATTTTATTTTACTTTTAGAATCAACAAAATGGATTTACACGAACTTTGGTAGCTTCAGACAAGTGCTCTTGTGTCAATATCTAAATTCCCCAGCCGCGGACTATAGAGAGAGCTTATGGTGTACATTTCACGGATGATCCCTCGAATGGATTAATTGTCGCACCGGTGACAGTCTGCTAGCTGCCTAGTTTTGAACAATGTAGATGTTTCCAGGTTGTTTGGTAATCCAATCGCTTGAGAGCCCTAAGGTCCGCCTGTTGCAGTATATCTGGGAACGATGTCAATCTTTTTCGTTTCAAATTCAAAGGCGCTCCACACTGCCAATTTGTTCGTGACAGCCATTTCTTCCACCACGTACCCTGGGGAAAATAGAGTTTAATCGAAACAAATGATCTATTGATTGTTTGGTTTCGATTGAACCTCTGTATCGACTAAAAAATAAAAATTACATCAAATTAAGTGCTACTAGACCTCTCATTTTATTGATTTAGGACAGCTTCTCAAGTGATGCCTATTGCTTCGTGCGCTAAAACCTCGTCATTTATCTATTTTCCTTACTCGTTAGTTTAAGGCTGTCTGTCACTGTCTCACAGGCAAGCACGCAGGCGTTTATTTAAACGATTTTTTGCACTGCATGAACGAAGAAGAGGTAGAACCTATTCCTCATCTTCTGTGTACATTCCCTGCTCTATCTCAGAGACTTAAGCTCCATCTTGTAGACTTTTTCTTTGATGATCTCAGTGATTTAAACAAATAGATAGACAAGGACCGCTTCTCCATTCAATTAGAACGAATTATATAAATGTATTATACAAAATGCTTAGAATCTTATATTGCCTTTTAATTATTTTTTTTTTTCAATCTTAGATATCAGGTTTTATGAAAATCGAATATGCTCTAATTGGGAATAATGCAAGCGTTCTGTTCTCGAACTTCTCACGCTACGGATCACTTATCGCCGTTTGTAATAAAATCAAGAAAGAAACTTTAAAAAATGTTGATGAGCTTGTCGTGATGCATATGGCCAGTCAGTTGCTACTTATCATGGATCATTTACATGCCTCGAACATAATTCACGCTGATGTTAAGCCTGATAATTTTCTGCTAATGGAAAAGTAAGTATACAGTCAGTTTTTGTATGTAAACAAATTAGATTTCTTTAATAATTACATTATTTCTTCTAGATTAGTTTTTGGCAAGAAACAACCTACAATTCAACTTATTGATTTTGGCAATTCAATTGATATGAATTTGTTTCCACCAGGACAAACATTTACGTACACTCACGAGGATGAAAGCTTTAATTGCGTCGAAATGTGCGAGAAGCGCCCATGGACATTTCAATTAGATTTATTCGGAATAGCTGGTGTTATTCATGTTTTGTTATTTGGAAAATATATGGAACTTTTGAAGAAACCCACCGGATGGACACACAAAACTCATGTGCCAAGATATCTTCGGAAAACACTTTGGGATATAATATTTCATAGTTTATTGAATATCAGCAATTGCCAGACAATGCCTAATTTACAACATTTGCGGGCACAATTGGAAGAGGAATTAGCGGAAAATGATAAAGTAGTGTGTCAGAAAATTATTGAATTCAATCGTGCCCTAGATTTATAAACATTTTACCATTAAGTTAGATTTACATATATTATAATAATGCTTATTTTTAATTGAACCTTAATGGTATGTTCTTTTTTTAAAATATTTGTAGTATATATACAATCGATATTATAAATAAACATTTGTGCTTGATTACAAAATTGTTTAATACATAAAATATCCTGTTTTAATTATTCAATTGTTTTTTTATTGGTTTAGCCGTTTTTGTTCCTTAAAAACGGTGTAACCTAGTCCAATGTTTCAACATATTCAGTAAGGTTTGGTTTGTTTGTTTCTGCAAGAACCTGCTCCTCATCTCCTCCTATATCCTCATATATTTATTGAATTATTAATCCTTGTTGACCTCTACTTTACTACTAATTCCAAATTATTTTGTCTAATCCTTTTCTTTTTCGAGAAATCTTTAATTGCTGGTCATTATCCTGATACTAGATCACACAAATTAAAAAAAAAAAAGACCCAAAATATTTCGATTTTTCGTCAATAAATTGTAGTTTTGGCCCACTGTGGTACCAGTTTCTCGAAATTTAAAAAATTCAGAAAAATACCAGGCGCTCATAAGAAAGCAGCAGGTATCCAATTTTAAAATTTTAGCTCCACCTGTATATGTGGGACCAACACCACAAGCAAAACATACAGTGGTGTGTTATACTTTCTTTAAATGTGTAAGTACGTTTTGCAAACCAAATACATGGACACCTTGAAATACTTCTCCTCCAATAGCACACACACATTTAAACTGCATTTAAATGAGACTTTGAGGGCGGAGCCTAATTTCTCTGAGTGGAAATAACCTTTGCAATACTCGAAAAGTAAACTCGCACACATAGTTTCTTCTTTTTTGAATTCATCAAGCCGAAGCAAGAGCACAAATACTTACAGAAAATTAATAAAATAGCAAAACCAAAATAACCAGGGTGACCAGAAGTGGGCAACTTGTCGAAAGAAAATTCAAGATTTATATTGATAAATTTGTATTTACTTTTTTTTTTTTTGTAAAATAATAGAAATTTTACCAAATTAAAAATAAATATAATAATGAAATGATTTACATTGGTCAAGTTATTTAAATCAGGGATTCAAGTGGCATCCATCACTCTGAGAAATAGTCGATTTTTCATTTTTGCTCCAAGACTTCCTTCTGTAAAAGCGAAATCTGACTTCAGCCTGCAAGAAAAAATAATTTGTGTAGTAAGTAAACATTTACCATTTTATAGAAATTTAAGAAGAGAACATTCTAAACTAAGGCACCAGATATTTTATACTATTATATGATACTTTTTAATTGCTACTTTCACACAAATTAAAACAAAAACACGCACAATGTTTAGATATTTTGTAAATAAATTCCAGAAGATTCCACTGCATAAGTATTATTTTTTTTAAATTCAAGCCCCTCCACGTGTGGGACCAACACCACAGAAAAAAAACTCACAAATGAACATTCAACAAAATCCAATTAACTGCTTGAAATAGAAAAAGGGGTACAATATTATATGTTATACTTTATTTAAATGGATAAGTACGTCTTGCAAACAAGCGCATGTACAACATTTTTTTACTCAACAGCACACGCACAAACTAACACATTTAAACTAGTTTCTGTTTTAATAAGATAATAATAAATAACAAAATTATTTTTAAATAGTGAAACGAACAAACGAAATTTGTATTCTTGCACCTTTCACATGCTCACAAGGTTTTTTTTTTATTTCTTATTTGATTTTTGTCACCACATCAAGAAAAAAGAAACTTTCTTCCAACAAATTTTGTTCAATTACCAGGCGATCATGTAAAAGTGCAAGGGCCTATGATATTTTTCCTTGGCTCGAAAAGTTAACTCACTCAAACACACACTAGTTTCTTCTTTCTTGAATTCATCAAGCGAAACACGGAGCGGGAGCACACATTGAATCTAACTCACCCATACTTGCAGAAAATTATTAAAATAGCAAACCCAAAATAATGAGTGTGACCAGATGTGGGTAACTTGTCGAAAGAAAATTCAAGATTTATTTTGTTAAATTTGTATATTTTTTTTTTTGTAAAATAATTGAAATTTTAAGAAATTAAAAAAATATAATAATGAAATTATTTATATAATATATATTATTTATTTAAGCGTCATCCACTAGAAATAACCGATTTTTCATTATTGCTCCAAGATTTCGTTGTTTAAAAGCGATATCTGATTTCAGTGGCAAATCTGCAAGAAAAAATAATTTGTGTAGTAAACATTTATTGTTATATAGAACATTAAGAAAAGAGAGCGTTCTAAACTAAACCCCAACAGCGTTTGAATTCATTTGGCTGGTGATTCTCGACTTGACTGAAGATCGCAGCTACTTGCGGGGCTTGGTTGCGGTGATCTCAGCAGCCAAATCAATTTAAAAGCTGTTGGAGCTTAGTTTAGAACGCTTTCTTTTCTTAATAATCTATAAAACGATAAATGTTTACTGCACAAATTATTTTTTCTTGCAGATTTGCCGCTGAAATCAGATATCGCTTTTAAACAACGAAATCTTGGAGCAATAATGAAAAATCGATTATTTCTAGTGGATGACACTTAAATAAATAATATATATTATATAAATAATTTCATTATTATTTTTTTTTAATTTCTTAAAATTTCAATTAATTTACAAAAAAAAATTGACAAAATAAATCTTGAATTTTCTTACGACAAGTTACCCACATCTGGTCACCCTCGTTATTTTGGTTTTGCTATTTTAATAATTTTCTGCAAGTATGGGTGAGTCAGATTCAATGTGTGCTCTCGCTTCGTCTTTCGCTTGATGAAATCAAGAAAGAAGAAACTAGTGTGTGTTTGGGTGAGTTAACTTTTCGAGCCAAGGAAAAATATCATAGGCCCTTGCACTTTAACATGATCGCCTGGTAATTGACAAATATTTGTTGGAAGAAAGTTTCTTTTTTCTTGTGTGAAAAATCAAATAAGAAATAAAAAAAACACCTGGCGAGCATGTGAAAGGTGCAAGAATTTCGTTTGTTTGTTTCACTCTTTAAAAATAATTTTGTTTTTTATTATTATCTTATTAAATCAGAAACTAGTTTAAATGTGTGTGTTTGCGCGTGTGCTGTTGAGTAGAAGAATGTTGTACACGTGCTTGTTGTAAAACGTACGTACTTTACATTTAAATAAAGTATAACATATAAATATTGTGTCCCTTTTTCTCAAGCAGTTAATTGGATTTTGTTGAATGTTCATTGTGAGTTTTTTTTTCTGTGTTGTCGGTCCCACACGTGGAGGGGCTTGAATTTAAAAAAAATAATACTTATGCAGTGGAATCTTCAATTTATTTACAAAATATCTATACATTGTGCGTGTTTTTGTTTTAATTTGTGTGAAGTAGCAATTAAAAAGTATCAGGATAAGAACTAGCAATTAAAGGTTTCTCAAAAATGAAAAGGATTCGAAAAATTATTGTTGAATGAAAAGTAGTGTATTCTTATATTTTATGTTAATTGCATTTTTCGTTGGAAATGCAATCTTAAGAACAACAAGAATATTGTACAATACTTTCTAAATTCTTCACAAATTCAGCATCGAACTTTGAAACCACACTTATTCCGCCCACTGTTAGTTTTCTTAATTATTTCTTGTTTGTTAGCACTCCAAAACAAAAATAAATTATTTAAGAATTTATTTGATGCATTGGTTCTTTTTCTTCCATTGCGGTCGCTTACGCAAAAAAAAAAACATTTGTGAAATGTCTATGGGTGTTCATGAGCGCCTGATCACTGCGAATCCGCCCAAATCACATGGCGCGCGATCTAAGTGATTAATCCCATACATGCACTGAAAGCCTCAGCTTCTTGCGGGGCTTGGTTGCGCAGATTTCACCAGTCAAAGCAAGTCAAATGCAGTTGGGTGGAAAATCATGGGAATATTTTTGGATTGAAATATCTAGAGAACCAGATGCTGCAGACGCGTTTAGTTTTGAGCTGTGGATAGGTGTTGAACAGACCTTTCTTTTGATGTATATATCGATGGGTTTGGCGACTATTGTTGAAAATGTTATTTTTTTTTGCGTCTTGATTTTTTTCTAAAATCTTTAAAAAAATGAAGTCGAGAATTGTACAACAAATCCACAACTAAAAATAAATGCGTCGCTCAATAAGCTGCGGTCTTCAGAGCTGGAAAGGGCATCAGCAGACCTTTCCAACTTTTTTTAATTTTTAGCAAAATTTTGGAAAAAATCAAGGCTAACGCAAAAAAAATACATTTTGAACAATGTTCCCAAACCCATCGATATAAACATCAAAAGAAAGGTTGGTTTAATAGCTATCACCACACCTGTGAACAAAAAGCATCTCAACATCTGGTTCTCGAGATGTTTCAATCCCAAGTTTTTCGGTCTGTGCTTGTAATACACACAGTTCGATGAGCTAAATTGATAAATCAGCAGATTTTTTGGAGAATGTTTTTTTTTGTATCCAGGCTTTAGTCTTTACCCGTTTCGGGTAGCGATTGCCACTGATTATTATAAAGAACTTGATTTGAAAACAAGTTACATAGGTAAAAACCTAGTATTTTTTGTATGCAAAAGTTTTACATTAATAATTAGCTGCAACATTACTCTTCCGTCTACTATCCTGATTAATGCTTCAATATTTATTACTACTACTATTTAGTTCAAAATATTTAATTATGTAATCGGAAATTTGTTTATATTTTGTTAGATATTTCTACTCTTAAACTTACCCATTAAGTTAAGCAAAAAGTTGTATATTCCTAACGACTGTTTATTCTAAGTCGTATGGTTTAAGCAAATCGAATAAATTTTTCACTTTAGTTTTAATATTATGCTCCTGTCTGGGAGAACGCCATTTTCTCATATCTAAAGTCAACATTCCACCTATTATTTCCTGAAGAAAAAAATAATACTAATTAAAAAAAAGAAAGGTATTTATACAACAGTCTTTTTTTACCTGCGCAAAATACATTGGAAAGTTTTCTTGATTCTCAATTACATGAGCAAATCCGAAATCCATTCCGAAATTCACCCAAAAGTATGGCAATCCACTTGGAATAGATTTTCTTAATCCTTTTTCCTTCAACGTCACAAGCTGCTTATTTTTCGACCATTCATACTCGCTTTCTTCAATGGCTTTTTTAAAATAAAAAGGCGCCATTTCAAAACCGTCAGATGGCAAGCATTGTATCACCATATGTGGCCGTTTCTTGAGATATCGGGCAGTTTCAAAAAACAGAACATCCTGTTTTCGTTTAGCAAACAGTTTTGTCAAGACCCGACGATAGTGTGAAATCTCTTGCCATACATTTTCATCTAGCTCTGTTGAGCAAGCGTAATGATCTATGGGTATAATCAAACAATGATTTACCTGCAGACCCTCATGCCAGGGAAGAGCTAGATACACATATTTGCCAACTGACACAACAAGTTCTTTGTTTATTTTGTCCATGTTAAAGCATTTGTCACAGTTGTCCAGCTTCTTGCTATGACGGGCGGTATTGCGAATTTCTCGCTGTATGTCATTATCAGATTCCTCTTGTTTTGATGTGCCAAATATGTCATCGAAATCTTCTTTGAAACGTGGGTGTTCGTCTGGAGTTTTAACAGAATCCTTAGTCATTTTACTCTTCTCTCTTTCAAACTGAAAAGAAACCTATTGATAAATACGAATTCTAAGCAATATTTAAAAGAAAAACAAATAACCTTCTTCTTAAGATCGTGCTCATCGTCAAGGGTCGAATTTCGAACACGACCCCCACTAGTAGCATCAGCGTGTGGTTTTCGATGACTTTTGCTTTTAATTTTATTACTATCTTTGGCATTTCCATTACTTTGTTCCCTCAAAAGTCGAGCTGACTTTAGCTTGTTTTTTAACTCTTCGGCCAGTTCTTTGTTGTTTAATAATTCAGCTTTCATTATTTTAGCCCCGAGTTCATTCATTTGTTGATCACTTAGGAGTTCTGGCGACATTTCCTTTTCCTCTGATATTGTCGATGTACTTGCATATTCCTCTTGATAATTTTTAGCAGTATCATTCGCTTTGGTTTTTTTGACCCACCCACCCGAAGTTGATTTATAACTTTTTGAATAATACTTCTCATTGTGATCATAATCATTGTCCTCATAATCATCTTTTGGTTTTCTGAAAGCAGGCAATCCACTTCCACCATTTTTCCAATGCGGATTGAGCTCTCGACTACTCTTACCAGGTTCATACGTGTCTGTGCATTGTTTTTTCGGCAAAGGCTTATTTTTGGAAAAAGTTTTAAGCATCACTGAACTTGTCATCCAATCATCACGTTCATGGGCAACTTCTGGAGAGCATGATCTCTTTGGTGCAGACGATTCATTTTCAGAAATGCTTGAATGGTTTTTTTCCAAACTTAATCGCGGCTCGTGTCCATGTTTTTCCTTGTCCGACTTTTTATGCTTTTTGTGGCTGCTTTTATCTTTATTTTTCTTGGTTCTTTCTTTCTTATCAGAATCTTTGAGCTTTAAAATAGATGTTCCTTTCGATGATGTATTTATTTGTTTTTTATCAGCGTTTCGATCCTAAATGTGAAATAAGATTTTAATATGGTTATACCTTGGCCTTGGTAAATAGGTAGGTTTATTTTACCCTTTGAAGGAGTTCTTCACGAATCTTTCGTAAATCTTCGAGTGCTTTTTCTTTGGCTAGTTGGATTTCGGACTGATTCATTTTATTCCCCAAAAAATGTTTTATTTTTATTTCAATTCAAATGCGATACAAGATAAATTGTAAACAAAATATAAAACACACGAATTCAATTTCGACTTGCCAGTGCAGCTGACAGTGACAGATGTCAAATTTGTGTTTCCAGCTTCGGTCAAATTGCATGTCCAGGTGCAAAACTGTTTTTTTTCCTTTACGGGCGCCACCATCTCGGCCTCCGTATTACGAGATTTTTTTTTCTTCTTTACTCTCTTTTAACGGGGGTGACATGGTAGTGGATGACTGCTTAGAAGTGTGTTCGATTTTCTGTTTCACATCGATAACCGTAGGGTACAAGTTGTTTTTGTATTAATTTTCAATCCCAACACTTCAAGTACTTTCATTAGGTTCATTCGTTGAACTTTACCCTGGGTCGACCTAGGTTTTGTTGACAACCCCAAGGACAATGCACATTCCACAACTTCAAAGGTTTCCATTTTGCATGAGTGTGTCTGAAAATTAATTTGAGTATTCTTTTATTTCCATTTTAAAAATAACAAATCAAATCACATCTCATGTGACTTAACGTTTATTCATTTACCTCAACTTGCCCCAGCTAAAAACTTAAATCTACTTCAGGGCGACCCTAGGTTTCAAAAAACAAAGAATTTGTTTATCAGGGTGACTTCAGTTTTTTTTTCAAAAACCGCTTTAGGGCGACCCTAGGATGATGACTTCAGGGCTCAACGAACAAACTTATAACCTGTTTAATGACCAACAAAACGTCTAAACTCGAATGCAACGTTGTGTCGACCATGTTTGCAAAAAAAAAAAAATCGCAAATATGCGTTTGACATACCCACTTTACACATACATACTCACATTAATGTAGAATTCCAAACAAGCATTTCAAATCGATTTCACATCGATTTTTTTGTTTGTTCTAACGAACTTGCTAAACATGTGTAAAGTCTATGAAATTTTGTTAAAAACACAAGATCTGTTTTGACAGATTTTGTTTAGAAATAATTCGATTGTGTTCAGTAAAAAATCGAATGTTTGGTTGTTTGGAATTCAACATAGGCTTCAGAGTCGAGTATAGTGGTTACTTACTATACCAGTCGAAAATGACATTAAGTAAATTTTGTCGTTTCAAGCCGATTCCGGACGTCCAATCGAAAATGTCACAATTCTTCATTTTTGGTATCAAAACTCATGGTTGAAGTGGCTGTCAGAATTGCAGCTGACACATTTAGACCGGAGTTGGTCCCTTGTGATACCACTGTCAGAAACCATAAACACTTCAAAAAATTAAATCTCAGAAATGTATACGGAATTCTTTGTCTCAGTTTTGCAGTCAAATACTAAGGGCCAGTTGTATAAACGTGCTTCAAATATTGACCCTTGGTTCAGCAATTATAACTAACTGATCTCGGCGGATTAACTAAGGTCCTACGATGGTTAAAAATTCAGATAAGGAGAGCCAATTAAATGCTTGAACCATCTGTAAACCTCAGTTAAACCGCCGAGATCAGTGAATTAAAATTTGCGGATCATTATTTGAACTACGATGTTACAACTGGACCTGAGGAATATATTTTTTTTACAAACAGTATCATTACAAAATTTTGAAATTTTTACTTTAACTCTGAAAGCTCTGAATTCAATATTTTACCTCCGATGAATAAAAAAATTTATAGCTGACTTTTTCTCAGCAAACTAGCCTAAAAAACTTTTTAAATTCTGAAATCTTGACAGTGTGCACAGAAAATATTTATTTATTTAAGTTTACATAATATTTACAATGTATAATTAATATCGTTTAACAGTAAAAAATTCAAAGCAACTATTTTCTATTTTCGGTTCCAAACATCCCACAGAAGAATGGAAATATTCACTCAGCTGCAAATTCGCAGGTATTAATATTAAACATGCAGTTGTAAATGTGGCTTTTCACACAAAAAAAAAATAAAAAAATAAATCGATATCCAATCGCCAATTCATGTCTTGGCGAGTGGAGTGAACAGCCCTATCATGAATTCCATCGTTATCGAAAATGTGTGAGGAATTCCGAAAAAATCTACATCGTAATAGAAAAGTTCATGCAAATTGCTATTACAAACGTATTCTGCTTTTTTCGGGATTCGTAAAACTTTCCGAAAATCGTGATGGGACTGATTATTATTTAGTATCTCCCACTAATTGAAAAGGCGAATTTTAGAATTTGTGTAAGGAAAGACTTTAAGAAATTAATTTTAGTCCTAAAATGTAAGCAGAATTACTTTTTTTCTGAGGTAAATTTTATAATTCAGCTGAATGCGTTGTTAATCTGAAAAATACAATCTTAATTTATTTGCGGATTATTTGTGTCGATCTCCTTCCAATCTGCGAATTATAATTTTAACAAGGCAGATGAGAGAATTTTGCCTCTGTTATTCAAAATATTGAATGTATTCTGTTGTGTAGTTTGATATGTTTCCACGTCGCATAAGGAGAGGTGACGATTAAAATAAAAACAAAACAAAAAGAAAATAAACAAAAAAATAATAGGCGAAGATGAACTATTGGATTTTTATGTTTACCATTTTGAGCGTTTCGACCAATCTTTTGGGGTCCAGTGTAAACATTTTGAGTCAATTCGAATCTTTCTATTATCCATAGCTTTTTTGTGTTGATCAATGATCTCACGACTTATACATACAATGTACTGTCCCTTATAGTAGTTGATCAAATTCAGATTTTGAAGAGTCGAAATAACATCTTCTTTTTTGATACTGGTACCTTCGCATATATCACTATGATGTTTGATATTATTAAAAATTATTTCTTTGTTTATTAGTCATTCACTTCAACTTACTTGATTGTAATATGAGGCTTTTCGCTTTCCCCTGAAGGTTTCTGTGCTATAAAAATTTCAAGTATTGTCTGAGCCCAGTATGAACGATAAGACAATAAACCCAAATCAGATAATGGTTTTTCTGGAGATCCTGTTTTGCCTTCGAACTTTGATAACTCGTAACTAAATTCAATAAGCAGTTTTCCATATCCCATTCGTTGGTACGGTGGCATGGTCAAGATGCAAGCAACATTATAGTCTTCTGTGCTTTCTTTCTCCTTTGAAAAGTAGCCAACAATATGAAAGCCTCTCGAGTCAAATTCCGTCATGACATAGAAAAGAAAAGGATCTGTATCATAGTAAAGCGTCTTGTGATCCAGGAAGAGCTTTGCCAAGAGGCATAAATTCTGAGCATAAACCTTATTTTTTCGGCCATCGATTTCGAAAAACGATATAGTATGCTTTCGATAGATTTCATTTCCCGGAGGATGACGCAGGTTACACTTAATCAAATGACGTTCGAGACATTTTCTGCTTTTACGATACTTGAGACAGAATTCGCATATGTAAATGCAGGGCATTTGACAAAGTTCCTGAGGATAAGGTGAGAAGTACCAAGGCTTTATACGATTCCTGCCTAGCTCGATCATTTCTACGTTCTTCATGCGAGTGACAACGTCATCCTGGTGTATGACCATACTTCCAGACTGTCGAGGTGTAAGTCCATCTTGAGAATTTTCCTCGGGTAATTCAACTACTGGCACTGCCTGTGGAATGAGCTAAGACATATCGACACAATAAACACAATGATCATTATTCAAATTCCTTGTTATGCTTACTTTTCTCTTTCTGTTGATTTTCTTTTGCAGGGCCGCGGCTAGAACTGCATTCCCATTAACAATTTCATTGTTTATAGGCATAGGACTGGTCGGTCGCGAAACACTGCCAGTCCCTGCCAATGAATGGTGCTTTTTTGGTGTGGTAACACCAGTGCTTGCCCCAGTTGTTGTGCCATCCCGTCGTGGAAATTGAACTTTTCTTGTATCAAGATCTTCCTCTTCTATCCATTCATCTAGGCGTTTGTTAACTTTAAACAAATAGAATTTTATTTTAACAATAAACTAAAAAATATGACAATGGAATTTGTTACATACAATCCACATAATGAACATAAAACTGTCGCTTTCCTTCACCGTCCTTAATACTAACAATTTCAGCAAGTGGCCAATCATCGGTTTTGTGCATACGAACTGGAAGTCTGCAGCCTTCAGTTAAAGCTGCCTGAAAGGATATTTACCATGAATGGTTTAAATGAGCAATCTCTACGTTCACTTCTTGTATGGGTTATCCAATATTTATGAAAGCTTCAGCATAAACAGAACATGTTTACATACTTACCGTAGATTCACATATGGATGAAAAATCTTCATCAAAATCTAGTTTGGTTGTGATTTTCATTGCAATTTTTCTGCCAAGCAACTTCACGAGGAAAATACACAACTCAAATTAAAGAATGCTTATTAATTGTTTTCTTTTTAGTTTTCTTAAATTTAAATTATGTCTTGAGATGAAAATAAATCGCAATTTTAGATTAGCAAAATGTTTAGACTGATTTAAGTGAGGAACTTTAGAAGTGTTAACCAAAGACTCATGGTATTAGAATAGACGAGACATGACACATCACATTTTGACAGTAGAAAATGGGTACATTCAAATATCAATACGATAGCCTATCAAAGAGATGTTGATGTTCGTATCCACTTAAGTTCCTGCACAAGCAACATGATAGGTAAAATAATAGATTTAGATGGGTTTGTGCATGTTTTTGACATTTTTCATGGGATACAAAACTATACCAACGTTTTTCTTCGGTTAGTTTGAGATTTTTTGTTGGCAGCAGCTGTTTTGTCATCAGCTGTATACTTACATGGGATTACAACAACACCAGCCATTTGAGGCCATTCATAAAGGTAGAACCACAGCTTACTGAAGAAAATAAGCTAGTTCATATTTCTGGTTCAATTTCCCCACAAGAACTTCTCACTAGCTGTCACTAATGGCGTTTTTATTTGGCAATCCGGAATTGTTCTCCGATCCGGGACCCCAACTGAACACTTTGTGTGATTCTGATGATTCTGAATTTTAATGAGATTGTACGTGTGAAAATAATTGTGTACGTGAGAATGTTCAAATTCAAAAAAAATGTTTGTTGCACAATTATGATACACAAAATGATAACAGTCGAGTTTGATGTTCAAGTATATGAATGTGTAAGTGCTTCTGCTTCTGATTCTGTTTTCAAATCCAGAAGCAAAATTCTCTTCTTTTCAGAATTAGAACTGTCATTTTTTCCCAAGTGAACGCTTTCAGAAGAATCCGGAAGGCTTCCGGATTGCCAAATAAAAACGACATAAGTGAATGAATTTTTTTTCGATACGTTACCAGATTACTGTGCAGAGCCTGAGCGAACCGTGTTAGGTCTGAGTTGAGCATAATCAGATCTCCTTGATTAATTTGATATGCTGTTTTATTCTGAGGTAATGGAGCATGCTCTAATTTAACTCTGGTTGAAAAGAGAAACCTTAGTTGAGCGAGGAGGTGTATCTGAGGTAAAAAAGATCTGTTAATGACGGTGTGAGGTATGATTTTTTAAAATTCACTGGATTTTTTTTTTTTTGAAACTTGGTATTCTGGCTATTGGTGATTCATATTTTTGTAAGAAACTTTAGGGTATTTATCTTCTACTTGTATAATTTGTTTGTTTAAATCAAAATTAATTAATTTTTTTACGCTGACCTAGATATTTACTTTATGCCAAGTTGTACTTAAACAGTGTCTCAGCCTTGATTCTATATTTTAATAAATATAATAGAACAATAGATAACTGAATATTGAATGTATTTTATATATGTAGGTGGGTCTGACAAAATTATACATAATAATTATTATTACCTCCGCCAACTTTCTCAACCAACCGGAGTTCGGAGAGGACTTCTCATTAAAAATCTGATATATTTGTTATTTTTAAATCATATGTTGTTAATGTAGTTTGAGTTTATGAATAATAATAATAATTTTAGCTTTATGCCTGAATTGCACGGCACTAGTTATAAGGAATAGAAAGATATAGGAAAGAATGTTTGTTGGCACAGTGGATTTGGAGAACTAGGTTCGTCCACGGGCGGCACCCAATTCAAATTGGAAGTATAGAAAATAATGCGACCTAGCGTGGTGCTCGAACCCAGACGTTAGCAATCAAACTCTATACCATCTATGCGCCACCCGAACAAAAATAGATTAAAGGTTAAAGAGTGTAGAGTATTTGATTTGGCTAAGACGAAATTTGGCTTATAAGTTTTCAGTTAAATATATGCAACATAGTTTTTATATGAATAAGCTACACACATTTTAAAATAATTTCCATACCCATTTTTTAGAGAAGAGATGAATCTCCTTGAAAAGATAAAAGTGGAAGAACAATATTGAAAAAGAGGTTTAACGATTGCTTCATAAATTTTAATTGCAGTTTGAATTTAATATATGTAAAATCTGCGCCAAATAACTGCATTGCAATTTTGCAGTCAGTTCCAAAGGAGCCTCCATAACGGAAGAGAAAAATATAGGATTTGTAGCTGTGAATATTTTCTAAAAAATAAGTTTTGACCTTTACGTTGTTGTTTGCATACATTGTTTCAATCCATAAAAATAAATATACTTAAAAACGTTACCCACGAGTGAATGATTGAAAACGACAATAAAAATGTAATACAAATTTCGTCCCTTTGCTCCTATTTACATAGGTAACTTATCCATCACGCCGGCCGCCGGGCGGTAAGAGTCCGATGAATTTCATTGTACCGAGACCTAAGCGCTAAGCTAACAAATGTCCAAGACCTTTATTAAAATTAAAAATGATTATTGTTCTAAAACTTACCAAAGAATGATCCGTCCAACCCTCAAGACAAGTGATAGTTATTTGCATTATTTGTTAAGTACCTACCTAGATCGTTGAGATAAATAAAAAAATCATTTTTCTGAAACCTCTTTAGAAAACAAGAGGTTTATAACTTTATCGAATAATACCTACATAATATAAAATAATAGAAGACGCCCGCACCTGGAACTGGAAAGCAACACAAATACTAACTACACTTCACTTACATGAGACTATGCTTTATAAGCTAGCCCACACCTGAAAAATAAATGAGAATCTTTTAAATTTAACAGAAACAATAATCAATCTAAATTTTGTCATATGTACTTGCATCTAATTAATTTTCAATCCTTTTCAGAAGGGAATCGAAACCAGTCACAATAGAGTTCTCTAGTTTGCGCTCAACCCTTACCAATGAAGATTGAATAAAATCTACACGATTTTTATTATCCTCTGAAGAACCATTTAAATCGACAAAATTCTCGAAATCTGGAGCTTTAGCAATAATTTCTTTAGTCAAAGAGATATCATCAATGGTGAAAAATTCTTCTTGTTTATCGATGTTAGTTTCTCGGGCTACTGTTGCCATACTTCTTTCTGTTTGATCATTATTTTGAAAAGATTCAAGTTTTTCGGATTGCAGAACATTTCGGCAGGCCGACGATTTTATAACATCAACGTATCTTGTATATAAATTTAAGTATTCGTTTCTTATTTCATGATATTGTTTAATTTTTTCTTCAACAATTTGACGAATGTGGTTTTCCTCTTCCTTGAAACGTTTATAGGCTTCGAGCTGAACGATATAGTTAATGTCATTCATTTCACTATGATCTTCCATAGCTTATTGATAAATTTATTTTGTTTTTTTTTTTAATATTTAGTAAGAAAAAAAACAAATTTATGAATACAGACAAATCTCCGAAGTTTAAACTTTAATTTAAATTTTTAAATAAATCTTCAACCATCAGGCGACAGAATAGACAAAGGGAACCATAGAAAATATAAACGTAGATAACAAACTACGAAAGTGACGTCTTACATCAATTTTTTATTCTTTATTGAGTGGATTGCTCGATATGAAGTTGAGTTGAAATCATGGTGAAATTATAATACAAAAAAAAACATCTCGAATTTGTTACAAAACCAATTTTAATTAAAAACCAAAGTTTCCTACTAGACATGCCCAATCCCGCAAGGGTAAATGACTTTCACCTACAAAAATCTATTCACCATCAAAATATGCGCGAATAAATTTGCTTATCCGTGTGTCCGTTTCCTGTCAAAATAAAATTAATCGCAATCGTACGGAATCGAAGATATGAATGTGTAATGCCGGATTTACACGACTGCCAAATTGGCAGTATTACTGTCAAAATCTTGGCATTATTTTATTTGTAATGTAAATGGTAGAAAATGTGGCAGTATATTTGTCATTAAAAAATTGACTGCCAGAATTTTCGTTGTAGCATTATACTGACATTTTATCTGTCATTATTTTAGCTTTTTGCCTTTTCCATAAAACGAAACGAACATAGCCTGAACCAAATAGCTCTAAGCAGATTGATTGGTGACCACAATATACAAACATCGGCTGTAGAAATTGTATGTCGTTTTCTTCTTGCCAACAGGGATTTTGATCCTGGATTTATTCCAGGCAAAAACAATAAGAGAAATGTTGAATAGTGACTTTGAAGCAAATGTAGCTTTACTTTCGTCCCTGATCAAAAAAAATCGATAATAATTAGGTGAAAAAAACGCTAAAACTGATCCGGGATCTCAAAATGGATCCATTTTTTTGGTTTAAAACAAATCGTCATTAACTTTTCACCGCACTAGTGTCAACAATGTTATTTTTTCCTCTTTCTTATTAAATTGCATTCCAAAGTTAACTATCTGATTTAAATTATTCGTTGGGTGTACACTTTTATTATTTTGACGTTTTTCTTTGATGTGTCAAATAAATTTAGCTCTTTTTTACAAGGGATACACAAGACACATCCTATGAAAAGAAATATACATATATATCTTTTAATTCTTTGTACACAACACGACAAAACTTATCATAAATTCATAAATTATAACATTATATCGAAAATTACAAATCAAATCAGTTCACTACTCTATCTAGTTTTTCCGATTTAGTTTTGGTTCATGTCATAGTCGTCGAAAAATTAGTTCTTCTTACCGTTCGTGCCAAAAAAAAAACACTGAAGATAGATTTTTTTTTTTAAACAAATATACACTTTACTTTAAAATGACTCGGAATTTCGATCATTTGTTCAAGCTGTTAATTATAGGCGACAGTGGTAAGATAGGAAACAAATTTTGTTAAGTTTATGTTTTTTGTTTGTACAACCACGGAGCGAGAGCCTCCCCTATTTTGTTCTGTTAGTTTTGAGTCTAATATTTGTATTTAATTATCGCTCACTGCTAAGAGAGCTTTACTAATAAACTTGTGATTAATTAATTAAAAAAAAAAGTCCTTATGCTAGAAAAGTATGATATCATTCTATTGCTTTTGTCACTTAGTATTTATCTGTCTTGATCTCCTACTGGCATCCCGACTAATCAGTGCATACAATCTATAATAAGTTTATTCTTCTTGTTCTAGGGGTTGGAAAGTCATCGTTGCTAATCCGATTTTCAGATGATACATTCTGCGGAAGCTACATAACAACGATTGGAGTGGATTTTAAAATTCGCACTGTCGTTATCGACGGACAGCGAGTTAAGCTTCAAATTTGGGACACTGCTGGACAGGAAAGGTTTCGCACAATTACTAGCACATATTACAGAGGTACACATGGTGTTATCATCGTTTACGATGTAATGAACGGTGAATCGTTTGCCAATGTCAGAAGATGGCTAGATGAAATCAGTAATTACTGTGACGTAGTTAATAAAGTTTTAGGTGAGTTTTTAAGTTAAACAATTGCTTATTTTATTTATCTAAGGTTTACGGAAGTAGACTCTTTTTTATCTTTATCTATGACTCCTATTACTTTACAAAAATGATTAATTCATAACTACAGGATGTTCGAACTAAAATGTGTTGTTTAGGAATTGTCCGAGTTTTTTAAAGTTTGTCGGATGATTTTTTAATATAAATTTCATTGTATTAGAGTTTGAATATGTAATATAAAATACCTATAGGAATGAATACCTATTTGTTTACACAGTAGATCACAAAATTAGTGCTTTTACATCATTATAACCCACGGATGACCTTCTCTTAAATAAATAAATAAATCGTACTTTTATAGTTTATAAAGAAAAGAAAATGCACGACTTGATCGCACGTACTTGCTCCTATGTTCGATCACATCTTAAGCACAAGATTTTTAGTAGAAACAGCTCAATATGTTTTTAGTCTTTTTTACTTAATTGTATATATAAATTTTTTTTAAAAAATGTTTTAGTATGATAACTTAATGTATTGTAAAAACTGAATTTCAAAAAAAAATCGTCCACCCATTTTCAAAATATTGAATTAAAAAAATATATATACAGTGAACATTGGAAAACGTGAACTAATTAAAACCGAGGTTGTTCATGTTTTTGAGATTGTTCATGTTTTGGAATGCAACATTTTATGATTTAAATTGTATTCCTACCGTATTCTTACTATTGCTCTTAAAATAAAAAAACATTTTCATTATTTTTGCTTGAATTCATTAATATTTTAACATATTCACATTAGAACGTTTTAAATATGTATATTATGGGATCCGCTGAAGTTGTAAAAATTAATTCAGTGCATTTTTATGTAGAAATGTTGAATAAAATTCTGTTCACGTTTTAGAGCTTTTAGATTTGTTCACGTTTTAGAGCACTCAATGTAAAAAATACAGTGTTCACGTTTTGGCGTAGTTCACATGTTGGAGGTTCACGTTTTCCAATGTTCATTGTATTTTTTTTTTTTCAAAAATCCAAACAAATATTTTTCGAAAATAATTAATTATGTCCAACAATCGCGAAAACCTTAAAAGTTATATTTTTCGAAATGTTTGGTATGCAGTATTATTTAGAATTCAAAGGACCTCCTACATAATCCAATGAGCCGTTTATGAGAATTACCGTTAATAACAAAATGCATATGTAAAAAAATGTTTTAACCAAAATGTAGACATATTTTTGTTATCAAAATCGTTAGAGCCGTTTTCGAGACAATTAAGATGGTAGAACAAATTGTATGGCTGTTACCATTAATTTTGGCCCAAAAAAAACATTCAAAAATCTATTTTAGACACATCACCTAAACCGCTTTTTACACCAAGTTTGAAGAAAATCGCTTCAGCCGCTTAGGATTTAGAGCGTTGTACAGACAGACGGAATTGTGGTACCCACTTTGTTGGTGTTCTCTATCATCGTAATGTCAAATGTGATTCAAATCTCGAGTTCGATTTTTTTCCAGATGCAAAACTTGCAAGCAAATGGTTTTAAGTATACCTCTATTTAAAAAGAAAATATTTTTTTTTTGAAAACCAAAACCCTTTGGCTTGAAATATTCAAGCTAACATCTGATTATCGTCGCTTATTAATTCTAAGTCATCATATGCTCTAACAGCATATCTGTACTCAACGCCATAAAAAACCCCAACAACAACACCGAACTCATATCTGAAATAAGATATCAACTCACCAAATCACCCTACAACATTAAGCTAATGTGGACTCTCGGGCACGTTGGAATTCAGGGAAACGAATTTGCTGACATAGCTGCCAACTCGGCAAAAAAATCTCCAGTATACAGCTTCAACATCTTCACCAAATTAGACTTGCTTAAACAAATTCAAAAAATATCAAAAGCAAATATTATACACGACTGGAGTCTCTACCACCACCACTATAAAAAAACCAACCCCAAAAAACTCATCCCAGTATACCCAACAAACGTACCCAAACACAAAATATCTAATTTTGTACGTCTACGCCTTGGACATACCTCAACCACTCACGAGCATCTTCTCAAGAAAAACACCCCACCAAATTGTTCAACCTGCAAAACAAGATTGGACCTAACCCATATACTAGAAACCCATACTCAAGAAAATATTAGATAACAAATCAATTTATGAAGTTCTCCAAAACCCTAGCTCTGCAAACATTGAAAAAATATTAGATTTTATCTCCAAATCCAACATTTTTATATAATTTATCTAAATAGAGCCAATAGTCTCTGCATCTAGGCTCGTTAATCCTAATTACCATGTAATTTTAATTGCGTGTTAATAAATAATAATAATAATAATTCTAAGTCTATCTCTAATACCAGATAGTTTTATGAATGTGCAATTTTTTGTACAGAAAATTAAATATTACAAAAAATATTTAGCTTATTTAAGTCGGGTACATTAAGCCTAATATAAAAGTTTAAACTATTATGATTGTTAATTAATTTAAAAAAAATTATATACCTAGGAAGGTTGTTTTTATAATAAAAATTCTATATACTTCGGAAATCAATCAGCCAATTAGAACCGGACTTGTTGAAAAATAATATTTTTTTTGCAGTTGGAAATAAAGACGACGATCCAGATCATAAAGTTGTTATAACCGAGGATGCACAGCGCTTTGCTCGACAAATGGACATTGAGCTGTTCGAAACTTCAGCAAAGGATAACAAAAACGTCGAAGAAATGTTTTTATCGATCACCAGACAGGTTCTCAATCATAAATTTAAACAGACCCCACCATCCAACGAAACGATAAGTGTTAGAAAGCCAGCTAACAGTAAGAGAAGTCGGAGCAGATGCTGCTAGCTTTTGATGAACTCATTTAATGGAAAACAAAAATTGTATTAATTATTTTTTTGTTACTTTTGCTCAAAATTCGTGTTGTTTTTTTTTTCTTTTTCTTTTCGTTGGTTCATATCAAAAAAATAATTACATTTCACTCACAATTTGTATCCTTTTATAATATGTCGTCGCAGTCATAGTAATTTTTTTCAGAATATTAAAAGTATGAAGAAGACAAAAAGTTTTTAATATTCAACACACACATTTATACATAAACAAACAAAAAAAAAAACAAATCAAAATCGAGAAAGCATAACTTCTAAAAATAATTAATAAATTTATTATTCTGTTAATATCAATAATTTGTGTTAAAAACAAAAACAACAACTACATATAAAAAAGATACAAACGGAGTCCCAATTAAACGACGACGTGTTTTTTACAATTTTATATGCATTCTTTTATGTTTAGCCAAAAATATTTTTACAAAGATTTTGTAATTAATTAAGGATGGAAAATAATAATAATAATAATTCTGAATGAAATACATAATTTATAATCTTAGAAATTCTTTCTGTGTAAAACTGTTAAACGATATCAAATTGTTTAATTTACATTTATTGCGAGAATAAAATCATTAGGTGCTTTCATCAACGCACGTTTGCTTAGGTCTAGCCAAAGTGCGACAGCATTCAGAACTGCAAGAGTGTTAAACATTTGAAAATAAAATAAGCTAAACTACTGCATCTTTGGTGATGGCTGGGGTATAAAATGTTAAACGTACACGCAAATGAATGTACATGTGCATGTTACCCAATGATTTGTCCCCAATCCGTTGTTTAATGTCACACAGGGTAAACCAAGTTAAATGTATCATAGAATGGTGTCCAATCACGTTCTTGTATTTATTAATACAAGGCAAGGCGTACTATGCATGTAAGCAAACGATAGTATCTATTTAAGTTATCTTGTTCGCAAAGATAACGCATTCGTTTTACTTGAATGAGATCTCATATATCTACAGACCTAATGTCGATTTCGTTAATCGTTCAATAAAAACATCGATCTGCCGTCGATCGATTCGTTTCAAATTAAAACCAATTTTTTTTGGGAAAAACAGATCCGTATTGAATCTCCTTTTGGAGGCGGATTCAAAAAAGATTTGTCCACAGATTCTTACACACACTACAATATTTGTTTTGAAGTTTCTCAACTGTTGAGTTGCCAATTAATTTTTATTTTGTGGTAGTGAACAGAAAAAATAAATTAATATTATTAAAAAATAAAAATATTATTAAAAACTTCTTGGAAACAAATAATAAAAAAGTGCTAGTGGATTTAAGAATTCCCCCTCGGCGGAACCAGAAAATAAAAACGAAATAATGGTGTATTAACGAATTGAAGATTTTTTTTTTTTTTGAGAGTTGCCAAGCGACACACACAGTCACAAAAAGAGATTAGATCCGTAAGCGTTCGTTTCAAAGCAAAAAAAATATTGGTTTTAGTAGCGAATCCTATTTATTGAAACGAAATCGACATACGAAATACGAATAAACGAGCAATACTATATACAAAACTTGAATTTTCTTGCTTAATATTTTTTTTTTTTGAAGAAATCATTTTAAGATTGAGATTAACATAGCGTCAGCGGTTATCAAGATTAAAGATGTTAGCTACAGAAGAAAGTTCGTACGATTCAGTCGTGCATTTTATTTGAATCGATAGTAGTAGAAAAGAATTAAAAAGAGAGTATTTACATGTCACCACTTTGATATTAAAATTCTGAAGCGAAATGAAAAATATAGTCAATGAAAGTAACCATTAAATATCACTTGTGACCGACCGAAGTTCGATTTCTAGCCGAAGCCGAATATTCGGTTGAACAAAAACCTTCGGCCGGAGCTTTTTAACAACTTAAAAGAATTTCCGTTTAAGATTGACTAAAAGTGAAATAAAAATATTATTTTTTGGAAGTTGCATCCAATAAACAATATAACGGGATAAATTAACTTTTTAAAAATAAAAACAAATTAAACTAATATCAATTTTTATATTTTATTGAAATAGTTCAAAACAAAACAACAAATAGCTCATACGTTTTTTGTTAACTGGAAACACTAGTGGGAGGAGGAGATAAATATTTTAAAGCAATTGGCCGTAGATAAATGTATGGGTTAGAAGACCAATATTCCTATACATCAGCATTCCTAAAAAGCAAAGGTTCTCTAAAGAAACATATTGTTGAGAGCAAGGACAATTATACTGCTTAGGCACCACTGCCATATTAAATTACCATCTTGATAGTCTACATTAAAAACTTGATTTAGTCTCTTCTTGCAGTTAACGGCTTAACCGTTTGTAAAAATATAATTTATTGTTTTCTTGTATGACCCAAGGTCATAACATATATATGATGGTCTTCAAATGTAAGATGATCAAGTCGAAAATTCGCCAGAAAATAAAACAAAGGTTTAGCCGAATGTGAACCGAAGCTTCAGTCTGACACTAAATATCGCAGAAGAAAAGGGCAAATTCCTAAACGCAAATCTTTCGCAAAATATGCTAAGCAAACTGTCGCTAAAAGCAAAAATAAAAATCCCTGCAATGCATACTATCCCAAAACGCAGGTCATTATTTTTCTTGCGCAAAAAACAGTAAATTTGTGCAAGTTTAAAAAAAAAATTATATTGCGAACTTCAATTGCTTTTCAATTTTAACAGGATTCGTACAACAAAATTGATTTATGCTTTTAGATCCAAACAAAACTTAATTTGCCAGATACAAAGTATGCGCATGGGAATAACATTAATAAGACATTTGGGACTACTTACACAAAACAGTGTTTCTTGGATATAACATCAGTCCAATCATCGTATAAGTTTGAAAAGCGACATCGCACTGTTTATTTTGTTCATGTTATCCGTTTTCGCAAAGAAAATCGCTTACATGCACTGCGCATGTATAGTTGAGACAAACAAACGCAGCATTTTCATCAATTAAATTAATAAAATTAATTATCAGGTGATTTTTTTTAGCTGGTAACTTTAGAGAAAAAATTGTCCCTTCACGAGATTGTATTTTGTCGGAACTAGCCTATCAATCGAAACAACTTTATATACCATGTAAAGATCGGAATCGGCGGACATAAAAAATGTAAGAGAAATACCGTTGGGCTATGTTTGATTTTCAATGAAACTATCTAAACAAACGTTAAGTTTAAAGCAATTTTTTTTTGGGAAATTATGACTCACAAATTGTTCTGATAAATAATACATTATATAAAATCAAAGGTCTATTTTGTGTTTATTCTACAACCAGGTACCGAAAGGAAAAACAAAAAGTTTAAAAACGAATTTCTAAAAGTTATATAACAAACCACACATCTGAAAACTATTGTAATATTTGCTTGAAAGACACAAATTATTTCTGTAGTTAACGAACTTTTATTTTAACATAAATTAATCGGCTAGGTCCATAAAGTAGATCTTTTATAAAGCCACCTTGCTTGCTAAAGTGTAAAATTTATATTTTCAACTGAATTTATTGTTTTTTTTTTTTGTTAATTCTTTATGAGAATTTACAGAATTATTTCTAGAATAATTTTTTAATAAAATCTATCCAAGAATGTTATGTTTTTCAAAATCCGGTATAGAGAACACAAACGCAAGACATCCAAATCGGATGAGTGTCCCATGCGTCAGAATAGCTGAACCTTCCCAACATCCGTTAATCATTGGTGATGCAGGAGCATTGCTACATTTGCAATCAGGCTTAATAGGCCCAGTCATTCTGAAAGAAGAGATTAAACAAAAACTTATTTATGAAAAAAAAAAAAAAAACTGGCGCACATATCAATCAATATACATATATTCAGTTCATTCACACATTTATTTTAAGCAATATGGAAAAACTATCTGTTGTTGTAACCCGTGCGCAAAAGCTATCTAGAGTTATCCCAAAAATTTTAATATAAAATTTAACTAACTATCCGACGAAAAATATATACAACATCTGACTGCAAACCTACTTTGATGAGTTTTGTTCTCGGTTTCTACTACTTTCAACTAACCTATCCGAATCTAATAAATGAGTGAACGCTCTCATAAGCAGCTAAGAAGTCACAATTTAAAAAAAGTTTAATGTTTGTTGATTAAAGTTGAATATTATTGAATAATATAAAAGTGCTTAGAAAAGCAAGTAGTATGGATTCATACAAAAATTGAATATAACTACATATTCATCATAAACATAGGTACATACATACATATGTACGTATGCAGGACGTTAGGTAAAGTAAAGCTCGTGGTGACCAGCAACTAGACTGAACTTGTTTGTAAAGAGCTTTTTACTTCATCGAAAGGAAATTCTTACCCTCTGACCAAAGGACTATTTAAATCTATATAATGTATTCACTCGAACAACTCCTACAAAACGCTTTAAATAAGCTAACAAATTGGGCAGAAGGGCGTGGCCTAGGATTCAACCCTCAGAAAACGGAACTTGTCCTATTTATACAAAATTCCTCAAGTAGATCCTCTTACTTTCAAATGTACTCCACTAGCTTTCTCAGATAAAGCAAAATGCTTGGATCTTATTTTAGATAAAAAAATAAGTTGAAAACCTAATATAGAAGAAAGAGTTAAAAAAGCCACAGTGGCACTCTTCTCATGCAAAAAAGCCCGTATTACTCACTGGCTACATACTTTGGTAATCAGACTGATTCATACCTATGGTGTAACAGCATGGTAGGCCGCTGTAGAAAAACGCTGCAAATTGTGACAATCTGAGCAAAGTCCAACGATCAGCTTCAATGAGTATAAGTGGAGCATTAAGAACAACCCCCTCTGCCGCGCTAGACGTTTTACACCATCTACTAACAGTCGATATATTCAGCAAACAGATAGCAGCGAGACAAACTCCATAACTGCTCTCAACTGCCGTCCATCTCTTATGAAGATGGTGCAGTAGTTCAATATTCACTTATGTTCGGAGCCAGGCCTTTTGCAAGGCTGATGAACTTGCCAAAAGTGGACCGACACTAGCTTTATTACCTGACAAGGCAATTATAGGTCCAATATACTTATCACTACATAAAAGTTTATGCTGAAACAAGATGCTTTACAAAGATGGAAAAATACAACCATCTGTCTGATGACAAACCAGTTCTGGTCAAAACTTGATCTGAAACGCTCCAACTGCAAGCAAGCAAATTGCACATCAGTTCCGTAATTTGTGTCATAACCGGACACTGACTCATAGGCGAGCACGCAAATAAGCTTGGGGTTTCTCCAAACGATTTTTGCAAAAGCTGCATGGACGAAGAACAGGTGAAATCTACTCCTCATCTTCTGTGTACATGCCCTGCTCTATTTCAGAGACTCTAGCTCCATCTTGGAAACTTTTTCTGCAATGATTTCAGCGATCTATACAAGATAGACATCTACAGTCTCTTGCGCTTCATTGAAGAGCTCCAAATGGTTCAACGAATAGGGAGATTATCTCAGGATTCATATGGTATCACAAGGGACCAACTCTGGTCTAAGTGTGACAGCTGCAACGCTGGCAGCCATTTCAACCTAACCTAACCTAACCAACCACTCGAATGCAAAATGTTGATATGTGTATGTGTGTGCATAATTTTGAATTTCGACTGTAACCGAACAATTCAAAAAAAATTATAGCCCTATATAAATAAAGTCTGACTCATTATACATTTTTTTTTTGAATCAACAATCGTTTAAGATGCTTAAAGTAATTTTAATTAATATAAGTAGCGTACTCACCTTGCATTCTCGTCAAGAACATAGTTTTTACGTTTTATTCCTCTTCGCTTATCCAGAATTTCCTGTATCTGCTTATGTAGATCCGTTGTCATATTCTTGTATTGCTTTGGTGGCGACGGTTCAACCTCTCTAAAGTCACAAGTGTATAATTGTCCATTAACTTCAGTACCATATTCTGAATAGTTTATCAGTTCGTAATGTTTGCTTAAATTATCATAGAATATACAGGCATGTTTCGGAGACACTCGTCTACATTGACCTATTCTGTCTAAACACAAATTGCTACTGCTTCCACTACCAACGCTAAAACTTCTATACTGCATAAAAATCGAATCATTCAAATCGATTTTTGTAAACCATTTGTCTTCTTCCAACAAATTACCCAATGGAGTTAGAACAGCACGAGTTCTAATCTGTGATCTGGCAATCTGCGGCTCAAGCCTAATTGCAATTTCCAATGATTTTTCCATGTCGGTTTTTTGTTTTGGTTTGTAATTTTCATACTTATCAATGTCGGCAAGATTCTTCTCTTCCGTAAACATTATAGACAAACGGTGCAGGTCTTCTGGACAAAGAATTTGACTGGGCAGAACCGTAGGTGCATTTTCATTATCACGTATGAGCTCACGAATTCGTTTTGCTGCTGATCTATTTTGGTATTGAACCACCAAATCGGTATTGTCTGTAATAATTTGCTGTAGCCGCTGGAAGGCTAGCTTCTTAATAATATCCACGTCAAGGTACTTAAGTTCATAGTCTATTTTAGCATCTGTCAGTTCTTTCATTCCTTCAGTGGTTTTAATCTTTTTTTCAATAGATTGTAAGTCATCTGTTTCAGATGAATCCGCATCATCGTCTTCAGAATCGCTTTCGTCTTCTTTCACTTGTTTTTTAATAATCTTTTTCGTTGGTTTCTTATTATCTTTTGTGTTGTTGTTTTCCTTATTGCTAGCAGTGCTTTCTGAATTATTTTCCGATTCCTCATCAAAACCCAACAAATCCTCTGAATTGGTTGTAATTTGAACTTCTCGAAGTTTTTCTCGCGCAGCTTTCATCGCCTCCAATTGTTCTCTGACGCTATCGGCTACATTTTGCATAATTTTATCAGATTCCAAACAAATAGCGTCTGGCATGGGTTGTGATATTCTTTTCCGACGATAAACATTGGAACATCTGTAGGCATCACGAAGCGAAGGTAAAAGCTTTGGTGGATTATCATACAGATATTGAATCATTGGTGGTATTTTGATGGAGTCTACTAATTGTGAACGTGCTAATTTAATTCGGAATGGTGGATTGCGTGTATGGACACGGCGAAAAAATTCAGTTTTTACAACTTCATGGTCAAAAGGAGTTGAGAATTTATTCCACAGTTTAACTCGCTCAGTTGCTGAAATACTATCCAGCATATGCCAATCCTGAGAGGAGTTATGTTGATTTTAATTTCGAATGTAAGAAAACGAAAAAAAACTTACGGCAAAGGTCTCTGGGTGGTTTGGACACATCCACAATCCAGCGGGTAGTACTGTCATTGGTGGATCAAGGCAGTCTTGATGGTAAAATAAGGAGCAGTAGTCACATGACACTAGAGGTGCTTTCTTGCAGGATTTTCGACAGTAAAAACAAGTTTTCGCCGGCAGCGGCACTAATCCCTGAGAATCTAACTCGTTGGGCTTGGAGTTTCGGCGAACACCAGGCTTTTTACTAGCGCCATTTTTGATTGGTTCAACTATGGAAAAATATTCGTAACATCAGCTTGTTTAGATTAATAAAGTAAATGGTGTAACGCAGAAAAAAACGTGAGTCTGCACATGAGTTGATACTATCACATCTACTTAAGAAAAGTGTGCAGTCTTGCTGCATTTACAAATAATATAATAACGGCCTAGCATCTCTTTATGGATATAAAAGCCAATATTAAACATGACAAAGATTATTGTGTCAAGCACATCTTTTTACATGCAACCATATTTTGTATTCGATAATGATGATGTCCAGCACAATTAATGAACTGATTTTTTTTATAAAAATCGTTGGAGCCGTTTTTGAGAAAAATGAGATTTTTGTTTTTGGTCGAAAAAAAATTAATGGGAGTTACTGTTATTTGTCATCTTAAAAAAAATGAAAAAAAACGTGGGGGCATATTAGCGAAAAAACAATTATGTATTAAGTTTGAAGCAAATCTATCTAACTGGCTGTAGACTCGAGGACAGACAGACCTATAATCGCAAGTACAAAATTTTGGTAGCGAATTGTATTTTTCCTTTACTTTCTTGCCTCGAAAACAAAGTGGCATAGTAGGTATCTTTATATAAAAGTGAAAATGCAGTTCCTAATGTGGTTCACTCGATAACAATTGACTGAGCTAAATTAGGAACTCCGTAGCCAGTGGTAAAACTGTGAAATAGCGGTCCAAAGGCTTAGTTTTATATGGTTTTGGCTTAGAAAGAGACCTGTCTTTATATATAATCAATAACTCGTTTGATTATTTAAAAAACTAGAAAAACTAGTGTGATACACTACCATTTTTATATTAGGCATCGTTTTAAATTAAAAAAAAAAAACAAAACTTACTTTTATCGTTTCCTGGAAACTGCGTATGAATCTCGAGTTCTTTTGGCAACTCAAATTGTTTCGGATTCAGAGTACTAGCTGCTTTGATGAGTTCTTCAAGTGGGTTCAGTTTCTTGTTTGCCTCTATGGTCTTGGCAATTGCCAAAGAAATTTTTTCCGATGCAGAAGCAATTTTCTCCGAACCGCTCATCGTTAACGATTCACTAGAAATAGAAGTGCGACTGCTACTGCGATTGCGTAGGGAACGTATTTTTGGTGGAACAGCCTCTAGATCGGGTGTACTTGGTCGCGACTGTTCAGACTGTTCGGTTCCCATGAGTTTATGACCTACAGTTGCTCGCTCAACAGAACTGGCTTTTGAGGACATAGGCTTGGAGGTCATGCGGCAATTGTGGCATAACCATTGTCCACTGGGTATGTCTTCTTCATTTAGTGGAGGATCGCTGGAAATAATTGAAAACAATTCAGTTGCCAAGCCTCCCAACATAGTTTGCCTACACGACTACAAATCTACTCACTGGCATTGCAAATGAAAGCTTGATGGACACCTATCACAACACAGAAGATTGCCACCTTCGTTGCAAGCATCACACGAATCATGATTATGCCCACGTCCCGGCCGTCGATAGTACGGATGCTTGGTCACACTTGGCTTCTGTACAACTTTAACATCTTCCTCTGGTGGAGGTGGTTTAATAAGAATTTGGATTTGCTAAATGGCATTTAAAAAAAAAAAAGTGTTACTGTACTAGGACCATAGCTTTTCAAATCCCATATTATAGGTACATACTTCCATTATAGAATTTGATGTGGTTGGCTCGTGTTCCATCTTCGACATTGTAATAACTGTATTGATTTTTATTTTACTATTTGTCAATTGCTATTTGTTTCGTATTCGCTAAAATCTTGAATTTGAGTTTTGATATTTCCAACTTGAATATAAAAAGTACCAATTTGGAGGCAAAGCTATTTGCCGTTTCTTGGGTTGTGTTTGTTTTGTTTGATGTTTTTTTTAAAGAAAAATGTAGAGTTGTTCAGACGACGATTCCACAGACAATCTCGTTGTCTATCTATCTACGTATATCTGATATCTATATCATGACATATTGCAGGTAAAATCATTTCAACATATATTTCGTAACTTGATTACACCAGAAGGCTGGAGTTTGGTAAATAATAGGGGTATTCACGATCTGATGCAACAAAAAGGTGTAAAATTGCGAAATTTAGTTTTTTCTCTAAATCGTGAACCACCTTTTCTATTCTGTTGCAACTCTGGAGTAAAAATGCAAAATCTGTTTGAACACAAACATTTCTGACAGAAAATCACAGCTGCCAAACTGTCAACGATAATTTGCAAATTTTGCACCATTGTATTTTTCTGTTGCAATAGTGTTAGGGTATAGCAAAAGTGCAAGAGTGTTGTAAAATTTTAGTCAGTATAAGTTGTTGTTGTGGTGCAAAAAAAAGCTGCACTTTTGCTTTTTTTTAATGATACTAGACCAGTTCAACCGGATTGTGAATACCCCTAATGTTTGATATTGCACGATTTAGCGATCAGATTACGAAACATCATCCCATTTTCCATAATAGTCCAAGTTCTCGCATGTGTCAAAATCTGAAACATTGGTATGTGCATGATTAAAAAAACAGAGACCTTTGCTTGAGATGTTTTTATATTTAAGTGGCATAATGACTATCGATTTTTGACAATTTATATTATTTGTAATAAATATGTACGTTTTCTTGAGAAGATAAAAAAGTGGAGTTTCTAGAGTAAACAAAACAAAATTAGGTTTTAAATTACATATGTAACATACTATTTATCGACACGAATCCAATTCCAAATACAATAAAGTAAACAATTGGTTTTAGGAGGGCGGAAACGTTCGAATGTAAACAAAATCTCTGCGGCCAACGATTTGAAGACATCTGTTGACGTTTTGTTTTTAAATTTTCGTGGATATTTGATTTTGAAGTTTTTCAATTCGAATTGAATTGGGTTTTTCTATTAATGAAATCGAAATAAAGTAATCTCTGTAGGAGATTTCTGAAGGCAATTACTAGAAAACGCCTAAAAAAATCTCCAACAACTAGTTTCCCTCTATGAAAGAGGTCATACCTAAATTTTCTACATCCAAGTACATTGGTTACGTTCACTTAATTAATATCACCAATCTGGGGCCCAATTCCGCAAGAGTGAATGCTTTTCCGTGCAAAAAAATTATTCCCCTTCAAAATATGCGTGAATAAAATTGCCTATCTGTGTACACGTTATCTGTCAAAAAAATATGCATCACATCCTTGCGGAATCAGAAAAATGTATGTGTACACAGAGAAAACTCACGCTTGCGGAATTGGGCCCCAGGAATAACTTTCTGTTGTTTTAATGCGTGCAAAAGCACAACTAATGAAAAAATAGCTGTTCTCATGAAAGCTACCTTGAGTTATCCCAAAAAATTTGGAATAACTAGCTATCCGAGAACAAATGTATAGCACAGCTGATTGCAAAATTAATTCATTTGGTATGCTTTTTGTTCTGATTTTTTGACAGTTTTCAGCTAACCTATAGGGCTTTTAACCAGGCTATCTCTTTCTAAAGTGTCCCATGCCTTTCTCTATACATCTAGTGACACTTTGAGGAAAAAGAAAACAATTTGATATAGATAATCCAACAATGTTTTAACTCAAAATGATTTATCTGCCATTTGTTTTGCCATTGACGTATTCCGCCAGTACCCTATTTGATTCGTAAGTAAGTGAACGCCGGGCTTGTAATGATTTTGTTTTATGCTGTGAAGTCTGGCGATATGTCATAAGTCCCTTCTCTGCGTGTTAAATATTTGGAACTCTGTGGTTAAGTTGATGTTGAAGTTTGAAATGACATTTCTTCGAGTCCAAGTATTTCCCTGTTTATTTAAATACATTACTTTAAAAAACCATTTCATTTGTACAGTTAGAAACGCCAGTAACTACAAACGAAACCTTCTCTCCGTTCTACCCCGAGACAACCTTGTTTTCGTATTCAAACAGAAAGTTGTTGAGGATGAAAATCACCTCTGCCCGGCTGAGTGGAAGAGGCTCAGAGAACAACTCTGTGCTGAAAGCAGAAATATTCATTTGCAGAACGTCGATGCACTTATCCTTGGCCAATTAAAAAATATCGAAGATCTTTCAATTGCCAAGAACTACATTCAATTTCTTGAAAGCCAAGGAATCCAACCAAACAATGCCACCCTAGGTAAGCTACTCAGAACCTACTATTTGGCAGGGAAAGCTAATAAGTTATCCGAATCGGATGAAATGGAAATTTTAAAAATCTGCAATAAAATCCGTGCCGAAAGCGATGCCTTGGATGCTGTCACATGTGAAAATGTAATTCATGGCCTCCTAGTGACACCACATTGGAAGGATTGTGTAGATATTTTTAAAATAATTAGGTTATCGGCATCTCCTACGAACCATGTGTATAGTTCAATTATTAGCAAAGCTTTTATATCCAACGAAGTGCAACTTGGATGGGCATTTCTCGAAGAGATGGCAGAAGCTGGCAAACAGCCAACATGTGAGATATTTACGTCCTATATCCAATATGCCTCTATGGAGCCTCAGACATTTGTTGAAAATATAGAAAAGCTTTTCAAATTCCTTGGAAAACATGAGATTCTGGTTAGCGAAGATGTGGTCGAACAGCTGAAAGGTAGTCTAGAAAAACTTAGTCACAGTGTCAGCATATCTAGTTTGAACTCCAATGGCAAATGTATGAATTGCAAATCTTACATGAAAAACATTTCCATAAGTGATGAAGAATTCAATACCCTGAGTACTTCATTTTTGCAAAGTGTTCTGATACGAAAGGACATCTTTGTGAAATCCACACCGCAAGAAGTCGAGAACTTTACTAAGTTCATTGAGAAAACAGGACCTTATGACTGTGTCGTTGATGGTCTAAACGTAGCATATTCGTGCGGAACTAAGAAAAGCACTAATGTGTTTGCTAGTTTGGTAAGTAAAGATTTTGTTTACTTATCTAACAAAAATTGAGGTGTATTTTTAATAACTTCCCAGCTATCGTTAGTGGTGAAATACCTTAAGAGACAAAATAAACATATTTTAGTGTTAGGAAGAAAGCACATGGATCATTGGCCGAAAGAAAAAATGAATTACATTAAGAAAAATTCTTGCGTGTTTTTAGCGAACAATTTGTATAATCACTGTTTGATGTGTTGTTATTCAAGATTTATTAATTTTATTCCTTATCCATAGGAGTCAAGACGATCCATTTCTTTTATATGCTGCTATTAAAAGCGGCCAATCGACAGACTTTTTTTCCAGGGATTTGATGAGATCACATGCATTTCTGTTGGGCGGTGGATTAAAACACATATTCAAACGTTGGCAACAAGAGCATCAGTATTCACTGGTTACAGTTTCTGAAAAAGGAATTATCGTTAAGGTTAGCTATGATGATTTTTTATTCATATATAAAAATAGGAGCGTCTTCGGATAGTGTTCTTTTAACATTATTATTTTTCTATACCTTGAATATTGATAAATTCAAATTCGTACCATAGTCAAAATGTCTCACAAAAATAAAATAACAAACGGAAATGGCAAACTCTATATGTCTAGAACAAAATTTAAATATAGATTTTTCAATTTTTTGTCCTTTAGTTGTCCTATTGTTTTATTAAATCAATAGAATGCTTTTTTATTTCTCAAAACAGGGCAGTGGCTTATTTTTTTTTGTTCATCTTTTCCATTCTTTGATTTGGATTTTAATTCAATTTTTTTAAATCATTTATTCAGTTATATAATAAAAATAAACAAATAGTTTGTATTTGCATAATATTTGTTTTGTCTCAGGAACCAACCCGACACTTTAAATTCGCCCAAGAAGTTAACGATACTTGGCATCTGCCGTATAAAACCACCTACTCTCCAAACCCCGCAGAACTCCTAGATGTGCCCGAGAATTGGATATGTATTAAATTAAATAAATAAATGTTATTTTCTAGAGACATGTATTGTGTAATTATGAGTGAATGAAGTAGACGTAAATATAGTTTACATTATGTACTTGTACATAAGGAATATTGTACCATAATAAAACAATGTCTTATTTGGTATCAATTAATTGCAATTCTGAATCAAGATACAAATAGTAAAACAACCAATGAAAAGCTATTAAAATGTGAGGTGCTTTGTATTTAATTTTAAAAACGACCAACACTGGGCATAAAATAAAATACACGACTGGATCGCACGTACTTGCTCTTAAATTCGATCATAGATCATATCGTAAGCACAAGATTCTTAGTAGAAAAGGCTAAATATACTTTTAAAATCGTTTTTTTACTTAATCTTGTATACACAAGATTTCTTTAATGTTTTTTCTAAAAAAATGTTGGTATAACAATTTTAAGTATGTATTTAATAACATACATTAAAAAAAAACATTTTATAAAAAAATTTGATATTTTTTTAAGAAATCAAAAAAATTCTTTTCTTTCCTCCTGTATAAAAAAGTTTGATCGAAATCCGTTAAGCTGTTAATGAGAAAGTCTAAAATTAAAAATATATGGTTCTGTTGAGTACAAAAACAGTACACAGAATTTTTTTTATTAAAATCGTATATTACCTATTGTGCCCTATCAGGAATCCAGGAAATTATGTTTTCCACGGAATATTTTATTTCCTGGAAAATTTTCTTGTGATCGTGAATATCCCAGAGAATAATATCGCTCCAACAAAAAATCTTTTAAAATGACAGCAAAATTCCCTTGGAAAGCTTATTCCCGATACCAATAAATTCTGCGGGAAACTTTTGAACACATTCAGATTCCCAAGATTCGAACTGGAGAAAAATTTCCAGGGAAATTTTTATTAACGATAATCCCCATTATACTACTCCGTAGATGAATCTACAAAGTAGAGAAATATTAACAAACATTAATATAACAGAGAGAGACAAAGAAATGAAGAACACGCAACAGAAGAAACACATTTTAACAGAACGTTGTCAGTTTTGGACGCTCCCCCTTCCAAGTACTAACCACGCGCAACGATGTTCGATTCCGTTTATCAACAGGAAGCGATGTTTTCATTAAAGCTCAAAAAATTGATAACTAAGAGAATAGTTGTGGAGTTCTAAGATAGCTCGTAAATATGGTTTCCAATAGGGAAGGGTTTATAAAATTCAAAAAAGTTGTGAGATACCTATGTATACCAACAATTTTTTAATCATATTTGTGAAATGTGACAATATCGTTCAAATGGCTGGTGGGCCTTTGCATTTGACAGGTCCAATTTGTATAACCCTGGTGTAAGGATCACCCTGAATTTGAGCGATTGATATTGAGGTCGTTTATTAGAAAGCCCAATTTGAGACAATCACCTAGAACGCTTAAGTACCAAACCAAGTGAGGAAAATCGCCCCAGAGGCTTAGTCTGTAGATCGACTTACAGACAGAATTTCCTACAACCAAACATTCGACTGTTTTTAAACAATCGAATTCATTTTATATTTTACAAAGGAATGAATTACTACAAAAAAAATCGATCTGAAACCGATTTGAAATGGTTGTTAGGTGACATTAAATGATCGTACCGAATTAGTTGTTGTTGTATTTAACATATTTTGTAGTCCAATTTCGATATTTCTTAGAAACCAAATCAAAAATCTTACAAAATTACACAATCAACATTATGAATTTGGCATTTTAACTTGCTTCGATTCTGAAATTAAATCCAGACACCAAACGAAAATGTCATACAAATCGCTCTGATGCTAAAGCATTCAGCGATACTAAAGATGAACACGGCATTGCATTTTCGTTCGTTGACGTTTGACGTTTTCCTTCATTCGTCTTTCGTTTATTTATTTACCAGCAACATTTTTTAAGGGCAGCATTTAAATTGTAAATTCGAGCTTTTAAAAAAGTAGCCAATTTTGTTGAAATAGTTACTGCTCTTGCTGTTTTAAATAATTTATATTCGATCAAAATTATTATAATGGTTCTATAATGTCGGGAGTACTACATATCAATCTTAACCAAATACCTGTATCCTTTGAAATGGATGAACTAGAGCCGATGGAGAAATGTGGCGAAGTTTTTTTCGAGCGACATTTGGGAAATCTTGTTTATGTGTGCAATCTCTGCGACGATAGATTTAAAAACGCTGATAGATTTGCAGATCACATAACTGAGATTCATGTTTCACTAGAAAGTTTCATCGCGTACGAACCAAGTGAATCCGACGTCGATGTCGATGTTGGCATGGCTGAGGATACTGAACCAAACGGGAATTCTGTCCAGGAGCAAGTAGAAGAATTAAATAAAATTGATTACGAGATTTTAGTAAGGTTAACAGTTTTCTTGTACTATAGCACAATTTATTAATTTTTTTTAAGATAAAGAACGAAGAAAACTATACGAATGAAGATTCCATTGAAAGTACCACAGAAGCAGAAATGTTTGTTACTGATGAAGAAATTAAAGAAGATTTGTGGGAAGAAGTTAATAAACAAATCCAAAAAGACGAACCTGAAGAAGTGATGAAACCTTTTGAAATAACCTTATGTGAAGAAGAAGGGCTCCCGCTTACAAATTTGTCACCATTACCAGAGGAAAAAGTTGTCGAAGATAACGAAGCTGAACATCCCAGTGATGAGGAAATCTTGCGTTCAAAACTTACATGCAAGTTCTGTGGTGAGCAATTTGATTATGTTAAAAAAATGCGCCAGCATGATTGCATGCTAAATAAAAAAAAGAAAACGCATCTCTGTTCTGTCTGTGGTAAAGAGTTCAAAAAGAAATCCGGCCTAGACATTCATTCGTTATTGCATAAAGGTGAAAAACCTCATAAATGCGACATCTGTGGATCGGCGTACGCCTGCAAACAGAACCTTATTGTACATGTGCGGCGACATACCGGTGAAAAACCGTTTAAATGTGATTACTGTGACAAAAGGTTCGCTTCATCAACTGAAAGAATCTCTCACATTCGTACACACACTGGGGATCGACCTTTTGTGTGCGAGCTTTGCGGCAAGGGACACTCCTCCTCATCTCAACTTACAGAGCATATGCATAGGCATTTGGATATACGAAAATATGTCTGTGAAATATGTGATAAACGATTTAGGAATTCTTACAATTTGCGGATGCATCGACTGACTCATGACAAGGGACCCCGGCAACACCACTGTAATCAATGTCCTGCATCGTTTAAAACACAAAACAGTCTTATGCAACATTCTAAGATTCATGAAAAGGTAAAACAGTATGTTTGCAAAATTTGCGGGAGGGCTTTTGCTCAGCACCCCGGACTGTATAGTCACATGAAATCACACGCTTCGTCAAATTAAATAAAAATATAATCTACTTTATAAAAACTTTTATGTAAAATTTTATGTTTTTCACTGAATGATCTGTTTTAATCGACGAAGTCATAACAGTTGACATCGTATATGTAAAACAAATGCATTCGCTTAAATCGTTCCATTTTTTTCAGTATAACGGCGTGCTACACAATAGTTAAGGTAGCATTTTAAGTATATCGCAAACACAATTCTAGTATCGAAGCCAAAATAAAAAAAAACCTTTGAGGCAAATTACATAATGCATAAATATTCGACGAATTTTAATAAAACATTTCGACTTTTATTAATCGTACGTACATACTTAGGACGATCTATCAATATGACTGTTCGTTAGGTAAAACGAAACGAAGAGGCACATTTCTAGATTAATGGCCATATTAAATTGCTGTATATTGGTCCATCCATACCGGTTTCACAAGATAATTTATCCCTAAAAAAATAATTCTTTTGTAAGTATTTTGGGTTGCGGTGTCATTGGTTCATACTTGTTCGAAAATGACGTTGGTTCTATGTATGGTACACTAAGCAATAATCTCCCTCAGGCAGGTGTTCTCAACGACTTCCATTCATTCAAGACAGCCGCTCTTGGATCCAGTCATCCTTTTTTAATGATTCTTGACTGGGTTTCGAAGAATATTTTGCCATCTTCCAAAATTTCAATGTGAGAATAGTGACTCGCCAGAAAAGGAACCCCAATAACCAATTCTACCGGAAATGGAAGAAATCGGTATGCCTATCGCTACAAGCAAACTCTTGTTACATCAAAACTCCATAAAACAAATAAATTTCAGATGGTCAAACATCACTATTTGCCTGGCCACCAAACAAATCTGGCCAGTAATAGACCCAAGACGCTCAAAAAGTTTACTCTCTTTGAGCAGGAAACATCTAGGCTCCGTAATAGATGTCTTAATTGGACACTATTTAATTGGTAGACACGCCAAAAGACTTAGCGTTTTCTCCAATAACTTTTGCGGAAGCTGTATGGACGAGGAGGAAGAGGAGACTATCTCCCATCTTCTATGCTCATGTCCTACTCTCTCCCAAGAACGTAGATTGCACATGGGGGAATACTTTTTCGACGACACCAGTGATCTTAAACACTTAGAGATGCATCGGCTTAATTAAAGAGTTAATATCTCTTTATGTGGTATCACAATGGACCTATCTAAGGTCTAATTGTGTCAGTTGTTTTCCTGACGTCCATGTCAACCTAACCTAACCTAATCGTGACTCGACCCCAACGCAAAAATTACTCCTTTGACGAAATTTGTTTCCTCTCTGAAACAAGAGAAATAAGCTATGTGAAATTTTCCTCCGATCTCGATCTCCCTCCGAGGCAAAGCAACCTTATTAATGATCCTTAGTTCTTTTATCAATTCGTCAATTACAAAAAAAAAGTTTCACGGCTATCCTTCCTCCTTCACTCTCAATAATGATACTTCAAATGAACCAGAAACTATTTCCAACTACTTCGCCTCTTTTTTTTAGACTATCATATAGCGATGAATATTTTGATCCAGATACTACATATTTCAATTATATACCGAAGAACTTCGGTAGGCCCATTTCTCCTCCAAAAACATTGCCCCTGATCTGATGGAACATAAGCTAAATAAACTAAATGATGAACTGCCCTCTCCAGTACTTTTCTAACTACCTCTGGCAATTCCCCAAGGCAGCCACTTAGGTACACTCCTTTTTATTCTTACCATTAACGATATCAAAATGGTTATAAAATATTCCCATATTTCAATGTACGCCGACGATACTAGGTTTTTCAAGATCGTTTCATCGTTACATGATTCGAATCTCATTCAATAAGAACTCGCTAATTTTTCAGTCTTGCGTGTAAAGAACTTACTTAAAACTAAATATAAGCAAATGCCTGTCAATCACATTTCATCGAAATCTCACTGATTTCACTATGATGTTTTTCTATAAAAAATACGACTGCAATCGGATCTACTGTTCTTACAATACGCAACAATTTTCCAATACCTTCTTCCAAATCCACTTTTAGCGAAGTTAGCTAAACACATAAAAATATACAAATAAACCATCGATTAATAAAAGATATGAAATACATTTTTTTGCAAAATATTATATTTATGCTAATTGGCATTCAATGCATCTAATACTTTTACTTTATAATTAACAGTTGCTTGGTAACAATAGGTACATTTAGGGTTATAACTGCAAATAAAGCCTAGGTACATAGATATAAAACTATCAAATATTATAATTTAAATGTCTTGATTAGGCTTCCATCCGATTCTTTTAAATTCCTTAAGTAAAAGAAAGAAAATGAAAAACAAACAATAATTAGTCGACTATGTCTTCTTAATTAATAATTTTCAGACTCGAAAAAATCTTCATTTAAACAAAATACTTAGATATGATATTATTAAGGAATAAAATGATATTTTAACTTAATTAACTACTTTGCTTCTCTTTGTTCACTATTCTTTCGCTGCGCTTCTGATATCTGAACAATTCGTGATAATGGAGAATGTGTACTACTGCTGCTGGGTGCTGCTGCACTTCTAGAAGTCAAAATGCTTCGATTGGTCAAAGTTGAAGGTGCATGACTTGCATCTAAGGAAAGAGGCGATGGCTTTAGAGAGAGTCTTCTTTGTACTGAAGTTTGTGGTGCATTTGGGCTGCTGGGAATGTTAAAATTAGCAAATCCTGCCATTCCAGGTGGAGTTTGCAAATTTGTAGGACGTACACTAAAACGTCGATTGAATTTTAATGTTGGCTTCTCGGAGTAACTTGGTGGAGGATCATTATGATTGATTGGTATATTAGTTTGTTGGCGTTGATTCAATATATTGGTTGTATTGCTGGGAAACGATGGAGTACCTATTATTGTCGAGCGTCGCTGGTATCGATTTCCCGATGTCGTTGGTTTTTCTTCAGGATTTAAAATTGACATGAAAGGAGGAAGAGCTAATGGTGCAAGACCGGCAGTTCCATATTTCCGGTTCTTTTGTTCTCTGGTGTTTTCTTCCACTGGTTGGCCTAATACGGCCTGAGTGTGCATCACCTCCAGGGCTCTTATTAAATCAGCAATTGTTGTATTCTCAAGAATTTCATGGTTTGAGGCTTCTTCATTGTCTTCTGAAAAAAGACTTGAGCGCCTATTAGTCCCTCTATTTAATGGTCTTGATGGTTGGTTTACAAAAAGACTACCCCGCCGATTGGCATTAGCAGTGGAACTAAACATGCTACCGCGGCGCATGTTTGGATTTTGTGTGAATAAACTTTCACGGCGCTTTTTCGCCCTACCACCAGATGGAGTCGAGGCTTGAGCGGTATTCCTGGCTTGGTTTTCATCCAAACCAAAGTTTTCATTCCTACGATTTAGGAAATTAGGTTCGCCAGCATCTCCACTCATACCAGCCATACCTTCTGTACTCGAAAATTTTTTCTTTTCATTAGATTGACAAACATTTATTGTACTGTAATAATCCTGCCTCGAAGTTACCCAATCAGGAACATCGGGTATACTTGTATTTGAGAATTTTCTATCTGAAATGCCGGTGGCATCTATAAAACCTTGAGATGAACGTTTTCTAAATGGATTTAACTTCCTTAATAGTTGCTTGCCTCCTTCAGACACAGAGAATTTCCTACGTGGCTTGCTAGTACCTGGTGCTTCGTCATTTTCGCCATTCACAACAATACTTGGATAAGGATTTGTGTACATTGTCCTATAATTTTCATCGTTTGATTGCTTTTGCTTTTTCTTATAGCGCGTATTAATTGCTTGTTGAATTTGAACATTATCTCCACTCCATGTCCATTCATTCGATAATGGATGAACAATTGGCTTGAAATTAAGATTGAAATCAGAAAATGCACGCCCTCTTTTCGGTATCGTTTCCATTCCCGTTTGAAATGACCATTCGCTTGCCAAAATTTGCGAATCATTAAGGCCATGATAACCACCATCGAATCCAGATGAACCGATTGTAGCTTCTCCTTCTGGTGGTCTTATACTTGCCAAAGCATTTACAACTTGTGCCAAGAGTTCTGTTGTTTGTTTGAAATTTTCAGCTGTTTCAAATGTCTTTTGTTTATTAATATTACTTAATTCAGTATCTGATGATGTTCTATAAGGCGGCGAACCACTCAGTGGTTGATCCATTCCACCGGCACATTCTGAAAAGGCTCTTTTTCTGTGAGTAACAGGTTCATCCACTCGATACATCCTCAGATCAGGACATGATATCGAACGCTTTTCTGTTAAGTGTAGTGGCTCATTATATACTGGCTGTAAGAAAAGAAAAAAAAAAGAAGAAAAATATGATTTTCTTTCACAGCCGTCTATTAACAATTTCTCACCTTAAATTTTATTATGTACAACTCATTAAGGATTCTTCTCAAATAACCGACATCCTTTGTGACTCCGCTCCATATCCGATTCTGTGTGGCTTTAATATTTTCTGATAGCTGATATTCAAGCATTGCTAGCTTTTTACTTCGGAGGCCTCTGTAAAATATGAGCATACATGTTTCATTCATTCATATGCATAGTTAATTAGTGGACGTGGTTATCCATTGATAGAAAATACAAAAAATGAATACGACTACATTCTCATAAAAAAATAATTTTAAATAATTTAAACTATATGCCTGTAAGACCTAAGGTCTTTTAAATGCAACCTGAGTCGAACGGCAAAAACAAAAAAACAATAGTTGAACATCTTAAGGTGCTAAACAAACTCTTATTCGATTCCGATCATCGATTAGTGAGAGCAAAACTATACTGATTAATCATAAACCCAGACAACTCAATAAAACAACAAAAAATGTATTTTAAAGATCCTCACTGATGAAGATATCAAGAACTACAATACCGATCTTCAACAATGATACCACATCATTATCATCTAGAATTGTGCCGGTTCAAAATATCTTCAATTTTCTAGAAAGAACAATTAAGGAACCTGCAGAAAGATACATTCTTTTGAACGAAACGATACAGCTACATAATTGAAAACCGTTTACGCAAAAAAGAAAATTTAAATAAATCTAAAAAACTTAACCAAAAAAAATCACAAGATGCTATACAAAAATTTAACGACATTTTTATAAAAATTTAAAGCTTTTAGAAACAAAAAAATACATAACATAATAAGGAATGGATTGTTGCTAATGCACAGAAGAAACATCAATCAGATAGCAACAACATTATACACCAGTTTGTATGCAACTCAAATAATACAGAATTTAGACAACTGATCCATGGGGGTTATCTTGAATAAAAATTTCCCTGGACATTTTTCTCTCATTCGAACCTTGGGAACGGGAATGATGCTTAAAAGTTTCCCTCGGAATTTATTCGTATCGGGAATAAAATTTCCCAGGAAATTTTCCTGTCATTTCTTTTGATTTTTTGTCCAAGGAAAATTTATTCCTTGGGAGATTCAAGATCGATGGAAAAATTTCGAGGTAATAAAATATTCCATGGGAAACGACATTCTCTACTAGATTCCCGATAAGGCCCAATATTTGAATCTCAAGAAGAAGAAGAATTTCCCGATCTGCTAAATAACGAAATCGAAAATTCAATTCCAAACCTGAACAACGATTAATGTAGTTGAAGTGATGGAATCGCTGCTGAGGTTTAAAGATCTGTTCAACCAGGTTTTGACCACCGAGGATATTCCACAACAATGGAAAACATCCGAAATAATCCTCATCCACAAAAAACGACATTAACAGCTACATGCCCATTAGTATAATTTCTTGTATTTATAAAGTCTTTGGAAAATGCTTGTTTAGCAGTGTTTTCAACAATGGATCAACCAAATTATAGAAAAAGCCAAAGAATACAACATCACTCTATAGTTCGCAGTTTTGCTAAAACTTTCGACACTATAAAGCACAAATTCATTTGGAAATCATTACTTAGAGTATATAGAAGATTATATATACCTCGGTCAAATAATATCCGTTATTAACAAAGATACCAAAAATGTTATCCAACGAATAAGTAATGATTGGCGATGTTTTTTGGAACGTTAGAAAACTTCTAGACCTTAAAATCTTCAGTCAAACAAGAAAATACATTTTTGATTTCTTCCAGTTCTCACATATATGTATGCCAAACGTGGCAAACTTACAAGTTACATTGAGAACAAATTAAAGTCATGCCAAAGATCGATGGAAAGATAACTATTAAAGATGCGGATCTCCCAAAGAATAAACCACAACAGAATAAGAAGTCAAACCAATCTCGATGACTTACTTCAAAAAATGGGAAAATTAAAATGGGACTGGGCATATACATAGTTCTCACAAGGAATGAATGATGGGCCAAGATGACAACAGAATGGATATCATTAGACATGAAGCGAAATGTTGGAGGACAATACAAAAGATGGAGAGACGACATCAATTCCTTTTGCTCTAACTACTGGTGATAAGCAACAGATAGAAGAACTTTTTAATTTAACCTTTATTCATATATATTTTGAATTATAAACATTAACATTAAATAAAGCTTATAATAATAAAAATACTAATGCATAGTTAAAATAATTAAACTTACTTGCTTATAAACGTCATAATCATAACAAGGTATCCCAAGGAGAATATAAACCAAACTATAATAAATATTTGATATACAGTAAAGAGTCCTCCAAATTTGTGAGGCTAGAAAAAAAATAATAAATTTTTAACTATATTGATTTTATACCTGGCTGAAATAAGAACGCTTTTTGATTTTGCAAAATTTACTTGTTGCGGTTGAAAGGTTGGCACAAAATCACCAAATCCAATCGTCGTCATAGTAACATAAGAATAATACACCGATGTTGCAAAAGACCAATTTTCAAAATAGGAAAACATCAACGACGGCAAAATAATAGAAAAGGTTATGCCTGGTACTAATGCTATACAAACAGTAGCAAGCAAACTCAGCTGCGGTGGCACATAACGAATATCATTCGTTATTTTGTAGTTTTTGTACCGTGTGTAGATTGAAATAAACTTGGAAAGAATTAATTGTTATTAAAGGTATAAATGTAAATTATTAATATATTATTTACCGTTTTGCTGAAAAAGTCTCCTAAACCAGAAAACAAAATACCATTAATAGGTATACCTATAAGGGAATATGCAATCATTATTGTACGACCAAGAGTTGTTGTTGGCGCAAGGTTTCCATAGCCTACAGTTGAAAGAACCGTGAAGGAGAAAAAGAACGCGTGGTAAAATGTCCAAGTATATGGTTCTTCAAATGTATCAGTTGTATAATTTGTTACCGGCTTTCCACAATATTCTGTAATTCTTTCTAAAACATCATTTTGTGTTGACTCATTTTTGGCTCCCAGTTGATAAGTTAGGTACTCTGCAAAAAATTTTAATAATAGCTATACTATTTCCATTTTTAAAAAGTAGAACAATCATAGTTAAAAGTTTTCAAGTCAAACGAAATTAGAATTTGTTATGAGTTTTACATTGGTCAAGTTCATTAATTTAAGTTGATCCTGCAAAAATGTTCTTATAATATTTTTTTGATAAAAAATACCTTTTCCCTAAGTGATACAAATTTCTAATCAGTTAATATTTCGTTGTAATTTAAGGAAAATATTATATTACATTACATATTATACTATTACGTAGGTAAATCTACGAAGTAGTAGATACATCTACGAAGTAGAGACACAGAAGCACTTGCAACGCGACCATTGACAATATTGGAAAATATTATTATTATGTTATTTTAAATGACTTAATTGAACAAACAATTTAAATAAAGTTGAACTGGTAGATAACTAACAGCACTGGTAGATAACTAACTGTCACAATTTCACGACCTAAATTGAAGGGAGATATTTCTTGACTAGCTTTCCAATTACTTTCCAATAAAACCTATCCTTAGTTGGAAGGTACTTGACAGCTCGCCAACAGAGATTAGATAATATTGCCTTATATTGTTTTCGATTGGTAATCATATGGAAGAACTGTCCGATCCGCTTTCCCAATCGAACAAGAAAACACTTGATTCTTAAGTTTAATCTAATATGTATTTTTAAGGCGGGCAGCTTTTCAAATTTTGAAGAGGGGGGATTGAATTCTCTCATAAAGAAATGTGACACAAAAAAGTCTAGAACGGCTTGAGCACAATTGTTTGCCAATTTTTAAACGTCAACACAACATTTGTTTGTTTTATATTTTTGTTTATTTAAAATTCCAACTAATAATTCTGTATTTTAGTGCTTTTAACTTAATTTATTTGTTCAACAAATCATTTGCCACAGCAACCAAGAGAGATTTTTTTCTTTTATCCCAAACGTCAACCAGACAATTGTGAATTTTCTGCCCACAATTTGCTGCCTACAAAATTATATTGGGCAGAAATTTGAAACAAATTGTCAGGAAGGGAAAATATTTTACTCCCTCTCTCTTCTGCCCAAAACTACCAAATTTGTAAGCCTGTAACAGGAATTGGCAGAAATTGGTGTAATTGACAGTTTTGGGCAGTGTGGATCAGCGTTAAAATCGAATTTGACATTTTTAGTTGGTGTGAGTATGCGCGTGCTTCTAGTTTTGATTCTGACTTCAAATCCAGAATTAAATTTAAATTTCTCTCCAGGAGAAGAACTGTCATTTAATACCAATCGAACGCTTTCATAAGCATTCGGAAATCTTTGAATGCCTTCAAAGAACAAATTAACACAAATTTACGCTCTGTGAAGACTAGTATTCGCCCAAATTCAATTCAATTCAATCATTGCCGTTTCACTCTTTTCTAACTGGCAAAACGACTTCTAATAATTCCCTATGGTATTGCGGCATTGGCTTTTTATCTGCTGCTTAAAAAAAAAATTGTCATAATAATTCATCAATGAACAAGTCTTTTACATTATATTTGTCAATGCTCGAATAATTATTAGCTTCTCTATTATGCAAAAAATTTAAATGTCTAAACATTTTTTTTGTTTGCTTTGAAATGTCCGACTTTTTTCGAAGACGATATAATTAAATTCGAAGAGTAAAAAAATATTTTCAAATATTCGAAGTACGAAATATCATATCGCATTGCATATAGGTAAATACCAAGAGTAAAATCCACTGAAAAATACCACATACTTTAAATTCCATAATACACCAACTAATCGATTAAAAAAAAAACATTTTTTTTTATAAAATATTTAATATAAAAAATAATGGATGAGTTGCTTCTAAAAGACACAAAAAGTCAAATATGTATCTTAAAATATTACGATAACATGATAAGCCACTGAAAATATTGACATATTATTTTTTTTTCTCTTTCGTTTTCGTATGTAGAACCGTGATAAAATATGCGATAAAACAGAACATAAATCAGAAAATTTCGATTATAAATCATCACAGACTCAAAATATGAAAGGTTTTAATCCAAAAAATGATAATGATGATTTATCATCATCACTGTCTGCAATATGCAATAAAATCACTTTCCCATGGATGATGATAGCCTCATGACATATGATTTAATATATTGAATTATTTAATGATATGTACTGTGCAAACAGGTGTATACATCTTCAACACATTATCTAGTTTTTATCAGATTCATATTTGCCGTTTCATTTTCTGAACATGACTTCTGCAAAATATGTTTTTATCAGTTGTATTAATTTAATGAGGTTGTCTGGTAAAAAAAAAATCAAGTAGAAACAACTACTCTGTTTTATTTTGATTGATTGATTTTTTCCTTAATTTCTGTTTTAATCTTCTAAAAGATCCTAACAACAAATACTTACTCCATTTTATTCTCAAAACTCTCAAAATTTGCAATCAATCGTATTGTTATGCCATTTTCCATTGGTTTCACTCATGTATTCACTCATTCTTAAATCCAATGAAACAGTGTCAATTGCTTCTACTTAATTATAGAACACTTTTTTAAATTTCCTTTGTCAACTCGTTTAAACAAACTCAAAGTATTGTCCATCAATAGATGGATCCAATGAGATACTGTGGCGTATGTGTGTTTTTTCTTCAATTTTGTACATACTAAGTTTTCATGTTCTTATTTTTTTAAATTTTAACTACATAAGTAGTGTATATACTTGTAAGACCTAAGGTCTTTTAAATGCAATCAGACTTGCACAGCACTAATTAAAAGCAATAAAATAAGAATATTAAAATATGGATGTGCCATCATTTTTGCAAATGGCGTCAATGGCTCAATATTTATTTTGTAGTTCGTAGCCACACAAAGCCAATGAAATGAATTGATACACACCTGTAAAATAAAACACACCTGTTCAATTTTGTGTTCATTCCTTAAAAAAATGGCTACGAATTATGTACTTCTCTGGAAAGGACAAATCGTCTGGCAACTCTATACACCACTATTTAATACTTAATGTAAATAATATGTATTATGTTTGATTTGAGATTAAGTGATGATATGTACCTACATATATAGGGTTTTCCAATAAGAGGTGTTATTTTGATATTCAAAAAAAAGAAATGCGTTGTTGAAGCGTGTATCGTTCCATTTTTATTAATAGCGTAGTTTCTACTTGTCAAATGTCAAAAAATGACAGCTTCAAAAGTGACAGCTACCGAATTAGCGGGCTATTCAAAATAACACCTCTTATTGGAAAACCCCTTATATATGTATGTATTTGTAATACCTACATATACATACCTACAACACAAAAAATAGTAAATGCAGTATTCACTGAGTAGGAGTGTTCACTTTGAGGAACTAATCAAATAAGTTTTTTTTTTAACAAAAGACATTGTTTAATTGGTTTTGCTTATTCCATAGGACGGAAATATTGGTTTCGAGTAATAAATGTTTTCGCATCTGTAAAATTCACTGTACATAGAGCTGCTAGAGGGTTAACGGTACAGGTCTTGTTTATGTGATATTTCAGGTAGAACAATAGCTGCTTAGAACACCTAGTTTTTTTGTCAATTTTTTTTCGAATTTGGGCTGAACTAATAAAGTTCAAACTGGCGCTATTAATTGAATAAATCTATTGGTCTTTTAATTAATTAAACAAATAAAAGTACGAAATAAACACTCGTACCCAACACTGCACACAAAATTGAAAGTCTAAATCGGACTTAATGCTTATATCAGTCAGTAGTCTATTATAAAAATAAAAAATCACTTTTTAGAATTTAAACCCTCTAATTTTTGGCACATGTCTAATATATTGCCATTTAACTATGTGTAAAGTGGTTATTCAAATAAAATAACTAATTTGTTATTTATCACTATCAAATATACTAATTAACTGATTGATCACGTTATTTCGATTGATTGAAAACTGTTATAAAATATTGAATAATGGAGGAAGTTTTGTGAAGTACTTGAAAATAGATCACTTTGGTTTCATATTTAACTATTACAAATACATAATCATTGGGTATGCTAAGGTTTATCAAAATCTGTTAAAAGTTCTTATAAGGAAGTCAACATTACGTAAAACCTTCCTCCACACTGCTAAATATTAGATTGAACCTATAAAAACATAGCAGATTCGTATATTAAACAAGGGAAAAGGACACTACATCCAATACTCTCGTACTGAAAGTACTAAACCAAACAAAAGAAAACGCTCATTAAGGACTTTTGCATCCCAAAAAAATATAAATGATATGAAATATGCAAGTTTGGTACCATAAAGTTGTTCACTACTACATTTTTGAATTTAGACACGTTATTGTCTAGTGTTAACAATAATATCCAAAACTTTTCTCAAAATCACCCCTATTAATATTGTCAAAGATCAACTAGTTGACTACTGACAATTGATGTTCAATCAATTGAATAATCGGTATTATTAACATCAATTGTTAAGCTTTTGACCCACTGTGAACAACAATCATAATACTATTGTGAATACTGCTAATTTATTTTTAGTATTAAGTACCTTTCTCCCGATTTGCGTTAAAAATTTTAGTATTTAGCACTAAATAAAAGTTTTTTTTACATACAATTGTTGTTAACAGTAGGAGGTAAATTGTAAGCAACCAACAGAGGGCTCCTCAGATAAGTCGAGTCGTGGGAAGCTAGCCAAGATTTTGAAAAGGTAATTTGGTTTGGAAAAAGCCGCTTATGAGTAAGAAGGACAGATATTGCGGTGGAATTAAATAGTTTAGGATCAGGAAAACACCATGAAATCGTTGCCAACACTCAACTGATAGCTTCATTGAGCAAGGAATCTTAAGCAGTAAGCTTAAGATTATTCGGAATGGATTGTTGCCTTTTAATTTGTATTAATTTGTCTTCTATATCACAAGTATAGTAAGGAAGGCTTCTTTTGAAAACCTGGAGTCTTGTACAAATCTAAAACAGAAACAAATTTGCTTATTGTTTATTGATTTTTTTTTATTTTTATACGTCCGTCAAAGTCTTTTAGACCAGAGGCATTGCGTAGTTTTCTCTGAAAGCATGCTTGTTCCGAAGTATTTTCTTCTTCAATATCATTTGCACAAAAAACCTTTCTGTTGTAAACATTTTTGTTTAATAAAAAGATTATGCGTCCCGTAAAATAGTTTTATCAACACCGAATTTCCAATTGGCTTAAAATTTGAAACCCAACAATACTTTTGACATTTATAATTAACAAGGGACCCATTCACAATATAACAACTGTAATATCAAATTTAATAATTTTCTGGATAAATGTCAACTTTTAGTGATAAAACTATTTTTCGCTTCATATCAAAAGATTACACACACCGATTACAGAATCCGATGCGAATGCCCTGCGCAGAAAATCGGAATCAATTTTGTTATTCTTACTATAATAGCAGAACTGCCAAAAGGGAGTCCGATTCTCTCCGCCGTTAATCGGGGTAAATAACTTATAGTTTCTGGTCTGAGTTTCCGTTGGAGTTTCCTCTGCTTACCGTTGATCTCTATTCTTTCCAGCAGTTGAGTTGCTCGTCTTTCCTTTTCTAAGTTGTGTTCAATGTGGTAATAAAAAACGGCACCCAACATAAGATATGTTATATAAAATATCAGCAGAAGAATCCATCGTTTTGGGGACATCATTTTTTAATACTAAAAATAACAAAATTCAAAAAACAAGATAATTAATTTAATAAATTAACTGTTATTGTTTTGGACGAGACTTGTGAAATGCCAATTTATAACAGTTTTATAACAGTTGTTCGCCCTTAAAAGTGTTAAGTAGTCAGCGCTCTTCGCTGCTGAATAAAACAACAAATTTCCGGAAGTCGAATACCCTTTTAACCCTATACGGGGCCCAAAAACTTAACTTTTCTGTCACACTGTTGGCATGTCCCGAGCCGCGTCATAATATAGAGGGATTGCGGTTATTATGGTTTAATAGAAAACGAATATAAAAATATTTCCTTAACTAGCGTTGACTGCAAATTTAGTTCTTGTACTAAATATACCTACACATATTTCTATTTTAGTCAAAGCTAAATAACTAAATTATAAGCGTATTAAATACTTGTTTGAAATAATTTGAAAGACGAGTCTGACAGAACTAAGAAAGATTACGAATAATCCTTTTGTGTATTTAAGGTCACTTTAGACATTCAGCAAACAAAAATTCAACAACAAAAGACATTAACTATACACTAGGTACAATTTATGATTTAACCTGAAAACATTGTCATCTTAAGAAGAATACATACAAATAGCAATTTCCTATTTTTAAAAATAATTTCTATTCTAATATAAACAAAAAATGTTAACATTATAGTTCATTATCTTCTAGATCTAAAGTCATTACATAACTGTAAGCATTCAAAAAAATGTTTTCATACGATCCAGTCATGCATTTTATTTTCAAAGCTCAAATCAATTAGTTAAGAAAGAACAATCGAATTTGTTGTTCATTTTAAACAAATTGGATGACCCACTATCTTTGAGGTAATCACGTAATCGGTTTGATTTTCTGTGATATTTATATTTTGTACATAGCCCATGGGACAGCTATACAGATACTTATAAGGTCATCTCATAAGCTATATGTTTAACAGGCTAGAAACTATGCGAATTACGGTGATCAGACAAATCGCACGATCTTATATGCAATGTTGGTTCAGAATATAAGGCAATGTTTTATTGTTAGGAGATTGATTTATTTCTATCGCATATGATCTAGTAAAATATACAATTACATTAAAATAAAACATCCGTTCACTATGTAATTTATTGGCAATTTTCTTGATAAACGATATCCATATCAAATGCATTCATATCTGCTTTGGACAAGTTTACCAGATTTAAAGAAACACTTTTTGCATGTGGCGTTTTATTGGCATTCAAAAGGTTCGTTCGTTGAACTTTACCCAGGGTCGACCTAGGTTTTGTTGACAACCCCAAGGACAATGCACATTCCACAACTTCCAAGGATTCCATTTTGCATGCCTGTGTCTGAAAATTAATTTGAGTATTCTTTTTCCATTTTAAAAAATAACAAATAAAATCAAATCTCATGTGTCTTTGACGTTTATTCATTTACTTCAACTTACCACAGCTAAAAACCTAGATCTACCTTAGAGCGAGTTGAGGGCAACCCTAGGTTTCAAAAAACATAGAATTTGTTTATTAGGGTGACTTCAGGTTTTTCAAAAAAAAGCTTTAAGCGACTTCAGGGCTCAACGAACAAACCTAAAATCGGGCAGTTCTTATTTCGAATTGTCGAATAAATAAGCATAACATACATACAATAACAGTAAAGGAAAGTTGTGTCGTTTTTTATTGAAATCTGACAGATATACATTTCAAACCGAAAATCGTCATTTTGAATGGAATGTCTTTGGTTGAGTTCATAGAGGTTTGTTTGTTGAGACCTGAAGTCACCTAGGTTTCGCCCTAAAGCGTTTTTTTCTTAAACCTGAACTCAACTTGTTAAATAAATTCTGTTCAATTTATTATTTTTAAAATGGATATTAAAAGAATACTCACTTTTATGTATGAAAATACACAGAAATAGAAAATTAAAAGAAGAAACTTCTGAAACTGTGCATTGTGCATATGACCAAAGCAAATGCAATAAGGAATTAAATTTAAACATATTTTAAGTTTTAATTATCAGATGACACATTAATTCCTTTTCAAACACATTAATTTATTGATCCGTGGTGTTTTTTGACAACTCTTGGGGTTCTTAAGAAAATGTGGGTTGACCCTGGGTAAAGTTCAGCAAACGAACCTCATAATGGCAACATGGTTACACATGCCATGCACAAAGCACAATATATTTATTCAATGTACATACTTATGAACACAGCATTGTTGCAGCAAAATAAAAACAACAACTTTAATAAAAAATACGTCTTGAATGAAATATGACATCTGTCAAAAAATACTTGTTTCGTGAAATGAATTGTTGGAAAGTTGATTTTTAACAATAGTCTTATAGGAAAACGCGAATTAATCTACATATTTACTCGAAAACTAACTGGAAAGTTGTTTTATTTATGTATTTGATATATGTGCATAGGTACAAATGCACATAAGTTTGTCGTTTTATTTGTTTTTCTTACGTTTTCGATAAATCATTATAAGGTCGTTTTCGTTTTAATTTTGCAGTTTTTTTTTGCTCCTTTTTGATTCCAAACGAATATGAAAATGTCGTATTCATAAATTTATGTATACACACTTGAACGTCGTCATTGACAGAAATTCGGAGCTTATCAAATATTGAAGAGTGGGGACGAAAATATCTCATAAGGAAATAAAGTTCGAAAACGTCTCAAAGGCGTTCGAAAAAAAATGTCTGCCAATTTTTAAACGTCAAATCATCATTTGTTTTCTTATATTTTTGATTGTTTAAAATTCGTATTTTTTTCTCTTCAACCTAATAATTTTATATTTTAGGACTTTTAAATGTATTTATTTGTTCAACAAATCTTTGACTTGGAAAAAATAGTGTGCGTGTAAGTCTATGAAATATGACTAAAAACGAAAAAATGTTTTGACAGCATAAAATCGATTTTGTTTAGAAATAATTTGATTTTGTTCAGAAAAAAATCGAATGTTTGGTTGTTTGGAATTCTACATCTCTCAAGAGCGCTCCCTTCTGCTCAAAACTACCAAATTTGTAAGTCTGGAACGGAAGAGGAATTGGCAGAAATTGGTTCCGATTTTCGAGTTTTCTTTTTAATTGGTCAGAATGGATTTTCGAATACCATGGCTCAGATGACGCACACATGTATATACATACAATATAAATATGTAAGCAGTAAACGATCCTTCTCTTATGTTTATAAAATTATAATGTAAATATTCAACTGTAACCTAGTCGAAAGAGTAAACGTCCTTCGATGGACCAGGAATTATAATAAATGGACAGAAAATCTCTTGGAAAGTGGAATGGGACCTAAAACCACACAGCCTACGAAACTGGATGCAGCTTTAGATATGGACCAACTTTTTGTATAAATAGAGCCACCAGCTTCCCTTTACTGAGTAAGTAAAAAATAAATATTATTTATTCATAGCATAATAAGCTCCATACTTGTACATATTTAAAAAAAAGTTTATGCGAGTCTTTCGAAAACAAATCAATACTCCCTTGGAGTTATGGTTAGTGCGTATGATGAGGTGAGTCTCTCATTTTCATTTTAATAGTTTTAAGATGATTAGACAGACAATGATACGATCCTCTCCTTTCCTGTCGACTCAAAGTCGGAGTTGAAATTTTAAATAATTCCTTATTAGTAAAAATAAAAGAAAATGAATTACATCATTTTGGGCTTATACAACTACAGGCTAATTTAAACAACATAAATAATTTACTATGCTCCTTAGCTTAATTGTATTTTTAAAATGTTCTCATAAAAACAATGCCTGATAGCACTGCGTATTTTTTTCAGCGTAATGATTAAAATGTGAAGCCCTGTTGGCTATTGAAAAACTCATCACTATAGTTAACTGATTATTCTCATTAAGATTATCTGAATAACACTGTCAGACAATAGGCCGTTAAAAGCCATTTTGAATCTATTTACTTAATGATTCCATAATTACATATGTTTATCTGTTAAGTGTAGTTTTCGGCATATATTTTTGGTGTTTGAACTTCTAAAATATATCAACGAACTTACTTCCAGTGATTTCCAAAGTTGCAAAATTGAATATTTCGTTTTAATAAAACTTATTCTCTGAAAAATACGTTTAACTTAAGTTTTGAGGGAACTATAAAAGTGATAAGATGCGAAATTTATTTTTAAAACTAAAGTCCAAAGATAAAAACAAAGAACTTGAATGATATGATTTTATTACTTTAACAGTTCCAAAGTATAATATAAAACAATCGGATACAGTTTTAAAATAGTTAAAGAACTTGTACTATTGTTTGCTATTTTTCTTTCAAAAGAAAAGCAATGCTTGACATTAGAATATAGTAAACTATTCTAGAAGGATTATCGTTTAATCCGCAAGCTTCATTAGTTACATTTTTTGGTGTTTTTATCAAAAGGAACAGTAGTGCCCAGCCAAGTTCTGGCACTACACCCGTTTACAGGAACAAACTCAGGCGATTTTCGACCATCCTCTATCTTCAGTACCAATGAAGTCAGAAACTTCAAATTACGAATGATATTCAAGCACAGGCTTCACCAAATTTTAACTTTTTAGCATAGGTGGTTCTTAAGATATATTGCCTCACTATGTTCCTTTCACTATGTTCCTTTCAAATACCAATTAGAACAATAAGCATTGTATGTCTTTGAAGCATTTCCTCCAAACCAACTATACCTATTTGTATAGACCAGTAAACTATTTCGTGTCTCACTTGACATTAATACTAATTCAAATGCATCTCCTGATATACAGTTGCTCACAACTTATTTGATACATTGCTTATTTGAAAAGTCAAAGTAAATAGTTTACGTCCGAAATTTAAATGTAGGCTTGTAATTTATTTTTAATATTCACAAATCAACCTTCATATTCACCCAAAAATCCCTCACAGCTTATTTGATACAGCTAACTTAGTGCACCTAAGCTCAAAATTTTCAGGCAGTTGATTTTTATTTATATTTTTCCGTCACTTGAATTTTGATTGTGATCAATTTATTATAATTCCGCCATTCGCCGTGTGCTTCGCGAGCATGATTTTAATGGGCCAGTTGCTCATCAGAAGCTCCTTTGTTAAGGAGCATGTGTTTAAGGACTCAAACTTCTGGGAAAGTGATATTTTTGTGGTCGAGTCCAAGACCAATATTTTTGGAGGAGGATACCAAATACAGAGCTTAAAACGGAAAACCTTAAAGAAATTGTGAAGCATGGCGAGAAAGCGTTATGGTATGGTCTTGTGTGTCTACAGCCGGGGTGGGAAATTTGAAGATTATTGAGGGGACAATGGATAAAAATATGTACCTCAAAATACTAAAAAATATTTTGATTCAAAGTGGCGAAAATTTGGGTATTCATCAAAATGTCCGGTTCTTCCAAGACAATGGCCAAAAGCACAAGTCAGGAATTGTGCAGGCCTGGCTCATTTGTAGTTACCCTTACTTGATAACACCTCAGGCGCAGTCACCTAAGATAAATATGAGCGAAAATGTATGGGCTTTGTTGGACAAAAATACTCGAAAATAAAAAATCTCCAATAAATGACCTTGTAAAAATGCACTGCTAGAAGAATGGCAGAAAATCATCCCAGACTTAACTAACAAGCTTCTCATGTTGATTCCATGCCAAAAAGACCTCAGGCTCTTGAAAATGCCAAAGGATATCATATAAAATATTGAAAGTGACACGAGAACTGAATAATTTTGATTATTTTCTAAGATTGATGATCTTTATCAAATAAGCTGTGACCAGGAATTGTTGTTGTTATATATCATTTGCTCTGAAATAAATGGAGTTCACTTCTTTTTCTTTCAAATGGAATTGAAATTTTGTCAATATCTTTCTAGTTTACAAGTTATTGCAACTTAAATCTTAAACCATCAGGCACTGTATCAAATAAGCTGTGGGCCACTGTATTTATTAACTCACCATTTGAACCTTATTTCACTGCACCAAACCTGATCAAAGATATTGACGATGTTTGATAAAGGTTCAATATTTGTGTACGCCTTAATAAAAAATTTAACTTTAACTTTATTTAAACCTTCATTTTAGTTTGAAATTAAAAAAAAAAACGGCCGGACCAACCTTTTGTAGGTCAGAACCCCTTATGACTGGATAAAAAAGTAAGCATGAGAAATCAGGCAGATTATTGATATTTACCAAACAAAATAGGTACTAATGAGCTTTTAAAACTTGACTCGATTGTGATAATTTCTTTCCAAAAAAAACTCTTAAAAGTATATTTATGAGTTTTGGATATGTAAACCTTTTTAAATTGCAAAATATTGGCTATCTCGATCTGAATTATTTCTTAATATCACGAAATACGTGACAAGCTTATTGGTAACATGTATTTTGTGTTCTTTTTTTTGTCAACTTTAATTAAAAATCATAATATCACAATATAGACGTACATAAATAAGTAAAGTAGGTACCCACCTCTCGGTATAATTAAACTTCTTATACGTCGAATACAACAACAACAACAACAAAAAAATCACTTAGACATTAAGCATGTTTGTTTAGTGTTTCACACTTTGAATGATCAGTTTCCACCGATATCTTCTTGATTAACAACTTTTAACAAAGTTTCTTATCATATCGGATAAAAACCTCTTATACGATAAATACATATATTTGTATACACAATTTAGCCTTAAAAAATACAGAACTTATAAAGATCCTTATCAAAATCAATTAATTAATATGTATCTACATTTTTTTCATTGATCACTCTTTTTCGAATGTACATATGTATATCCTTTGTGCATTTTTTTGCATTTTACAATAAATTATTCATGATACATATGTATTTGATTATAGAAAAAAATATTCGATAATTATTTCCTTTACTTAATATTTAACCGAGACTTTAATAGATAACTGTGTTTTTTGTGGGAACAAAATTTAAGCATCAAAACGCGACGGGACGCAAATGTGCGCAGACATTCAGTTAGTTTGTTTGTTTTCGAACAAGTATGCAAGCTCATTTCTTACAAAACACAACACAAAAAAAAATAACTTAAGAAAATTGTGTTTGCACCGCGTTAGAGATAAAGTCCATGAGGGTAAGGGAACGGTGACCACTTCGGAAGTGAGCTTTTAGACGATCGTTATACGACTGGGCAAAAAAATACCAAATCTCTACCATCAAAACATAACTGCCTCTGCCTTTGCGAACCAAGCCAGCCAGCGAGCGCCAGCCAAGTCGCAGCCCGCAGCCCCATCAACAGCGAGAGGAGAATGTTCTTACAAATACTAAGCGATTTTTTGAATTTTTTTTCCTATGTGTGGCGGTTGTTGTCTCTGCCAAACCAACACACCCCTCTCCCAAATCGATCGTATGTGGAGCATGTCTAAGCAGTGAACGCTCTACATTTTGTTCCTACCTACCTATGTAGACTTACCCTGCCTTCATATAGTATAGAGTGCTTGGCGTGGTGCTGATTAAGAAAATATCGTCGAACTGTGTTAAGTGCTTATGTAAGCTAACCGGAGAGAGGACAAAACTTTAAGTAGTAGAGAAACTACTGCACAAGCAATCATCACATATCGTTTGAAAGGTATATGCCATAGTGTAGATGAGAGTCTGTGAAATTTTAAAGGATAAAGCTTGTCTATTCAGAAAATAAGCCCTTTCTTCGTAAACAAAAATGATCTTCAAATTGCAAAGTAAAGATTTCCCGTTTGGTTTCGTCATCTAGCCAGTCAGAGTGGCATCTTTACGCAAGGGTCTGAAGGGCGCTAGTACAGGGCCCTGATATTCGAATAGGGCTCCTTCCTTTCCTGCATTAAAATATGCACATCAACGAACCAAGCATAATGTGAAGCTATGAAATTAATCCATTTTTTCGTCATAAAAAAATCGAATGACAATTCCAAACACCCTGGCTTTCTCTTTTTAGCGAAACTGTTGTCTTTCTCGTATGTCCTTTTCGATAGGTAAACTAGAAGTATTTAAAATGCATTTAAACACTTCTGAGAGTGTTCTATTGGTTGTCAAATGACAGTTGATCTCCTGCAAGTAATAGTACTAAGGTTTTTTAGAATATAAACATGTACCCTTGTTCTATAACTCGGGCGATAACTTTTCCTCACTGACCGACTCTGAAAAATGGGTTTCTGTAAGTTGAAACGATACCTTAATTTTTTAATTTGCTTGACTGGAATTTTCCAATAGAAGGCGATAAATTGAAATGTCATTTTGACATCTTAAATTCAAAACAAACAATTTTATTTTTTTGTTTCTCGGCTATTTTAATTGATTTGAAAGTTGCAGAACATGGGCGCAGAATTCCACACACAAATTTGTGAAACGTCAATTCAAATACATAACATTTTCGTATTTTCATTTGAAATTCGAAAATATTGACAGTTATTTTAACTTTTAAATGAAAAGAGGTAAAAATTAAAAAAAAAACAATCTTATGTCGTCTTCGATTGGCTGTTCGGAGTTGCTCTTTTTGCACCCCTTTTGATCCGTTTTTCGTCGGACTATTTGTCAAAAGTAATTACTGCTTAAAGACAACGCTTTTACAATATGGCGACGTTTAAGTGTGTATCGTTTATTTGTGAATGCGACATTTTCATTTTCGATTGGAATCACAAAAGTAGAACACTCCGAAAATCCAATCAAAAACGACATTAACAATACACGATACAATAACAATATACATAACGAATATATGTATGTGAATATGTAAATATTTTTAAATGCTCTGCGATGCTATGCAATTTATTTGTCCATTTCCTTGATAAACCATATCATAAAAATCGCCCGATATCTTTAAAAAAAATTAAAGAAATTCTTCCAGTTCTGACGTTGGGCGTGTGACGTGCTGCCCAAATATAACGATATGAGAACTTCAGAATTCGAATTGTATTAGTGTGTGTGTTTTATTGGCATTCTGAATCAGCAATTTCTTCCGAATAGACAGACATTTGGTCATTTGCCCTCCTGTATTAGAAAGTCGTTAACAAAATGACTTTTCAAAAGCTTTACCAGCCATTTTTGAAGGGGACACTTTTTTCCATAGTATGTATTTAAAAAAAAAACGAACTAACCTATTATGCACTTTAAAAAGTCGCAGTTCTGAGCGAAAATGTCAAATAGTAAACGTCTTTTTCATTTTTCTATCTAAAGAAGACTGAAAATGAAGTCTGTATTTTTTTTGGAAGAGTCTAAATATAGACTAAAATTTATGACCGTTTGTGTACAAGTACCAAATTCGATTGTTTTATTATGCATACATATGTAAGTATGTTTGTATGTAAATAATTTATCTTTGAAGCATATAATTTTGAACTCAGCGAGTATACCTTATTTTTGTGCCACATTAATCTCATAGAATGGGCTTTTGGCTTAACTGAGTATTATGTACACCTGTATTGGATGATAAGGTTTTCTATCAAGAAGAAGATAGAATAGGTATACAAAACGTAAAAAAAATAATCTCTGCAAAATTTCTTATATTCTTTGTTTACATTTAAAATTTTTCGAGGTCTAGCGCCCACGTGTTTGATGTGTTTTGCATTGCAGTATGGCAAATATTAGGGTTTTCAAAGCCCTTTCAACCATGAGTCAAATATTACTTGCATGGCAAACTGATAACTAGACAAGGATTAAAGTATAATGATTTTTAAAAACTCGCTCTGTTGACAGCGTCTTCCTTTTTTTTAGTCATATGCCTAACCGAAAGGCGTAAATCCAAATAGCTGAAATTATGACAAAAAGTGTTCCTAATACGCCGCCGCACACCGTCTGTAGACTTTAAAAACTAATCTTATTACTTTTTAACTTTTTTGAGCAAAACGATAAAAAAGTAATTGTTTATCAAGTTTTTGCTGGATATAAATATTTTTTTAAGTATACAGTTTATGTTCGATAATATGAGATTTTGCCAGATATGTAGTTTTTGTTGTATGTAACCGGTGTTTTTTACCACCACTTCAAGCAATGCGACGTATACGTGACATGCAGTCCCCAAACCTTAAGAATGCTCATAAAGTATCTCCGCGTTTGCAATCTTTTTCGGATCGTATGCTAGTTCGTGATCCGGCTCAAAGGGCCACAGCTACTGAATTGCTAGCTCACCCTTTTCTTTGTCAAGCTGGTCCTCCATCTCTACTAAGAGATCGCTTTAATGGAACGAAATCTTGGAGCAAAAATGAAAAATCGATTATTTCTCAGAGTGGATGCCACTTGAAGCCCTGATTTAAATAACATGACTTATATAAATAATTTCATTATTATTTTCATTTTTAATTTCGTACAATTTCCATAATTTTACAAAAAAAGTAAATATAAATCTTTAATTTTCTTTCGACAAATATGGTCACCCTGGTTATTTTGGTTTTGCTATTTAAGCCAAGGAAAAATATCAAAGGCACTTGCACTTTTGCATGATCGCCTGGTAATTCACAAATATTTGTTGGAAGAAAGTTACTCTTTTCTTGATGGCGGTGGAAAAAAACAAATCTGGCGAGCATGTGAAAGGTGCAAGAATACAAATTTCGTTTGTTCGTTTCACTCTTTAAAAATCATTTACTTATGTATTGCATAGGTTATTCAAACTCAGAGAAATTAGACTCCGCCCTCAACTTTCCATTTAAATTCAGTTTACTTAAAGAAGGAGCCAGTTTAAATGTGTGTGTGCTTTTGCTCTTGGAGGAGAAGTATTTTTTTTTTTGCAAAACGTACTTACACATTTAAAGAAAGTATTACACACCAATGTTGAATATGTTTTGTTTGCGGTGTTGGTCCCACATACACAGGTGAAGCTTAAATTTAAAAATTGTATACTTGCTGCTTTCGCATGAGCGCCTGGTATTTCTTTGAATTTCGAGAAACTGGCTACCACAGTGGGCCAAAACTACAATTTATTGGCAAAAAATCGAAATATTGTGCCTCTTTTTTTTTAATAGTTTCAGGATAATGACCAGCAATTAAAGATTTCTCAAAGAAAAGGATAAATTAATTTTGAATTAGTAAAGTAGTAGGTCTAATTTATTTAAATTGAATTATATTTAATTGAATAAGAATTTAGTAAATTCCAAATCCTTCGCATACGTCTTGGATCGAATTCGAAAACACGCCTAATACCGCCACTGTTCGTGTTATGGCTGCATTATTCCTTGTTTATTAGCATTTCAAAATATAAATATATTTGTACATAATGCATTTGGTTCTTTTTCTTCCGTTGTTCCAATCGATTATGCAAAAAAAAACATTGTTAAATGTCTACAGGTAGTCATGAGCGCCTGATCACCGTGCGAATCCGCCCAACTTACATGCGCTCTAAAAGTCTGATTAAAAGACAAAGCAGCAGTTTCTTATGGGGCTTGTTTAAATATCCCGATATCTATTTAATTAAAATCTTCAAAAATGACAACAAATTGTACACCATTGGCCATTTTTTTTCAATTATTCGCAATTTATTGGTATCGGGAATAGACTTTCATCATCAAATAAAAGTTTTTTTTTTTGTAAATTGTTTTCTTAAACCAATTTTATTTTTGAACTATAATAATCGCTGTTAAGTTAAAATAATATTTGTTCCATTTAAAATTTAAGATCAATAATAACATAAATGATATATTTCGCAATAATTGCCGAATTAATATTTTATACACGATCAATCATATCAATCTAGTTTATAAAAAAAAATAGGTGAAATATGCTCCTGTTTCAGGTTTAGTCATTTAATTTAAATGTGGATGCATGGCATATTTATAATTGCTCAACTGCCAATTTTCATTTAGTTTTAAAGTTTTTAACTTTTACAAATTAATTTAGAAACAATGTTTAGTTTAGTTATTGTCTTATTGAAGCTCGATGTTTGTTTTTGTTTTCTTTAATCTTTAAGGCACGATAAAGGTAAGCAGTAAGTACTAACTTTGAATTTCATTAGGCTTATTTTCGAGTGTTGATATATTGTTTTATGTAAGATAAATATTTGTATATGTATGTATGTATATATATCATGTAAATAATATTTTTTTTTAAGTATTTAATGTCTTTAATGAATTTTATTAAGCAAAATGGTGTATATGCGTTCTTAATTTTATCGAATTCGAAGTTGTCCTGTTTTAATTATGCTGCCTTGAATTTCGCATTAGTGGTACCAGTAGAGATGGAGGACCAGCTTGACGAAGAAAAGGGTGAGCTAGCAATTCAGTAGCTGTGGCCCTTTGAGCCGGATCACGAACTAGCATACGATCCAAAAATGATTGCAAACGCGGTGATACTTTATGAGCATTCTTAAGGTTTGGGGGCTGCATATCACGTATACGTCGCATTGCTTGAAGTGGTGGTTCGTTAAAGAATGGTGGCTCCCCATCTACCATTTCGATAACCATTATGCCAAGCGACCAGATATCAACTTCTGGTCCATAGGGAAGACGGGAAATAACCTCTGGCGACATCCAATATGGAGTTCCGACAAGGGATTTACGTTTAGGTAGCTCCTGAGACACTTGCGCACAGAATCCAAAATCAGAAAGCTTTACCCGACCGTCCACAGCTAGAAGAATGGAATCCGATTTGATATCTCGATGTATGACACCCTTAAACAAAAGTTATTATACTGTAGAACTAAAACAATTATAATAAGTATAACATACTTGGGAATGAAGATATGCCAGTGCTTTAAGGCACTGCTTGCATACAGTAGCAATTTGTTCTTCGTCCATACGGGAATGTGTTACTATATCGGTGAGTGCACCGCCCTCTAAATACTCCATCACCACCCACAGCTCATCGTTAACTAGAAAACTGGAATAGGTTTCGACAATGTTAGGATGATGATAATCACGCATTATGACCACTTCATTGAAAAGCAGTTCCCTTCGTTGCTGTTTGCGTAAATCCATCTTTTTAACAGCAACTTGGCGGCCTTAAAAGAATACAAAAACAAAAATATTTATAGTTTTAAATTTAAGATTATGTTAAAATAGATGAAACCACAATGAACAATTGAAATCTTAAACGGCCATTAAATCTATTGCGCACCATTTTTTTTTTCGAATCGTTTCTCTGAGCAACCGACCGTTGTCCAAGTGATTTGGTTCAAGCTGTACTTGATTAACAGTAAGAAATACAATTTAAATGTTTCCTGCTTCAAAAATTCAATAAGACGACACCCTGAATGGGTCCTGAACACTATTGCGGAAGGAGAGAGTGGAGAAGAGAACCGAAGTTCAAAAAAATTGGAAAGAACTCCCCAAGTTAAAGCAGGTAAAACTGTTGATTGGTGAATACAACCAAAAACGGTTTACGGACTGCTTCATCTTAGGTAGACACAAACTGGGAGGAGTGAGTGAGTGTAAGCTCAGAAGGCATCTAAGTATTCTTGGCATAGCATGTAGATTCTGCCAGGACGAAACTCCAGACTACATCCTAGCGAGATGCGCTGCACTAATGCACAACAGGAAACAAACACCTAGGCTATTATCAGGTAGGGGAGAGGGAGCTATAGATATTTAGGCTGCAGTGCACAACAACCTTTTGTTCGATATTGATAATAACATACATTTTAAATAGATCAAAAGGGGATGATCCCACATAGAGTACTCACCTGTAGCTTTATCCGTTGCAATGCAAACTGTTCCCGTAGAACCTTCGCCGATTTTCATAAAATTGTCGAGATTCTCTCGAGGATCTCCAGCTGATACAACCATTTGAAGAGCTGCTCGGAACTATTTGAGGCATGAAATTATTTAGTATGAAAGGTTAAAAAAAAATACCAAAAACAAACCTGTTCGTGTGTTAACCTCTGTTCTTGCTTTGGAGTAGTTGCGGGTGTTCCAATTGTCCCTGGAGTAAGAGAGCTATTGCCCCCACTAGAACTAGATGCACGGGAATTCGTCTTCAGGCTGCCAATAATCGAAGGATTGTTTATATGTTGTGAATTTGGGCTATGATCTGTAATCTGTAGACCGTTCATTGGAATACACTGGGGTAAAGAATTGTCCACTGGCGGTGGCGATCTTAATGGAGGTTGCGGGCGTTTTGGTTGGATGAGTGTGGTAGGTGGGGGCATATTATGTATCGCGAAGTTACTGTTTGGATTTGTCTGATGATGTTGTTGTTGTTGCTGCTGTTGTTGTTGTTGTTGTTGTTGTTGTTGCTGCTGCTGTTGTTGTTGCTGCTGCACCTGTTGCTGTTGTTGCTGCTGCAGCTGTTGCTGTTGTTGCAGCTGCAGCTGTTGCTGCTGTAAAAGGTATTGGTGTTTAATTGATGGACGAGATGCTGAGCTTCCTATGGAACCAGCTGGGGAATTTGGTTGCGGTGGTGTTTGTCGGTATTGCAGTGGGTGATTTAGATCCGTTAGCACGGACAGAGGCCCATTACCATTGGATGGAATTTTAGAAGTATACATTGGATTTTGTGGATCAATTTCTTGGTGTTGCAAAATACTTGGTCCCACTTGTGGTGGTAATTGTTTTGGTTTTGGATGGATAGGAATTGGCCCTGCGTCCTTCCGAATACCTGGATAGAGCATTTGGTTTTGCTGAAGTTGTTGTTGTTGTTGCTGTTGTTGTTGCTGTTGTTGTTGTTGCTGCTGCTGTTGCACTAAACTCGGTGCCATGGACGGCTCTTCTGGAACTGCTGGGGGAACATTTGCATTGCCACGTAAGTCGCGTCTTACCCGTGGCGGACTGGAACTCCTTAGCGAATTTGATCTGGCAACATGCGAAGTTTTCGGAAGAATCAGACCTCCATTCGAAGTTGGCGCCCCTACGTCTTTTGGCTTAGATGCCAATGATCCACTCGTACTGTTCAGAGATACGCTATCTAATTTATTGTTGTTGTGATGAGGTCGCACAATCGTTTTTAAATCTAAAATCTCAGTCGGTGTAATCTCCGACGGATCCACTAGGGGGAGGGGCCGATTTGTTGACTTAAGAATTTGATTATTCCCGACTAAAGACGCCCATTGCAAAGGTAAACCGACATAGCGTCCCTCTAATTTATCAAAACCCGTGTGTACACGATGTTCAAAATTACTAGGCATTGATATTTGTGGTTTCTTTTTTCTTTTAGAAAACATTTTCACTTAATAATTATTTCTATTCACGTAATGAGTTTTATTGGTTACAACTCAAGGAAGCCCTTTTTCTAAGCTACAAGCGACGCAATTATTCAACAGGCTATAAATTCCGATATCCGATTTTCAGGTCATCATTCATGTGTTGCTTCTCTAATGTTCATTTCTTATTTACAAAAAAAAAATATATAATAAGATTGAAATAGAAATCAATTCCAGTAAGATATTTTGTCGCCGTTTGTTTAGATGTTGGTGGATTTTTCTTATTGTAAACAATTAAATTAACGCGTACGCAAAATATTCACATTTAATGCTAACTATGTACCTACTATTTGTATAACAGATAAAAACACAATAAAACTATCAATTTTCCTTCTAATTGTAGGGATCTTAAAGAAGTATAACAAAAACAGTCTTTATTCATATTTACAAAATCAAAAATAATTTGTAAAATGTTTGTTATTTTCTAAAAATTGTTCAGCCTTGTTGCTGTTTTTAAAAGAAATTACTAAATGACAAATGAGTCACTTCAGAAACATACATTTTTTTAGATGAAAAACACTCAATTATGAGTAGAAATACCATAATTAGAAAGAGATGGTTAGCAAACTTGTGCGAAAAAGAACCGCCGTAAAGTGAGATAGTTATATTTGAATACTAGAGAAAGCAGTGCTGTGGATGAATAATATACTTTTTTCTAAATTTAAAAGGTGTTGGTTTAACGCTAAATCTAAATATATGTAAATCAACAGCCGTATTCATTAAAACACGCTAAACGCGCGCATAGTTATGTAGTACATAAGGATTTATATATCCGCTATACAATACACATTTTTCTACCCATTATAGCTATAATGTGCTTATGTCAAATAAAGTACCAAAAAGAGATGAGAGGTTTAAATTGTTGAATTCGTTTAGAAAGGATATACAATTTAAAGGCATTTTGTCCTTTTTGTTTTATATGCAATCTAAAAATGACGTTTCGACTCTATAATTTCCTTATGTTGGCCCTATTCAACCTATTAGCTCTGAACACTGATATGTTTTTTAAATTCACTTGAACCACACAATTCAGAACACATTTTCATTTTAATCATAAAAAGCAATATAACACAAAACCTACCCTTTTTTGTAGACTGATACGCACCCAGATATGTCATGGAAGGCAAAACATGGTATACCTCAGGTTTTTTTCAAACACCGCTATGCCGGATTTACACGAGTGGCAAATTGCCATTAATTCATGTCATTAAACTTGGAAAATAATGGTAAGATCAAATCAATATTGATAAGCATTTACACGGGGTAAAATAATGACTGCTTGATTGATAATGGCAATCTGCCATTAAATAATGAGCAAGTTAAATCTTCCTCGCGGTGTGCAATAATTTTCAAAATGGCATCATTGTGCATTTACATGACGCCATTCTAATGTCAATATTTAATGCAAGTCTTTTTTAAATGACGAAAATAATGACAAATTTTCAAACCAATTATACGATATTGTCAGTAATGTCAATAAAATGGAAGAAATAGTGGCAATTTGTCACTCGTATAAATCCGACATTAGGGGCTCAATTTCGGAAACGTGAGTTTTCTGTGTACAAAAAACCCGGGCAAACATATATATTTCCGATTCCGCAAGGGTGAGATTAATTTTTTTTCACAGCAGATAATATGTTTAAACAAAAATGGCAAATTTATTCACGCCTATTTTGACACGCCTACTCATTGAAATATTTTAAACTTGTAGTTTTCCATTGGTATATTCAGAATTTGATGTGGAATTTGATATTTTTTCTTGGCGAATGGGACGCGATTTGAATTAAATTTTCTTTTGTTATGGTATTGGTCTTCTAAGGTAACTTATTTTGTTCCATGCCTAGCTTCAAAGAATCAAGAATCAAAGAATTAAGTCATGAATAATGTTTTTCTTTTTGAAACCCCAAAAAAACTAGCTGGCTTTTTCTGACCGAAAAAGAGCACTTATCAGAGAAAAACTCTTTTGTCCATTTTTTCATTATAATATTCTGAGGGACTTGAAAAAAAACACCCATTTTTCTGTACTGAATTTAAACTAATTGAATCCAAAGTAGACTGCCTGTCTTAAACATAACAAAGGTTTTATTCCCCAAGCAAATTCCTGCCTGTCATTCTGTCTCTTTCCTTATCATTGATTTTCACTCTAAATTCCACTCAAAACAATTTGTTAAAAAGAGAAAATCGAAATGTAAAAACAATTTCTAGAAAAAACTTATTGGATCTTTGTATAAATGCGCCAGAGTGAGCCTAACATTTTGATAAATCTTGTATATTGCTTACACTTTCACTAATCCAGGATCAGGAGCAGCAGGATGTTGATAACGTTTACGCGTCTGAGAACAAACATTTTTTAATTTTCTTTAAAATAAAGTTATGAAATTTATATATTATATTATCTTACCATAAAATGAACCAAACAAAAACCGATATTCTATTAAGCGAAATTCAATTGGAAATTAATCCAACGACGCTATCGAAATGCGGTGAAATTAAAATTGATGACTGCTGTACAAATGCTTACATATTTTGCGCCTTTTGCCGTGATGACGAACTTGACGGTGACACCGAACCCAAATTCTTTACAACACTCGCAGAATTTATTGGTCATATTCGCTGGCATCGTTCAGATGATCATATTTTCGAAAATGGATTAGAGGATGACTATGGGAGTAATAGTGCAGAGCATCCAATTCAAGAGGACGAATTCTTAACCGATTGGATTGCCCCTCCAGAAGAATTATTTGAATCGAATACAATGACTAATTTCATTGAAATGGAACCGCATCTGCATGAAGTTCAGCTGGTGGATGGCAAACCCGAAGAAACGGATGAAAACACAACCTGGACAAAACAGACGAATACTGACGAAGAAGAACTTACTGGGGAAGTGTTCATTGAGCTTTTGGATCTCTACAAAAAATGTCCTTGTGTGTGGCACGAGCATATTGCTTCTACAACAAACTCGGACATTATTGAAGGAGTCTATAAGTTACTGCATGCTCACTTTAACAAACACGCCCAGAAATCTAAACCGGTTGACTATGTGATTGGCATTTTGCTCCAAATAAAAAATTGTTTTTTGGATGAGTACAAAAAAAACTTAAAGCAGAACACAGAAACTGAGTCTCTGCCTTGGTACTTTCCCTATCTAAGCTTTTTATTAAACTGTGATTCTGTTGAACTAGATATGAATGTAAGGAAATCCTTAACTAATTCGAAGGTTAAAAGAAAATTACCTTGTCTTTGTCTAGATTTTTACAGATTTTGTATGTTCTATATGTACACTGGAGCTTAATTCACAAGATGAATTATGGAATCACATTCTCAAGGTTCATATCCAACACGAACAATCAGAACTATCGAAAGAACCTAAAGCCCCTGACAGTCGTGAGGACGAAGTGGATAATAGACAACAGTCCAACAATAAGGTAAGTCACAAATAAAATTTAAATATTTAGGGAATGACCTATATATTTCAGAGTTCGCTTTGTGAGTATCCGGAAGAAGTTTTGGATAAATTCATTGACCTTTACAGATCACAGACTCGTCTTTGGGATAAAACAAACAAGGAATATTATTCTCGTTTGTTGCGTCGAAAATCGTATTATCTACTATTAAATATACTTCGTGAGCATAACCCCAAGTCTACCCATGCTGATGTTGTCCATAGAATCAACTATTTACATAAAGAATTCGCATGTGGTAAGAAAGGTGTTCTAGGCTTCGAAAACTGTAATGGAATGCCCGCCAATGACTTAGCACTTCGTATGAAAAATATCACACTGAAGAAAAATCGCGATCGGCCGCCGCAGCTTAAAGTGCGGCCTGGCAAGTTTAAGAAAATTATCAAAAACGGTAAATGTCCCATATGTTCTATGTCTTTCAAAGATCATTCGAAATGGCTAAGTCACATGGAATCAGCTCACACGAGCAGCGATTATGAATCTATAGATGGCTTTTTTTACTGTACTATATGCGGTTGGCAGAACAAGACGAAAAAACTTCTAATGCGTCATTTGCGCAACAAGCATACCAACAATTTACAACGATGTACCGATTGCAATTTAAAATTTCGCCTCTTGTCGATGCTGGTTGAACATAGAGCCAAGGCGCATAATGACTTTAATCCGTTTAAATGTGAGACATGTGGTGATGGATTCCCCAATCGATCAGGTTTGCGAGCACATACAATAAGCCATACGAATGCGGAAGAATGCGCATCTTCTTGTGCACATTGCGGGATTAAATTTGCAGATAAAAAATCCTTTGAGGCACACATTCGACAACACATACGTGACAAAAAAGATTTGCTGTGTAAGTTTTGTAACAAGAAATGGACAACACTGTCGGAATTACGAAATCATATGCGCACGCACCTTAGCTTATTTTCGAACAAGTGTGATATATGTGGCAGAGGCTTTAAAAGTCCGCAAATATTAAAGAAACATTTGAATGAAATTCATAATGGAACCAACTTTAGCATTTATAAAAATATGCTTAAAAAACAAACACCGTCATCTAAAATTTGCCGACAAACTAAATACGTTACCAGTAGTTGCGATGATTGTGGTGCCAAGTTCTTTCGTAAAGCATCCCTGTACAAGCATAAAAGGCTCAAACATAATGGAAATGTCTGCGCATCATAGTTGAAGTATTAAAAAAAATGTAACCAAAAATTTTTGTAAAAAAAATGCCATAGGCAAAAAATGTAATGTAGATTTTTTTCAGAAAATAAAACAAGATTCTCATTGAATTGTAATTCAAATAACTGTTCTGTATTTTTTGTACGCTTTGTCCCTATCGGGAATGTCCAGGGAATTTCATTGCCAGCGGAATATTTTATTCCCTCGAAATTTTTCCAGTGAACGTGAATCTCGCAGGGAATAAATTTCCCTCGAACGAAAAATCGTGTGAAATGATAGCGAAAGTAGTCTTATTCCCAATACCTATAAATTCCGAGGGAAACTTTTGAGCACCATTCTCCTTCCCAAGGTTCGAATTGGAGAAACATTCCCAGGGATATTTTTATTCACGATAACCCCAAAGTAAATATTTGTAGGTAATTATATGTATGTTTTTTTGTTTTAAATTGGATCGATTTGATGTTCAATGAAGTGATCTAGAACAGAGTAAGATCAAACTTAAAACATCGTCGTAAAAACTGTCAAAATCATTTTGTTAGGGGTGTTCTTTTGGTAATTTCAGATTTTGATCGGAAACACATGGCCTTTTCGATTGGCCGTCCGGAACACGTTTCTCAATAAAACAGACGTAAGCAATTTGACTGATTCTGAATTATATGTATGAATGTAATTGTGAAAATTAAATTAAAAGAAAATCACATCGGCTAAAAAGAATTTTCAAAACACTTGATTTCAATTTAGATACACATTTTATTGTAACAATAATAACTATTACTTGCTTCTTTTTATGTTATTTCACCAGAAGATGAGTTTAAATTCAATAAACACAACGAAATTACACAACAAATCAAGCCGATTATTTTGACATTTTAATTGTGTAAGTGTATTAGTGATTCTGTTTTCGATTCTGAAATGAAATCCAGAATCGTTTTCTGTTCTGTATAGAGTAACAACTGTCATTTTGTGGGGGTCAGTACAGTTCTGGACGGCCAATCGAAAAGGCCAACAATTGCTTTAATTTTTTTTAATGTATGTATATTTTCACAACCTTATTTCACTATTCACATCTTGTCAAAATGACGGCTGTCAATTGTTCTGATGGTGTTGTTATTAGTAAAAGAGGGGTAAATCAAAAAATAATTGATTTTTTGCCCATTGGAAGGCTTTAATTGTAAAAATCTGTGTTTTGACAGATCTAAAGGCGAAAAAATCTAATTTTTTTTTACCAAAAGAAAACTCCATAAAAAAAGTGGTAAGACGACGTTTTTTATGTGGTTTTCCATTGGTAAGATAATTTAAAGTTATCTTACATCTAGATCTGTCAAAACCCTATTTGCCCCGTTTTTGTGTACCATTGGGCATAATAAATTGATCTAGATCATTTTTGCAGATGTAGATTTTGTAATGTTTCATTACTTGAAAAAATAAATAAATATTTTTGCTCACTTATCAAAACTTGAGCAAAAATAAACAAATTTAGACAGCTACATCGATAGCATTTTCAAAGACACGACACTGCACAAATACAATATCAAAAAAAATCAAATCTGAAGTCCCATTGCATTGGGCTCGACAAAAAACCAAAATCTAAATTGAAATCTGGACTTGCCAATAAAAAACCACATGGGATTCACGTTTTCAGAATAATTTTTATTTGCTATAGTATTGGTGTACATTTATGTCTGTTAACCAGCTAGCGGTATCAGTTGTCTTGTCAAACTGATGGCTGTCGATTATGATGCATAGTGGTGTTAGTGAAAGAGGGGTAGGTATATCTGACGAAAAATCCAGATCTGCAAAATTGATTTAAAACCAAAAAATAAATCATTTTTTTTGCCAATCGAAGGCAAACATTGTCAAAATCAGTTTTTTGACAGATCTTAATAAATTGATTTTTTTTAGCAAACGAAAACACCATAAACAAATCTGAATTGCACGGCACTAAACATTTTTTTAGGTTATTTTTCTATTTATTTTTTTTTTTGGTTTGTGGTTAGTTTTAATCCACTTCTCGTTTGTGTTAATAATTATTTATTAGTGATAATATCTAAAATTTGCGTTATCAAAAAAAATTCTATATTTTTGTTTGTTATTGTTTTGACATTTTAACTGAGTTTTCTATCTTGTTCTAACTTTGTATAGCTTTTCTTTTCTAATCTGTATAATCTAATGTACAATAGTTAGGGCCTACGGTATATTCGTTTCTCTTGATATTTATATTGCGTAAATGGACGATTAAAAAAATATTTGTGTGAATTTTGATTTGATTTTAAGACGGAAGGAACGACAAGAAATAATAATTAAAACTATTGTGTTTTGCTTTTTTTTGATACATTAACTAAGTAACAAAATATCAGTCGCGCAATCGCGTCAAATTTTTAAAACTAAAAATAATTCAGTGATAATTAAAAAAAGTGAAATATTTTTTTTTTTGTGAAAAAATTTATGCTGTTAGACTTCAAAATTAACAGAAAGACGCCACGTAGCTAAGAACATTGAAACTCTAGCCTAACGAGGTATGTAAATATTTTTATGTTTTTGTAATTTAAAATAAAAATTATTTAATTAAAAAAAAAGTCAGAGTAAAAACTACTCTTACTACGATTCTGCTCTGTAAACTCATGCTGGAATGGAATTTATCAAACTTGTTCTTTAGTGCAAGTCTAAACATGACTAGATTTCGACGACTGACATAATATTATGCGGGCGCTGTACCACGCAATATTATTGCTCAAGATATTGGCCAAAAATATTTCTTGAAAGTACGTCGTCCGTACATGATGCAATATTATTGCAAAAATTGCCTTCCTGCAGTTTATTCTGTATAGAGCCAAGGCGCATAATGACTTTAATCCGTTTAAATGTGAGACATGTGGTGATGGATTCCCCAATCGATCAGGTTTGCGAGCACATACAATAAGCCATACGAATGCGGAAGAATGCGCATCTTCTTGTGCACATTGCGGGATTAAATTTGCAGATAAAAAATCCTTTGAGGCACACATTCGACAACACATACGTGACAAAAAAGATTTGCTGTGTAAGTTTTGTAACAAGAAATGGACAACACTGTCGGAATTACGAAATCATATGCGCACGCACCTTAGCTTATTTTCGAACAAGTGTGATATATGTGGCAGAGGCTTTAAAAGTCCGCAAATATTAAAGAAACATTTGAATGAAATTCATAATGGAACCAACTTTAGCATTTATAAAAATATGCTTAAAAAACAAACACCGTCATCTAAAATTTGCCGACAAACTAAATACGTTACCAGTAGTTGCGATGATTGTGGTGCCAAGTTCTTTCGTAAAGCATCCCTGTACAAGCATAAAAGGCTCAAACATAATGGAAATGTCTGCGCATCATAGTTGAAGTATTAAAAAAAATGTAACCAAAAATTTTTGTAAAAAAAATGCCATAGGCAAAAAATGTAATGTAGATTTTTTTCAGAAAATAAAACAAGATTCTCATTGAATTGTAATTCAAATAACTGTTCTGTATTTTTTGTACGCTTTGTCCCTATCGGGAATGTCCAGGGAATTTCATTGCCAGCGGAATATTTTATTCCCTCGAAATTTTTCCAGTGAACGTGAATCTCGCAGGGAATAAATTTCCCTCGAACGAAAAATCGTGTGAAATGATAGCGAAAGTAGTCTTATTCCCAATACCTATAAATTCCGAGGGAAACTTTTGAGCACCATTCTCCTTCCCAAGGTTCGAATTGGAGAAACATTCCCAGGGATATTTTTATTCACGATAACCCCAAAGTAAATATTTGTAGGTAATTATATGTATGTTTTTTTGTTTTAAATTGGATCGATTTGATGTTCAATGAAGTGATCTAGAACAGAGTAAGATCAAACTTAAAACATCGTCGTAAAAACTGTCAAAATCATTTTGTTAGGGGTGTTCTTTTGGTAATTTCAGATTTTGATCGGAAACACATGGCCTTTTCGATTGGCCGTCCGGAACACGTTTCTCAATAAAACAGACGTAAGCAATTTGACTGATTCTGAATTATATGTATGAATGTAATTGTGAAAATTAAATTAAAAGAAAATCACATCGGCTAAAAAGAATTTTCAAAACACTTGATTTCAATTTAGATACACATTTTATTGTAACAATAATAACTATTACTTGCTTCTTTTTATGTTATTTCACCAGAAGATGAGTTTAAATTCAATAAACACAACGAAATTACACAACAAATCAAGCCGATTATTTTGACATTTTAATTGTGTAAGTGTATTAGTGATTCTGTTTTCGATTCTGAAATGAAATCCAGAATCGTTTTCTGTTCTGTATAGAGTAACAACTGTCATTTTGTGGGGGTCAGTACAGTTCTGGACGGCCAATCGAAAAGGCCAACAATTGCTTTAATTTTTTTTAATGTATGTATATTTTCACAACCTTATTTCACTATTCACATCTTGTCAAAATGACGGCTGTCAATTGTTCTGATGGTGTTGTTATTAGTAAAAGAGGGGTAAATCAAAAAATAATTGATTTTTTGCCCATTGGAAGGCTTTAATTGTAAAAATCTGTGTTTTGACAGATCTAAAGGCGAAAAAATCTAATTTTTTTTTACCAAAAGAAAACTCCATAAAAAAAGTGGTAAGACGACGTTTTTTATGTGGTTTTCCATTGGTAAGATAATTTAAAGTTATCTTACATCTAGATCTGTCAAAACCCTATTTGCCCCGTTTTTGTGTACCATTGGGCATAATAAATTGATCTAGATCATTTTTGCAGATGTAGATTTTGTAATGTTTCATTACTTGAAAAAATAAATAAATATTTTTGCTCACTTATCAAAACTTGAGCAAAAATAAACAAATTTAGACAGCTACATCGATAGCATTTTCAAAGACACGACACTGCACAAATACAATATCAAAAAAAATCAAATCTGAAGTCCCATTGCATTGGGCTCGACAAAAAACCAAAATCTAAATTGAAATCTGGACTTGCCAATAAAAAACCACATGGGATTCACGTTTTCAGAATAATTTTTATTTGCTATAGTATTGGTGTACATTTATGTCTGTTAACCAGCTAGCGGTATCAGTTGTCTTGTCAAACTGATGGCTGTCGATTATGATGCATAGTGGTGTTAGTGAAAGAGGGGTAGGTATATCTGACGAAAAATCCAGATCTGCAAAATTGATTTAAAACCAAAAAATAAATCATTTTTTTTGCCAATCGAAGGCAAACATTGTCAAAATCAGTTTTTTGACAGATCTTAATAAATTGATTTTTTTTAGCAAACGAAAACACCATAAACAAATCTGAATTGCACGGCACTAAACATTTTTTTAGGTTATTTTTCTATTTATTTTTTTTTTTGGTTTGTGGTTAGTTTTAATCCACTTCTCGTTTGTGTTAATAATTATTTATTAGTGATAATATCTAAAATTTGCGTTATCAAAAAAAATTCTATATTTTTGTTTGTTATTGTTTTGACATTTTAACTGAGTTTTCTATCTTGTTCTAACTTTGTATAGCTTTTCTTTTCTAATCTGTATAATCTAATGTACAATAGTTAGGGCCTACGGTATATTCGTTTCTCTTGATATTTATATTGCGTAAATGGACGATTAAAAAAATATTTGTGTGAATTTTGATTTGATTTTAAGACGGAAGGAACGACAAGAAATAATAATTAAAACTATTGTGTTTTGCTTTTTTTTGATACATTAACTAAGTAACAAAATATCAGTCGCGCAATCGCGTCAAATTTTTAAAACTAAAAATAATTCAGTGATAATTAAAAAAAGTGAAATATTTTTTTTTTTGTGAAAAAATTTATGCTGTTAGACTTCAAAATTAACAGAAAGACGCCACGTAGCTAAGAACATTGAAACTCTAGCCTAACGAGGTATGTAAATATTTTTATGTTTTTGTAATTTAAAATAAAAATTATTTAATTAAAAAAAAAGTCAGAGTAAAAACTACTCTTACTACGATTCTGCTCTGTAAACTCATGCTGGAATGGAATTTATCAAACTTGTTCTTTAGTGCAAGTCTAAACATGACTAGATTTCGACGACTGACATAATATTATGCGGGCGCTGTACCACGCAATATTATTGCTCAAGATATTGGCCAAAAATATTTCTTGAAAGTACGTCGTCCGTACATGATGCAATATTATTGCAAAAATTGCCTTCCTGCAGTTTATTCTGTATCGGTTCGTTCCTGGAAGAAGAAATGCTTTGTGAAAAACAATTTTTTAGTGTGCATAGGAATCGCATCTTTAATTTGCGACAAGAAAGACTGGACACAAAGAAAATGGACAAGTGTTTTAAAAAAACCAATATAACATACTTTTCACGATATATTTTAATAAGTTATCCATACGCTTGACTTTTGTTGTATCTGTTTTTCTAATCGCTCGATTTAATGTTCCAGAGAGCTGGGAGTGATTTTTAAACCTGTGACATGGACATGTAAAATACAAACAATTAATAGGTAAACAAATAAGGGGGTGGCCGTGGCGCGATAGTTGTGTTCACCTGTCAACCTCATGGTCACAGGTTCGATCCCTGCCGTAGTCTATGTCTTCTTATTTTTCCATTAAAAACCAATTCTAAAAATAAATGTCGTACAATGACTGTTGCTGAGTAATTGAGTAAATTGATTGAGTAAAACCAGTATACCGATAAAATATGACAAAGAATAAAAAAATTAATGCGAATTATAAGGAACATCAATAAATTAGACACGGAAATTTCTCCGCATTAGTTAGCCGCCATCCCTGCAGATAAAATCTGAAACAACGACCACCTACAGTCTCCGAATATCGCGCCACACATCTTTCCTATCATTCTTTCTCTTCCTTAACCTTACCCTCACGCCCGCGCTGTGTTGAAACATTTAAAGCGTATTCATAATCCCTTGAGCGCGTGTAGATTATAAAATAAAAAAAAATAAGAAATAAGAAACACTGCCTGAATGAACTTAATTAAAAAAAACTCTTTCTTCGTCTTTTTTATTTATGCGCTGGTCCATCATGTCTGTATTTAATCAATCAAAATTCAATTCTGTAAAGTAAATATTGGAATTTGCAATACACGACGCAGTATACTGCGCAATATTATATTGGATATGGTCCAAGAAATATTAATTTTTTTAAACATTCCACAATATATTGGGCAAACTGAAATTACTGCGCTATAAAGCCCTAACACGGTCAATATTACTGAGCAACCGACTACTGCGCAATTATATTGCGTAGTGTAAGGCCCGCCCGCATCACTCTTACTTATATACGTACTTACATTTTTAAGTAATAAGTTTTGGCAGAATAAGTAAAAACGAAAGGGTAGATCACTAAAAATTTATTTAGTTCCTTCTAAAAGATCGCACAAAATTCCTTTCGATAAATTTTGCATTCCTTTTTTAAGTTACATGATAGTAAATGATGCTAAGTCGTCAAGAACATTAAAAATAATTGTCTCTGAGGTTTCCTTATTTATTTTAAATACTTCGTTAGCTTTATGATTTTTTTTTAAATTTTAATTGAATAATAAACCTAAATGTTTAGTTTTATTGTTTATAATATATGTATTTTTTATAGGTAATATTCATATTTAAAACTTTTTTTCTAATTTTTTTTTTGTTTTTTTACTTCAATAGATGCGTCGTTGAATCTTTTTTTCTTTTTTTGAGTAGAATATTTTAACAGAAAAACGAGATTTGTTTAAGATATACATTTGTTTTCGTGATAAAAATTAACGGTAAACGAAAAGCTTAACGGAAATGGATATGAAAATAATATTAATTTATATTGTATAAATATTATGCTGGAAATGCGTTTTAACCATCTTCCTTGGGGGGAGTAAACCATCCTGAAAAAAATAAGAAAAAATATATGTTTAATGTATTCAGTTCAGTTCAGAACCAAGTTCTAATTAAATGGCGACCATAACAAATGGGTGATTCATAGTGAGGTTTGATTTATAATGTAAAATAAGACACTTAAATTTGAAAGTGATCTTAAAATTGTCATTATCGTTTAAAAGAACAATTCATGGCATTTACTTTTTAGAAAATGTTATAATGTAAATGTTGGCCATGACTACGTCTGAGGTGGTCCATTCGGAAGGTCCAATTTTGGGGTGACAGGTATCTGGCGAATAAAATGAGTAATGTTGGCTTCCAAAGCGTCAATCGTAGCTGGCTTATTCCTAAAGACCTGTGACCAAAGGTGTGATATCGCACGATCTAGGCGGCCAATAGACCGTTGCAAAACGTGAAATTAAGTGCTCACCAAAATTATTTCTCAACAAGGCCATTGTTTCACGCGCTTATGGCTCATATTGCCGTCTTGTTGAAACCAGAGCTCACCGAGCCCATGGGCTTGAATTTCAAGAAGCACATAATTCCTTAACGTGGAGCGAAAACTGTTGCCATTGACGGTAATCTGATTTGCCTCATTTTTGAAGAAATATCGAACAATACCGTTGTGTTTAATGGATATAATGGTTGCTCTTCGTACTCCTCAGCTTGATCATCAACCCAAATACCGTAATTTGGTCATTAAGGTATCAATTCAGCCAGAAATGGGCTTCCTCACTGAACAACATTTCACGAAAAAAAAAAACGGATTGTCATTGAGTTTTTCCAGAGCCCATTCACTGAAATTTGGAGACGCTGCTTTGGTGCGAGTCTTTTCATTATGACTTGACAAACGATATTGAACAAAAATGACATAGCAGTTTGATAGGTGTCACGCGTGCCACGTCAAAAAACTCCTATTGAAAATCAAACCTCACGATGAATCAAGCGTTACTTTCAAAATCATAAACTAATTGATTTGTCATAATCATAAACGAATTATTTATTTAGAAAAAAAATGCCTTACGAATACTTGACTTGTTAATTATATTGTTTTATATGGATACGCGCACTAAAGTGGGTTTAACTACCCGTAAAATGAACAAGCACAGCGAGTGTTAGGAAATTAGGAAAGGACGCAAGAGGATATACCGATGTACATTGGTTTTGAATTTCTGAATATCAAAATGGGAGGGGAAAAAAGAAAACAGACCAAGAGCAAAAATCAGATTTTTGTCGTGGAAAGAAACATGTTAACTTAGAAAAACGTTTATCAAACGTACCAGTTATCTAAAAATGGAGATATCGGCTGTCTGTTTATGAATTTTATTTTAAACTGCGTTTAGGACTTTTGCCAGAAGCTAAACTGTCGCCGTGTATAAACGTTCTAATACGGCTAAATCGAAAAATATTATCTCAATCGATCTTATACGCAGTTTATTTATACAGTAAAGGAAGGAAATTGCTAACAGATCAAAATATTAAATTGAAAGGATAATTTACAGACGTAATAGTTATTGCGTTGAACTATCACCACGCGACGGAGGTCTTAGTTCGAAACTCAGCCATCCCTTTGTAAAGATCTAAAAAAAAACTTGCCATTTATAAGTGCATCTCATCATAACCCTTCATTTCTGCCTGTTAACAACAGGTAAACAGAAATGGCTGAGTGTCTATTTCTTCTTTAAGAATTGATCTACCACCACATAAAATTGCATTGAATTTCAAAGTTTACTAAATTATTAAAATAAGCAACTGCGCCCTCAATACAAAACAAAGGATAAACAGCAAATATGTTGATTGATAAACCAATAAGATTGCCTTAGACCGAAAGAGTACTTACCATTTTTCTCATGAATTTGTACCAATGACTTAAAACTTTGTTGCGCACGGGCTAAACTGTATTGTCCCTGAGCCAAAGCCTGAAATGTAAATGCGTGTTTTTTTTTGTTGTTCAAATTAATATTTAAAAAAGAAAACACTTAGACTTATACTTACCTTTGTCGCTCCAAATTGAATGCGGGCCTTTCCCTTGACTAGAGTCGCTGATATTTGCATTATGACGGCCTCTACCGTGTAAGCCGAGCTCCAGCCTTGTTTTGTAAGCAACTCCATGCAAATTGCTCCACCCACCAGAACATAACCGCCTCAAATAAGACATTAAATATTGTTACATGATTTTTTTTCAATTGAAACTTAATTGATGTATATATACGTGTGTATATGTTATCGAAAAAAAATACCTGATATAATTGGATGCACAACACGAACAAATGGTGGCTCAAATGGGTATGTTTCTTTAAATATTATATTCAGCAAAATGCTATCTCTGCCCTCCTTTTCTTTAAGCATAACTAAATCGTTGTGTAACGGACTATCCGGATCGACAGATTTTAAACGGATATTCCATTCGTATATTGAGTCGTTTACCAATTCTATTGAGTACATGTTACTCTTGAAGGAATCCGAACGATAGATATCACGTAGCTCTTTCATGAGACGATCGGTTGCTTGCACAGAACCAGAAACTGATCCCTGTATTATGCAGAGAAATGCAATTATGAATAAACTTGCAAACAAAAAAAAAAAATTCATGGCGTTTTTAATTAACCTTTAAGTAGTCTTGTCTTTGACTTTGTCGCAGTCTTTCTAGTGTGGCTAAGTGTTCTACCTCCATTTCATCCTTCTGTAATACATAAACGCCAAAAAAGAAAAATATAATAGAAACAATAATCGAATTGGTTACAACAAAAAAATGTTGTCAAACCTTATTAATATTTCGGCCATCGTCCATTTCAAGTGGAAGATCTTCGTCACCTTCGCTTTCTTGTTCGCTGTCGCCAACAGGATCTTCGATTTCGTCTGGATCAGAGTCAATGTCATCGATTTGATGCTGTTGCATTTGATGCAAGGGTGATACACTGGGCGGTGGCAATTGAAATGGTATTGTTAGGTTATCTAAGTCTGGTGGTAGTGGGACATTGTGTAGGCGGCATAATTCTCTTAGCAAGATTCCAACCTTTAACATTTAAATATATTTTATTATTTTTTTATAATACATTTATGTATAATATGAGTTAATTTTTACCTGATTTATAACGTGGTTATCACGACCATTTGTGTTGCTTAGAATTTGAACAGCATTTGTGACACTGGTCTCTTCGCTTTCGGCAAACCAAACTGGAGGGGATGATGGGTATGTTTCCTAAATCCAAAATCAATATGCGTTTAATTTTGTTTAAAATTTAATATTTAAAATAAAAAGTCAACATGTATAATGAAGGGGTTTTAGTGAATATAAAATTTCCTGGACATATTTCCCTGCTTTTAACGGAGGGAAACGCACAAAAGTTTCCCTCGAAGTTTATAGGTATCGGGAATAAACTTTCCCAGAGATTTTAGCTGTGATTTCACATGTTTTTTTCGAGGGAAAATTATTCCGTATGGCGCATTTTACAAAATAATTAAATAAATGAATTCTATAGATGGAAACATCTTTCATGAACCTTTTAAATCCTCCTCGAGAATTTTTCTGATGCCTACCACCATATCTAATCATTTTATTACTTATCAAACAAACATTACAGTCTCGTAAACACTTATCGCTACTGGACTTAAACTTTAATAGCATAAGTGATATCACAAACGTGTTGTCAATCCAGAAAATATCTATTAGGGTTAAACACTTGTTTTTTTTCTCAAATCTACTGAACAATGGTTCCATAGGAAAAGTAGGGAATGATGTAAGAGGAGATACCGATGCACTTTGGTTTTGAATTTCAATATGGGAGGGGAAAATAGAGCCAGGTAAACGATTTCGTTCGTTGTTTTGTTGTACAGCTGAAGAAAGAATCTCTGCTCTTGACAGTACGCCCGAAGTTAAGCTCAAGGGTAAACTGATGAGCATTCCAGCCAGATCAGAAGGGGAGAAGAATTTCTTGCATCTTCTGCTTTAACGACAAAAGACTGCACTGAGTTTTTGAAGTAATAAATTCTACGCGGTTTTTTTATCCAGATCAGAATTTAATGAGCTTATCGTGCGGTGCCGTTGTAGTTCCACATTTGAAGAATAAGGGGGTGAATCTGCAAACGAATATAAATAGCTGAGAGTACTATCGTCAAAAAAACAATTACTATATGCCTGTAAGACCTAAGGTCTTTTAAATTCAAACAGAATTGCACGGCAAGAATTTTTTGTTTACACAGTGGATTTGAGATCCAGGTATTGACTGTTTCATTTTAACCCATGGGCGGCATCCAATTAAAATAGGAGGTATAGAAAAGAATGCGCCTAGCATGGGGATCGAACCCGCACGTCTAAGTTAGCAATCAAACACTTTATACACTGCGCCTTTGTCACCCACTGGATTTGGATTAGAAGTTCCAGATAACTGATCATTAATGAAAATGAAAAAAAGAGCTGGAGACAAAACAAAGCCCTGGGACACACCAGCATTTGTTTAGTGAATATCAGACATGAAGCCGTCCAATACAATTTGTACTGAGCGGTCTGAAAGGTAATTACTAATCCAACGAATAAGAGATACCAAATGCACGTATTTTCGATAAGAGAGCTTAATGCCAAGATCTATCAAATGCTTTTGAAATATCAAGCAAAGAAATGAAATGCGCAATAATGGAACGCCATCAGATAAAGAACCATACACATTCAAAGTTTTCAGCAAAACATCGCTCCGTTCGGTTATTAGACCTTCGCGTCCGGTTATCGGAGATTTTCTTATGGAATTGCTTACGTATTAAAAATTAAAGATAAACTATACTTAGAACGGGACTTTCGTTTTTTTTCGTTCCTTGATTTGTTGAGAAAAATAATCCCTAAATAAAATAATGTGTCCGCATATGGGAGGTTTTCCATCTAAAATGAGCATGAGAAAGTGTCCACGTCCGTTTATGAGTGTCCGCTTATAAAAAAGTAATTTGTATGAGTAATTCAAAGAAGAAATTTTTTTCCCGAAAATGTGTCCATTTAAGGGAATTGTCCGCTTATTGGAGCTGTCCGCAAGTAGAACTTTCACTTTTTTCTTAATTATAATAATTTGCTAATTTAAAGTACAAATTATAATATGCTTAGGAAATTTTAATTTCAAAAGATTCACCTATCCGTTTTTGAAAAATCGATTTTTCCAAAAAAAATACACTAAAATTTTAATATGCAATATTATTTAGAGTAAATAGCATCTGTATAAAAAAAAACAATTTTAATCGGTTTATTCAATAGTGAGAAGTCGAAAATAAGAAGTGTGTCTATGGGAAAGAATCCCAAATGAAATATTTATTTTGGAATGCGCTAATTTAAGAACAAGCATTTTTTTTATGGAGCAGTTTTTGAAAAAAAAAACAGATTCTTTAAGGTTTTTTAACATTTGTATGGTAGGTACCCTTGCTTACTACTAAATTTCAAAATTTCGCAGATTAAATTGACTCTTTTTCGAAATACATAATTTTTCAAATTTTTCAAAATATCACCGTGGCGAGATAGTTGAGCGTTCGCCTGTCAACCTCATGGTCACAGGTTCGATCCCTGCCGTAGTCTATGTCCCCTTATATTTCCATTAAAACCAAAAATTCCAAAATTCTAAAATAAAATGTCATACAATGAGTTACTGGTTTACTCATTACATGCTGCCACACATCTTTCCTATCATTCTTTCTCTTCCTAAACCTCAAAATCACGCCCGCGTTGTGTTGAAACATTTAAAGGGTAGTATAATCCCTTGAGCGCGTGTAAGATATAAAAACAAAAAACTTTATTTCTTTATTAGAAAATTTCATCAAAATTTGATAAGCTGCCAATTTCTGCACTAAAAAGTCGGGATGAGACCTATTTTGTCCAAAGAAATTTCTTTGACTCAAATTGGAATCCTGAGGAAATATTTTAATCTCTCATGAGGGTTCTCTTATGTGAAAAACTACGAAAATTGAGTATACGGGATGAGGACTGTGTTTTGTAGACATTCGTAGAATTTCACTGTATTAGAGTGTACGGGATCGCACCTTTTATTTATTTATAAGAGAATTTCATCTCCACTTTTCAAATAATTTGATAAGCTGCCAATTTCTGCTCAAATAAAATCTGAATCAGGCATAATATTAAAATGTATTGGATTTAAAAAGTATTATAGTAAATTTAAAGAAATCTTTACAATCCTAAGGAAGATTTTGTAAAATTTATTGAAAATTTAGGGCCACTCAATAACTGGGGATTCTGTTTAGGTATACCTAACCTATAGAGATGTGCTGATAAAAGACAAATCGATAGTAGACTTTTTTGGTAACTTTTCTGTATTCTCAACTCAATTTGGCCATAAATCGACTCCAGATTTATCGAAATTCTCAAGCTAAAAATTCCCTAACAGCCCTATTCTATCCGATCCGATCGAATCTTTCGATTCACGTGAATATTTCACTCAATTTTTCACTATTTATTTTCAATTTTTTTCTATCTATTGACTGCCAAAGATAAACTTATATTTTTGTTGTCTAATTCTTAAGAGAATCTAATTATTAAAATTTATTTTTGATCGTAATTTATATACCTTTTGGAACAATTCGTTTTTACTTGCGATTATAGGTACTATGGCAAGTTTTGCATTCGTCGAAAAAAAAGTTTTGAGATAACAATCAAACATGACATTACGATGATAGCGAAGCGGAAAAAAGATGGTCTAAAAATTCTGTCCGTCTGTATGTCTGTCTGTCTGTCAGTCTGACGGTATGTATGTATAGACAATTACAGCCCAAACGGGTGTGCCGAATTGCTTCAAAGTTGGTATATAGAGTTTTTTTTAGGTATTGTACAGAGGGGAAATTGAAAAACAAATGTTAGCTCAAAAAATAACGGTACCTGCCATATAACCGTTACGTTAAAGCTTATTTTACTCGGAAACGGTTCTAACAATTTTGATTTTAAAAAATCAGTGCAGTTTTTTAGGCACGATCGATCATATGGTTGAAAAAAAAAAATTTTAAAATGTCCAAAAACGGTACTTTCCATAGGACCGTTTTAGTTTGCTTTCGACTATCTCGTAAATAGCTTAACCGATTCTTTCGAAATTTCACACATATATAGGCTTAGGTTGCCCAATTTATACTGCGTACCAATATTTTGAATTAATATTTTTTTTTTGTATTTTTAAAAGCATTTTTTTTATTTAAAAAATTCCTATTTTGAAAACTGGTCATTAAATTTTTTTTTTCAAAAATTATAGTTATATATGTATTTGCTCAATACCTATGAATTGGCGTTTTTGAATGTTTTTTTAAAAAATGTTTTCAAAAAGTTTAAAAAAAAAAAAACTTTTTTCTCAAAATCCGCCCCACAGATTTTTAAAATTTTTGTCTCAAAAATTCAAATTTATCCTAGAAATAAAATTGCGTACTTTTTTTTTAGCTCAAATTAGTTTAAGTATTTATTTCAGAATTTTGAATTATATTTTCTTTGATTAAGCCGATTTAATCTTTTGTTTTTTAAGTTTATAGGTATTTTTAAATATTTAAGATTCTCATACCAATTTTTTTAGAAATAAATTAAAGAAATTTTGTATATATGTATAAAAAATTAAGTAAAAAACGACTTCAAAAATATATTTAGATTTTTAATAGAAATCTTTTGCATACGATGTGATCGAACATAAGAGCAAGTTCGTGCGATCCAGTCGTGCATTTTATTTCTTTCGGATAGGTAGTAGAATATAAATATTCAAGTGAACTTTCAACAGAATAGGTCTGTAAGCCAATTTTCATTGAACAAACCACGTTCTACGTTATTCTAACTCATTTAACAAAAAAAAATATTTATTATATGCTAATGTACCTGTACCTATCTAAAATTTGCGAAGTTCAAAACAACAGTGAAATCAAAAACCTAAAAATTGTTTTGTTGCTGGCACAGGTAGGCAGCTATACTATTTTGTTTCTTTTTTTAGCTGCCAAACTAGCCATTTCCATTCAGGTTTATGCCTTCTCTGAATAATTTAGCTATCTTACAATTATCATTTCATGGGAAACTTTAATTGATGCAATATACCTTGTTTCTTAAAATGTTTCAATAAAACGCAACACAAATATCTAGGTAAATCCATACATGTATGTATTTGTTATCTTTTCGTATATACGAATATAGAATTTTTAACAACTTTGTTTTTATTTATTTAATTGATGAAAAAAATCGAATACATATGTTTATCAACAAACAAACACAATGCTAATTTTTCGCAGAACATCTAGTCAATAAATAAAAAAAAAACAATGAAAGGGTGGAGGTCGCATATTATTTTTTTGCTGTCGATAGAAAATAAATGGATTTCTTTCCACCTCATTATTCACCCTTCGTTTTCATCGAGAAAAAAAAACACCAAGTAGTGATATGTGATGTGATGCACATTCACAACTTGGACGAATCGCCCCTGCCCGTGCAGTGCAGTTTGCTGTTTGCAGCACCAAAGACCGAAATACAATTAAAAATTCTTGTTTTGTTCCTGAAGAAGAAGAAATACACATGTACATGTGTACCTATACATTATTATTATTAAAAATAGTTTTTTTTTTCATTCTTGGACATCTCGACATCCGAAAGGACGACTGTGTTATTTTGTTATGAGACTTATGAGACAGGACAGGAAGACTCACCGTTATATTTGCATGAATATCATATCGCTTTCCATTTTTACCGATAAAACGGCAAGTCAACTCATCGACACTAGAATTGAGTATTTGAAAACGTTCATGACTTCTATTAAATATTTTTTCAAGAGTTTTTATTTCTAGTTTTAAAGTATTCAAACACGCCATGTTCCAACAGTTTATAACAAACTGCTGCTCTTTCTGATCTATCTGATGGTGGGGTGCTGCTGCTTTGTGTACTCAAAGTACTCCTTTTTATACTTTCAGCTTTCTTCAGCGAGCTTCCGACCTTTCCAGATGGAGGAATATCAAAAAAAAAATTTTTTTTTTGATTTGCTCCGATTTTTTTATTTACTTGTTTTCACACTGACATCACTATTATGGTGTAGGGATTAGGGGTAATGGCTAACAAATTCTTTTTTATAAATTTATTTGAAGAGCTTTAGTTTTATTTAATGGATTTTTCTTGTGCTTTTCAATCAATTATTGTTTTTCTAAATATTAATTTTCATTTGCACTGCATAATAGCACTTTTGCCAGCACTACCAATTATTTTCACACGAAACAAAGACAAAACGAAAACGACCACTACTGCAACTGTTCATGTTCAGGTAGACGATAGAAGATACGAATACGACGAAAAAGACAGAAAATAAGATAGAACAATCTGTCTGGTTCTGTTGAAACAAAAATAAAATACACCCCGACTTACCAGCATGTGTATAAAAAAGACAACAAAGAAAAGTTTAGCAATAAACCTTTTCAGAACAAAGAATGAGATAGCAAGTATTTATTGGTAGTTGATGAAATATTAATTTTATTTGTCCCTGTCACGCTTCTTAAGTTGCGAGAGAGTAAACGAAAACATTCATGCTTTTTCGCGAAATTAAAAAAAGGACGAACGTTTACTTGACAAGCATGTTCAAAAGTTTAAGGTGCGAACGTAATTGAGCGTCGTTACCGCTAATTTTATTAATAATTTAGTGACAAGTTTTTTAGCGATCGTGCATTTTATTATAGGGTTTTGTAAATTAATAAAAAACTAATTGGTGAGTTTTCTTTTAAAAGTGTGAAAAGCCGCAATAGAAAATAGTGGGTACTATGGACTAGCAGTCAAATGTCATTTCTACAAAAAAGTGGTGGTAGTGGCACCACTTCATACACTGGTTTCACTTGCAATATTTGAGGCAATGTCAATAAAAATATTTGGTTGGCATTTCATTGCAGGCTTTTTTTTTTACTATTACTTTACTTTTCTATTGAGATTCCACAGACACTCGATCTGTTTATACATTTGAATAAACTTGTTTCTATTTTTGTTAATTCAGTCGGTAAATTGTTTTACGCGCAGCACTCTTTTAAAATAACGGGAGGGCAGTCAAATTAACGGGAAGCCATTTTGAAATGTCAAAATATATTGCCTCGGAGATATAAAGCAATTGGCTTTCATCGATCGGACAATATTGCCATTGGGAATTGTCAAAGCGCCTCCATTGGCAATATTGAAGACAATGGCAATATGTGAGTCAATTTATTGCCTTAAATATTGCATGTGAACCCCTGGGTTATTATTATTACAACTTTCGTAGCAAACAAAAATAACTTTTTACAAATACACATCCGTTGCCATTTGACTTGAACCAACATTTTTTTTTACAATAATTGTATCCATAATTTTTTGTAATTACTTACAGAAATCTGAATGCGTAGATTTGCTTTTAAATTTGCGTCTTTGTGTGCGTAGTTGTTTAATTTTATCTAGTAAGGTATCTAGTTGCACCCACTCGTGGCCAAAAATGTTCAACGACATCAGTTAATCCACCCAAATCGGCGAGTTAAAATTGCTGAAGAACAGATCAAATATTTGAACGAATGTTGTACAGCTGACAGTTTAGTCATTTGAACATAATTTAAACAGCGTTCAAGATTGTAACCCGTCGATTTCGGGGGATTAACTGAGGTTAATATAAACTTCAGCCATATTTGCATATTATTACATACCGTAAACTCTCGTTGAACCTCCTTTCGGTTAGTTCGATGCCGATGCATTAATAGTATGTGACATCAATTCGATTATTTTTGTATGTACAAGTGGTTCATCCTTTGTGGCTCATTTTGAATAATCTCAGGAGTATTTAACGTTCCAATTTCACACTCTAATCGATTGTAAAAAAAAATACTTTCACTATAACCTATATCCGTTAAACCCAATTTAAGGTGTCTCATTATATAGGTAGAACACTCTGTACCAATGCATTTAAGCATGTACATTTGTACATATTTAGACAAATATATCTTGCAACAATTTTGCCATGCGAGTATATTATAATTTTTGTGAGAAAAATATCAAACGATAAATATTTTTCCTATATAAATAGTGCTAATAGTTTTTGTAAGATCTCTTAGCCCTGACTTTTATTAATGGAAAATGAATTTTACTGTGATCGATTGGGGCTATGACCTGTAGAACCAGGACGCTTAAATTTAATAGCCGTTCAAGTATATTTTCTTCAGTTAAAATTTTAATAAGTTTAACCTCAGAAATAGTAAGTACTAGCATCGATCCTTTATACACTCTGGTCCACTAAACTGAAAACTTAGACCTCCGCAGCTCACAATTAAATACAGCTTTTTAAAATGTTTAAAGCTTAAAACCAATGTTTCAGATTTAACCCAATTAAAAAACAACTAACAACTTCCATTACTTTTTTTTTATTTAAAAATAACTTAAGAAAATGTTTTTAGGCTTATACAATGTACAAAAAAATTAAAATTAGAATGTTTTTTTTTTGAAACTATTTTACTCCCAGAAAACTGAAATTTGTTTTTTTATTTCCATGATACAATTTTAAAGAGTATAAAAATATTATTCAAACGGAATGGAAAGGATGACAAAAAAATTTGTTAAATACGTTGCTTTATATGTCTATTTTATATACACACAGTCACATAAGTGATATACAGGTCATTAGAATAGCATTTCACATTATAAATGTTGGTTGTCATTCATATAAAATAACGGTATTGATTGTGTTTAAACAAAAAAGTGTTTGCGATGTAATGTTTTATCAGTCGTGTTCAAATTACATACATACGTATATCCTTATTTTACTTTTATGAAATTAACGGTCTTTATTCTTATAGCCAGAGTGTATATTTACTTTTGTGACTGTGTGCAGCTAATTACTTTCTAGTTTACTTGCTAATTCCGTTTTTTTACAGCTCTACATGTGAAGCTTCCAAATCATTGTCCTTAGTAGCTTCTTCATCAGTGACAGGTGTTTCTGTTGTTTCTTCGTCTGACTCTGATTGTTCTTGGGGTTCTTCTTGCTGGGTTTCTTCTTCTTTTGCTTCTTGGGGTTCTTCTTCGTCACTTTCCGATTTCGCCTCTGATTTGGGCTCAGTTACGGTGGGTTTCGGTTTTGGCTTCCAAATCTTAATCTTATTCACCAAGTACTGTACCTCACGATCAAGTACAGCCATTTTATCAGTGATATCTTTTACAGTCAGCCGCAAATCTTGATTTCGTTTGAGTTTCTTTTGGGCTGCTACCTCTTTTGAACGCCAACTTGTGGTCTCTTCTATAACTTTAGCCAATGTATTCACTTCAACTTCGGTAAAGACATCTCGATCAGGGTTTGCTAATTTAGTTAAATTCATGGCTTTATCTAAAAATCCTTTAGAAGCATCGATAAGACCATTCAAAGCTTTCAGAGCTTCAGGGCGTTCTTCATGCTCCCAATGACGCCCAAGTACTACATTTGTCAGTTTCTTTAATTCATTAAGTTTATTTTCGTACGTTTCAGCATCAGCGTCAGCACCATCTTCGTATAACCATTCAGAAATGGCAGAGCACTCTTCTAGTATTTTAGCCTTCTCTTCCTCGGTAGCACAGTTAGCGTATTCGCTTCTGGAAAGTTTTTCTTGTGTCTCAATAACATGGGATTCCAGAGCATTGAAAGCCGATTCCAAACGCACACGTTCGCTTTCAACTTTATTGATGGCTGTTAGCTTCTTTAATGAATTTTCAAAACCTTCCCCCTCTAAAGGCTTAGTGTATTGAAGATCGAGTTTATATTCAATTGGTTCTTTGGTAGTCACAATCTTTAATGTGTTGTTTTTGGGAACTAGCAAAGAAATAATAATAATATATAATTGTAACTTTTATTTGGGAGATTTATTCAAATAATAACTTCTACTCTACTCACCTTTTTCCTCAGTCTTATTGTCTTCTTTTTTTGTAATATTTTCTTCCTTGTTTGCTTTTGAGTCATTTTGGCCTTCTGATGGGTTTTCACCTTCTTTTTGTTCAGGTTTTGAATCTTCCCCGTTAACTTTCGGACCATCATCACTGTTTGAGAAAAGCTTACTAATTGTGCTTCCTAGCTTTGCTAAGGTTCCTTCAATATCGACATCATCCTTTTCTGACTTTTGTTTCTCATAGACAAACTCAACACCAGTAGAACTAAATAACCCAGAATCATCCAACATAAAATACGATTTAATGCCCTTCGACTCGATGATCTCGTTTGCGTTTTTCTCCAAAGTTTCCTTAACATTTAATAATTTCACTTTTGTCAAATTCAATGATCCGACGTACGAAACCTCCTCGGGTGTTAAATGATTTAAATCACCATAATGGGCATAGAACTCGAAGTCATTTGTGTGTTTGTTAAAAGTTATCACCTTTTTCTGTGGATACGAACTCATAGGTGCAAAGAGAACTCGCTTAACTTGACGAATACTAGCTCCATCACCTGGATCACGCTCAAAAGAAACATGAATAGGCAGAATAACGGCATCCTTTAGCAAAAATTTCTTCACCTTAAAGCCAGTTGCTAGATCGGCTGCTTTATAAACTGCCCCCATTGTAGCAGCTTCATCTGCATTCAAACTCTTGCCCAAATCCTGTTTTAAATAATCTTTTAAGATTTCTTGGACTTTTGGAACACGAGTACCACCGCCAAACAGAATAACTTGCTTAATCATATCCAATGACAGGCCCGATGACTTTACAGCCTGCTGCAAAGGTTCAATACTCCGTGGCCAGAGATCTGAGCAAAGTTCTTCGAAAATCTCCCTCGTTACCTGTAGTTTAAAATCGTGATCTTCAATTAAATTTTCGATTTGAGCATAGTGATCATTGTTGGCGCTGAGGACATTTTTTAGTCGTGCAGCTTCTTTAAATAATTTAGCCATTGCTCGGTTATTCTTAGTCACATCGGTTTTAGTCTTTCCTAAACTGTTAAATTCTTTAGCTAAATAGTCACGCAACCTAAGCTGAGCATCTAATCCACCAAGAGTACGATCGTAGCCAACTCCTAGAATTTGCACCACTGGATTGGTTTCCTTGGTTTGTTTGTCCTTAACCAATTGGTAGCTTACAACAGCTGCCGATGTTTTCTGTGCTCCCATATCGTAGAACAAGAAATATTGGGCAGTTTCGTTTATTTCTGCTCTATGAAATACTCCGTAGTTCAATGCCACTGCTGTATAATCATTGATTAATTGCAGAACTTTCAAGTTAGCTAATTGCGCGGCAGAAAGAAGGGCGTTACGTTCGGCTTGACCAAAGAATCCTGGCACAATGAGGACACATTCAGTAATGGGCTGACTGGTGGAGTCTTCGGCAAATTCTTTAGCTTTGACGAGTATTTGAGCTACCAATTCCTCAACCGAAAAGTATTCATCACCTTTTTTAAAGAGAACCGTATTGCGGTCTTGGTCGGCCACAATGTCATAATAGGGAAAACGTTTTCTGTTGGGAATTTAAAAAAAAAATAATAATATAGCTTTTCTTTTTATAACAATTAATTGTCAAGAAATACAAAATAAAATTAGCTAATATGATAATTCGGAACCATTTCTTTATAACTCTTGCTACTACTAATCTATCTATCTATTTACTACTAATAGGGGATCACAAAAGACAAATAAGCCCTCGTGTACGCAGCAGCTTTTAAGCTGTACACGCCCCTCCTAACATAACCTAACCAATTGGCACCAACTTCTGCCAATACTTCTTCCAGACTTACAAGGTCTGATCCGATTGAGACAAATTGCTACCAATTCCTGCCAATTCCTTTTCCAGACTTACAAATTTTGTGGTTTTGGGCAGAAGAATGTGCTCGCGAAATAGTAAATTATTTCGCCTTCCTGAGAATAAATTTTTGTAGGCAGCTTTCCAAGAGCCGGAATGATTAAAAAATATAACTTCGAGAAAAACTTCAAAACGGAGTTAAGTTGCAAGAATGAGTGGGTAGGAGAAAAAATAAACTACACACTTAATACCAACGCCATCAAATGGTATTACTGATGAAGCGAGATCGTCCGAAGGGACTGGTGCTGGACTCTTTGGGACTAGAACAAATCTTTCAATACCGATGGGAAAGTTCACACGCATTTTTCAGACGGAAGTTCACGCAATACAAAAATGTGCAGATCGCAATTTCGAAAGAAATTATCGCAGCCAAAATATTGCCATCATGTCGGACAGTCAAGCACCTACGTCATATCCTCCAGAATGGTGTGGGAATGTGTAGAAAAACTGAACGAACTGGGCAAAAACAATAAGGTCTCACTTCATTGGGTTCCTGCCCAAATATGTATCCCGGGCAATGAGAAGGCTGACCCCTTAGCAAAAACAGGGGCAACAACGCCCTTAACAGGCCCTGAACCCTACTGCGGAATAGGAGAGAATGTGATTAAAAATAAAATCAAAATAGAAGAGGAGACCCGAAGATTAAAAAAAATGGAAGGAACTCCCCAAGTTAAGGCAGGCAAAACTGTTAATTGGTGAATACAACCAAAAAAGGTTCTTGGACTGTATCAGCTTAGCTAGAAATACACTTAGAGTCATAATGGGCTTCCTTACCGGTGACTGTACACACAGAAGACGTCTAAGTATTCCTGGCCTAATAGATAGTGCCACGTGTAGATTCGGCCAGGAAGAGGACGAAACTCCAGATCACATCCTAGGAAGGTGTGGTGCACTAATGCACCACAGGAAAAAACACCTAGGTCATTACCAGGTAGAGGAAAGCAAGCTATCCTCTAACACTAAAATTCTTAAGAGATATTAATCTGGACGGAGAGCTGTAAATGAGAAACCTTACACAGCTCTAGGCAAGGGGGGCACAATAGATCTTTAGGTCGCAGTACACAAAACCCCCATTCATTCAATCTATGGTATAACTCTTATTCCATGGTTTTGTAAGTCCATGGACTAAAGGTGGACTAAGCGTTTTTTATTAATAGAGCTTTAATTGAATAAATATTCGACAAAAATCGATACGATTTTCTTTAGAATGTTCTTACTACGTTACTATTTGAACAATCAAACTTTGATATTAAAAAAAAATATAAAAAAATAGATTAAAGATTTTTTGATTCTGATTGCCTAATTCGATTGGTTTCAAAAGCAAACATCTACTCCAACTACTTCCGATGGTCATTAACAGGTAAACAGGCAAATTCAAATATTATCTTACATAGCCAACTCAATTGTTTTTGCTTTGCATTAATCAGTAATTTTCAAGGTTAACATGTTTTTAGAAAAAAAGAAAGAGTTATTACAAGTATTCTTTTTTGTATACCTATACAAGCTTAAAAATAATAAAAAATTTATATTATGTATGTATGTATATACATAAATTAAAACGAAATATAGAACACTTTCAGCCTTCCTATTTCCTGTTAACAAAAATAAACAAAATTCGAATCAAATTGCAATCTGTTTTTTGTCAACAAGACCATCCACCTCTAAACATCGCAAACAATATGTGAAGAGTTCACTGAACTAAAGTGTATAGGTTTAGTGAAAAGAGAAGGTGTATAAAATCCGAATTACTAATTGAGTGTTTTTTTTACATTATCGTGATTGCCACGTGAAGAACATATGTAATACGTTTTTTTTTTCCAAATTCTATTGTTGTGCCTATTGCATTTTTCTTTTTTTTAAATATACGTAGATTTATAAAAAAAAAATAAAGAAAACATTCACTTACCGGTATAAATCAACTATTGGATTATCAATTTGTTTGCCCAATAGATCCAACAAATACGCATAAGCACTTGCTGGTTCCTTTACACCGACCGTTTGTGCATCTTCACCAAACGATCGAACACCATCCCGAAATGCCAAGACTGCTGGTGATTTTCTTTTAGATTCCTTATTTAGAGCGATTTCCATTGGAACACCTGGTGAAACTACTCCCACTTTCATCCATTCACTGCCCAAATCTACAGACATCACTGCTGCCGAATCGATCATTCGAAAGCCGCAGAAAATGATGGCTAAGATGGCAATGGCTCTGATGCCACAAGATGGTATTGAATGCATTTTTACCATCTTTATTTAAACAAAAAAAAAATTCATTCGGTTTTTCTTATTATTTTCAGGTTAATGTTCAATTTGTTACCTTCTTTAGATACTCGCCAAATAACCCGGCTTGTCCTCTTTCAGCAATTCAATAGGTCAGTTTCTTTAACTCTGTTTAATTACAAGTTAGAATTTAATTTATTTAATTCTATATTGTGAATAATTACTTTAAAAAAAAAAGTAAAATTTCCAAAAGGTTTTAGTTTTCTAGAAAGTCACTGACGTGTTCTTTCAATGAGAGGCAGCCCAGCAGAAGCAAAGTAAAACAGTGCGCCGAAGTTGAAGTATACGTGTACGAACCAAAGATAATTTATATCTATAAAAAAGTAGAAACACTCGACTGTCATTCCGGTTTTGAATGAAATTAATACAGGCTGGTGTTATAAGGAATGAGAAAGTGTGTGTAAAAAGCGAAACAATAAGTCCCCTTTCACACTGGAAAATTAGTTTCTGGATATTTATTCGATGTTTTCTTGTAACTGCCTTAAAAATGTGTTGTGCTTCCACAGGAAGGGAAATGAGTTAGATGTGCAGCATGTCTGCACGCATCGCTGCACACAACGCTGCACCCGATACACATGTGCATGTTCTGCCAAAAATATTTCGGCATTCAGGAATCAATAAATAGCTATCCGGATAGGTTGGTGTTGCTAAAATCCCGTCTAAAATACAACTACTTACAAAACGGCTGCTACCAAGAAATAAATCTTAAGATATTCGAAAAACTTTGGTATACAATTGCATCCCATAATAAATGGCATAACATATACACGAAAATATATTAATCTACAGGCCGATTCGACCCCTTGTGACGAATCACAAGTCACAAGAACTTTGTGACTATTCCTTGTGAGGATTATTGTAACTCGATAACATTTATCGAATTCTGCCCCAATCGTAACAAGAAAACTCACAACGAAACTCACCACAGCTAAAGGTGAATTGAATATTAAATTTAAATATTGACATTATAAAAGTTTAATGTAAATGCACAATGATGTAATTTTGAAATATATGGCACACCGCGAGGAAGACTGAACTTGCTCTTTAATGGCAGATTGCCATTATCAATCAAACAGTCATTATTTTGCCCCTTGTAAATGCTTATCAATATTGATTTGATTTTGCCATTATTTTGCCAGTTTAATGGAATAAATTAATAGCAATTTGTCATTTGTGTAAATCTGCCATAAGTGTTGTTTGTTTTGTGTACGCACTGTTTTACTGTCGTATGTTTGAAGTATCAAACCAAAGTGAATCGAACAACATCTATCATGACGATAGACGGTAGCTGAACATAACCCGCCTTAGGCGTCAGTTTATAGCTTTCATTGAAACTCATCATTGAAAATTTTATCTATCAATGCTGAGGCACATAAACAAATAAAACTTATGGCGCTTTGGTACCAAAATTAAGGTAATAAGATATATATTTTTTTGTGAAAAAAGTGTTCTATTTGATCTACCACTTTCTTGTAAAATCACTTTTGATTTTTCAATCATGAAAATAAGCGTTTTCAATTAACAGCTGCTATCTTGATCCCATAAATGGAACACAATCGTTCCAATGATTTTTGTTTCCTTTATTTCCTGTTCTTATACGTCATTTTTCCTTTCAATGATCAAATCTAAACTCAAAATTTAATTTTGGCTATGAAAGATTTTCTCAGTTGCTGGAGATTTTTTTGACGTTTTCCTTTAATTGCCTTGTAGCTTTCATACGAAAAAACTGTCACCAAGAAACTGAGGAGGAAACTGGGAAGATTTTGTTGGGCTAATTGGAATGCAAAACGTCAAAAAAAATCTCTTCAAATCGTTGACAGGGGAGATTGTTTTCATTCCCCTTACTTCTGGCCCTTCTCGCCATTAAACTCCCAGTTGCCGGAAACTTTCTTGTGTGAAAGGGGACAAGGTACAAAATTAACAATTTTTTTTATAAACCAAGTTAGTCAACTCGGTTTATTCAAAATCCGACTGGGGTTAACCCGATTTTCGCTTTAGCACATCATTAATCCTGTGTGGTTTTCTTTTGGCAAATGAAGAGTTTGATGCGGAATTTGATTTTTTTCGTGTTGAATGGAATGTTATTTGGATTTAATTTTGTTTTGTCAAGGTGTTGGATTATATTCTCGTCTGTGAAACTGGTAGCTGTCAACATAAATGCTTCCAACTGTACTTGTGCTTAGTAGTGTTAGTAAAAGAGGGGTAGATTCGCCAAAAAATGCGGATATGCGAATTTGATTCAGAATAAAAAAAAAATAATTTTTGTTGCCGAATGGATGGTTTTAATTGTCAAAATCCATGTTTTGATAGATTCGTATCAAAAACAAATCTGATTCTTGTACCAATAGAAAACCACTTTAATAACAAAACCTGGCATTTTGATCTCTCTTTCTTACGTTCTAAAAATCAATAGTTCTCTTTCGAGAAATGGTTCTATTTTGCACTTTGTGTCATTTGTGACCAAAGGCGAAACTCATTTCAACTCAAAACAATAAATAAAAGTCTAGTTCAATCTCCCTTCAATCTTCTATGCTAGAGAACAATTATAATGCCACCACTGTGGCACTGTCAGTGTTTTTTTTTTGTGTGAACAAACTCGAGCAATGTGCATTTGTATGACGAATTTGTGTATAGCTAGCTCATAGTTTTGGTTTGGTTTTTTAGAGTACTTCATGGAAGTTGTTTAATGTTTTCTTTGCTTTGAAGTTACCCATCCATTCCTAGTTTGTGCCATGTTTATTAATTAAAATTTAGAAAAAAAAAATCAATGAAGAAAAGAAATACAAAGTTCCTCAAAAGTGTACAATCTACCTATTCAGCGCTTACACACTCCAATCCGAAGTAAACAAAAAAATATTACTCACTAATTTCTGTCTGTATTCAGAAACAAAAGAATGGTTCCATGGAGAAAATCCTAAAAAACGGTAAGTAAATGGCCATCTGAAGCTTTGAAATATCGAAAAATAACAATTTCACACCTGACGATTTAGATTAAGTAAAAACTTAAAACTTTAAGCATTAAGAACTTGTTTAAAAATCAGTTTTTCATAACATGCGTTTGGAGTTTGTGCATAGCAGACATGCAAATCATTTTGTTCTTGATTCTAAAAGACCTCTATCTACGAACTCGTTTATACTTTTAACGAATGCTGAATCTTGTTTTCTTGTGTTCTGACATTCCTGTATGTATTTACATAAATTAAGTTATGTATGCTTTTGTATTCGTAGATAAGTCCACTCGTAAGGATATTCTATGTTCAGGATGTCTAAATCAGATCGATGAAAATGAATATAAGACTGCATTGGGCCAGCATTGGCATCCGGAATGCTTTCGCTGTTCGGTGTGCGATAACCATCTTTCGAGTTGGTATTTCGAAAGAAACGGCTTGCTCTTTTGCAAGGACGACTATTGGACGCAGTTTGGGCAATCATGTCAACAGTGCAATTTAATAATAACTGGCCCTGTAATGGTAGCTGGTGACCATAAGTTCCATCCAGAATGTTTTTTATGCCAGCAATGCAGCACTTATATCGGAGATGGAGATACGTATGCGTTGATAGAAAGATCGAAATTGTTTTGCGGTCATTGTTATAAGGAACAAGTTGCTGGGTTTAGTACAAATTCCGAACAGATTAAGCAACACTCAAGTGATACAATTATAAGCCAACCATTACATTCCATTCGGTTGATAAAGATTCCATGGTCGGATGGGTCTATGTTGCGTCTGACAGCGGATCATGAGAATAATAGCCATCAATTTCCAGCTGAAAGTGATGGAGTGTGCTGCCGCGCCGTCCGGATATCAGAGTAAGATGTTAAATTTAATTGCTTTGCTTTTTTATATGCAAATATAATATTTTAATCATTCCTAATGATTTTTATACAACATTTAGATCTTAGCTTTTAATATAAATACTAACTGTTGCTTATCATATCATTCATTAAAAAAAAATCTAATACCAGGAAGAAAACTGCAGAACGTTTCATAGAACTAAAAGAAATGAATAGGAATGTGTAGAGGCTCGAGAACTTCGTTAATCTAAGTGTAATCTCGTTCAGGCGGTTTTGATAACTAGCCATCATAAGTAGATTCCTGAACTTGTTGAAATAGTTCGCTGTTTTGTCCGAGTTAGAAGAGATCTTTTTTGCTCTTAGGTCAAGGTCACTTGTTGTATTACCAGAATAGCATTTTATGTAATGTTCTCCCTTAAGTTCGATGGAGCTACTTGCGCAGGATTTTCACCTTTGTACTATATCGAAAGTTACACAATTATTTCCCAGATATTACTTAAAAATTTCCTCATAATTTTCATCTGCTGTGGCTGTTTCTATCCACTTGTTTATTTTTTATCATTAATCATTACCGTTCAGTGAGGGTTCAAATCAAACGTCGCCGCTTGTGTCTCCACTTATTGTATGGAGTCTGTGGATTTTAATACGACTGACGGACATATTGCAGAAAAAATAAAATGTACAACTGGATCGCACGTACTTGCTCTTACGTTCGATCACATCGTGAGCACAAGCTTCTTATTAGAAGCAGCTAAATATATTTTCAAAGTCGTTTTTTACTTAATATTTTACTAACAAAAATTCTTTAATTTTAACAAAAATATTTGTATGTCATTTTTAAGTATTTAAAAATGTAAATTTAAAAACTAAATTTCAAACAAATCGTCCTGCCAATGCATTAAAACTTTGATCAAAATTTTTCCAGCTGTTTATGAGAAAGTCAATGGTTGTATGGCAGGTACCGTTAATAACAAAATATGAACAAAAAATGTTGGACCAAAATGTGGACTATACCTAAAGTAGTGGACAGACTTTTTTTTTTATCAAAATCGTTAGAGCCGTTTTCGAGATAATTAAGATGTTACAAATTGTATGGCAAGTAACGTTATTTTTGGGGCTAAAAAAACGATTCAATAATCTATTGGAGACAATCACCTATATCGCTTAAGTAGCAATTTTGAAGCAAATCGTTTAGCCGTTTATGCTCTAAATTGATCTACAGACAGACGGACTTGCGGTACCCACTTTTTTGGTCTTATCTAACATCGTAATGTCAAGTTTGATTAAAATCTGGAGTACCCCGAAAAAATTAACGGTTCCTATGGGAGAGGCTTAAATATGAAAAAAAATATATACTTGGGTGTTTGTTCCTAATTCACGCCTCAACCAATGAATGGATTTTAATGAAATATGGTAAGCAGATGGATGAGAAACTGGATTATCCTACCAAAATTATCGATTCAAGTGGGAGGGCTTGTGTATTTGTTCCGCTTTTCCGCGCCTTAACGACTGAACGGTTTTTAATGACATTTTTTATGTGGATAGATGATGTCATTATATAGTCCCGTGGGATAGAAAGTAGATAGGCATATAGTGTTTTCCTTTAAAATCATAGTTTATTTCGAACTTAACAAATTAAACAATTATATTTCTGTGTAGGACATTCCGGAAGGTATTTTTGATCATTTAAAACTAAAAATTAAACAAAACTCCTTCGGATTAAATTAATAAAAAAAAATCTTGCTTGTGATTACTATATTTGTGCTGGACATAGAAATATCACTCATTTAAAAATCTGTTAAAAAATTAAATTTTAGAATATAAAACTTTTGCTTTAATAGCGTATCTCTATTTACCAAGCTAATACTTTGTTGACCGATCACGATTTTTCAAAGTAGTTTAGCATCTCCGTTGTTAACTCTCCACTAATTTTTGTCATCTTCTCTGGGGAATAGAGTACCATGCTTCCTGAAAGCCCAGTCCAAAGTTCTTCTGAATTTTTGATTTTTTTGCCCCATCTTTAGTTTTACATCAGTTAACAATTTTTCAATCGGCTTAAAATCGGGGTTTTAGCGCTGGCCAGCTCAGAACATCAATATTTTTATTTTATTTGGTAAACCAATCCCTGACCACCTTGGCTGATGCTTTGGATCATTGTCATGCATAAAAATCAAGTTGACTTGCATTGACTCGAACGTTAAGAAATGAACATTTATACATCCTTCTATATATTCTTTCCACTCGTCCCACTCCAAGCCAAGAAAAAGCAAGGTCATCACACTTCCTTCACCCTGCTTTAAGGTTTTTATAGTGTGTTTCGAGTTGTTAGTCTGACTTTCCGGGCGATTAACAAATGTTTTTTCCATCTGATCTGATGCGGTTATTCTTTGTTTCATCACTCCACAGCACTCTTTTTCCAAAATGACAGGCATTTGTTGTGATGAGTTTTGAGCAAATGCCACACGAGTCTTAATATTTTTTTTGTTTGTTTTGAAAGCAGTGGTTCTTTCTGCTAAAGGTTGCCCTAAATGACGAACATCCTCGACGAATTTGCTCGTTGCGTTATCCCCTACAATCCGAACACATTTGGTGAACATTCATTTCGTGTTGATTCTTCAAAGTTTTAACATGTGCGATAAGGATGCGCTCATGGTGTGTTGTTGTTGCCATTGTGTGTTCATCCGCGATATGAAGTCGTCGACGTTCACAGCAAAAATGAGGTTTGTTTGCGAATCCTGCTGCAATCCTCGCCATGATTGATAGTTTTCCTTAAATAAAAAAAGTGTTTATTACTTATTTATTGGGTAACACAATAAGTAATACACAATGTCATTAACGAATCCTTTTAAGAATGTTGTTATTTTTCGAGGAAAAAAACTCTTTTTTTTTTTAAGAAAATAAAAATTCAAGTGCTTGAGTAAAAAAAAATAATATTTTTTCTCTTTAATATTAAGTTGTATATGTAGGATTTTGGGACAAGTTGGAAAATATATTTTCTCCTCAATAACTTCAGCAATATATTCTCCCAATGGACTCCATAGCCATAGGTACATTTTTGATTACTAACATTTTGATTGGTTTTTGTTACTTACAATATGCAAATAAGTATGCAATTCTTTTTTGTTTTTTTATTTGCTTTTTTTTATTATTTGGTTTTATTATTATTTCTAAGATGAGTTAATTTCAATAATTAAAAAAAAACACAACTAAAATACCCTTCAGAATCGACTTGCATCCAGAAGTAGCAAACGTTCAAATCGGCGATCGGATTCTCGAAGTAAATGGTACACCTGTTCGAAACACATCCATTGAGCATATTGACAATCTTATCCGGAGTACAGATAAAATACTCCAACTAACGGTTGAACATGATCCCAAAGATGTGAATCATAACCACAATAATGAACATGAGGCGCAACGAAAAAATTATCTACAGATATCTGCAAAATCTGAGACACCACGTTTAACAAAAGAAGACAAAGAAAGATTGTTTCAGAAAAAAGACGAAGGTTATATGAGTGGCCTTAAAACACGTCTACTTAAAAACCGAAAAAATAATCTCATTCCATTTGATTCGCCAGAGAAACGAGAAGGTTCAGCTCTATTTAATTCTTGCAGTTTAAATCAAAAAGAGCGCAGTTCGAGTATGTCAAAACTGTTGGATGAAAACCATCAACCTAATAATGAACTTTACGACTTGTCAAGGACCAAATCTTTTCGAATAGAACAAAATCCACATGAAATTTTCAAACCGTCTGACCTGGTGCAGGGTGAACTAATTGGAAAAGGCTTTTTTGGGCAAGTTTTTAAAGTCACTCACAAAGTGACTAAAGAGGTTATGGTGTTAAAAGAACTTTATCGAGTGGATGCGGAAGCTCAGCAAAATTTTTTAAAAGAAGTTGCAGTTTTGAGATCTTTGAACCACGAAAACGTGTTGAAGTTCATTGGGGTTTTGTATAAAGACAAAAAATTACATTTGATAACCGAATTTATTGCTGGTGGATCGCTTAAGGAACTCATCCATGACTCACAATGTCCCTTGCGATGGGAACAACGAATCTCCTTTGCCAAGGATATTGCCTGCGGAATGAGCTATCTTCATTCAAAAAATATTATACACAGAGATTTAAATTCACTCAACTGCCTTGTTCGAGACGATATGACGGTAATTGTTGCAGATTTTGGTCTTGCACGGATTATCACATCACCTTCGCTCGGTACATTTGAACGATGCTCAAATAAATCTTCAAAAACTGGTTCAATTGGAAGGAATCGAAGTAGACAGAGAAGACAAAGGTACACAGTAGTAGGGAATCCTTATTGGATGGCGCCAGAAATGATGAAAGGAAACAAATATGATGAGCGAGTTGATATTTTCTCATTTGGAATCATATTATGTGAGGTATTACAAACTTCATAAAATAATTTGTCCAAAAAGAAAACAATTACAACGGAAAATATATATTTGTGTTTATTTTTGCAGATAATAGGTCGTGTTGAAGCTGATCCTGATTTCTTGCCAAGAACTTCAGATTTTGGACTAAATAAGCTTGTTTTTATGGAAAAATTCTGCCAACAATGTCCAGAGATATTTTACAAAATTACTTTCTTATGTTGTGATCTGAATCCTGACAAAAGGTTTGTAGAAAATACATTTTTGTAAGACAGTATGCTTGCAGAAACATGGTATTGGCAACAGCTTAAAGCTTTTTAGCTTCAATTGATTACCTCTTATATGGGAAGTTGATATTTTTAAATTGAACCTTTTGAAAAAGTATACGTTAATTATTTTTTTAAACAAGGTTAAGTGGCCTTGGGCATCATGCAAAAGACTGCATTTGACAGGTAAACAAATATAGTTTGTTGTCTTGCCATTTTTTTTATACTGATACGTGCATTAAAGGGTGACTACCCATATCACAGTCCGAAAGGATTTAAACGAATGCACAAAAGATGAGGTTTGGTAGCCCCTGCCCAAATGTGAGACTTATACTCCAGTTTTATACGAAAGAAATTCTTACATATTCGAAGAAAGCCGAAACAAGGACTGAAAGCTGTTCGGTTTCTTCAATGCAAGTGGCTCTCATGGATAGCGGCATGGCAGATTGGTTCTGCTTAAATGACAGAAGACAGTACTAAGTTCTTGAAGCATTTAATTCTACACGGTTTTTTATTCTCCATTGCCCAATGCTGTCGAGATCAGAATTTAAAGAGCTTGTCATACCGCGCAATTGCAATCCGACATGTCAGGATGTAAGTTTCACTCAAGTGTTCCTGATGAAAATCACTTTGCAAATTGATATGGTGGGCATCGCTATGGTAAAGATAGGACCATGGTTGATTTTGTAGGCCTGAAGCTTCGAGATCATCTTAAGCCATAAGTGCTAATCCGTTGATTTTTCCAGATAGTGTTTAAGCTGTTCGATACATTGTTTCCACATAAATTGATTAAAAAAAAAAACGTTTTCTTAAATTCATTATTCTGAGTAAGTCTTTGATTTTGTTATTGATTTTAGACCACCCTTTGAAGTTCTTGCATTTTGGCTGAAACTTTTATACAAACTTACATCAAATGGTCAACCTATACCTCCCCAAATGGTAGACGAAGTAGATCACTTTAAAATGCAATCATCAAGAGATTCCAGCTTAACGTCAACCCCGGATGGATTGTTATCACCCAAATCCAATCTCAGCAATGATAGTTTGTTTGCAGAAAAAAATAAAGCTCCAAAGGATTGTGAGGGAATTAAAGAAGAACAAACTATAAAAACACAATCCCAACCAATATTTGTGCCAACGAGTGTTCCGAAATCTCCTCATTTAGGCAAAGATTTCTCACCAAACGGCGAAAGAATTCGGGGAAGTATAAGAGAACGACGACAACAAAAAATACTCAAAGAACAGAATTGCAGTAACCCACATCGTTATTGGAAGCGAAATTCAGTTGGCGAGGAAGAACGCAATGAAGTTCCAAATTTACAGCCTGAAGGAACCGTCAAGACGGACAAAGTATTAGAGGCTGTCCGCACTGCTCTAGAGGATGACAACACTTTTCTTAAAAGATCAAAAGATAAAAGTGAAATGATTGGCGATAAAGGTTTTCTAATTCACAAAGAAGAAAACGGCAGTCTGACTTTAAGTAGTGTCAAGGATTTGACTGAGTGCTCAGATAGCTACGACACAAGCTGCGACACGAGCTTAGACTTTTTTGAAGCTAATAGCTGGGTTCCGTCTTCATCAAAATTAGTCGATAATAACCCAATTACGCCTCAAATACTTCCTCAACAAACTGAAGAAAATGAAAATGAACAAAAACATGTTGAAATTAAAGCCAACACGAAAATGCAAGTTAAAAAAAATACAGCCCATAAATCTTATCAAATGGCATTTGATGATATCCGGGCTAAACTGAATTTGTGTAAATCTAAATTTGAGACCCTAGACGAAGCTAATCGTAATAATATTTCAAAATCTCAAAACTCCATGAAAACTTTTTTCAAAAATCGTGATGCAAGAGATGATTCTCCGCTCAAAATGTACAACAAGCCTAGTTCCGACTCTAAAGTTTATAGAGTAAATGAGACTCCTATTTTTGGACGCCACAAATTTTCCACCCAAGTTGTTCTTAAACAGGCCGGTTCGGATGAGAATGTTTCTTCACCAACAGCACCACCCATTCCTCAAAAACCGCAAGGCAAACGATTCAGTTATTTAAGACGGAAAATGACTCCTAATATAAGTAGCCCAGAGGTCAAACCTCCTAGTAGATCCATATGGAAGAAATTCGAGAGCCAGACATCATCGCCCAGTAAAGAGTTACCATTTAGCAGTCGATTTAATTTGCGTAAGTCTGACCAAACGAAAAAGTCACCATCAGAAGTTAAGAGTGAAAATGTCCCAAAATCCAATGTCAACAAAGTGACGATCCTATCGCCAGAGACTGTTCGCAAACTAAATGCGAAACTTGTCGAACAGAAGACTTTAACACAAAAAAACATTCCAATTGACTACAACAAGAAACGACAAACTGATGTCGCCAAAAGAGCCCCAACGACAGAGGGAAGTCAAGGCAAATGTCTGCCGTCGCAATTTAGCAAGAATAAATATTCAATAAAAGATATTCCCCCGATTCATCAGAGTCGTAAAAAGACACTCCATTCGAAAGTTGAAGGAAAATAGATCTTATTATTATTGTTGGTTAAAAAAAAAATTATCATTGAAAATTGTACAAATTTAGCTTATACTTTATCGCTTTTAAATTAATCCACATATTTTGTAAATCTAAAAAAAAAAACATGTTAAGATATTCAATTAATATTTTTGCTCAAACGAAAAAAAAATAACAGACAGAATTACCACTTATATAAGTTTTCAAGACATTTACATTATTGTATAGTGTACATAAAAAAATTTTAAATACTAGCGATTCGGTATTATAGAACAAATAAGTGCCAAAAACTAAATAAAATAGTTTGAAAAGTTACACCACGAATTATCTGTAGTGAAATATTTATTTATTTCTAAACAAGAGCTGTTCACTTTTACAGGAGGTAAGTCTCAAAAACAAAATTCTACAAACGTTTATGTAAAGTCTGGAAACATTTGCAATTCTATAGCTCAAGTCAGCATTGATGGTGTTATAAGGATTTATCTCCAAAATTCATACAAAACATGCGATTGCCCGGTAAAACATAGAGATTACCTCCGTCAAAAAAAAAAATGTTAGAAAAACTTATTTCATTCCAGGCTTTACGATGGGTGCACCCAGTTGGGTATAAAGTGATGATAAGAAATGATGAGGGGTGTCGTGTTAACATAGTATGTATCTCTAACGAAAGACAGGTTGATAGATATAAAATTATATCAGTTCAGTTTAGACGTACAGACCGACATTATTATATTACAAACACATAATTTGTTGTACCAGAGCCCCGCCGAAAGAAAACTAAAAAAAAAGGTGACCCGAGGTAAGACATAAATTTACTTTAGAAGGATTTAAAAATTCAGGGGTTGGTCTAAAGTCTAAAAGTAAACATTGTAGGTCATGGTATTCTAATACTTTTGGCTGTGCAAGAGCCAATAGAATTTGTGAAATCGATTCTGAACATTGGAATAGATGATTTATTACAAAATGTGTAATTAAATTGAATTTATTCATGGATTTATTTTTCCTTCATATAATTTGTTTCTGTACATCTACTAATTATAACAAACTAAAGGCTTAGGGTCGTATTGGTCGGATCACTGGTTTACTTGGCAAGTTTTCTTCCAACACAATTAAGTCAGTAATCATTAAATATCAGATTTCTTTAATCATTTTGATGTTCTTCCATATTACTTTACTTAAAATATTATTATTGGCAAAGAGAAACCGACATAAACGAAATTCGCTCTAAAGTCAGAATCAAAACCAGAAGTATGGACATCCATTAAATTTCCAACTCGAAATTAACGTCAAAATCAATAAATTGTCAAGTTAATTTTTCGTTAGTTTCTTGCCATTTTATAGGATCTTAAAAGAATTAAAATATTAGGAATATTAAAATGGTCGGGATCGGCCGATACCTATAGTTAATTCGAAAGCCAGTCATGTTTCTGGTTTCTGATTGGCTAGCTACGAAACAACAAGGATTTTTTTGACAACTGGCCAATCAGAAACCAGGAAGAACTTGGATTTCAAGTCGACTCCGTCTTCTGAACGTGATTATTGATTTGCTGCTGTCGATCGTCATCAATCTTATGTCATTTTTGTTTGCCAATTCGGAAGATATCTGTACTCTACTGAAAGTTTTCACTTGGGAATAAATAACAGTTCTGATTTTGAAAAGAAGTTTGCTTTTGGATTAGAAATCAAAATCAAAACGAGAAGCACTCACATTCATATATTTAAACGTCAAATTCGACAGTTGTCTTTTTTGTATCCTATTTGTCGATAACGGGTGTTTTTCTTAGACGTGGTTTTTAATCTCGCAATACTTTTTTCGGAGTTGGATCGGTTTCGCACCACGTTTACTGTATTGGATAATGTGCATACATAGATACGCCTTACAGTGCGCACCGAAGGCGCTAAGGCTTCTGTGGAGCAGAGTATCGAAGATGACTCGAATGAGTTAATCCCACATCGCGCGAAACCATTGGGGCTGTGTCCATCCACTTTATGGAAGATTTTGCGGAAGGATCTTGGTTTCCGGGCTTACAAAAATCCAACTGGTGCAAGAATTGAAGCCGAACGACCATCGATGGGCCCAAAACGAGTTGGGCACCGATTCCGATTTTCACAAGAAAATTTTGTTCAGCGATGAAACTCACTTTTGGTTAAATGAGTACGTTACTAAGCAAAATTGCATTCCGAGTGCGATTATGATCCACAAGCCATTGTTGAGACGCCGTTACATCCTCGAAAAGACACTGTTTGGTGGGCAGATGGAATCATTGGTCCATATTTCTTCAAAAATGAAGCCGGCCATAATGTTACAGTCAATGGGGAATGCTATAGAGCCGTGATTAATGACTTTTTCGTGCCTGAAATGGAGGATGTTGATGTGGCGGACCTTTGGTTCTAACAAGACGGTGCTACATGTCTTGTCTACGCAGATAAGCCCGAGACGCTTTGGAAGAGAATATTCTCGGCGCGTTATTGCTGACATACGTGTAAATTGGGCTTTTCGGCTGGAATTTATTCTAGCCAGCCGCGGCGGCCACTTGCCGAAATCATTTTTAAATTTTAACATTAAATTATATGCGTTTTATTTCTACTTGAAAACCACACGTCTAAAAAAAAGCACTCGTTACAATTAATTTAGGTATGTCGTTTTCTATTCAACCAAAATAATCGATCCCTTTGGGATTTTTTGATCGGACCTGTTTTCGCGTTATATTCTACCAAAATTATGGATAATTTTTTTATTCTGAATCAAAATCACACAGGGATTTACACGTAGGTACATAAAACTCTTGGACTTGCACACACGCCAAAGTAAAGCCGTATTTGTTAATTAAAAGTCAAAGGTTTTTGTTAGCACACATACAATTACAAAAAAAGATTTTGCGTTCTTTTTGCCAAGAAAAATTCGCAATCCTAATTGGCAAATAGAAAACGACATTATTTTCGCAAAGAGAAAACTCCAAATTTCAGTATCAAAAAGTGTGTTCAGGTGGTATCCCGAATCGGAGAAAGAGAGAGACATAAACAATCAAATAGTTGAAATGTCACAACCATTAGTTTGATTTGTTTAAGTTTGTTTTAATTGTTAATTGAATTCAAACGACTTTTCTGGAGAAAATAACATACAAGAAGTTAACTATTAAAATCAAGTGCTTTTGAAATTCTTTTCAGTCGTTGTGATAATTTTTTTTAAATTTTATTTTCACAAACATAAACTTCAGAATCAATCAAATTGTGCCCGACTTTTCTATTTGAAAAATCCACTAATTATTTTACTGACAGAATTGTTCAACTAAATTAAAATAAAATAAATCTGTGCAGAAGTATAGGTAAGTGAGGAATGTTTGTGTTTTTTTCTGTTCACGTTTCTGTTGACGCTAGCGTATTTTTTTTTGAGAAACCTAGTCACAATGGTGCCAAATTCCGCAAGCGTGAATAATTTTCCGTTTAAAAAACGAAAACCTATTTAGGCTGATTCCTAAAAGCAGCGTGGCAAATCGCATAAAGCGATACCTTTATTTCTTGAATTATTCTCAAAAGGTCTTTTCAATTTAAATATCAGCCATTTCCGAATTGTTTTCATTTTTATTTTATTCAATACCTATTCACTTACATTTTAGTATATATAAATCACTCACAGCAATTTGCCACTCGAACACCAACAAATAAGCTTCAAGAATATTTGGTCATATCAGAAATCTCGCAGGGAATTTCATTTCCCATGGAATATCTTATTCATTCGAATTTTTTCCTGCGATCGTTAATCTCCCACGGACTAAATTTCCCGTGAACCAAAACATTTGAGCATCATTCGCGTTCCATACGTTCGAATTTAGAGACACATTTTTATTCACGATCACCACCATAACACATGGAAAGTCTTTTCTCTTTCCATAAGATGTCAAAGGGATCGTGAATCGATTTTTGAAACACGACAATACAAAAGCGCCAAAAAATCGATCCGCCGCGCATTTTGGAATCGGTCAACCGGTTTTTCTTAGTAGCTATTGGGGTAAAGTTCAACGAACGAACCTACTAGACTGCGTCCTCTAAAATCTTGGTAATAACTATAAACTGGCTCAAAATATTTTTCGTTTGCATGAAATTATACGAATCCAAGGCTAAATGAAACAAACTCGTATTTTTTTTTGGTTTTTAAGCAATTTTAAATATTTTTATTTTACTTAAGATTTTTTTGTATTTTGTTTTGTTTGCATATTCTTGGAAATAACTTAAAAATTAACTTATAATTCTCAAAATAATATGAAAACGAGTTCAAAATTATTTTTAATAAACAAACAAATTGTTTTATGATTATTTATATTATCTTCGCTGAAATAATTAATCATACAAAATATTTACTACATAATTCTAAAAAAAAAAACTTAAAAGAAAATAATAAATTTGTTTAATTAATTTTTTTACATATCAAAAATAATAGTCTTAATAGTTAATAATAATGATAGCAACAAAATGCCCAACAAAAAAAAAATAATCCATTGAGAACTTTTACTTAATTTTGATTTTAAATGCAACAAAAATATATATAAAAAAACAAGATTTGTTTTTTTTTATTTTGCTTAAAAAAATGTTTTTTTTTTTTTTTTAATTTTCCGTAAAAATTTAATTAATATTTTACATATTTTTAAGAACCTTTACTATAAGGTATTTATGCAATATAAATATTTTGTGTGTATTTTCATTTATTCAAGCATTTAAATTAGCCATTTCTGTATTTTTGGATATTTTTTTTCTTACTGAATTATATCACAGCACTTCTAATCTAGTATTGATAAATCAAATTACATACTTGAAAATTGTATTGTTTTTTGATGTTTGTTTATTAGGCATTGAAATTAAAATTAATAAAGAAAGGAGTACAAACTAGGTACCTATGTAGTATTTGCTGGAATTGTTATAGAAAAAAAAAACTTAGGAAAACGTGGCCTTTACCTTTTTTTGTTAAATAAAGGTTTTAATGGAATTTTGAAATACTTTAATAATTTTACACGATGAGAATATTGACAAATTAGTAATGACTAGTATCGCATCGTGTAAAAGTTTTTTGTATTTTTTTTTTTTAATTAATTTTAGTTCTAAAAATTAAGGAATACAAACTGAAATAAGTTTAATTCTGGAACAACATTTCTAAATCTCTTTAAAGAGTTTTATTCTCTTATTGATACTTTCACGTCTCTAATGATGTGACAACTAAATTATGGAACAGTCCTGCTTCGCTCATCATGGCTGCCTGCCCACAAGAGTCGTTGCCAGTGGGACTTGATGTGCCGAATCTAAAAGCGTCCATTATAACTTCAAATTCTTTTTGGTTTTGATTCATTTCATGAGCCAGATCGAGATCTAAATCCCCGGATAATTTTATTCTTTTACTATCTAAAGGGCAATCGTCGAGGGCCGATATAAGTCTTTGTGGTGGGATATAAAACTGTGATAGAGCTTCACGAACAAGACGGTCACTTTCGTCTTCGCTTCGCAAACGTTTGCGGGATGACATGGCCTTTTCAAGTTGTTCAGCACCTTGAGTAATTTCTGGATCTATGAGAGGCATTGATGCATTAATAGCACTTAGTTCACGGTCTAGCTTTTCCAAATCAGCATCAACGCTATTGCTGGATAGCGAACGTTTACGTTCGCGTCTTTCTGGGCACATCAAAGATGATTTTGGACAATTTGAGCTGTTGAGTTTAATGTGATTGCATTCCGATGTATTAGTCATTGCAGTGAGATTGTGAGGTTGTGTTGCATGTGGTATACAAGCTGAATCGAGGGCTGATGAATTATTAGTAGATTCGTTTACTAAGTTTTCGTCACATTCGATACCACAATTATTTTTGTATGAGCTGAAGACATTTTTGTGAGCTGACTCTGGCCGGGGCTCAGATCTGAAATAGAAGAAAAATATACATAAATTAGATACATAACAAAAATAATGGTTGACAATTTTCTATATTTTAAATCTTATTACTTTAAATGAGCTATACTTGTATATGTATAATTGGTTTCTCGGCAATGACTCTAACGATTTAGATGAAATTTCCACAGTTTGCTCCTATGAGCCAGACAAAAAAATAAAAAATTGATTTATTTAAATCCACCCACTCCCACGCCCATTACTTTATTTCATGATTTCTTGGAAATGGCTTTATTTCTTGGATATTCCTCAAATGATTTCGATGCCATTTTCAAAGTTTGTTCTTTTGTTCAGGAGAAATATTGAAACAAAAAACATTTTAGTATAGTAGTTTTATCATTTCTTGGTTTCTCGGAAACGACTAACGATTTCGATGAACATTTCAGGAATTGTTTTTATGAGCAAGAAAAAGAATTTAAAATTCCAATACGCTACTCAAATGATTTTAATGAAATTTTCAGTTTATTTGTATGAATGACAAAAATGGACTAGATAAATGCTTAATTTATAACAGTTTTATAAATTGGCTGTGGTCACTTCCTATTTATATTCCCTACTAATTTTGCGATGAATGAAAACCAACTCGAACGAAACAATTCGAGAGGAAATTCCAAGTCCAACCAAATATAACTCATTAATCATATGATAAAAACTTATTTTGATAAGATAGGTTAAGGTATTGAGTTTTTTTTTTGTTAAACGAATTTTTTTTTAAAATACCTAGACAATAGTAATATTTATAATTATGGAAAATACAATTATGACGACCAAAAAAAGAGGCCTGTCCTATTATTTTAGTTTTTTTTTTAATTGCATTTAATTGAAATTGATTCGATAAGAAAGTTTCGTGCTAAAGTCGTTATCAATTGAAATAATTTCTTCAAAGTTGTATATTAGTATTGGTTCCATTAGTTGACTCTTTGCCATACAAAAGCCGTGGCTTCTAGATTCATTAAGAACGTTTACTAAAGATTATTGGAAATCTAATTTATTATATTTATCACTGCCATTACCTTTTTCAACCAAAATACCAACACCTCTTCTCGTTTCAGGATTGCACCACATCAATTTAATCAAAAACCTAATATTCGAATAAATGAAAATATTAGTGTCAAGTTAAGAGATTCCTTCTTGATCTGGACTACACGAATGTGTATCGCTCTACCAGACAATGTTAGATAGTACCAAAACCGCCAAATAAGGTATGTACAATGTTATCTCCTATTAAATCCTATAAAATATTTAACCGTACAAAGAGAATTCATTCATAATGGAAAAGCTCACGCAAAAGATTTGAGAATTGTAGGTATGCAGCTACATACACTAACTATGTACGACAATCTTTATCATAACTGACAGTATTGTTATCTAATCGAATGTATTTACCTAAGTTTTATACCAACCTACATACATACAGCCGTGGTCAGAGAATTAAAAACGACTATCTAAGAACAGTGTATAGTTCCAGATATTTTTTAAACATCGGTTCAGCTTGGTGAGTGATTTTTTTATAGCCCTTATCCTATAGAACAGTTGTAAAAGTTTGCATGAAATTTTAAAGTATATTAATTAGTAGTATAAAAATAGTAATATTTTTTATTTTATTCAAATTAAACCTTTGGCCATATGATTAGAAACAAAACTTAAAATATGATATTTCATTTAAATTTTTTTATAAAATGGTAATATTTTGTTGGTAAGCCTTTGTTTTTAAGAACTGCATCATACCTTTTTTGAAATCTCAACTAGTAGGCGACATCTTGATAGTAGTATGCGCTCCCAGACATAATTTTAATGTTTTCGAAGAAGAACTGTTTGGAAATGTTTGATTTTTTTTTGAAAAAATTCTCCCCGGTCAACGATTTGATGAGATTTTTTTGATGATTTTTGAATGAAAGCGTCAAAAAAATCTCCAGCAACTGGAAACTGAGTTGCCGGCAACTGGGAGTGTGTCGGCGAGAAGGGCAAGAAGTAAAGGGAATGAAAAAAATCTCCCCGGTCAACGATTTGAAGAGATTTTTTTGACGTTTTGCTTTGCATTCCAATTAGCCCAACAAAATCTTCTCAGTTTCTCGGTGCCAGTTTCTTCATGTGAAAGCTTCAAGGCAATTAAAGGAAAACGTCAAAAAAATCTCCAGCAACTGGTTTCCCTGTGTGAAAGGGGACTTAATTTCGGTTACTGTCAAATTGTTTTCTTTTATTTTGAAAAAGTATACTCCTCAAACTGTAGTTGATTTGATTTCCCAAACTGTTCAGTCGAGGAAAATTAATCGTGGATAGGACTTAAGGGTAATACCTACTAGGTGTAAACAGGTTATAAAATGTTTATAATTGATGTAAAACTAGTAGCTGCTTTTACAAGTAAAAAGGGGTTTTAGTTACAACGTACTTAACATGCTTAATAGGAGCTGACTATAACTTTGCGCCAATAGTGCTTAAAATTAATGTTATAGGGTCTACATATTTTATTTAATGTGGTCAGAGTTGTCATTTCTAAATATTATGGCCATGTTATGCACATTCGTACCTTCATCAACGATGGTTTGTTACGCAATTTGGATCGCAAAATACCTATGTAAATATACCTACCTATTTTGTGACCCTGAATGACGTAGACAAGAACGATAAAGTTTCAATATAAACACTTCTTACGAACTACAGGTGAGGTGATATACCATCCACCTACCTATAATGCATGTGTATAGGTATATTAATGATTGTATGATATAAGAACAGCTGCTTTGCTCTGAATGCATTTGCTTTTTATTTGATTTTTTTTGGAACAAAAATCCCCCCTTAGGAGTTCAAATTGTCTTTTGTTGTTTCTGCCAGTGGCTACCTATGAATCTTTTTTTTACAATTACAGCTGAAAAGAAAATCAACAATCAAAGGTGGGAATGTGTCTATGTATAGGCACTAGACAACACCACTCCAAATGTAAATGTAGTTAGTCAGCTGTTCTGCTATCTACCTACGATCTCTCCAAAATTTAATGATGCCCCTTCTTATGATACTCCTTCCTGTAAAATATCTATAGGTATACCTACCCCATGTTGGTAGAAATGTAAAATTACGAAAAAGAAAACTCAGTTTTTTTCCTCAATTTTTCTTTAATCACATTTTACGCGGGAAAAGAACAATACCTACCTATATGTACCTACCTATCTATCTACAAAAAAAAAATAAGAAAACAGTGCACAAAGAGCATTTTCCATCAATTCGCACAGTTTAAGAGAGATAAACGGAAAACAAAGTACCTCTATCTTCTCTAGCATACAATTTTCCTCTAAACAGAAGCAAAAGTTACGTACCTATATGTTTGTATGTACAAATAATGTAAACATAAAAATCTATGTTGAAACCTATACCTACCTACATAACTACAAAAAAAAAGTCATAGTTTCTCTCCCCATATCTATCCCTAGTCAATTCAATTTTAATTTTATTCGGTAAGGTGGCTTCTGCCATTCTGCCAACAAATATGGATATGGCTGCTATACGGTATACCAACCACACCAAAAATTTCTCAAAAAAAAAAAAAAAAAAAAAAAAAAACTAATTAAAGATCATTGTATGAGTGTTACACGAAAAATAAAACGAAAGCAAAGCAAAGCACACATAATAACGTTCAATTCAATACCATTCGCCATCGTCGCCGTCGGTCGTCTACTTCGTCAAACATGCTGACGACACGCATTCAATCAATGAAAAAAAAAAAATTATGTATGAAGGTATTTTTTTTGTATAAGAGGTGGTACCTACATACATTATCTCGAATCCCTCACTCATAGAGTCATAGTTGCATTTAACTTTTTCGCTTTGCTTTACTTTCTTGTGCTCAATAAAAGATTGTGGTATTTTTGTCATTGGATTATTTGTATTTTTATGATTCGAAGGTACTTATGAGGATCTTCTCGAATTTGGAAACATTCTAGAAATAGTTTACACTCGCGGAAGGATTTTTTTCTTGAGAAATAGATTAGGCAGGTACCTACCTACCTACCTTATGCTCATGTATTTTAATTATGGTTAAATATTTCTGTCCTTTGTCCGTCATTGATTGCAACAAAATTTGTACATAAATGTAAGAGGATGTTAGAAGGTACCTATCTAACTAACTTGTGGTCGTAAATAAGTTGTTATTTTCTCTATTACATACCTATACACCTACCTACCTAATCTATAAGCGAAAAGTTGTTTTAATTTTGAATAATCAAATCATCGTTAAATAAAAATTAGTCTCTTATCATGAAAAGAAAACTAGTTTTTTTTTTCAATCTCTTTTAGCTATACATATTCGCTTGCTCATTTTGGATGTCAAAGAGGTTTGTAGGTAGGTATTGTCGTGTCTGTCTCGAAAGCTATGCAAAACATTTTTTTTTGTCTTATTTTCATTTTTATTTTTCTAAATTAAATTTCTTCATACTCACTTTGCTGGTTTAAGCGTTTTGTATATGTAATGTGTTATACCTTTTTTTAAACTACTTTTTAATTAGCTAAGTTATGTAGGTATGCCTTAAGTAAGAGTTAGAAATGAAGTTAGTTTTTTTTTTTTGTGGAACCCAGAAATTAATTAAAAAAGGGTGATAGGTAGGTAGGTATACCTATTAAGCTACTAATACCTATAAAATGGGCTTTTTTGTGAGCATTTCATCTTTATGTGATCCACTTTAGGTATATTTTCGTATTAATTAGATATGCATGAGTTTTCCAATCGAATACAAAAAAAAAACAAAGGTCGAGGTGTGAAAATTATTATTTTTTTTTTCCAAACTGATAGTTAAAGATACATTTACCTATTTTGAAAGTCAAAGTAAATGTGAATGTAATCTAGATGTGTTTGTATGTACATTATGTATGTATGTATGTAGGTAGGTATATATTTCATTTGATGAATATGTCTAATTGTCGGTTTTCGTAAATATTTGATTTTAGAAATGAATATCTCCCACTAGACAGGAGCTGACATACATAAAGTTGACAACCAACTAACTACCTTTAGATACCTACCTACACAAGGACTTTTAGAATTAGAACTTAGGTAGATATGTATAGCCAACCCGGATGTATTATTTATTTGAAGTTATGTACAAATAGATACGATTCCGTCCAAGAAGAGACTCTATTTCAATTTAACACTTGTGTCGTTTTGACATTTTAACAGAAATTAATTTGTTTTTTTTTTTTTGTTTTTTTAAGTGAAGCTTCTTTAGGCACGTTGAAAGTAAAATTTTTAAGGTCGAATTTAAGCGTAGGAAAACGAAACGCTGACATCATTGTGTAGATATATAATTATGTACAAACATTCAGTGGGTGGGTGGTAGAGTAATAGTATACCTACATTTGTATTGAGACACTAATATATTTTTTATCGTGCAATAAAGTTGGATTTTTTTTGATGATCAATATTGATAGGTACATACATACATACATACGTACATAAGAACCAAAAACCACAGGTGTTATTTTTTTAATATAAATCGAATTTACTTTTTCTGTCAAAACATATCTTGTATTTTTTTTAGCAAAATTGCATTGACTTTGCACGTCAACTACGTAACAAGATCTGACATTTCTCTTACGTCAAATTTTCATTTGTTTGCGTTGTGAAAACAAAAGGTGTTAATAATAATAATTGTTGTTGTTTAAATAAATTTGCAGCTATCAATAATTAGCAGACACAAACATCAAAGAAAAAAAAATAATTTGTTTAAATATTAAAAGGTAACAATAATGTTTAAGTATACTTAACATTGCTTGAGAATACAAAATAATTTGCAGACAAAGTCAATTAAATAATTCGATTTATATCAACTGTTATATGGTTTCCATTGGCACAAGAATTTAATTATTTCTTGATACAAATCTGCCAAAACACGGATTTTACCAATTTAATCATTCTATTGGGCAAAACAAAAATTGATGTTTTTTTTTTGATCATGAATCAAATTCGCAGATCTGTATTTTTCGTTGAATTTACCCCTGTTTTTACTAACACTATTAAGCATTAGTTTGATAACTACACCGTTTTACAGTCATGAATAAAAAAATAATCCATTCCATTTACCAAGAAAAAATATCAAATTCGGCATCAAATTCTGAATTTACCAATGGAAAATTGCATTAGTAATTGCCCCTTAAATTGATGCCAATTTTTGGTGATCACCTTATAGATACGAAAAATATGATTTGATCAATTCGATTGTCATAAATAGGTGCGTTTCATAGATCTTCAGTACTTCTGACTGTAGTCAACTACTTTTACTCTTTGATGATAGTAGTTTATAAAACTAGTTACAAACTGTAATTCCGACAGACGGCGACACCATCAGTAAGAAGAATTTTCATACACATTGTTTCCCAAAAATGTTTCTTGTTTCTGATTTTCTGGTATTCCTCTCTCTCCACTGCTCTCATATACCTTGTTATTTAAGCCTTTCCATCATTCAAACAACAAAATTGAGATTTCATATTGAGGTTTTAAATTTCACATCTAGTAAAATGAATGAGTTCCATTTGACATATACTAAGTACTAAAAAGTACTTCGAAGGGCACAATGGAACAACGCAGATAATGTGACTAATCACTAATCACCTTAGCCAATTCCACCCTTGTTTTGACAGCATAACATCGATTTTGTTTCGATATTATTCGATTGCGTTCAGAGAAAAATCGAATGTTTGGTGTTAGGAATTCGATATTACACAATATTTTGAAGACTGTCAAATGAAGGAAAACTACTAGCGAGTTTCATTCAAATTTTAAAGATCTCCTCTCAAAATCGAGATTTAATCTTTTCAAGGAGACTTTGTGTCCAGATTTAGTTGTAGTATAGTCAATGACTGACACACATTTCTGAAAGAATATATCTTCATCGTCAGATGATGAGGAAGACAAAGATGAAACAATCAAAAACTCCACTGAATTTATAAAATTTAAATTATTAACTTCTTCGTCCATTATTTTTTTTAATTTTTTTAGCACAATTTCACAAAAAATTCACAAAATATTTTCCATTTAATGTTTGACAGAAAAGGCGTTTTACATGTATGTGTGCATTCAGATCAAATCTGCAAAACCCATCACAGATTAGACCTTTCGTGTTAAGATTTGATTTAGATTTGCTCTTTTTGTTGGAATGACACTTTCAAAATTAAAAAAGATGAAATCTTTTGTCAGAAAGAGCAGATCTTTTCTTGAATGAAACTCGCCGTCATTTGTGTCATTTAGAAATAATCGAATTTATCTTGTCGTGCAATAAATTAATATTTGCAATATCAAAAACAACTTACAGAAATTCACTCTTGTTGTGTTAAATGCATTAGCGTACTTTTATAATAGTTTTTTCTCAAACTGAGACATTTTTACTGACACTCTTGAAATAATGACAGTTTCTTAATTTGTGTGCACAAAGTACAGGAACAGAGCTAATGCCAAACAACAGGAAAAACGTCAGCTGGGTTCAGTGTATAAAGATTTGGGAGTAAAAATGTTTTTTTACATACATATGTATATTGATTTTTTTTATCCTTCATTAGTTAAATATAAGTTCGTTTTGATGTACCTACAAACAACGTTTATTCAATACATACAAAATACATATAGAATAGGTATTAAAATTAAAATATTTCCCCACAACAATTCAAATATGTAATTATTTAGGGCATTATTCGAAAAGCTACTTATACAGTCAACACGACGTAAAACACACATACATATATATTATGTTTTAATATGTAAATCTTCAATTTTTTACACAATAAGTTAAAATAATTGAATCTAACAATAGATTTTGTCGTTGAGCCCTTAAATCACCCCAGGGTCACCCCAAAGCTGTTTCCTTTTTAATACCTTAACTCACCCCCGTGAGAAAATTCTCTGTTTTTTTTTTTTTTATACCTGGGGTTGCCCTGAACTCGCCCTATAGCAGATCAAATTTTTTTTCTGTGGCGAGAATTAACATTTAACAATAAAGACTACCTACCTATAAATGAAATCATTATGTTGAAAAGAGATGATTTAATAGGTGCTTTTGTTTTTGTGCATGTAAATACTTCCGTTGCTGTTTCTACTATATCAACAATATAAACAATGGCGGCTCTTTGGTGTTTTTTTTAAGAATCGAAAACCACATGTTTTTTTTTTGTTTAAATCGAATTTACCTATTCTGTCAAAACATATCTTGTATTTTTAGAAAAAAATTCATTGACATCTGACATTTGTCTTACGTCAAATTGAAGTTTCATTTGTTCGCGTTGTAAAAACAAAATGTGTTAATAATAATCATTGTTGTTATTTCAGTTAATTCGCAGCTATCAATAATTAGCAGTAAAACAAACATCAAAGAAAAAAAAATCGATTTCAAATGGTTGAAAGGAATTTGACTTTCGAACTGTTCCCAACAATTATTAAACACTTATAACGACAGTTCAGAATAGAAATGTTCTTATTAAACTCAAACAGGTCTATCAATAGAAAAAAAGGCTTATACCACGACTAATCCATATAATAGAATTTAATCCGCGAGTTAAAATGTTCGATTAATAAAAATAAAGGGTCCGACCAAAAAGCCATAAGGAAAACTTACTTACAATAAGCACCTATGAACTCTTATCTTTTTTGTTCTATGGTTCTCTAAATTGTTGTTAAATGTCAATTCTTATACCTACCTACCCCATGTACATACCACAGGTATGTACCTTCAGAAGCCAAATTATGTAATGTAACTCTATTTTTCGCAAACAAAATATTAGGGGATGATTGCTTGTGAATCATGACATGGCTCTAATAGGTTCATAAAATTCTTTATTGAAAAAAAAATTGAGAAAAATACCTCGGTCGGGGATTTACTTGTTATGCCTATGTGCATACTTTTCTTCGACATACAAACTAATATACGGTTCAATCTTTACTCAACTGCTACCTATTTGGTATGTAATTTTGTTTTTTTGACATCAAACTGGTTTTTGGACAGAAATCATAGGTATTTCTTGAACTGAAATTTTGCATGATGGGGATATACCTACCTAACTACCTATACCTATTTATCTATTTTTTTTTTCTTCTGAAACTGAACTTCTTTGACAAGAAAAATAGTTAGGTAGGATATAATTTACACAGTGAAAAAAAATCACGGGTTTTGAGTACATACATAGGTGTGTATGTAGCTATCTTGTGTAGATAGTAGCCTATCTCAAATTAAAATGAACACGTGCCAAAAAAGGAGGGCACATTTTATAAATTAAAACAATTAAAAGGTAGGTGCTACCAGATTTCCCTTTTAATACCTCCCTAATTACTGCTTCCCTGCCAAAATAGATCTTCCTTTATTTAATTATAAAAAAAAACCTCACGATCATCGGGAAACCCCCTTAACTGGCAACCCTGAATTTTGTTTACAAACTAGGTACCACCTACCTACGTACTTTGCATTTGTTTTCTTGTTTTTGTTTGTTGGATAAAACTAATAACAAGCAAGAATATAGAAAAAAACATGACTAGAGAGATAAAGCATATTTTCAACTATATAGTCAATAAAAATCTTTAAAGCGTAGATAGTACCTATATATTTATATAGATATAGATATAAGTATCTATAAAAAAAAATGATTGTGTGAAAAACCACACATATATATAGGTACACCATGATGTCAACAATAATCATCATCAGCATCACTGATCTCTCAATTCTATTTCATGTTTGAATTTTCTTGCATGTGCTGATGCTGCCACACTGATGCTAGCTGAGTGAGAGTACACAAGCACAAGTTCAAAGAAAAACAAAAATGAGAGAATATCTATCTACAGCAGGATTACAGAATGTTTGGTTTAGGGCATGAAATTGTTGGTCTTCTCTATTGAATATTATATTCATGTTCTATATTCTTTATAAATGTCAATCCGGAGAGGAAATCATAATATCTATTCTGTGAGTGAGTTGGGGGATGTAAAGTGTAAGAGATAAAAAGGCAATTCAGTAATAGATATGCAAGTATATGACGAAGTGTAGGTAGGTAGCTATAACCCCATTAATTTTTTTATGTTTGTATGTATGTATGTAGTGTTCAAAGAATGTTTTACAATGAACTAACCGATTTATAGGGGGAAATAGACTTGGACAGATGGAAATGGGGATGAATTTTTAAGGAAATCAGTAGGTATCTACCTACCTATACAATCTATCTAAGAGTTTCTTACATAAAATTAACAACTTATTTTAAAAAATATTATCTAAATTTCTAAATATGTAGGTACCTGCCTATCAAATAATAGGTATAGTTTGTTGGTAGATAGATACCTACGTTAAACACCAAAGTGTTGATTTTATTTCTATTTATTTGTATCTTCCACGATTATCTGTCTATTAGATACTTAAGAACATGTTTGTTATCTCAAAAATTGACTGATTTTTGTTGTTGTTTGTAGAACCATATTGTTATTTCCCTTCGTCCGGAACATTGAATTTAAAACAAACAGATGATAAGTGATAGGAATAGATATGTACATACAGTATGTATACATAGCCATACAAAGATATATACATAGATAAATGGAACGTGCTACCAGTTTGTAACTTGATTAATACTACTGACATGGTAATTCTGTCGATAATAGATATAATGTAGGTATCTAACCTGGTTTTTTTATACTTTACGCCAAACTAACAGATGACTGGCTCGTTTTTTCCAAAGCTCCAGAAAAAAAAACAACTCGTGTTTAAATAAAACTAAAAGTTGAGCTTATTTTTCGCTCTTCACTTCTTTCAACATTACAACGATACCTACATACGAGTATATACCTAGTCGCCAATTATTATTGTCACTTTTAGAGAAGTTTCGCTTAATTAGTAATGACATTTTATTAAAAACGAGTTTCAGATATTAGAAATGTGAACGCGGACTTATTTTATGGGAGCAGGTAGCTAGGTACCTATGTATTTAAATTTTTTATTAACCTGATTTTAAAGTATTAATATGATAACATTTAGCAACTTGCGAATATTAAATCACTTTACTCAAATATTTCTAATTTTAAATACTTTTTAAACTAGCGCCATACTACACATACATATTTTCTTGATAAATTGCAGCTCATTCACATACATATGCCTGTATTTGCAATTCCGCAATGGTGAGATTATTCACCCATATTTTGAGGTTCAATACTTTTTTTTCACGGAAAATCATTCACACTTGCGGAATTTGGCATCTGAACACTCCTAAAAGAATGCAAACAAAACTAAACGAACACAACTTTTTGACGTTTGTAAATGTCAAAGTGTCCTAATGGATTTAGTATGATACTAAAAAGATAAAGTAGTCTTTTAGTGATTTTAATTGTTGTGAAATACAGTGATGGAAAAAATAACAGAAACAAGATTCTTCTCAGTCTTTAATTCAAAATAAAAAGTTTATCCGGAAGAGGGCGAACATTAAAAATACCCAGATTAGTTCTCAATAGTTTTATCCAGTTTGCACTTTGGAGGTGTTTTTTTTTTTTGGAAAAATAAAGACTGTTGACTATTTTGTTTTGCTTAAAAAATGGGACTTTTCTGGGACTTCTTCCAGGAAGACTTGCTTCCTTTAAATGGCTTCGTAAAGTCCGACTTGTAACAGGTACGTTTAATTCATTTTTAAGGTCTTTTGAAGAAGAACACGGCATTTTCTTACACAATCGAACTAGAAGTTTATCAAAACGTGGAAGTTTTTTTTTGTTTTTCGCTTTCTGCATCTGGTGGCTGCTTTGGGACTTGAATAGAGAGCTGTAAATACTTTCATTTTGGAACACTGTAAGCCCTGCGCGATGTCATCGATAGTTTTACCATCTGCTCTCATTTTTGTTTTATCAAATCACGGTCAATGCTTGTGCAGTGGACTACACGACCCATTTCAATAAAATTTCAATAATTGTTTTAATTTTTGTTTTCAAAAACAAGCTTAAACACACGAAAATCTAATCAACAAATAAATAAAAAGCTAGGTATTTCAATTAAAACTAAGTTAAAATTTTCGTCAAAATCATAATCAACTATTTTTTTTTAAGCAAAAAGAACATTTCGCTCTGTTTTTTACCGTTAAATCCAAACAAAGATCTTCTAACAGAAAACTATTAAGGACAACTAAAATATAAAAGTTATAACGGAACAAGATGCATTTGTATTATTTGTCGTTGAACATTATGTAAACCTTTGTTTCTATTATTTTTTCTATCACTATTTAAAGATAGTTCGATGATTAACGTGTTTAAAATTAGCAAAATCCTCTTTTTATATTACATAGTATCATCATACCTACTAATATCTGCTTTAACAGCGTAGTAAATCGTATAAAATTAGGTATGTAAATTCAACTCTAAAAATTAATTGTAATTAAAATAAATACCTAGTAGACACGTAGATAGGTATTTCCTACATACCTATGTACATACATACGTCATCATTTATTTATCGTTGTTCGTTATCTTATAATTTTAAATGCTACCCAAAATTCTCAGATATACCTACTACCCTTGAAATTTGAAAAAGAGACAACACTGGTATCTCTGGCATATTATTTAATGAGAGCCCCACTTCACTTTACAAAAAAAAAAAAACACTTCCCTCTGCAAGAACCGAGTCGAGCGAGAGCCACAGAAATTAAAACAAAAAAAAGAGTGTCATTTGGTACTCTTTGCTCACAAATGTTACTGTTATTATTCACATATGTCCACACGTCACGCTACCTTATCTTTCTATTATTTATTTGATTAGTTTATCTTTATCTATTCTTCAACAATTCGGAATTCGGATATGTCAAGGCAACATACATTATGTATTTATGTTTAAAGCAACACAACCAGATTGTTCAAAAAAAAATACCTATCTATTAATTTTTTTTTTTCAAAACTCTTCCTACAAACCTAAGAAGATATAAATCACATCATCATCCTCTTCTTCATCGCAATCGCAAACAAAGAAAAAGAGCACATACCTACCTACCTATACGATACCACATAAACATTATGAAATTGAAAACAAAAAAAAAAAAAAAAAATCATACTCACTTTGGTAAATTAGCTAAGTAACGAGACTGTTTCTCCCGACGCAGTTCATCGTTCAGCCTCGAGTATGTGTTGTTAATACACACACTGCGGCGTAAATTCGTCTCAGAGTCCTTAATCCTTTCGAGTTTGTGGGCGCATAATTGAAGTATGCGTTTACGTTCCTCACGTTGGCGAAGTTTTGGAGAGATCATTGGGACTCGTGATCGATGATGATGGAAACCAATAGGTGGCGATGACCTGGGGGGTCCGAACATATCCGAATCGTCGCCGTCAGTGTCGTTTAGTGGAATTGTTGTTGGCAAGGTCATTGTTTGCCCTTGTTTTTGACTCTTATGAGTTTGTTGTTTTTTTTTTTTGTTGGTTGTAGGTATACCTATTTATTACTTGTGTTGTTTTTTTTTTTGTTTCTACTTCTACCTATATTATTAATTAATTGTTTATGTGTATGTATTTGATTTTTTTTCTTTGTTCACTTAGCCACTTTTTTTTGTATTATTAATATGCAATTAAGAGTGTCAACTCTTGCGCTCTCTTCAAAGTTAGGTACAAAAACAAAAAATACAAGTATGTCTCTTGCTTTTATTATTTAATAGAAAAAAACTCCCGAGTATAAAATTCACTCACAGTGACTACAAAGAGAAAACGTAATGTTATATTTTACATGCATACCGCATACAACGCAACGGACACAAATACTTATTCTCATCTGATCATATAGGTGAACGGTGAACTACAAATGATTTTTATAATAGGTAGACCCTATACACAACATAATTTTCTTTGAATTTTTTAATTAAGTTGAAATACTTTTTGCACTTTCATTAGAATTGTTAATTTTTTTTTTTCTATACTATATCCGTTGGGAGGACTATGATAGGTAAGTACATATACTTAGTGTATTTTGTTCTTTGACAAAAAATAATAATTAGTCTCAGCCGACGACAACGACAACGACTACGACACAGTTACTCACTTTTACCCTGTTTTGTTTTTGAGTGGGGGGTAGGTAACGAAAGTAGTTATGCCTTGTGTGCACGTACTCCTTTGTTTGCACCGTGTTTTTTTTTCTTCTTGTTTTTTTCGTATTGTAACAATTTTCCTATATATTCACTTCACTTTCATCACTTCATATCTGCATGTCCAAATCAGCTGTGAATAATAATTTATCTAATCAAGTGTATGATTTCTTTTGTGAATTTGGCAGGTAGTTACAATAATTTTGAGAGAAATTTTATGTGAAGATTTATGATTTGATTAATTTAAGTTCCATAAGCACTTTGTTCTTCATACATATAATGTAGGTAGGTATATTGTCTGTTATTTGAAAAATGTTCAACAATCCAGTTATCGATAGATACAAGAATTTAAACAAAAAAAATGTAACCTCTCTTAAATTGGTTGGTAGCAGCAAGTTGAATAATAATTTAACAAAAAAAAAAACAATATGTAGAAAAAATAATAAAAACCGTGAAAATATGTTAATGGTATGTATACCCAATATATAAGTTTTGTGTCGCGCTCTGAGCTCAGGAGCTTACGGTTCTCACGTTCGCAACGAACTGAACTGTTGGTTTTGTTTCCTTCCTCTACCAACCTAGTCGATTCGATGCCAGTTTATTCATAACATAATATTCGTTTTCGTATCGTACATTTATTTGGGGTTCGGATCAGTGCTGTCGTCAACGATTTCAATAGTAGCGATAAATATGTTAACTTGTGAAGGTTTTGAGAGTTTTGTTTGTAGATTTTAATAGGTCTGTATTTTTGTTTGTGCAAATAAAGGCAAAAAAAACATGCATAAATACTTGGGTTTATATTAAAATATCGCCTAGCATTTTTTATTGTAATTATAGCACGGTAAGTTATTTAATGTCAAGATTATAGTAAAAAGAGTTGTTGGGTTTCTTAAGGTGCTCATTATAAGTATTAATTGGGTAACCGCATATGCTTGATCCTGGGCGCCATTTCTACTTTTAGTACCTGCAATCATCCTTCTTTCTTATGGCTTTTCTTGTTCCGAACACTTCCAATCCAGTACGTTTTTCGATCTTAATACATAGTACCTACTTAATACCAACAAAGGATTTTTAAAAACAAAATATGGATAGAGGTTATCTTAGATTTTAATTTGCTCAAAATTTGGATGTTTATAATAATGTCTGTAGGTACCTACCTATGCATATTTTGTTTTTAACATTTGATTACAAAATTATAAAACAAATTATTAGATTTTTTTAAATTGACAATTATACAAATTAATGCGATGAATTAAAAGAATAGAGTCAGGAAGCAAGAGTAGGGGACATAAATTTCCTGTCTCCAATGAAGGATAATGCTGTTTGTTTGTAAAAAGGGAACACAGCAAAAGAGGTATAGTTACCTACCTATTATATTTTCGAACAGATGTGTTTGGAAAAGCGAGAAAAAAATGATTTCCTGATCTTAAATTTTGTTTTCTGTAAATTTTCTTAAAATATTGTGATAGAACACACGTACTTATGTATATGTAATCATGTATGTTTGCGTGAACCTATTTAACGTGTATGATTTTAATTTTTAAAAAATCGTTTATAGGTAGGTATATTTTTTTTTGTTTTTCTGTGAAAACTTTTGTGAGATAAAATTTTTGTTAGTACATAGAAAATTGTTTGTTAAACTTGAAGGAATATATAATAAAATAATATTTTTGATTTGAAATGAAGAACATCGAAAACTAAGCGATTTTCCTAACAGAAGTCAAGTGGAGTCGTTGGGGGACAGGTGCAATCTTCACCTTCTCTACTATTTTTTTTTTCTGGTTTTGATGTTTGTATATAAATATAATACCAATTTTTTGTCACATTATGTTCATGAGGATTATGGAGTATGCAACATGTTACTCAGGCGGGGATTCTGGGACTTACTCTGGGCACTTCAGCACTTTTATTACTAACTTGTTTAAGCAATTTTGCTACCTACCATTACCATACCAATGTAAAGGTGAAATTATGATAGTTGACGGAGTCACTTAAGTGAAACTGAATGGGGTTTCCATTGATAAATAGAGAATTTGATTTTTTCGTGGCGAATGGAATGCGAACTGAATTGTTTTTTTTCTGTTATGATATTGTTGTATGTTTGTGTCTATAAATGTCGTAATTTTTTTCTCAACTGAAATAAATTAATGAAAACAAATGCCTGTCAAACTGCCAGTTGTCAACTGTACTGTGTTTAAAATACGGAGCTGTAAAATTGATTCGCTTTTTGAAAAAAATCAGTTTTGCTTGGAAAGTAGCATTACAGACGCCCCCTTTTCCATACACAATTGCTGTTTGTCCCCTCTTTTAAATACTACGTCCCGCTTATTAATTAAAAATAAAAAAAAAAAACAAAACCTTCAATTGAAAACTGTAATACAAATTCAATGGACTACATCTCACTTCACGCATTAAAGTTATCCGTCATCTGTCAGTTTATGATTTGTGCTACTATCTGTCGTGTCACTTTTTGTTTAAAAAACAATTTTTTTTCGTTTGTATTTAAAATTAAAATGACAGCGTATTGAAAAAAGTCAATTACTTGCACAACCCACGCTCCCCCACCAACCGCCCCCTCCCCTCACGACTACTCGCAATGTCCCCCTTTTCATCATTTTCAAACTGGTAGATCTAACTGTCAAAATCCATGTTTTGACAAGTATGTTTTTCAAAAAAGAATTGATCTTATTAACTTATGGAAAACCACATGACTTTAAGTTAAATATTAAAAAAAAATTAAGCTAATATGAGTGTTTTTCTTTGACGATTCGAAATATTTTTTTGGTTGCTTTATGAAAGCTTCAGCGAGCTTTTGATTATACTTTTTCAGAGCTGCTAAATCACAAATAAGCTATTGGCAGCAAGAAAATTAGGTGCAAGCGAAATTGTCGACAATTGAAATATGTAAAATTAGATATTTCTCTTAATTTTTTTTTTAAATTTATTGTATTGTTTTTGATTTTCGTTGATCATTTTATTTAAATATGCATGTCACTTTAGTAATAAGGAAACGAAATAAACGAACTAAATATCAGCGTTCGAAGTGAAATCAAAACTCGAGCAGCTATTCAGTTTATAGACAGTTGATTGAAATGCTCTGACATTTCCCAGTGCTCCCCTGCGGCCAAATTCCGCAAGTGGTAGTTTTCTGTGTGTACACAAAAAATCGGGTGCGCATACATATTTGCAATTCCGCATGGATGAGATTCAATTTGCTTGACAGATAACGTATATACAGATAGGCAAATTTATTCACCCATATTTTGATCGTGAATCATTCTTTTTTCACTGAAAATATGTCATGACAATAATAAAAAAATAACCATCTGTCATGTTAGAGATCAATAATTGATTTTTCGATTGGTCGTCCAAAACGAGAACCATCAAATTTACACTTCTTCTTTACAGAAAATGCGTCTGCGTTTGATTTCAAAAAAGAAACCAGAAACACTCATACACTCGCATAGTTAAAATGTCAAAATTATAAAGTTGATTTATTTGAATGTTATCCGTAGTGTAATTCCGTAGTTTCAACAACTACTGTTTTAGGTAGAAATAACATAAAAAAGCAACTTAACGATTATTGATGCCAAGAAATGTATGTTATACATTATCTAAATTGAAATTAAGTGCTTTGCAATATCTTTTTGTCATTATTATTTTTTTTTTAAATTTAATGCTAACAAAACGCAGTTGCATGCGTATAGTAAGCTTCAAAATCAAGTTGTGTCCGTCTGTTTTATTGGGGGAATCTCTTCCGGATTAGCAATCGGAAAGGTCATCATAAGCGATCAAATCTTAAGATGAAATAGCACGGCTCTAAAAAATATTTTATATTAAAATGGGTATTCTGTCAGAAATTATCTCATGTGGCGCCGTGGTATGAAATGAAAGGATGGAGAGGTTTTGGGTAATCGGCAGTGAGTATGTCAAAAGTCGGTTTTACTTTTCCCTGGAACTCGGCAAAGGTGGTAATTATTTTCTATTTCCTTATTTCAATGAATAACAAAATGTTGTAAGATTTACATTTTTTGTTCTAAAAGAGTACTCTAAATGATTGTGCATTGGTAATGTAAAAGGGTCATTCATTTTTCGGTTTTGAAAGTAAAGCTAAATAAAAAGCACATAACGATATATTTTCGATGACATTTTTTATTCATTATAAATGTCATCTTTGAAGAAATACGAACCAATGACACCTTTCGACCATAGAGTACATCCAACAGTCATTTTGTCTGGATGCAACGTTGTAGGTCTTCTGAGTCCCATATGCGTTAATTTTGTTTGTTTACATATCCACCGAGTGAGAAGTGTATCTAATCGTTGAAGAAAATGTGTTTCGGTGTTTATTGTCTGAAAAGTGTCTACGTTTGAATAACCACTAATGTAGTAAGTTTTAATAATTTTAACGAGTTGTTCGATTGTTAAGCAATCCACTATCGTAAATGGCAAACATTCAACTAATATTATGTCAGCTGATTTTGACAGGTTTCAAATTCCAGCGCTACCAACCTGAAACCACAGATAAATTACTCTATACCTACTAAGAACTAGAAGCCGCAAACTAAATGAAATGCAAAATTCTTAAAATTTTATAGAGGTATATACATATGTAGAAATATCCATACCTACCTTTCTACCTACATAATAATTATGAATGTAGTTGAGAGTAAACACCAAGCCAACAAAATGTGGGAAAATTTAGTTATGTATGCATTCAAAATTTTTAAGAACGTCATCTAACTAAGATGAAAAATCGATTTTCGATTTTGACATATCTTGGATTGTCGCACCACAGATTTGTCTTCTCTCCCAAAAATTCACACGTGCGTCGGTTGTACCTAACCTAAATGTTTACCATTTGTATAGTTGAAGGTTAGGAAATAATGGTTAACCCGAAGCCTTTTCAAAGGTTCTTCCTAATTAAGAATGATTATTATCGTTACCTATGCAAGTTATGAGAATATTTTACTTCATTTTGATTCCAGTGAAATATGACAATTGATCTTCATGTAGAATGTCGCCATTTTAACAAAATGGTTTCTTCAAGTATTTATCACTTTGACAAGTACATGACATATGCATATTTTGAATTAAAGAAAGCAAAAAAATCTAAAAATCATCACTTTGAAATGGCATTAAACGAATAATACACATGTAGTCAAAATATTCCAGCAAAAACGGCTTCAATGAAAACCAGTATTCGGCCACCATTTTGTAAGTAGAAATTAATTGTAATGTCGCTTTCTGAAATTATTTTACGGAATTTGACGTTTATTTTTTTTGGTTGGGTTGGGCCATAGATAAGGATGTTATTTTTCAATAATGAATCGAAATTTTGTTAGATACCCTATACAGTTCTACAACAAACCGATCCTGCTGAGCTGCAACCTGAATAGATTACAATTAATTAAATATTAGACCAAAACGACAGTAAACATTTTAGTTTAACTATCAGGAGCCAAATCCCAAAACCTAATTATGCATTAAGCATGACACTTGTTAAACAATGCTCGTTCAATATTCAGTAGGTATGTACATCTCAATCAAAAAACTATTTGAAATAAATATTATAAATTATGAACGTACATTTATGTAAATAATAAATGAGGGTAGTTCATCGAAATTATCAGCCAAACTGTCTGCACAAAGCCAGTATCTATCTAGGTACCTGATCATTAAAATAACAAATTTTTTGTTTAGGGATACATACCTACCTATCTGCTTACATACATACGTACAATTCTTTTTAAATTATGATAAGGGTACATCTTTGAAAATTAAATATAAGGAATATGGACCTTTTGTTAAAAGAAAGTGTGGCACTATTTATATGGGAGAGTGTGAGTTGTCAGGAATGGCAATGTAATTCATTAAACCAGGAACGGAGGGATCGCTACTCTTTGTTTGTACCTATCTCACCCGTGCACCAAAATTTCACTATCTCATTTTGTAGGGAACCGAAGAGGTTTCTATCAGCTTCGACAAAAACATACATATACATATACATGAACATATGTACATATATTTCGATATTTTATATAAATGTGTGTGGGCACAAAATTTCAATATTAAAAACCATTGAAAAGAAGTTGATTTATATTTATAAAAGGTGCTTAGTGATATTTACATCCAAACAAACCTATCTCTGGCTACCATAGATGTACGTACATACTCAGATACCATTTATGTGCATATACATATGTTATTTATAATTTGATATTTATGGGGCTTTGGCATTTGTATAAACAAATCAATTTATTTTCGATTTGGATCTGTCAAAAAAATCATTTTTACTTTGTTTACATTCCATTGGGACTACGAGTTAAAACAATATTTAACTACAATTACAATTTTAGAGATCTAATTTTTTCAACAGATTAACATCCATAGATGTCAGTTTGCAAAGTGTTCATTTATTTAACCTATTTACGTAATTCATTTCGATTGTCAAAACTACGTTCAAAATAATGATCTTAAATTTCCTTTCTGAAAAGTCGATTAAGGGATGAATACTTTCTTGAAATTGATAATGACACACAAAACAATGACAAACAATTCAATTTGAAATCGTATTCCAAAATATCGATTTAGGTATATGACATTTTTTATTAAAGAAGATTTCTTCATCTTTTTGTGAAAAGATGTGCTCTTTTTGCATTTTCTATGTTTTGTTGTAAAAAAAAGAGCCATTTTAGATTAGATTGATCTCTATTTAGTTTGGATTCACCCACACATCTAAACAATCACCTGTGAAGCGTTGACATTCAAAAGCTTTGGTTTTGATTTGTTTGTGGCGACTGAAAATAATGTGCTCTGTAGGAAGGTATTTCTTTATTAAAACGTTAGAAAGTTATTTTTGGTTCTTTTCTGATCTGAACAGTGAACAAGGTAATGAATTTGATATTTTACAAATCTGACAGCCCATGTCTGTCATAAATATGTTTTTTTTTTCAAAAGGGCAATATTCGATTGTGGAGTGCATTTTTTTTATTTCAATGAAAAACGACATTAGATTAGATGTTTGCCAACTCACGCGTGTTGCGCTGAAGATGGTGATCCACTGACGTCCTAATGCATTCGGTATTATTTAGAAAACAAAATTTTAAAAAAAAGTAATTTTTTGTTGATTTTTATTTTTTAATTGTTCTTTTTGCGGTCAATAAAGAACAATATAAACTTTTGCATCATTTTAAACACCACAAAGTTTGTTTGCTTAACAGATTAACTGTTTGAAAAAAGTTTTTTATATACTACGTGTATAAATACCTAAATTGTATGTCTCCAAATGTTTCTTTACTTAAAGACCGACTCCACTGGTCATACAGATGTCCAACATCCCAACAACAATCCACTCATGGGGCAGTTTCATGTCATGTCGCTCATTCCTTTATCACCACTACTTCTATTTTTTTTTGCATTAACATTCACATCCTCATTCTAAAAAAATAAACACATACGTGAAACGTCAATCTATGGCCAAGCTTTGAACAGGGCTCATGTCTTGTCCAAAAAGTAATTTTTTTCCACATGTCGTTGCATGGACATAGATTTTTTGACTCCATTCAATTTTTTCTGCCTGTGGCCTGTGGAAGCGGCCTGTTAAGGTGACGCTACAGTCCGGTGTGGACGAAAAAATGATATTTCACGACTTTGACGTTTAAAAGTTTCCGCATGTTTGGATGGTTCTTGACGTTTTGTATTGGTTTCAATCGGGTATTCACTCAGAACCAAATAGAATATCTTCTCAACATCGCCAGAAAAGGATTTTTTAGCCAACGGAATGGTCTTAGAAGACGATTCGGAATGATTCTGGATACTGGATTTTTGGGAAACCAAAACTGATTATGCAAATCCAAAATAGATGTACCTCTACTCTTCTTTTCGATAGTAGAACTATGTTATCAATAGATGACGAACGAACAGTTTCACAAACATTCGGAAATCGAAATACTTTGGGATGACCAAACGAAAACGCTATTATTGTATTATTTCTTTAAGAAAAATATCTTTTGCCTTTTTAATTTTATGACCCTATTTTTTCTTCACATTTCACTCTTGACACATGACATTTGGTCCATTCAGAAATCAGTCGAGTGCTCATCGAGAGCGCTCCGAACATTTTTTGAACTAAAAATGAAATACAACATATATTTGATAAACAATATCGTACAATAATGAGCCTCATTTTCACTCGTCGGGTAAGTGAAAATCCACGTGTAAATATCGAAGTGAAAATCCACGTGTAATTTTCGACAGATTATTATATCCTCAAAAATCCACTTAGGTATAGTTTACGATTTGGTATGGGAGATTAATTAATTTATTCATACTTTTCAAAAATGAGGAAGGTTTAACTATCACCTCAAATTCTCAACACTATAGCCAAATCTTAACCAATTTTTTTAAAGAACACAGTACCTAGCTACTTATGTACTTGAAATCGGTTCTGAAATATGTAATATTCTATCATCATCGTCAAATAGGTAATGTCATACAAAATAATAATTCCTAAAATACCTACACGTTTTTTGTAAACACGTACAATTACATTAAACGTGGAACCTTTATACACGTGTTCACAAATGCACATGCCATAGGGATTTGCCTACCTTGTCAATAAATTGACAAACAGACATTTTCTTTCTTATTATGAAATGCAGATAATGTCCACAGGAATCTGACGAACTTTGCAGGACACTTAACTGAATCGGTTAGTTTTTCTAGCTTAGATTAACTCAAAAGCTAACTTTTATTTCTTATCAATAGATAGGCAGGTATATAATTTTAATTTACTTAAAACACTTACTTACCTTAGGTAGGTACCTATTTCCATGGAGCTCATACAATATTTAGCGCCTTTTTCTTATATGTGATTTTCTACATTTATACAAATGTGTATGTAGCTGGGTAGGTGTAGAAAAAAAACAATCCTTAAGTGTGCTACCGCACCAAGTAGGTAGATATATACCTACGTTTTTTGTTTGTTCCAGGTGTTGAAAAATAAAATAAGAAAAAAAAACCAAAAACACTAAGGGCAAATCCTTTGTTTCTTTTTAACTGCAATTGAAACGAAATTAGGTATGGATATATGGGTAAATATACCTATCCATATATATTTGTACATAATATTATGTGACTACCTTTTATATATGTAATCATTTTAAATATATTTAATTTCCGTATTTTTCTTGTCCTTCAGAGATTTCATGTCATATTTATGCACCTAAATACTTGGTAGTTTTTATGAAGGAAATATGTACTATATTTGTTTCTATTAGCCCTATTTTTGGGATTATTATACCAGTTTTGGCTTATTTGATAAAGATCGTCATGAGTATAATTTTTCGATAGATAAATGCCAATTTATAACAGTTTTGTAACGGTGTGTGGTCGCCATTAAAAGTGAGTAATATTCTTCGCGGGATCGCATAAGATTGACATGTCTGTAGATCAACTCAGTTCTAGATACCTACGTGGACGTTGCCTGTTCACCTCCATTTTAATTCTTTTATTCGTTAGATCACGTCATCTATGTATATCTGATCTTTTTCTTCTTCCTTGGTTAGTAATTCCTTGTTTTATTTTTTTGTGTTTCCGTTCCTTGCAGTTTTTTGCGATAAACTTTTCGATTATTAATCCAGAAGCGCTTGGAATTGGCAAATAAACCCCTCTGAAAGTATGTTCTATTGTCATTCAGAATGACAGTTCATTTGACAGAATGGTTCTGGATCTTATATCGAAATTAGGGAGTTCTTTCGAATTTCCAATAAAAAAGGGCATTTACTTATCTTATGTTGTGTTTCTTTGATGTCTTTTATGGCCTTTTCGATTGGCCGTCCGGAACACGTTCCCCCAATAAAACAAACGGAAACAATTTGACTGATTCTGAATTGTATGTATCACTGTATTTGTAAAAATTAAATTTAAAAAAATCACATCGACTAAAAAGAATTTCCAAAACACTTGATTTCAATTTAGATACACATTTTCTTGTATCAATAATAATTATAACTTGCTTCTTTTTACCTTATTTTACCAGAAAAATAGTTTAAATTCAATAAACACATCGAAATTACACAAGAAAACAACCCGATGATTTTGACATTTTAATTATGGGAGTGTATTAGTGATTCTGTTTTTGATTCTGAAATGAAATCCAGAATCGTTTTCTGTTCTGTTTAGAGTAACAACTGTCATTTTGTGGGGGTCAGAACAGTTCTGGACGGCCAATCGAAAAGGCAATGAAATAAGACGTTTTTGACACACACGTATTGTCAGCTATGTAAAATCTCTTTCTCTAGTTCATGCGGTTTTTTTACTGAGCATGATCTCAAGAAACAGATCGCAGAAAGATCAAATCCTACCGAGGATCGGCAAACCATTAAAATGTGCGAATCCTCAATGTAACTATATAGGCACTAGCCATGTTTTATTTATTAGTTGCTAGTCAGTGCAATACATTTTCCATTGGCAAACAACAGCTGACTATGTTTTTAGAAATTTTTTTTTGTCATAAAATTTGGCAGACTTTGATTTTCGATTATAATGGAGTAGGTATGGTCTACTTTAGTATCCAACGTCACTCTTATTTTAATGTTTAGCAGCGCTCTTAAAATCCAGTTGATATTTTATGAAACTCACATTAACAAAACAGTGATTTTTAATTCTTCTGTCTGTTTTGGATTCCATTCGATTGCACAGATGCTTTAAAACAATGCGACTTTTTTCAAATATCTACACAATCTTTATCCAATTAATTTAGAATAGTTCTCTCGCACCATAACGAAAATCACAAATACTCGTACTCACATAACGAAAGGGCGATAATTACGCAATTTTTCAACCTGAGCGATTTTGTGTACCCCAACCACCACCTATACCACCCACACTTACGTGTCTAAAAATCGCAAACTGAAATTGCATGATGTAAAATCAGTCTTCATTAGCAACCAAAGATACTACATTAACGAAGATGCCAAACTTTCCAACCCGTCATTGTCTTTCAGTGTTTGTATTTTTAATTGTTTTCCATGCAAACCGCAGTGACCGTTCAGCTGAGGTTTCTAGCTTTCTTTCAAGTGTCTGATATCAATAATTTGCGTTAAATTTTTGTTTGAGTGTTTCGGTTTGGAAATTTGTATTTAATTAATATAGTGAAGTGTTACAAAAAATACAAGTAGGTACTGTATAATGAAATTCTCTCTGGTAGGGGAATCCATTTCATTGAACAAAATGGTTAGGTTCTTAAATTATATGTAGACATGTACATACATACTTAATTCCTATTTCACTTTCAGATTTGGACAAAAATGATAAATATCGGGTAATTGTTTTGAATGCAGGAAAGAAGCAATCAATTTTTGTAAGTTTATTTTTGTTTTTTAAGTACATAACTTTGATTAATAATATGCATTTTGTGTGTATAATATAAATGTTACATATGTATAGGTTATGTCTGGCATTTTGGCGAATGAATGCATGTGTGTATGGTATTGTTTTCAATCTGACTATAGATTTGAAGTTTTCTTTTGTTTTCCTTTTTTCACTGTAAATAGGTACACCAAAAATAAAAGGCAGTAAGTTTACACGGAAAATCCTAATTGGGCATTTCAAGAAACCATTTTTGTCTTTTGTTTTTCTAATTTTGGAATTTAAACAGCAGAAAGGACCCCATTGTATTTTGACATTGCTTTTGACGTACATATGGTGTGAAATTCCTTTTTGATTAAAGAATGCGGATAAAATAGAAAAAAAGAGGGTTATCCTGAATAAAAATTTCTCTAGAATTTTTTCTCCAATTCGAATTTTGGAAGCGCGAATGTTTCCCTCGGAATTTATTGGCATCGGAAATAAGCTTTCCCATGGAATTTTGCTACCACTTCATAAGAGTTTTTGTTCGAGGGAAATTTATTCCGTGGGAGATTCACGTTCGCAGGAAAAATTTCGAGTGAATACAATATTCTGTGGGAAACGAAATTCCCTAGGAGATTCCCGATAAGGCCCAAAGTTTCATTAATGTACGGTAAAACATTGAACACAAATTTTAGACATTTTTTTTAACGTCAAAACAGTAATGTAAGTCTGTGTTTAATAAAAAGTTATTTGAAGTGTTACGAAAAGTTATGTAAGGTGAACAATTTGATATCGCAAATATAAGGTTAGTGTAACAACTGTCAAACTCAGGAGTGGGGGAAATTTTGTAGCAAACGCAAATTGACCACACTTATATGTAAAACGCCAATGGTGACCCTCCGGGCACAAAGACAGAAAGTAGTGATGGGAATAATTGAATGAATACTCGACACATATAAAAAAAGAAAGAGAGACAACACGCACAAAACAAATTTTTTCTATAAAATAAAATGAGAAAACTTTCTAGAATTCCAGTGAGCAAATATTAAAATTTTCAACTTCTCGATTAGTTGAATTTTTCTTACTGATTTTCTTTCTTTTCTTGTTTGTCTCTAGTTTTCAATACAAAGATTTCATTCTAGTATACATATATTGAACTTCTCGCTCCAGTTGTCATTTCTTTTGAGTGAGCACATCACTAATACCAGGAAATAGCACAAAAATCTTTACAGATTGGTGTTTTGACAGATTGTTCACCAGTTACCCACAGATTTTTTTCAATGGGGACAATTTGGGAAAATTTTTTCGCTGCATGGATATAGTTTTATAGAAATCCATTACATATTTTCATTGTAGTTTTATAGTTCTGCCATCGTTTATGGCCTATGGAGGCGGCCTGTAATGACACAACTGACAGTGTTTCTTTTGATTTTTTCTTCCATTTGACAGTCTTCATAATTCTTTCCAAAGAAATTTATTAGGCTAAAATATTTTAGTCTCTCGTGAGCGATCACTTCTGTGAAAAAATAGGATTTGAAATTTTTCATACAATTTCGTAGATTCTAGCAGTTTTATGAAATACGGGAACATATCTAACATGTAATTGTGTCATTTATACTTCAAAATGGATGGCAATTTTTTTCGAGTGTTGTGAGTTATTTATTGATTCATTGTTCAAATTTGAGTCAGGTTTCCTTTTAGGCTCCGTTTGCACTTGTTAGTTACTTGTTTGTTTATGTATTTCTTTTTGGCCTTGGGTCCTGGTCCGACCTAAAAATACATAATCCCTAACAGAGCCCCTCTCTTTTTCAGGTTATCTACAGAGTGTATCTTGTAGCTTTCTTGGTATCTACTCTCAAATGTAGATAATATGTCTGATCCAGACTTTTTTGGGCAGAAATTGGCAGCTTATCAAATTTGAGAAAGGGGATGAAATTCTCTCCTAACGAAATAAAGTCCGAAAAGGTCTGGAACGGCTTGTGAACAATTTTCTACCAATTTTTAAATGTCAACACCACATTTGCTTCTTCTATATTTTTGTTTGCTTAAAATTCGCAGTTTTTCTCTTTAAACTAAGGCCGTGACTCCATTATAAATATTTATTATTTCGTCCACTATTGCAGACACCATTACTAAGATTTATATTTCTTTTCTATGTGGACAAAAATAAATCGCGAGATTTCATTATTCTCCTAAGAGCGCTTTAGGTACTTTAAAATAGCTAAAACCTGTTTTTTAATGAAATATTGGAATTTAACATGAAAATAAGCAAACCATGAACAAGATTCAATGTCCTGTGAGAATGTAGGATGTCATGAAACGTCAAATTGTATTTCTCCATTTATTTCTTCTGAGAAGACAAGAAATAAATACAGAAATTTATGTCTGCAAATAAATAAAAATCTACACATAATGGTCTTCACAAGAAATATTGACAACAAATCATTTCCCATACCAACTACAAGACGTTTTTTGTTCTTTTAAGACAAACGCCATGACAATTGTAATAATTTTAAAGTAGCGTTCCCTTCTGCTCAAAACTTACAAATTTCTAAGTCTGGAACAGGAATTTGCAGAATTTTGTTGTAAGATCGATTAAACAAAGGTGAAGTCGTTATTGTAATGTACTGGTCTTTTTGTAAAAATTTAGTACTGTTCTTGGTTCTTTACGAACAGCAGTGGATGTTGTTGTTTATTTATTTATTTAACAACAATTAGAGATCATACAAATTGTGGTTGAAAAATTCAAAATTAGAAAGAAAATAGTTTCTGGAAATGCCCAAGTATATTGTCATTGAAAAGTAGATTCGATGAACGGAAATGCATTTTCATATTCAAAGCTTGAATTCAAATCTTATTATTTTAATTTATTTCAAGATTTTAGTAAAATATATTTTGTAAAATGAAGACATGAAATTTGATTCAACAACAATAAAAGAAATAATTTGTTTTGTGTTAAAACATTAATTAAAAAAAAAAACATTGGCATATATACTACGCTTGCTTTCAAAAACGCTACACACAATAACTCCATAAAACAAGTTAAAAGAAGGGAAATAACTACTTAACTTTTATCAAATTCAGCTATCTAATTTCTACCCCCTATGTCACAATATAAAATGACATATTTACACGAGTGACGAATTCTTATTATTTCTTCCAGAAAATTACCAAGTAGGTAGGTAGTTATCTAATGGATAAAATCAATCCCTTATTCGCATGCATACATATGTACATAGAATATCTACAACGAACATGCCGTAAAAATTGACGTCTCTATTTTTAATTGAAATCGCAACAACCACTCACGCATTTGATAAAGCTTAATGTACCTATTATTTGATCGGTTGGTTGTCTAAAGCATTTGTAATTCTAACGTTATCTAAGTTAAGTAGGTATTCTTTCTTTATTTTGTTGAATACAATAGTTAGATACTTATTCCGAGTTTACTTGGGTTACATACATAATGTGTGCTTTGGAAATCATTTACATTTTAAAATGTTGTTGAAATCCACCCCATTTGTTTGTTTTACAAAAAATAAACAGTATCTAACCAGTTAATTGTTGTACAAGCAACAGATAAACTCAAAGTCAAAATATACATTTTTGTACCTATTCTCACTCCCCCTAGATAGGTATAGTTTGATACCCTTTTCATTATCTGATCTGTCTATCAATGACGGATTTTTTTATCGCCTGATTAACCTGTATGTTGAAAGGCCATTTTAGCAAACCCAGAACGACACACCACCATCCATAATTTTCAACTTCCACCCTTAATAATGTTATGTACATATACACATGTATCTATGTAGGTACATCCTGAAATCTCCCTCAGATAGGAACGAACTAGGTATGGATATAGATATACAAACTACTTATCAATGTACAGAAAATTTCACGGATACCTACATATGGTTGGTCCGTAAGTACGTACAAACATAGGTATATTATATCATATCCACCATAATGTAGGAAGTTTCGTTTCCTATAAAATATTATAAATTAAATAAATATATGTATATGTAAATAAAAGAATAGGTTATTTACTACATTTTCTGAAAACAAAAGAAGATAAAACAGTAGTTGGTCGAAACTCTTCCACTACCTAGTTGCTTACTGCAATTTGCAAATTAATTAAAATATGTATATAGGTATGTATTTGTTGAGCACAGCGGAGAGTGGAATATCTATAAATCTGTAGTTGCATGCAGTGCTGTCGTTTCTACTTTTACGACAGCATACTTACTACTGTTTTTTCGCTCGAAAAAAATTAAATCTACTGTCTCCTGTTTCCACGAAATTTTTTCCTCAATTCTCTTGTTTTTTTTCGATTCATTTTACTATTATAATTATAAGCTTCTTAATAAAACAATTTATTACTTATTACAAGCTTCCTAAAGTTTATGTAACTTCTTAACACATTATGCGTCGTCTTCAACTCCAAGAAACAGTGTTACTATAAAACATAACTGTTCAAGTTCTTCCTCAAGTTCATCCCTAGTTTGAAGTGTGCTTGACAATTTGAAAATTACTACACCCAAATTAATAAACATGGACTAGGGAAGGCTTAGGACTTATTCCGTGGACTAAGTGCGAAATACAATTAATAAAATACAATTTTTGCTATCTGAAGTTTACCAACTTAGTCCTTGGCTAGACCATCGTAGATGGTGCTCTAGCGATAGACTAAGAATTGACATTTAAGAAAAAAATGTACAGGGACATACAATAAAAAAGGTAGATTTGATACTTATTGTAGTAGATTTTGTTAAATTTTTTTATTAATAGGAAATTTTAGTCCATGGTCTAACACTTATTCCATGGTTTTGTACGTCCATGGACAAGCGGAGAACTAAGCGTTTTTATTAATAGGGCTGTTACAGTTCAGAGCTGATTTTTAGTTTGGACTAAAACAATATATAACATTATTTCTAGTCTAGATATCTTAGATTTTTTTCAATTATACCCCTTGATAAGGTTGGTGAATCGACGTTCGAATTTTTGGAAAACTTAGATCATATTCGATTCAGAAAAAAACTTGGTACAAAAATCAATGATATTTGATTGTATAAGTAATTTCCAATAAAAAGATTGAAAGGGCGTTCTTGATAATACTGGCGGAAGGTTTACTAAGGAATTTGAGCTCAATTATACGTTTGATTCGCCCGCCGTAATATGTAGTCGGTTTTTTCTACTCATTAAACAGGAAATCTCCTGTTTTTCCAAAACATCGGACGGCAGCACTGGCTGCATGTTGTAGGTCAACTCAACTTCTACTCTGGCTTCCGCTACAGCTTACAGATCTACTCTGACTCTCTGCATACCTACTACTTTCGTACAATTTAACTTTGACAGTGCTACGGACTACATGAATTGGATTCATTGCAGTCGGCAAGTTCAGTTTTTCTAAAATAATCGATATCAGTTCAGTAGCAGGTAAAAATCAATGTTCTCGCGTGCAGTTTTTCCCCTCTTTAGCAATCCAATTGTCTTTCTAGTCTCACTCAGGCAGGCTCAGCCGCAAGCAATCAGCACGAGCGACGACGATGCCGGTTGTTGTATGAGTTTGTCATACAAAGAATAGAAATGCATTTTAGTGGGATTTGTATGTACTGTCAATGTACATACATATACTACTGTGGGTAAGCATTAACAAAATATACTACCCTCCATATTACTCTCTGAATGAGAATAAATTCGGTTAAGTATTAGTCAGGTACTCAATTGAGTATTTTTGGTATTAAAGCATGAAATAAAACAAAGTGATAGGTAGATATCTAAATAAATGATAGGTAGTTACCTAATTAAGAAAAAAAACAACAATAAAAATGTTAAATGTAAATTAGAATTGTGACTATTTAGCTATAACTAATAAAAGACACTCACAAAGTGCAATGTTAATGTTAAATTGTTGGAAAATATGTACCTACCGATTAAGGAGATGACGGATAATTGTAGCTTCGAATTTGATTTCAAGAAATCTTTCTAGATAGGTACCCAGGATTTATTAATTATGTTAAGCTTTGCACATACAAACCTATGTATATATTATAAGTACCAATTTTTTCGGATATACAGTGTGTATTCTTCTTTGTGAGATGTCAAACTGCAATTCTTATAAGCAGGAGCGAATTTGCTTACGATTATAAGGGGCAACTTCTGTCAGGCGCCCCTAAAATGCAGACATAAATGAATGAAATGATTTAAATAAATTTTATACATTTCTATCTTCTTATTTACTCACTACATATCCATGTAATATGTAAAATGCTTCGTTTACGCGCTTCAGAGAAACGAAAAGTTCAAACATTTAACATGATAATATACAGGGCGTCCGCTAATTCATACAGAGTATCCCCTCTGAGGCAGAGGGGGCAATGTCTGAAAAATTGACTGTACAGTGAAAAAAAAATATTAACAATCAATGAAAGTGCACAGTCATGAGCTATAGCCATTTTGAAAACTAGTAGGTACATTTCCATTGGGCAAGAAAAAATTATTATTTTTTTAAATTCAGATCAGTATTTTTCGGTGAATCTAACCCCCTTTTTAGTAACACTACTAAGCATTGGTACAACTGGAAGCATTAAGTTTGACAACTATGTACCAGTTTTACAGACACGAATGTTCCGCTTGCAACAAAAGAAATCAAGTTCCGCATCAAATTGTGAATTTACAAATGGAAACCCCATCCTAATTACGCAGTTTTGAAAAAAATCTAGAAAAAGAAAATCGCAATTAATAAAAAAAATATTTGACTGAAATAATTTTTCAAAAAATATATATTTAAAAAACTTTATTTAAAAACCATTTGATTGAATATTTGCTTTTAGAAAATCTATAGCACATCAATATGTGTGCTTTCGTTGATTTTTAATAATTGTATTTCCTTTTTAAGTTAATTTTCAGAAATTGGCGTAATATTGGGGGGGGTTTTATATCGTTTTTTTTTCTTAGAAATATCCCAATACTCATCCCTCACAGTATCCTTAAGGAATAAGTGGTCACCTAGTTAAATTTATTGACATTTGCCTGAACAGAAAACATTTTATTTTCTTGTGTATATTTCTTAGAAGCTTTTTTCGTTTACAAATTTGTTATACGTAATTTCTTATTCCACTGAAACAACTAAATTCACAAAATGACACTTACACAATTTTCTTCACACCACGGTAACTTACCAACAAAATTAAGTATGTAGAACTTTTGAAAAATTTGCAGTATATTTAATTCGCATACATAAACGATTACATTGGCGCCCTAGTCTGCTATTAAAAAGCACTCCGCCCTAGTCACAATTCATTTGGATTTATGTCATCTCGCCCTACTATAAAAATTACCATAGTATATTCATAAATCAGTGCTGTCACTTTACCACAATGGAGTTATTGCTGCTATATTTTTGAAATTTGTTTCTTAAATATCTTTTGTTCCTAAGTACAGTAATCAGTTGTATAATTGTAAAAATGGCTATATTTAATGATTGCGAATCAGGGAAGTGTATGCATAATGTTTAATAGGAGTGAAAAGCTATGCTAACTTTTGTTGTCCCTTAAAAAATTATAAATCATTAACGATAGTAGAAACAAATACAGAATATAATTTTAGGAAGTTTTTATTTAATTTTATATTCAAATTATCGTGACTAAAAATGTCGCTCCCTATATATATATATATTGCCTTAAGATATCCTCAGAGCTAAGACTTTTTTGGTAAAGAGCAATTCATTTCGAGGGAGGTTCATAATGACAGATAGAATTCGAATTAATAGAATACGTATTCCGATAAAAACAAAATTCCTCTCAAGATTTATTAATTTTTACTTTTTATAAACATATTATGCTTCTGTCACTAAAATGAAAGCTGTAGTTTTGAATATACATATCTACTACTTTTTTATTCAGTACTCATTCAAATTAAAAAGTGACATCACCAAAAACTATATTATTGTTTGTAATGTGCTGGGCTCCGTCTGTGCTCATTTTTTGTGGCTTGCTTAAGTTAGTCAGTGTGTGTCCATGAATCATTTAAAACAAGATTACGACACTTCTTTTTTTGTCTTATTTTATTGATGGCACCTGAGACCAAAATCTATTAATCCGCATCGGACACACAACAACAATTTCCAGATTTTTGGTCTCTGGTGCCGTCAATAAAATAAAACAAAAAAGAAATTAAGTAATCTTGTTTTCTTTGATTCATGGTGTGTGCCAGCTTGTCGAATATAAAAATTCACTCAATTTCATCAGTTCAGCACTTTTCAAGAGTTGTTTACAATTTTATTTGAAAGTTGAAACTCAACTGATAGTGCAAGTAGTTTGTTGTTCCAAATGTTTTATTGTGGATTGATTTGATTTTAAATGTTTGTTTATTTTTTAATAAATTATCTTTGTTGTCAATGTATGTGTAGTATATTTACGATAGGTACCTTCAAGAAGGAAATTAAAAAAAAAAAACATTTTAGCGTGTATCTTCTACTTTAATGTTTAATCATTATTTTCTTTATACCTGGGTACAATTTATACTTTATTTGTACCTATTTAATTTCCATGGTGAAACGTTTGCTTCACCATGGTAAAACGTCAAACGGCCTGAAAATTGTCAAAAAATAACAACATTCTAAAAATGTAAATGAACTCGGAATTCTCCATATATGTACTTGTATGGGAAGAAGCTTCTTTCATGCATTATTCAAGATGGCAGCTCGATTGTACTTTTTTGAATGGGCTCATTCAAAAATCGATCTATAGATATCCGGATAGGTTGGTGTTCTACTCCCATATAAGAACACAGCTGATGACAAAACAGCTGCTGCAAAAAAAATCCCAAGCTATCCAAAAAACTGGTATAATTTTGTATCCCATGAGAAATGTCAAAAACATATGCATGCACACACCAATACAAATTTATCCTATCCGATGATGGTTGTTCATGAACTTAAGTGGATACTAACCTATCTTAGATAGCCTATCGTACCGACATCTGAATGTACCCAATGACGAAGTGTGGGAGTTGATTATCTAGATTTCTTTCTGATCGAAAATACACTGTATCGACACCTTGCGATCTCATTTAAATCCGATCTCTCGATCCGTCGTGAATGTAAATGGATTGAAATCTTAATACGTTCCGATTCGATCTCCCAATTTACTCATGGAAACGTGATAAGTGTAGTTGAAAGCGTGTATCTTTTTACATATTGAATATCTGCGTTTAGGTGATCATCGCACCGTTGCATGAATACCCTTATTTTATCTATTTTATAATAATTCAAACCAACAAACTCAAACTTACTTGTTCGCCGATTTGTGGAACGCGTGTCCTGTTGTTGTGGATTACGAATTTACATATTTGACAGTTCGCATTTTTTTTTGATATTTAAACAATTTTTTTGTAGTTTTTTTCTTTTTAAATATTGCAAATAAGATCATTTATTAACTTCTTTGAAAAGTGTGAATAAAAATTTCCCTGGAAATTTTTCTCTCATCTTTCTTAAACTTGGGAACATGAATGACGTTTAAAAGTTTTCCCTGGAACCTATTGGTATTGGGAATAAGCTTTCCCAGGGAATTTAGCTGTCACTTCATACGATTTTTCGATCGATGGAAATTTATTCCGTGGGAGATTCACGATCGGAGGAAAAATTTCGAGCGAATAAAATATTCTGTGGAAAACGAAATTGCTTGGGAGATCCCCGATAGGAATTTTTTTATCAAGATCTCACACAGCGCGAACTACTTTGGTCTTATTTAAGTTTCGATTTATGGTGGCCCTTCAGATTAACATTACGTTATTTACTGAATATATCTAATAAGAGGAATTTTTCGAACATTAACCAATAAGCAATAAAGTTGCGCAATTTAGTTCATTTGAGTGATATATCAATTTAGTTAAAATCTTGTAACTGAACTAGTTCGGTCATTTTAGTTCAGTTCTTTGAAAATTCCAAACAAATATACTGGAAAGATGAAATTGCACTAAACGTCATTGTGTTTGGCAAAGAAGACAATCATGACAACGACAAGAGATCAGCTCATTCGTTTGTCTCTTTTACATTCCAGTGGAATGTAGAAAAAAGGAATTTGAATGTAGACACTAGAATTTTTTTTCATCCAAAGAAAATAAAGTACACTTATTCATTCACGAACTAGCCAAGCCTATTTAGCAATGACACCTAGGATATAGCGTTGGACTGCTAACTTAGACATCGGAGTTCGTGTCCCACTCTAGCACTAGGCAGTGTTCTGTTCTATATGTACTTCAACTTCAATTGGATAACACCTGTGGGTTAAGTTGCACTTAAAAGACTTAGGTCTTACATGCAATCTAATGTGCTCGTTACAAATGATGCAAACAACAAATAGATGAAATTCTTTTGTTGAAATTTTTCTAAAAATGTTTCTTTTGTGTGAATAGATTTTGAGGGTATGGTATGATATTTGTTTCTTTTGGACATTTTATCAATAAATACCAATTATAAAATACAGATCTTTTTACTTTTGGGCTAGTTACATGAATGTAGATACAAATATACTTTCATAAATATTTTATTCAGGTGTTTTGCTTATAGCTATTATAAACTTGTTCTTTTATAATTAAATAGAAAAAAATTTAAATGATAAATAAATTAATGATAAAGACTCTAAATTCTTCTTTTACAACTCAACTCATTCATACAAATATGCATTAATTGATGTAAATATAATTAATCTATGAGAACTGATATATATGTATTTCTAAGACTTTTGGTATGCTTTTCTTATAAAAATAAATTTGTCCCGTTTCCTTTAATCCAAGGATTCATATAGAGCTTGTACAATTGCTGATTTAACTTTGAGTTTCTTTTGAAGTGGAACTCTTTTAAAGTCAGACAAGAGTGACAATAAAAACATGCGATCCTCATCGTGTGATTCTTCGTTGTAGCGATCAATAAATTCAGTAAATTTTGAGTGCAAATCTTCTTCGGAGTCTGTGCGCTTTCTTTTGTCTGTTGGTGCTGTTTCAGTATCTTTGATTTCAGCTTCTTCCACCTCACGAATTGTATATTTCAAAGTTGTATTATTGTATGCATCGGCAGCTGAAATACAAAATCCATTGTTCCATTCAACATCTTCGCATGGTGCTTCGGATGTAGTCAGATGTACTGACGGATAGAGGGAACCATTAGTGGCAATTTCTTCATCGTCAATTTGGACATATGCGTCTTCGAGATCTTCTTGAAATGTTAAATCAATAGTTGAATCGTTCATAAGCTTGCTAAAGTCCGGCGAATGGGCCTCATCGTTGCTGTCCGTTGGCCTCCTGAAGAAGAATAAGTTATGTACTAAAGTTATGTATAAATATAATTATTATGTGTGCAAAAATATTGAAGTCTAGATTACGGATTTTTTTATTACTGCATCTCAGTGGTTTCCTTTCATCCATTTTATCGCCATTTTATTAAATAGCTTAAAATTTGAAATTTTTAAACGAGTTTAGTATCATTTCTTAGGACTAGTTTTACAAATATTTAAACCACGGTTCAAACTTCGTGCCAGATTTGAACCCCCGATTTCAGACGATTTAGTGCAAGGTTGGACCATAGTTCAAGCCGAGCATGTAGTTGGTTTTTAACAAATACTTATGCCAGATTTACACGATTGACAAATTACCATTAATTCATGCCATTAAACTGGCAAAATAATGGTAAAATCAAATCAATAATGATAAGCATTTACACAGGGTAAGATAATGACTATTTGATTGATAATGGCAATCTGCCATTAAAGCATGAGCAAGTTCATTCTTCCTCGCGGTGTGCCATAATTTTCAATATGGCATCATTGTGGATTTACATGACTCCATTATAATGGCAATATTTAATGCCAGTCTTCCCTGCCATTTTTTTAATGACGAAAACAATGACAAATTTTCAAACCATTTGTCAGTAATGTCAATAAAATGGAAGAAATAATGGCAGTTTTTCAATTGTGTAAATCCGGCATTATACCCTGAACCATCTTTGATCTACAGTTGTACACACGATATCGGTGGGCTAAATGCTAAACCAAGGCAGTACCACAGTTTAAATATTTCTACAACTTGCCGTTATATTTTATTAAAGTTCAGACCTGCGAATACCTATTTTACATTTTTAATGCCATACGAACTCCAAATAATTATGACGCTTGTCACTTTGACATTGTTATAAATGTCAAAACAGGTGTGTTTGCCAATTTTTTTTTTCACGGACTGTCATTGTTTATGTCATCTACAGTTTAATTAATTTTAAATGAGTCTTAATTTTATAATTAACATGAATGAACTTCAGAATTTCACATTAAACTATGTAATGTTATATATATTCAATGTAAACTTACTTCGGATATCTTATGTAAGGAGTTAAAAACTGCATTTCCTTAACAGTCGGACTCATTCTCTTTTTTCTATATGCGGGATCGTCTTTTCTTAAACGATGATCTTTAACCAAAGCATCTCGCAGTGACTTCCAACGCTTACGAACAGTTATCTCTAATAACGATATAATAAAAAGGTATAAATAGTTGTTAACATGTTAATGCAAAACTCCGAAATGCAAACATTTTATTTGACGATTGGTAAAAGCCTAATTTTTCCAAGCTCGAATAGAAATGAACGAAAAAAAAACGAGTTAACAATTTACGTATGTTAAATTGAACAACAACTAACTCCCTTCACTCTTATCTGAGCAAAGAGAATTTTTGTCATTCAATTGATATTGGAGAAAACTAGTGTTACCGACACGCGAATCAATTCTTTATTAGCGACAGATTGTATAGAAATGTAATTTTTTTCCTTAATGGCGTCGATTATTCTCGATGTCGTTTTTTCCTCCCAATTCCTTTTGGAGCTTACAAAAAAATGTCGAATTCCTTACAACCATTTCAGATCGATTTTTCTGTTGTTGTGAAAAACAGTGTCTATGAAATCTTGCTAAAAACACAAGACGCAATTTTGACAGATGACATTGACTTTATTTAGAAATAATTCGATTTTGTTCAGAAAAAAATTTTTTGGTTGTAAAGAATTTGACATTGTCAGTGTTAATACATAATACGTGAATTATAGGATTTTTTCCCATTGTGAATTTGACAGAGTAACATGCACAAATTGCAACAAAGAATATTGACTCGTAAAAAAAACTCTCCCAACTCCGTGACAGGTAAAATTGCTTCGGATCGACAACGACAAAAATCGCTTCCGAATGACAATGACACTGATCTTTCAAAATTCATACATATTCCTATGTATGAGTTCCCACACTGACGCGATATTTTGCCGACGTCACGCCGAAAAATAACCCGAACGAGAAGAGCGTGGTTAACACCAAAAGTTCCGTTATCGGCCCAAATGCTTCACGTTGGTTTGAGAGAGTTTTTTTGTTTTTAACTTGTCAGTGAAACTTGTCTTTTAATACCGACTCACTTATAACATCCTTTATCTCGTTACTCAGTTCGTCGTAATTTGGAAAAATCACAGAGTGTATCAACTCCCAGATTTGGTCTTTGGTGGCCGGCGTGTTGTCGAACTCTGGCGACTGTTTATTACTGTACAACACTTCGTATTTTTTCACCTCGTTTATCAAAGTAATCGGATCAACAGACGATGTTTTATCATATTGTACACCATCAAATTCTTCGTTGTACATCATATTTAATGTAACGCGTCGCGTCTTATAACAAAATTGTTACAAACTGCAAAAAAATTTTGCAAAAAAAAATCAAACCAAAACACTGTCGACCGAGCTTCAAGTTTCAAACACAACTAAACTGATGATGAAATCGAGTGAATTATTCTCTGCGGCAATAACACGCCACCAGAATACCTACCTAGAGACGGGAAACGCCAGCGCATCGCACACACCAACAACACCTCACCCCTCTGCACCACAGCCCATCATCGACTCAGACCGTACGCAAGACAAAAAAGAAATGAATGCCGGGCTGCCGGCAAGTCATGCTGACGCTGAATTAAAAACAACAAAAAACGCGGTCATCATTCGGCGTGCTAAAGGGGGATGAAACCTACACGCGAGCCTTACTGTTACACACATACAGGAAAAAAATCGATTTTTCTAGTGTATACCAATATGGGACATTTAGAAGTGTGCTTATTGTTGGCTTGTAGTAACCAACGTTAGCGTCGGCCTCGCTTCGCTTCGTCGTCGGCCACCGACCGAGGCAAATTTATCTTGCTTGCAATTTGCAAATAGTACGGCAGGCACTTAGATATGTATACGCGGGGAGGTTGTTATATGCAAAATTTAATATAGGGAAGATTTTGGTAGGATATAGCTCTGTACTGTAGAGTACTATTGTATATACTGAAATATCTACAGTAATTTTTATATTGTTATAAGGGTGCAAGTTGAAAAAATAGGGATGTGAAATAAGGCTGCTGAAAAACCTTTTATTGTGGCACAGGTTAATCAGGCGATAAGAAATATCGCTGTTGATAGACAGGTTTAGCTAAGGGTAGCCCTACATAGATGTCTAAGCTTATCGAAATACATGGAGCAGATAAGCAATTCTACAAAAATGTTTGAGGTTGAATTCATCTGTTGCGTGTACTTGAATTGATTTCAAACAAATTTGTAAAACAAACAAATGGGTTGGAAAAGAAATACACACCTCTTTCTTTTTATACCACCAATTTTCCGATATAATGTATGTCAATACGTAATTATTAGCTGTGTTTCAGTATTTTATGCACAAAAGCTCATAAACATATGGGAACTTTAGACATTTTTTAATCTCCGAAGTAAGAGGGTGTGTTTTGTAAGATGAACAATTTGACAGTGTTGTTGTTTTATTAAAAATAAAAGCTATACAAATGACCATAAAGTCCGTAAAATATAAAGTTATGATTTAAAAAATACACAATTTTGACTTTACCAAATTTGGCAAAGTTAAAAAGGTGTTTTTTTTAAATCTTAATTTTATATTGACAGCTGTTGTTTTGTTATTTCATTTGACTTCGTATGGTTTTGTCGTAAGAAGTTTTTTTTTTTGGCTAATGTCAAATTATTTCTAAACAAAATCGATTTTATGCTTTCAAAACAAATATTGCATTTTTAGCAAGATTTCACCGAGCTTACGCCTATAGCAAGATCTGACATTTTTCCTACGTCAAATTGAATTTTTTTCATTTTTTTGCAATTGCAGCTATCAATTGATATCACTCAAACATTCACAAAAGAAAATCGATTTTTTCAACTTCCTTACGACAAAGAAAGTTTTTTTTTTTTAAGAAATTGATTTTAAATGGATGAAAGGAATTCGACTCGCTTGAATGCGAAGTTTTTTGCTTTCGATTCTGATTTTAATTCATTCTGACAAATTCTTTACAGAATCAGAATTTTAATTCTTTCACAAGTGAACTTTTTCAGAAGAGTTGAGAAGGCTTTCGAAATGCCAAATAAAAACGACATTAGTAGCTATGTTTGTGAACGATCAGGTAACATTTGTTTTCAAAAGCCATATGTATTCTATTAAAAGTTGCTGAATCAGCTGTTTCTCAAATTTCCAAACTAATCCAATATTTTTTTTAAGATAGCTTCTAATCTGTGTTTCGCAATAGATGTTTTGTTAATCAGCTGTTTTTAATTCCCGTACAAAATTCACTTAGAGAAGCTAAAATTTAACCAAGCATTTTAGTCCAGAATTACGCAGTACGTTTATTACTGTCAAAATTTTTTATATTGAAACAGTTTACTATTTCTGTGATATACTACGCTTTCACCGACCACTAAACCGAGATTTAAAAAGATTTAGCCTAAATCTCCTATAAATCTTCAGGATTTTCTATATAAATTAAATCTCAGATGAAGGTTTAAAATAAATCTCATTTAAATCTTCATGGGGCCAATAGATGTACAAATCGAACTAACCTTATCGAAATTAACACACAGATCAACCTACCTGTCTCACTTCTACATCATAAGAGAAAATGAAACACCATTCGAATTTAAAATAGTGCTGTCAAAATTAATAAGCAATTGAAGCGGTGTAAACACTATTAGAGATTTAGTAAATCAAACAATTTTTTATTTAATAAACTGCAGCCGAAGAGAAACATTGACAGTTCGCGCCAAAAAAAAAATAACTAAACAAACACAATTGTGCCTCTTACAATAAAAACAATATTCGTAGGTAATAAAATGCACGACTGGATCGTATGCACTTGCTCTTATATTCGATCACATCTTAAGCACAAGATTTTTAGTAGAAAAAGCTCAATATGTTTTTAGTCTTTTTTACTTTATTTTTTATATACAATATGTACAAAATTTTCTTAATTTTTTTTCTAAAAAAATTATTTAGTATGACAATTTTAAGTATTTAATAATATAAATTTAAAAACTGAATTTCAAATTAAAAAAATGGTCCACTTATTTTCAAATCATTGAATTTTCAGAAAAAAAAATATTTTAGTAAAAGAAATTTGTTGAACTTAGAAACGTACATACAATATAAATACGGGTATGTTTGATTAAAATCTTAAAATAACGAAAACGGAAACATTTATGGCTGTTAATTTATAATAACTTAATTTTTTTAACTAATATATTGTTTTAGGAATAAACTATTTGGTATAACTGTTTAGTTATATAGTTTTTTTAAACATCTTTTCCGTTCACACATTCTAGGGTCTTATACAGCGCTGTTACAAATGCCGACTTAATTTTAAGTTTCTTGTTTATTGGTACTCTTTTAAGGTCAGACAAAAGCGACAAAAGAAACATGCGATCTTCATCTTGGGAATCTTCTCTGAAGCGATTAATTAAATCATTAAAATTCGAGTTCAAATCCTCTATAGAGTCTGTGGCCCTTCTTTTTGTAGGATTTCTGGTTTCTTTGGATGTTTCTGTTTCCTCAACTTCTTGGATAGAACGTTTCGTAGCTACATCCCCAGCTGCAACGTAGCATCCATCCTTCCCGTCAACTTCTTCACATTCTGTTTTTAAAGTTGTTAGATGCACTGATGGGTTGAGAATTTCATTTGTGGACATTTCGTCATCATCAGTTTGACTATGTGAATTTTCTGCGACTTCTTCATCAGAGGTTAAAGCAAATGCTCTTTCGTCCTTCAGCTTTCCATCTGGTGATGGTGATGGTGAATGTTTGCCATTGATGTCTTTTTTGGCAATCTTTCTGCTGAATAATATGAAAAAAATAGAACGACACATACAGACAATATTAAAATAAATGTTTACTGAATCATTTAACTTTCTATTCTAAGCTAAAACAATAGTAACGTCCAAGATATTAAGCTTGGAATTCCATGTTAATTTTAGTCTCAAATAAAAGCATAGGTATAAGCTGCTAAGAATGGAAAGTCTAAGGTAATGGTTTTATCAAAAGAGAGTGTGTATTTTTTTAAAACGATGAAACCCTTCTTTTGGAACCTTATCATATTTAATTCCAGGATAAAAATGAAAAATTTTGTAATTAGTTCTGTATTGGTTTCCAACGTCTTTTAGTGGTGTGGTTTTTTGAGGATTCGTTTCATGTAATTTGTTTATAGGAAATTGTATTTTTAAATTTGCAATTGAAACAATTTCAAAACCTTCCTAAATCACTTTTTTATACCACTCTTTTGATAAAGAAAGCCAGAACCCAGCCGGATTCAAAAAGCTGTCAATTTCAATTTCCTTTTGAAAATTATTCAGGAAAATGATACATATCAGCAATCTCTGTGATACGAACGGGGCTCCTCAGCAAACTATCTCTGTTTTGCTGTCAAATACTGAGGAAATAAACTATTGTATTAGACTCCTCCTCCTTCTAATTAATTTTTTATATACAAAATTTCTTTAACTTTCTTTCTAAAAAAATTTGGTAAGACAATTTTAAGCATTTAAAAATATAATTTCAAAACATTCGTCGAAATATTGAATTTTCAAAAATAAATATTCTTTTTTTCAAAAATCCAAAAAAAAAATATTTTTTTTTTTAAATTTTGATATGAATTATTATTTAGAATTCAAAACATCTCCTGTATAAAAAAATCGATCGAAATCGGTTAATCCATTAATGAGAAAGTCGAAAATAAAATGGTTATATCATAAACGGTACGGTTACAAAAATTTTATGTAAAATTTAGTTTGAACGGATTTTTTTGTATCAAAATCGTTAGATTAACCTTTTAAACCCAAGACTTAAGTGCCAAGTTTGAAAAAAATCGCTTCAGCTCTTAAGGTTTAAGATCGACTTGCAGACATACGGAATTGCGGCACCCACTTTTTTGTTCTCTGTCATCGTAATATCAATTTTTTTTCCAAATCCAAACTTTTCTAAGTAAAAATCTTTATTTCATGTTTAATCCACGAATTTTCTAAACCATAGATTATTAAAAGTTAGCAAGTTAAATATTTTGATAAATAAAAAAAAAGAATACATCTGAAAATCTATCTGTTTTTATTTTACGGTTCTGTAAATTACTGTCAAATTTCAATTCTGTATTCAGTCTCTAAACAACCTTCTTCAGTAATGTCGAATTCCAAACAACCAAACAATCGATTTTTTTTTTCGGAACACAATCGAATTATTTCTAAACAAAATTTGTCAAAACAGATCTTGGGTTTTTAGCAAGATTTCATATACCTACTTTACATGCACACTTTTGTTTGCAAGTTCCTTACAACAAACAAAATAATCGATCTGAAATCGATTTGAAATGGTTGTTTGGAACTCGACATAAGTTAGCGAAAAGAAGTTTATAAATGTCAAATAGCAGACATTTTGTTTTATTAATATCATTTTGTACTTAATCCACTTGTTAAAGAAAAGTCGTCACCTGTCATTTTGGATTGGTAATCCGGAATAACTCTCCGACCCGAAATTCCAATCGAACAAGAAAACACTAGATTCTTGATTTTGAAGTTTAATATGAGTGTAAGGCGAGAAATGTATAACGCTCATTGAAATTACAAACCAAAATAGAACAATGGCATAAAAAACACCTGTCAATTTCTATGTTATAACAATCCAATCGGATAAAATATTTTAGAACTTATACTACGTTTTCACCGAACATTAATCTCTTGTAGATTTACCTACAAGACGAAAAATTCACTTTTCTGATGAACATATTCATATCGATATGGGAATACCTCGATTTTTACATTTATAGGTCCAATGAAGATTTATTTTACATCTCTTCATGATTTATAGGCGATTTGGATAAATCTACTTACATTTCAATTGTTCAATGGTTGGTGAAAACGTAGTATTAGAAAATCAAACTTAATCAGTGAGATTTTCACCACAAATAAGCCATACATTATTAGTTTATGATTTTAACTTACCGTGGATATGGATATTTTAAATGGGGAACTAGAAACTGCATCGCTTTAATCGTTCGACTCATTTTCTTATATTTGTAGAGGTCCGGATCTTCATCTCGAAAGCGGTGATCTTGTACCAAAGCATCCCGCAACCTCGTCCAACGTTTGCGCACAGTTTTTTCTGTTAAAAGGAAGATCAATTATATTTTTTTTACTCTAGATATTTCAATTTATGATAGTTTCGCGTTAAATATTTCAAACTTTTAATTGCGAAAATGACTATCATAACTTTGCCATTTCTGTAGAATTTATGATTTTTTTTTTAAATTCCAACTTACTTATAACGTCTTTTATCTCTTGGCTCAGCTCTTCGTAGTTTGGAAAGAGAATAGGAGGTATCAATTCCCAAACCCTGTTTTTATCTTTGAAGCTTGCATTGGCATATTCAGGCAACTGTTTATTGTATAACATTGGATGTCTTTTCACCGCAGCGATCAATGAGAGCCGTTCCACACATGGTGCTTTGTCATGTTTAATTATTTTGGTAGATCTTTTTTTGCGCGGCATTTTATTTACATTGATTGATCAAATTATTCGATATGAATTTTAAGAAACTATCAGAAGCCAAGCGACTTTTGAAATTACTATAGATAAACGCATAAACAAACACACGTTCGACCTGCCTTAAGTTTCACACACAACTAAACTGCTGACTGCTGAGTGCTGACTGCTTATATGAAATTGAGTTTGAGTAAATAATTCTCTGCGGCAAGAACACTTTAAAAGACGCCAGCGCAGCGCATCGCAGCCGCACTCAGAACACAACAGCGCTGCTGATATGTCCCCTGACCCTTCGTTTACGTGTTTGTATAGTACCTACACTACGAAATGCCAATAAACATAAAAAAATCTACATTGTTTAGCTCCTTTTTGTCAAGCATGGCATGCTGACTGCCGAGTAAATCAAGCGCCTATTAAAGAGCGGTGCAAACGATACGTCAGACCAGGCATTTTCGTATCGCACACACAAAATCGTATTTGTCCATATACAGATATACAGTAATACCCGGATAATTGCCTCACTAAAATTCTGAGGATTTTTTCATATAAAACTCATCTTATAAGTACCTTCCGCTTAACTACATTTCCCGCTTAATTGCTTTTATTTTGTATACATTTATTGAAATTTACAAACATTTGTTTGAGTACACAATCATTTGAAATTAGCTGATAAAATACAACAGTTTGTTTTCCTTTAGCGCTAACTTTTGTTTTATTGTTCAAAATTCATAAATAACTAAAATGCACGACTGGATCGTACAAACTTACTCTTGTAGCTAACAAGACGCTGTTGGTATGTAGCTAGCCTATAGTTATCCTATGCAGATTTAAAACCGATGTATGTAGGTACGATTACCTTGATTCTTAGTATAATGAATTGTCGAATGCATGATTCAAGGAATGGTTACATAGGTACCTACATACTAATGTACCTATATTTTAATTATGTAAATTAGATACGAATATGTATATAATGAAAGTGAATGGTGTATAGGTGGTATAGGTAAATGTGCTAAACCGTCAAAACCATCACTTTAATCAGTTTTTTCGAAAAAAAACGAAGAACACCATTAGATGCAGTATCTCGAAAATTGTAGGACGGATTTTGATGAAATCCTGTTTTTTATTTTTAGTTTTTTGAAAACATTTTTTTTGATTAATTTTTAAAATTAATGTTTTAAAAATTAATTTTAATTAGAAAAAAAACGTTATTAAACATTTTGATATGCAGAATTAGTTTGGCTACTTAGATCTTCTCAGATATAAAATTTGAAGGAAATCCACTGTACGGTTACCGAGAAAGCCAAAAATTAAAAAAAAAAACGTTATATGAAAATAACCGTTAAAAGACTTCCTGCAAACTTGGTTCAGATTTATTGCCAACAAAAAAATTCTCAAAAATTTTCATTAAAATCGTTCGGGCCGTTTTCGAGAAAAATAAGATTTTCCTAAATGGTTATATGGCAGGCCTAAAAATAAAATATCAATTTCCTCTCTGAGGAATGCCAAAATAATCACGCATACTAAATTTGAAGGTAATCGCTTAAGCCACTTAGGCTGGAGCTCGTTATACATACAGACAGACAGACTGACAGGCAGATAGACAGACATTTTTTGCCGATCACTTTTTTAGGCTTCTCTATTATCGTAATGTCATTTGTTTGATTGTTAGAATTTTTTTTTTACGAATTCATAACTTGCCTATAATCGCCAGTAAAAAGTAATAATGTTAATAATGGTTCGTGGACCAAAGGCTGTTAAAACCTATTTTGAATCAATAATTCAACGCGTCCGATTAAATATAATACAAAACACCTTACTAATCCTTACTATGTCTGGCCCAAGACAAAATCTTAAAATTTTAATGATTAAAAATTTTAATCTTGTTGGATATATGTAGTTCACATTGGTTTCTTGTCAAGAAATCCATGTAAGATGAACTAAATTTAACAAAACGTGCGAATTGCTATGGCTCTCACTATCCAACTGATGAATCGAAGTACCGGGAAGAAACGCAAATTTTATAGACTGAAGCCGTTAAATGCTATTTTGAATTGAATGTTTTTTTTATCAAAAAATGTTTGTTTTAATTTTGGTATATGTAAATTTAGAGATAAGTACCTATGTGCACTTAAGCGGGTTTTTTTATATCTCCCTAAACCGCATAAATGCATATTAAATAGTGGCATTTAGCGTGAGGCACTTACCCGGGTCCTACTGTAGGTGTTTTGGGAGTGTGTATATATCGTCATTCAGAGAGAACCATCGCGCCGAGCTGCCGAGGTGGTAGGTATATTTTGTTCGGCTTACATTTAGGTACTTATAGTTATACATACATAGAATTATTTTAGAGTGAATATTCAGGACTGGAGCTGTGGTACTTTTTATACAAAATTCAGCAGAGTTTCTTTTTTACTATGTAGGGTAGTTACGAGTGTATATATGTACGCATTTCGTTATAAGGATGGAAGTGGAAACAGTGGGAAATGTTCAAAAATTCGCTACTGAAAAAGTAGCTTTTTCCTCAAGGAAAAGAAGAAGTTATCACCAATGAATTTTCTGGGGAATCCTATAATGAATTTAACATGGCTTGGCCTAGTAGGTGCACCAATTATCGATGAATATTTTGTAATGATATCACCGATTACATGGAATTATGAAATTCATGAATTCATTTTCTTGGTGAAAAAAACTGATGCTTGAGATGTGATAATTTAGTCAAAGAAAAAGGATATTTGTCTCACGTACTACATTTACAAACCTATATATCCAGGTAGATACTGCTTACCTACATCCAAAGTATTTTAAATAAAATATTAATTAATTTGTTAATTGTTTATATTCAGTTGTTGGTTTTTATTATTGTTCAATTAATTTCATTTATGTATGTATGTATTTTATTTTTCACAACATCACTTTTTATTAGAAAAGCTTTTGACGTATGTCCTCTATGATCACAAAATATAAACGAAGTCATTCTAGAACAAAATAAATAAAATAAAATGCACGAACTTGCTCTTGTACCTAACAACTTTAGTGTAGCTGTTAGTAGATAGGTAGCCTAGCTATCCTATGCAGGCTTAAAGCTGATGTAGGTAAGATTACCTTGATTCATAGTGCATTATTTTGAATTATCGAATGCATGATTCAAGGAATATTTGCATTAACATCTACAAATATATATGTGTATATATAAATTCATATTAATTATGTAAATTAGGGGGGTAATATGCACCTACTTATAAAGATGGAACCTACATAGTTATGTACATAACTATAGTACCTATATCGTAAGTAAAAACGGCAATGGTTTTATTGTTATGCTTAATATATAGTTTAAAAGTTTCCGTTTGTTATCGCTTGTAGTTGTAAACGAAATACGTGTCTCTAAACATGTCAACAGTGTGACAATGTGACAGATAAGTAGGGTTTATGCGGCCCCGTAGGATTAAAATGGATTTCGAGTTGCGGAAATTAGTTGTTTGATCCAGCAGCCCACCAATCACACGAAGCGCGTGGAATATTTAACACTTTAAAGGACGAATAACTGTTATAAAACTGTTATAAATTGGAATTTCTCTACTCATCCGTAAAAGAAATGTTTAACTTACGTACATACAATATAAATAAGAGTTTGTATGATTAAAATCTTAAGATAACGAAAACTGAAACATTTATGGCTGTTAACACAATTTATAATAACTTAATTTTTTTAACTAATACATTGTTTTAAGAATAAACTATTTGGTATAACTGTTTGGTTATATAGTTTTTTTTAATCATCTTTTCCGTCAACACATTCTAGGGTCTCACACAGCGCTGTTACAAATGCCGACTTAATTTTAAGTTTCTTGTTTATTGGTACTCTTTTAAAGTCGGACAAAAGCGACAACAAAAACATGCGATCTTCATCTTGGGTTTCTTCTCTGAAGCGATTAATTAAATCATTAAGATTCGAGTTCAAATCCTCTACAGATTCTGTGGGCCTTCTTTTTGTAGGATTTCTGGTTTCGTTGGATGGTTCTGTTTCCTCAACTTCTTGAATAGTATGTTTCGTAGCTGCATTACCATCTGCAACGTAGCATCCATCCTTCCAGTCAACTTCTTCACATTCTGTTTCGAAAGTTGTTAGATGCACTGATGGGTAGAGAGCTTCATTTGTGGACATTTCGGCATCGTACATTTGACTAGTTGAATTTTCTGCGGCTTCTTCGTCAGAGGTTAAATCAATGGCTTTTTCGTCCTTCAGCTTACAAAAGTCTGGTGATGGTGAATGTTTGCCATTTCCATTGATGCCTCTGGCAATCTTTCCGCTGAATAATATGAAAAAAATAAAACAACACATACAGACAATATTAAAATAAATGTTTATTGAATCATTTAACTTTCTGTTCTAAGCTAAGACACTACTAAGGTCCAAGATATTAAGCTTGGAATTCCATGTTATTTTTTTCGCAAACAAAAAGCGTGTGTTATACGTGTATATATTTCTCTAAATTTAGAAAAAAATTAAGGTATAAACTGTGAAAATGGGTAAATTAATCAAGAATCGATGTCTTGTAAGAAATTTGTACCCCGTAAAGTTGGAATGTGGCTAAACGTCAGAATTTTTTTTTCCAAACAAGACAAAGAATAGGTTAATAAAGAAATGTATGTATGAAAAAAAAAAACAAGACATGTACAGAAATGGCGGCGTGTTATAGAATTCTAGATAGAATATTTTGATTTTTTATAAGAACATATATTATTATAAATGGCAATTTATCAGTACTGTAAATGTGGAATAATTACACTTTTATTTAGCGAAAAACTTTTAAGCAAAAAAGCAAAACATAAGCTATGTGCAAAGGCTAGAAAAGAGATTGTTTTTTTTATAGAAGACAATAATGTTTTTTTCGTTTGGTAACAAAAATCAACTTTTTTTTGATTTAGATGTGTCAAAAAACTGATTTTGACAGTGATTTATTTTTTGATTTTAAATCAATTTTGTAGATCTGGATTTTTCGACAGATTCAGATCTACCCCTCTTTATAATAAAAATCAATCTGAAAACATTCGATTCGTTACGATAAAAATCAATTTATAGATCAAAATATAAATTTACCAAACGAAAACCCCATAAACAACTTCGTTTTCTCTAACATATAAATCCATTCGGATGAAATATTTTAGAACTTATACTACGTTTTCACCGAACATTAATCTCTTGAAGATTTACAAAATGAAAAATTTACTTTTCCGATGAACATATTCATTTCGAAATTGGAATACCTCGATTGGTTCAACCATAGTTCCAATGAAGATTTATTTTAAATCTCTTCATGTTTTATAGAAGATTTGAATAAATCTACTTAAATCTCGGATCAATGATTGGTGAAAACGTAGTATTAGAAGATCAAACTTTTCAAACAGTGAGATTTTAACTTACCGTGGATATGGATATTTTATATGGGGAACTAGAAACTGCATTTCTTTAACCATTGGACTCATTTCCTTATCTTTGTAGTTGTCCGGATCTTCAATTCGCATGCGGTGATCTTTCACCAAAGCAGTGCGCACATTCTTCCAACGTTTGCGTACAGTTGATCCTTTGAAAAGAAAGGTCAATTATATTTTTTTTGTAGCAGTGACTTTAGAGATGTCAATTTATGACAGTTTCGCATTAAGTAAATACTTCAAACTTTTAATTGGGAAAATGACTGTCATAAATTTGCCATTTCTGTAGAATTTATTCATGAATCAAAGAAAACAAGATTACGACACCTCGTTGTTTCTCTTATTTTATTGATGTCATATTTGAAACAAAATCCATTAATGCACAAACAACAATTTGCAGATTTTGTTTCACATATGACGTCAATAAAATAAGAAGAAGAAAGAAGTGTCGTAATCTTGTTTTCTTTGATTCATGGAATTTATCGGCCTTTTCGATTGGCCGCCAGAAAAGGTTCCCCCAATAAAACACCTGGGAACAATTTGCTGATTCTGAATTGCACTTTTTTTAAATTCCAACTTACTTATAACGTCTTTTATCTCTTTGCTCAGCTCTTCGTAGTTTGGAAAGAGAATAGGAGGTATCAATTCCCAAACCCTGTCTTTATCTTTGTTCTGTACATTGGCATATTCAGGCAACTGTTTATTGTATAAGATTGGATGACTTTTCACCGCAGAGATTAATGCAAACGGATCCACACATGATGTTCTGTCATATTGAATTATTTTGTCAGGTTTGGCAGATCTTCTTTTGCGCGGCATTTTATTTACATTGATTGATCAAATTGTTTGATATGAAAACTATCACAAGCCGAGCGACTTTTATAAATTACTATAAATAAACGCAAAAACAAACACACGTTCGACCTGCCTTAAGTTTCACACACAACTAAACTGATGAGTGCTGTGCTGAGTGCTGAGTGCTGAGTGCTGACTGCTTGTGCTTACTGCTTATACAAAATTGAATTTGAGTAAATAATTCTCTGCAGCAAGAACAAGAACACGTTAAAAGACGCCAGCGCAGCGCATCGCAGCCGCACACAGCACCACACCGCTCGCTGGTCCAACCCATGACGAACGATCGATTTTGTCCATGTACACATATTGGAGGGTGTGTTGAATTTTGAATATTGGAATGCAGAGAGAACCATCGCGCCGAGCTGCCGAGTTGGTAGGTATATTTTTTTCGGCTTGGATCTTAGTACTTATAGTTATACAACAATTATTTTAGAGTGAACATTCAGGACTGGAGCTGAAGCTGTGGTACTTTTTATACAGAATTCAGCAGGTTTTTTTTTTAACTATGTAGGGTAGGTACGAGTGGATATATGTACGTATTTCGTTATAAGGATTTTAGTGGAAACAGTGGGAATTCAAGTGGGAAATGTTCAAAAATTCGCTACTGAAAAAGTAGCTTTTTCCTCAAGGAAAAGAAGAAGTTATCACCATTGAATTATCTGGGGAATCCTATAATGAATTTAACCTGGGCTTGGCCTAGTAGGTGCACCAATTTTCGATTAAGATTTGTAATGAAATCACACCGGTTACATGGAATTATGAAATTCGTGAGTTCATTTTCTTGGTAAAAAAAACTGATGCTTAAGATGTGATGATTTTGTCAAAGAAAAAGGATATCTACATGTTTCTCAGGTACTGTATTTAAAAGTATATTTAGGTACTACCTACATCTAAGGTATTGTAAATAAAACATTCATTAATTTGTTATTTGTTTATATTCAGTTGTTGGTGTTTATTATTGTTCAATTAATTTCATTCATGTATTTTATTTTTCACAACAAAACACTTCTTATTAGAAAAGCTTTTGACGTATGTCCTCTAAGATCACAAAATATAAACGAAATCATTCTAGAACAAAAGAAAAAAAAAAAGAAAATGGACGAACTTGCACTTTAGTGTAGCTATCCATTGATGCTGGTAGGTAGCCTAGTTCTTCTATGCAGGTTTAAATCTGATGTAGGTAAGAATACCTTGATTCATAGTTCATATAATAAATTATCGAATGCATGATTAACGGAATAGAGTTACATTTACATAGGTACCTACTATCTACAAATATATATATATATAAATGGATTTTAATTATGTAAATTATGAGGGTAATATGTACCTACCTATATTTTGTATATGGAACCTAGGTACGTATGTAAATATGTGTATATATTTATATATTGCAAGTGAATGGTGTATAAGTAAATCATTGTATGGCAGGTACCGTTATGTTTGAGGCTAAAACAACGATTCAAAAATCTATTTAGAACAATCACCTAAAACTCCTAAGTACCAAGGTTGAAAAATATCGGTTCAGTCGGTTAGGCTGTAGAACGTCTTACAGACATACAGACGGAATTGCGGGACCCACTTTTTTGGTGCTCTTTATCATCGTAATGTTTAGCTTGATTTAAATCTCGAGTTCGATTTTTTTCCAAACGCAAAACTTGCCCATACATATATCGCATGTTAAACATCCCATCATGACCTACCTACTGAGCATTTAATTTTAAGTGCAGACTGCAGTTGCTTACAGGCTGACTCCATTGGCAATACATTTTCTCGTAACAGGCCGACTCCCATTAGCAATACATTTTCTCGTAATACTTATCCTGGCATGAAATCTCAAATGGAGTCGCGTTGTTTCTAGTTGTGTTGGGATGTCAGCAAGCTCTCACTTCGATTATATCTTGATATCGATGTCTGACATCAAATTTGACGGCTGCGTTTTTTTTCTTTTTTATGTGTTTATCTCATTATTTTTTGTCTCTCACGCCGGTAACTACTCTGTTGGCGCACTTACAAAATTTTGTTTGTACATTTTTATTAGATAATGTTCATTAACAGGAGTATATCAGGTCAAAAAACATTTTTTTCATGAAATTAATCTTTGATAATTCTGCTTAAACAGCCTTTCCTACACCTCGACCTCTATTGCATGAATGAATTGTCAAGACATGAACTGCCCTGATACTTAAGGACAGATATTTCGTTGGCGATACTGATATCAAGTGGAGTCGGCCTGTTACTGTGATGTGATTCGCGATCAGCCATTCAACCCTATTATTGAACTAAAGCTACCATTTCCAAGTTGATGCAAGTATGATTTCTACTTTTTCTTTGAGTTTTCTTCAGGAGCTTTCAAATTCATGCTTAATAGAGCTTTTGAGAACAAACAGTTCAGCTCAACCAGAGTTGCCATCTATTTGGAGAAGCTGTGATTGAGTGTGATTTATACAAATTAAATAACCAATACATTTTTTAAATGCGCTAAGCATTGTTTCACCAATGCCAAAAATTTGCATTCAAGTCAGTAAGCAGTATTAGTAGTAGTTTTTCGAGTCAGTAAGCAGTATTAGTAGTAGTTTTTCGATTTGTATGCTAATAGAAATGACAGCCGAGTCATTTTAGCGGCAGAGGTTACGCACTCTCTTGCAAAAATATGAATGAATACCTTCAGAACATTTCATACCATCCGATGAAATGGGAAATGCCATCTTTTATTAATGTTTGCGAAAGTTTTGGATATTTTCGGGAGAGTAAAATTTCAGTGAGGGATGTACGAGAGTACAGTGAAATTTAGGGAGTAGGGGAATGTACCTAATATAGGAGCTGTCAGTTACCAGGCGTGTCATTACAAAATTTGAAAATAATCGAATTTATCGTGTGAATTATTCATTAATTAAATGAATATTCATTAATTAAGTGAAAATTAAAATTTTCGATTGCAAACTTTTTCACAAGAAACTTTATTTAATATTTTCAAAACACACACTTTTTTGTTGACGCTTAAAAAAAAAGTTAATATTTTTGTTTAATAGCTTCTCCTACTTTTGTGAAACTTTGTCGTTCTTTTAGAGATTATTACCCCCACTCTTGAAAAAATGAGAGTATGTGTGTTTTTATGCAAAAAGTACGGGAACATAAGAACAAAAAGAAACGTCAAAATTAGTTGCGCCCAACAGTTTAAAGTAATTAATATCACTAAGTCGAATATTTTGCCATGCATTTTTGTGTAGCATTATAATTTAATTACAAACTAAACTAAAAATAAAAATCACTATTAAAGGTACTGCTAGAAATTTTTAATCCATATTTTTAAATTTATTATTTCATCTTTGTGCATTTCTCTTTCTTCAGTCAATTAAAAACATTATGCTAAAAATATATAATGCATAAAACTACATTAATACATATATTTATTCCTATTAATTTCATATTTCTATATATGTTTATTTATTTTTTTCGTCTTAACCTAAAATGATAGCAATGTTGAAATACATAGGTATTTTATTTTAAATATGAAACTATTACTCCTTAATGTGAATACAAATTATTACATATGTATAACCAAAAATTTAAAAAAAAAAACAAGATTTTTATCGCTTGTGTTAACTTATTTGACCAAGGCAAAACGAGTTTGACCTAAAATAAATTGTTTTTTACCGATAACATAAATATATATGTAATTTAAAAAAAAAGACAATCCAATATTATATGAAAAGTGTGCGAAAGATTAATATTCATAATTAAAATAAAGGAAATATAAAAATAAAGAAAGAGGTGGGAACAGTACATGAGAGGAATAAAAAATACAAATCACAAGTATTATAATAAGACATGCTTTTTTTAGTTTTGCTTATAGGGTATAGTTATATCACATAGGCTTTCTAATGATGTTGTTCCCATCTTCTAATCATTTGCGCAGTACATTTTGAGTTCCGAGTAGCCACATGGGCGACGGCAACATTCGTGTATGGAGCCATTGGCATTCAAGGGCTGGAAAAAATCTTCTGGAATAAGTTTCCGTAGCAGCGCTGACTCATGGTACACTTTTGAAGATAATGTACCACCAATGGATTCAGCTGCAAACAAAAAAAAATAATTATATTAAAATATATATTTTTAAAAATTTTTAAAATCTGAAAATATTAGGTACTAACTATTTTGGATTTTAGCAAAAATTAATTTAAAATAAATCTACACAGTACTCCGCATTTTTACCGACCACTTAACGTGGTTTTAGTAATTTTTGCCAAGATTTGCCATCTTCCCAAAAAAAGATTTAAAATAAATCTTATTTAACCCTTCCTACGTTATTTAACCTATAGTTGTACAAATCGAACTAACCTATCCATTGCGAAATGTACACACTCATCGGAAAATTGATTTTTTCGCTTTTTTTGATACTGATAAAGCTACCTGTCTCACTTCTTTATTATAAGAGAAAATCAAATTGAAGGGTGCTGTCAAAGTTAATGATCTTGTTTGCGGTGATTTGATTTTGATATAAGAAGTTTGTTCCATGTTCGGAATGGGGCTCACTGATTCACTTCTTTTCACAATGCTGTGTTTGATTCCAAGGTTTTCACGAAGCTAAAATAATGACAAATACAAATACTGCCAACACTGGCAGTAAAGAATGAGCAAGTTCATTCTTTATTGCAAATTGTCATTATTTGAAAATTGTTGTCAGTACTGAATTTACACGATGTCAGTATAATGCCATAACTTAACGAAAATTCTGGCTGGCAGTTTTTTAATGACAAATATACTTCCACATTTTCAACCATTTAGACGACAAAAAAAATAATGCCAAGATTTTGACAGTAATACTGCCAATTTGGCAGTTGTGTAAATCCGGCATTACATTCCTTTGAACATGAGTAAACAAGTAAACGGATATTGGTAATACAGATTTTTAAACGGTGTTTCTTATTCAGAAGAAAAATTCAAACAATCTTCTAGTTACATTGTTTTGTAATTCAAATTAATTTTAAGCAGGGTTTTCGAAAAGCTTAAACAAAAAATAGTTATGCAGATGCATTTGCTAATTAGTAAATAAAACTACTATGCTTTTTAAAGTATTTTTTAAATTATTCTGTGATCAAAAATTAAAAAAAAATATAATACTTTATATACTTACGAAATTTTTTTGAAAACGAATAGTATTTGCCACCACAAATTAGTTGTAATGCATCCGATAATGAACTGCTGCAATAGATTTTAAATTCAATATTCTTATGATCATTGCAAGAATACATGGGAAATCCACTAAACGTAGACACAATGGTAGCGAAGACCAAGAAAATATTAAGTGTCGCCAGAGAATAGTTCATCTGAAAAAAAAACAATAAATTTGTATTTATTAATAATTTACAAAAAAAAATTAAAGGCTGTATAATTTAATAATTTTTTTCGTTAAAAATTTAAAAATTGAAAATGCTACAAAGAAATTTGGGACAAATGGCCAAAAATAATGTTCATGTTTTTGTTGACAATTGAATATAATTAATCATTCCAAAACTAATCAATAAATTCTTCCATGAACTGATGTTGATTTAATAAGAAAAATAAGAAACTATCTTCAGATTAATTTTTGTTTACCTCTTAGAATTTAAGTAAATATTTTCATCATAAGTCTATTTTGTTGATATTCATTGTTTTGCATGAATAATACATATAATTAGGCAAGAAGTATTGTTTTTACGATATAGCCGCACCACCACCTTTTTTCTTTGAACGAAATACTATATACATATATACACATATCTGCACTCATAATGATTAAAATATCTGTAAATTAAAATAGACAGAAATTTGACAACAATGGATGATATCAATTGATTTAGGGTGACTAAAGCCATAGAATGCAGCCAGCAAAATATATGTTTTTATTCTTTTTTACTTCATTTTTTATATACAAAATTTTAGTATGATAAATTTAAATATGTATTTAAAAACAGAATTTCAAAAAATTCGTCCACCCGTTGTCGAAAAATTGAATTTTCAAACATATATGATTTTTTTTTTTGTCAAAAATCAAGAAAATATTTCGAAAATTATGGTATGCAGTATTATTTAGAATTGGAAGGACCTCCTATATAAAAATAGCCGTTAATGAGAGAGTCGAAAATAAAAAAAAGCTGATCTAAAAAAAAAGTTGACCCAAAATGTAGATTATACCTATAACAGTGCAGTGAATTCAAATCGTTAGAGTCGTTTTCGAGATAATTAAGATTTACGAGTTTTGTTACACAAATTTGTATGGCAGATACCGTTAGTTTTTGGTGCTAATACAAACATTTAAAGAAAAATCGAGCCGCTTAGGCTGTAGGTCGTTGTACAGACATACAGACGCAATTGCTGGCAATTTTGTTTGTGTCCTCTACTATCGTAATGTCGAGTTTGATTAAATTCAGGTTGCATTTGAAAAGACCTTAGTCATTACAGTTATACATTTAAAATTATTTAAACAAAATTATTAATGAAATCAGGATCATGTTTTATTTGTTCATAAAATCCTCAGACTCTGTGAATACCATAAATTGTTCAAGATTTTAATAGACAAAATACGTCTTAAAACTTGGCTATTGGGGAAACTCTATGACTATGTGAAGAATGTGAAGAATAACATTATGCTCATTATTGTTTTAAAAATAAACATTATATATTAGAAAGAAGCTAATTCAAGTTTAATTTCCACGTAATGTTTTTGTATCACCCTATGTAATATATTTTGGCATTTTCTTAATTTTAAACTCAGACCTTAAATCTTCTTTAAATGTTCGCCATGAACTCCAAGAGTCGATTTTAATGAAATTTTCAGTGAATTTTCAACTCAGCTATGGGACTCTGTATTTTGGTAGCGATCAGATAAACTATTTTATTGATGTTTAAATATCTAAGATATCGACAGGGGTAAAATTGAAAATTGCGTTACAGAAGTAATGCATGCCATTTTGTTTAAAAGAATTTCGTAAGAGATTTAATATTCACTCCTTCATTTTTTAAAATGGTTGGAGAATTTGATAAGGGATTTTTTTAAAAAAGGTTCGTGAATTTGGGAAGGACTTTTCACCTTTTAAGACCATTAACGTTAAACTAAACTCGATTAGACTGCTATTATCTCTTGCAATTTGAGCCTGAAATTTTTAAGCACGTGCTGAGATTGAAAAAATTGCAATTATCGTTTCTTCTTATTTGTGCGTTTTCTTATTGTTTGGCAAACTACCCTACGTTTAAGTGGAGTAAAGAAAGCGGAGATAGTATTCCTCTCACTTAGCCAAAGTTAACTTTTGTTAAGAATCGTATTCGTGTAAACGCATTCTTGGAACCGAAAGGGACATAAAACAGAATAAACGCTTAAAAATTGCAGGCGTGTTTAAGCAGTTTAGATATAAACATTGTGTTTCATTATTAAATATGGTATGTATAAAAAAAGTAAAGTACATAATTTTTGGAATATACATATATACATTTTTCTATATACCGTACTTTATACAACACTTCGTTTACACTTCGCAGCCTTTATTCAACAGTTTATTTTGTTTTATTTTTGTTGTTTGTATCTGTTGTTTGAAAGGTATTCCCATGTCTTACAATTAACTACAAAAATCCAGATTGGTTAGGTGATCGTGTAATTCTGGCACCAGAAAATGATGATCAAATAACAACGTTAAGCGAAACAGTCAAATACATATCGATCGGTACAATAATGGACAAAGAAGAGACCGTCAATTAACGGAACGAATTTTTGAATTCATTGCTGAGTTATCGCCGGAATGGGTCCCCACACGTATTAAGAAAAGGTTTGACCACCCGTTAAACTTATTCGCAACATAAGACCACCAAAATTGTGGAACGGAACTAGATTCACCATCAAAAAATTATCACCAAATTTAGACGAGGCAACAGTTATCGGTGGAAAATTCAAAGGCGAAATACCCCCTGATTCCACGAATTCCGATGATTTCCAAATATTTACCATTATAATTTAAGGGCTCCACTTCCCTTGCTAGTACTTTATAATATTATTAATCACATTTGGAATATTGTTTATAAAAGGAAAAAAAAAACTTTCAAAAAAAAAATCCCATTTTTTGGACACCTCACTTGTTCTAATTGGCTCGGTATATTGCCCCTATTTATTCCTGAAATAATATGGCCTATATGATAACGCAACGTTAGCGACGAAAACAACACTTCGAGTCGCATTTCGAAATTATTATAATGTATTTTTTTTTCTTAACAAGTCTGTTTAAATGTGCGATTAAAATAAAGTATTGTTTATTGTCATTGTATTTTTATGAGTCTCTGGTTATTTGTTTGTTTGTTTGTTTTTTGAGAAATTATTTCATGGTCGAGATTAAAAAGTGTTTGAGTGTAGGATTTTTGTACAAGCGGAAATATATATGAAATTGTAGAACATAAAGGGGGAAATTAGGAGGTCCTTTTCTGTCTGTTTTTAAATATTAGAACACAATTTGGGCAGAAGGCGGACATTGTTTTTAAAGTTTGTGTATTTGTGGAAAATTAATTAAAATTTTATCACCACTGTAAGCAGAGTTTGCAAACACTAGATTTCATTTTAGATAGGTACAGAGTGTTTTGTAGGAAATAAATCCAGCTGCTAATCCACAATAACAGCCATTTTGTTATTATAATTATTGCAACAAAAAGCATTAAAAACCATAGTTGTTACCTGTGGAAAAGCAAATTTGAACTAGATTTACAAAAAAAAAAAAATAGTTTAAGTCAAGTGTCAATAGATGGCTTAGTGGATAGTTGTTTTGATTTGCTACTTTTGTTTTAAGAGCGCTGAAGTCGCTAAGAGAAGGTGAAACCACTTTCATTGGAGTTTCTATATAAAAACTACACTAGACTATAAGTTCAATATGTCAATAAGATTAGCACTTTTATGTAGATTCTGTTGAGAGATTATCGGGATTTGCTAATAATCTAACAAAATTATACTGAAGCAGTACATTAGTATTAGGTTATCTCAAAAGCATTACGTGTTAGATCATATTCTTCCAAAAAAAATTATATTAGAATGAGTGTGCAAATTTAAACAGAAGTTTTTCTTTTGTCGAATTCCTTACAACCAATTGAAATTGATATCCTCTAAATTTGTTATTTTTTTAAGGAATTTGTGAATGTGTGAGTTCTAATTGATAGCTGCAATTTTCTAGGAACCAACTACGACTATTATTGGGGGAAAATGAAAAAAATGTCAATTACTGACATATGTCAGTATGTAAGAAAAATGTCAGGTATTGTTTTGACAGCATAACCCCAATTTTGTTTCGAAATAATTCGATTGTGTTTGGTTGTATAAGGGCTTCAAGGAACATGACCTACTATACCCCTGACTGTTTGGCACTAAAATTATACATTTTTCAATACAAACATATATCAAATGTATGATTTGACATTTCAAAAATTTTGATTTCGATTTTGAATTGAAATTTATAAGCAGATCAGTCTATTTGAATACGAAACGCCATTAACGCGCACTAGCACTAGCAAATTCACCCATATTACAGCTTTCAAAGCTTATAGAAATTCGCAGTCGGCTGGTTTAACATTATTGAAATAACTATTAGGGTTTTCCATTGGTAAATTCAGAATTTGACGTTTTTCGTTGCGAATGGAACGCGATTTAAATTGATTTTTTGTTTGGTGTATATTCATGTCTGTGAAACTGGTACTTGTCAAACTGAATATTTCCAATTACACTTGTGTTTAGTGGTGTTAATGAAAAAATCGTAGGTTCACCGAAAAATATGAAACTGGAAGGATTTAAATGTCAAAATCCTTGTTTTTGAAGAATTGTATCAAAAACGAATCGAATTCTAATATCAATTACCAATGGAAAACCAGTTAATATAACTTTTATGAAAACAGCTGTTTTTCATCACCTGTGCTTTTGTACGGATTACAACAACAGAAAAATATTTTATTAATTAAAATAGATCTTCCACCCGTGCACTCTTTCATACGTTCGAATTTTGAAGTGCAAATCTACCACTAATCAAAATTTGATTTCACCTCACCCCAGATGTTCCTTCTCACCCTATTAACTGATCACAAAATCCATAATCGTCTTATGTCAAATTCCAGACAATCAAACGTTCAATTTTTTTTCTCAACACAAACATTAAATGTTTTTCCCAACACGAATTTTTTCTAAACAAAATCAATTTTATTTGTCAAAATTGCTTTTTTGCGTCTTGCTTTTTCGCAAGATTTCACAGACTTTACACACACACTATGTTTTCAAGTTCCTTACAACACAAAAATAAAAATTGATCTGAAATCGATTTAAGATGGTTGTTTGAAATTCGGCAAAATAGCATTATTTATTGAGATGGTTCACAAACAAAATTATTTAACAAACAAAAATAAGTTTTCGTAATTTTTTTAAGGTGCACACTCTAACAGTTAGGGTGTGTTAAAATAATATCCTCATCAAAAAGGTTTCCTGCTAAAACTCTGACCTTTTTGAATAAGCTTAAACCTCTTGATTTAGTTGTTAACTCTGAGCATATTACTATAAAAAGTTCATAGGTTTTGTGCTCCTTACATCTTAATAATTATAATAGTTACATTATTTTGAGGCTGTACGCAGCTTAGTAGCCTTACACACTGTTAGTGAATTCAGACATCTTGTGTCAAAAAGAACCTTATGTATGTATGTATGTATGTATATTTTTACCTGAAGCAGGGAGACAAAGTGTATTTGATAGGATGGATGTAGCCTCTGGGTATTGTGTTTTTACATTACATTTCCTACCAACAATTTCATATTTCATAAACACGTGTAAGATGTTTGGGTTTCGCCTTTAAGTGGTGTAGGTAGGTTTTTGATTTGTTTTCTTAAGGGAAGGTTCACTGCGAAATAAAACAACATGAATTGAGATAATGCGAAGAAGATTTGGGCCTACTTTAAGTCGTGTTGAGATTTTAGGGTATGACAAATAAAATAAAGCTATCTATACCCTAACGAGAACAAAAGAAAAGCAGTTGCGTCAGTCCTAATACATTTTTTTTTTTTTGAAGGATGGCAGGTAGAAGTTGTTTATTTTGAAATCATATAAAGGCAGCATCTTTGCTAAAAAGCAGCCCTCACCAACACCTACACCCCTAGTCTACAGATGTTGAAAATATGTACCACAAACAATGCATTACGAATGCGTTCTATTAAAATATTGACATTTATTTAAATGTTGTACGGTACGGCAAAAATGGACATTATATTTTTGCTTGGACATTAAATTATAAAACTGTATTATTACAGTACTTGAAATTCCATCACGCGGTATGAATACTCGTATACTAGTTTTTACATTAGAGACAGATGGATTTTGACAGATCTTGGGTCCATGCTCTTTTATCTGTCATTAAATTTTTCAACTTTATTGTTTTTTAGACACTAATGACATATCACCATGTCAAGTTAAAGCAACTGTGGTGACAACAATTCTCCCATTTTACGATTTACATGGTCATTCTATTTCTTATGCGTGTAACAGATTAAATCAGCAAGAGTAGCAGATAATATTGTAATGAATTGATTTTTTTTTATTTTTCGCGGTGGGGTTCCACTCAATATCGGAATGGAAAAATCGTCGGCAATCTACCAGCAACGGCAATTTTAGGATTTTGACCTAATGACGCCTTTTAAAATGCTGGTGTTGGTTTAATCAGTTTTACGCTTTATCCAAATTGAAAAACACTTTTTTAAGCCCTTTTCATATGAGCTGCGAATTTCGACTGCAAATTGCGAATGGTCTCAAATTTTGACGTTTCTTTTACATGAGTAATTTAAAAAGGAGACAAGAGCTACATGTGCGTCGAATTAACATGAATTGCCACAAAGATGGAGAATTGTTTAACTTCTTTTAATCAACTTGAAAACTATCCTAATCGTTTTCATCAGTATTTCCGAATGCCCAATGAAAAAATTTACCAATTTTTTTCATATTATCGATGAAGATTTGAAGCCGAACCCATTCGAGTTTCAGAAGAGATGCGAACAATAAAAGCTGGTCGTTACCTTGAGGTTAGCATAATTTCTTATTTTGACTATTGTAAGAGTAAGATTTCGAGGACTTGGAGTACATTGCAGGATGTGCTTCCACCTCAATTATTAGCTTTTCATCAAATGTCTTAATAAATCCTATACTTATAATAACAAAGGTACTTAGCGATTTAAAAATTAATTTACCCTTTTCTCCATGGAAGTATTCATTTTATCTATTTCATAACAATTTTAATAAACAAACTCAAAGAACAGCCAAATAAAGTGACGTCTTAAATTTGAGGTTAAACTCGAGTGAATTATTGTCTTTAATCTGTAGAATGTGTCTTATTGTTGTGGATTGTGAATTTACATTCGACAGTTCGCAGAAGTACGTCGTTGGTCGCGTAGAAAATATTAAAATGTATTTCTATGTATATTTTCACCTAAATTTCTCAATTTGTTGTCAATTGCTTAAAAAAAATTGTATTCGCCACCTTAATTTTTTTATGGACTGTCAAACTGGATTCGTGTTCCACATACCATCCACAATTTAAGAAATAAATTTGTCCATTTAAAAAAAAACTGAGATATCACAAATTTCTTTCATTTAAAAGAGATTACTGAAATTGAGATTCCATTTTTCTGAACTACCCTAGTTTTAAATTTAAGAAAAAAATAAATGAAATCAAAGGGAATTAAAAACAGATTTTTTTTTGTTAATACAATGGCTGAGATGACATACAATTTAAAACATTGCAATCGAAGAATACACATTCAAGTAAGTATGAAGCATTAAAACTACGAGCTATAAATAATCTGTCTAAGTTAGTTGATTGGCTTACCACGTTTTTTTAGCCCAAACGTGTGTCCGGAAACTTGATTATTTTAAGACAAAAACAGTTAAGGATGCTACATGAATATTCTTGGTAAAACACATGCTTTCTTCGATTTCATTCACATTTAAAATCATGTGCTATATTTGCTTACCACTGAATAAAGTGCTTTCTTAGTCTTAACATACATAAAGTGTAAGTATGTATACGACAATTATTTTTTTTCATAAGTAAGCATGACATTGAACATAAAGAAATATTAATTTTAAAAATATCAAAATATTCCGGGTTATATGTACATACATATGTATATATGTATATAATTTACAAAATGGCAAAGAAAAAAATATTATCTCAAAGCAAATTGAAAATTAGGTTTTATTTAATTCTTTTCATCTTGTGGAATAATTTATTTAAGAAATTTTTAAATGATTTGCCGCACAACATCGTCATGGGGTAATTCAAGTGCGGTAAATGAGAATCAGAATACCGTGGAGTGCTTTATAGTGTCACGTAGTTACATTGGGGGCGTTTGCGTTCTGACAATATTATTTTACAGGTTCCTCACTATAAAAAAAAATCATTCATATCTAAATGGAACTATTGGAAGTGTTTGACGTTTCGACTGGAATAAGTTCACATCATTGTTTGGAATAAATAAATGTATGTCTATAAAAACCCGCAACGTTTTTCTAAAATTAAAAAAGTGGTCTCTAGGATACTTAATTCTTTTATTACATTTTAAACCTTAAATATTACCTCATTCCGCTTCAAAGCGATTTGAATACTTTAACCCTAAACAAGTGATGTATTGTTTTTTTTTTCACGAGTTTGTTAAAACGTGAAAATTGTGAAACACCATGACATCTTCTATTCATACAAGTATTATTTACTGAGTCAACAAGTTTCTAGGAAAAATCCTCAATTTTACTGTCGAGAAACAAAGACCTCAATCTTAAGAGATTGACCTTCAAATCCTTCGCAATTTCTAGATTTTTGATTTCTCGAAAATGCTCCCCTCTTAAGAAAAATGTTTCCCTAATATTTGACAGTAAAACGTAGAAAATTTGCTGAAACACATTATCGACGAGACGTTTTTATTTTCATATAATTAAAAAAAAAACTTAACGAAAGAAATTTCTTGAAGTATATAAACTGATTAATTATATGATGATACGCCCTATCGCATTTTTACAAAAGATTATAATTTTCATTTCACGTGTCACACAACTCAACTCTACACGACGAATAATTAATATTCGGGGATGTACCATCTTCCTATCGCCCTGCGCGCCGCCCGGGCTAAATGAAGATATCGAGTTTATTAACTTACCTCTACTGATAATATTTTCCGTTATCCCAATGACTATTTTCCTCCAGCAATAATGAACCGAGCCAGTGAACATAATTTTTTTTGCGTCAGTAACGTCAAATGGAATTTTTTTCTATTCCTTTTCTTTATTTAACAAACAAAAAATAAAAAAAAAAAAAAATAGATACACAAATTTGCTTATTGCAATTTTATCTTAAACGCAACCACTTTAATATTCACATCTTTGCACGTTTACAAATACATTTTTTTTTAAACTTTTGTTCGTAGGTAGTTTTTTTTTTGTTGCTGTTGCGTTAAGAGTAGCACGATTCGTTTGGATGTTTCACTATTGTCATTTGACATGCACAAAAAAATGTTTAGTTATTTTATTGACGTTTTAACAAGTAACGTCTAAACGAAAGACCGTATACCACTGCCTGCCACCGATAACAACAAGACCGCAGCGATATCGTTTCATTCACATTCTACTGAACTATATTTAAAAAAAAAATAAAACACAAAAATCTATTATAAGAACACTATTCTAAATATAAATTCCCACGCACTTTAAAACAATTTAGTGCACATGACACGCTTTTCTCTCGATTGGATTTCTTATAAATTATAAATAAATTGTTTTGATTTGAATATTTTCAGAGCGACTTGTTGTTTGTTGCACAGCCAAATATGAAAAGAAACATGTAGCACTTCATCACACACTCAATGCATCTCACTTATAATTCCCATTTCCCACACAACATTTTGTTTTTGTTTTTAACTATATACTATACACAGTATCAACATACACCCTGTCCGACGACGATTGACAGCAGTACAATAATATAGCCCCCGGACAACAGGGACAGAGGCCGTTCAGACACAAAAAAAAAAAAAAAAAAAAAATAGAAAACCAACGAAGAAATAAACCTAAATAATAATTGGTATATCCCAGGCAGGCAGGCGCAAAAAGAAACATATGCCAACCGAACAATGATGATAATCCATCCCATTCAAAACTGACAGGCTTACAAAAAGTAAATATATATCTATGTATGTATATGTATTGTATAGATATTTTCTACTTTGAATCACTACGTCTACGTAACGCTACGCTGCCAGTGCGCTGGCTGGCTGGGAGGCTGATACCACTCAGTCAAATGCTGATCACTGATCATTAACGAGCGGTCAACAGTTTTCTTATCAATATTAAATTTTTCCAATTGTTTTTGTTGTTTTTCAAAAATAAGAAAAAATCAATTGACAACAACAACCTTTTTTTTTTTTAAATACATACATACATGCATACATACCTACACATTAACACCCACTCGCCGCCGCCGGCGCCATTCGATTGAAATTGACAGTTCCACATATACATATCTATATGTACAATGGTTTGATTTGTCATTAAAAAACTGACAACTTAGAAAAATAATATTTTTTTTTTTTAACATTTCCAGGAATTTCACAAGAAAAACTTTGATTGAGATATTCTCATTCCAAAACAAAGATGAATGTCAGTTTTCGCCTACATTTTTACTCGGCAATTGCAAAAAAAAAAAACTATTGTATACACGCGATTACAGTCGTGTAATCTGTAAGACCCACCATCATACATTTATCAGATATTTCGAAAACATATGAGTAAAAGGTCAACAAGATTAAAACAAAAACAAAAATAGAAATTAATCTGGTTGTCAAAGAAAAGTTAAAAATGTACCAAAATTATGTTATTTCAAGAAAATTCTGTCGATAGTTTTTTTTTTGTTTTTGATTCTGATGCTAAAGTATAAACACAACGAACGACAAAATATGTACATATGAGTTATCAGCAGCGTTTATATAGCATATTTGACAAATAGTTGATAACTTGACAAAAGAGTAGGTTCATGTTTGTTGTTTAACCTCCAGACTATAAGACTATTTATATACGAAACCTGCTTTCAAATCTCGGTTTTAGAAGAAAACAACTTTGTGTAGTATGTAGGTGTAGGTATGTATGTGAAATGTTTTTGAGTCAACTTTAAGTGTTATGCATACAAACATGTGGGTGATTAAAATTTCAAGCTGATAAAATTTAGGAAATGAAAGTTCAAACCCTAAATTAAGTTATCCAAATTTTTGTTTGTTTCTTCTTAGCCCGACTGTAAAATTCAATTTTCATTTTGTGCTCTAAAGTCCAATTTTTAGTGCGTGATTAATGATAGATTAATTTACCAAATCTAACTGGGAAACTAGAATGATCTCATGCCGAAAAACTAAAAACCTAGACGTTTAAGTCTTAAAGTTTAAATATCCACCGCAAACCATACAAAGTCTTGGTTTTAAAAATTGAAATTACACACATTTCAGACAATATTTCATAGTAATAAAGGAGCTTAAAGGAAGGGACAATCATTAAAGATGGAAATTGATTTTCTAGACACCTACAACAATGACATTGTTTTCGAAAAAATCAGACCAAAATAAAAAAAAAATGTTTGTTTTTTTATTTTTGTTTAGAAATCTGATTTATGAAGTTCCAAAAAACAAAGCAATTTTCTGAACAAAAAAGTAAAACCATATTTTTCAATGCGCTTTTTGGGAAACACCTGAAACATAGTATTATTTCAATTAGTTTAATACCTACATTTCAGTTAAATCCGATTCGAATAGAAGCCAAGGTATAGGGAATATATCGGGCCTTCATTGGAGAACTTAAAAGCTTAGCATTGACAATTTTTGTCAACATTGAAATAAAATATTTATTTTATTTATGAATTTTGTCATGATCCTGATACAATCGGCCCCAATGTACAACAGTATGTGCGTCAAAAATGTTTCTCTTTTGTTGATTCACTCGAATGACAATAATTGGCATTATTTCTTCCATTTTATTGACGTTAATGACGAAATCGTGTAAATGGTTTTAAAATTTATCATTATTTTCGGCATTAAAAAAATGGCAGGGAAAACTGGCATTAAATATTGCCATTAAAATGGAGTCATGTAAATGTACAATGACACCATTTTGAAAATAATGGCACACCGCGAGGAAGAATGAACCTGCTCATTCTTTAGTGGCAGATTGCCATTATCAATCAAACAGTCATTATATTGCCCCGTGTAAATGCTTATCATTATTGATTTGATTTTACCATTATTTTGCCAAATCAATGGCATAAATTAATGACAATTTGCCACTCGTCTAAATCCGGCATTATAGAGAATTTATGAAATTTAGCCCTAGCCCAAGAGTTCTATGGAGAATATGACAAAAGCAGCTGTTCCCTGAATTAGTCCAATATAGGATTTGGGGTGGGTACAAGTTTGGGTATATGCAATTTTTTTTGAACTTTTTAAAAAGTAATCTTCAAACCTTTTTTTAAATTAATTGAAAAAATCGCGTTTTTTTTCATTTTACGAAATGGAAAAAAGGCCAGAAATTTAGGAAAAAATATAAAACTTTGGCTTTTTTTCCAAGGAAAAAAAGGCCAAATTTTGTATGAAGAATTTTCTGGAAACATTGAAAACATTTCTTGACAGCTGTCCAATCAGATACGAGATACGTGAATTATGTCTTCTTAAATGTCATTCCTTTTAAATTTATATAAAAAAACGTGATCGAGAAATTCATCAGGCATTAATAGTGTCGACATTTGACACATTTGAAGCGTTATTTCTGAAATACTGCTTGATTTAATATGAAAAGTGTGTAAAAATTGGGCCTTCAGTCGCCAGTGGCATACTTATTGTCAGATCTGTCAAAAAACTACAAGTTTTATGGATTTTTTATAAATAAGTTTGTGTCTTTCACTTCACAAAACACACCACAGAATTAAGTAGAGAATTCTAAGAGTTCAAGCATGTTCTAGTTTTCTTTGTAGATTTGAATTATCGATTTTTGTACATCGCAATGGATTCACTTCTGATTTATATTGGCCACTTTGGTGGCCAACTAATTGGCACAATGTATTAAAATGATTTCACTAATTTTCAATATTCTAATGGTCAAAATTTCGCTTATAATCCTCAAAATCATACAAAGACCTATTTTTTAATTAGCCGCCTAACGTATATATACTATATACTGGCTTAACGCACAGCGAACAAAATTTGAGGCACCACGTATGGATGTAACCATTGACAGAAAACTGATTCAATTTAATATCAATTAATAATTCATCCTGTTTTATGAGTATGTATTTTACAGATTAATTATAAAAAAATCACAGTTCTTAAAACTATGATAATAAATTACATATACGCTTCGATTTTCCTTCCACAAATTATAAATCTGTATTTACTTTTCCTATTTTTAATCTCGAAAAACACTCCAATTCCGAACGCCAATAAAACACGTAACACAACTTGATTTATTCTAAAAAAATGTTTGACTGTTAAAAAAATCAAAATTTTTTCTCACAATCTATATTTAATTAGATTTGATTTTTTTTGTGCATCAGCTATTATTATTTTGTTTTTTTTTTTTATTATTTTTTTTTTAAATCTAATTTCAAAACAAATTTTCACCCAAATTAACCTTATATGCCATTTAAATTATTTGAGTCCGAAGCACGGTAATTCTGAATGTTATTCGAATACTTAAAGATGCATCCCATACATTTCTGTGGGACCAATTTCCAAACGACATTATAAAGTTCACTATACTTATCTACAGAGAAAAGTTCCTCTCAATACTGGCGCCACCCGTCAAATCTATGTTGATTTGCTATACAGCTGTCCTAGATAGACGCTATCTTGACAAATCAGTTTGCTAGATATTTCTTTCAGGCTTCCAATAGGTGTGCCTGTATGTATCTTTTCTTTTTGATTCTTTCTCTCCTTTTCCCTTGGCCGCATTAATTTAATATTAAGTCGAAGGATATTTTCGGGTGAGTTCCAATAGCTATAAAGCATGAGTTCGCTTGAATGTGTATGCCACTTAAAAGTACAAAAAAGGGGTCATTGAAAGGTTTAATAGAATAAATCAACATCAAAGATAACAAAATAAAATGCACCACTGGGTCCCACGTACTTGATCTCATGTTTTTTATAAATTAATTTTGTGTTTAAGATTAAAAATACTTTTTTAAATGTTTTTATATTTTTGAGAACAAAATTGTATGCAAAATCACTCCAGATACTTAGAGGTACCGATTGAAAAATTCCCAGAAGAAAGATTAAAATTACAAAAAAATGTTTAATTGTTGTTAAAATACTTTGAGCATAATGCTTTGAGTTAAAGCTTTAGTCGAAAACCTGAAATGAAGCTCGAAATAATTACTAGCAGTTTCCGAGAGTAATATTGAAGTTGGAGGAAAAAATTAGTTAGGTTATTCTGTGAAGAAAAAAAGGCAGGAATTCTGCCTTCTTCCAGAAATATATGGTCGATCCTTTTAGTCTGTGGACGAACAGTGACATATCCTATTCAACAGACCCATTTCTCAATGTTTATCTTTTGCTTTGATTTAAAAACCGAAAACTTCTTTACTTACGAACCAAATACTTGATCCATAAAACAAGTAAAAAAAAATGAATATGAATCAGTTAAACCAATATCTCCGAAAAATCAAAACAAGTTCCAAGTCCATTAACTATCAAAAGGCAATAATAGACCATTATGTCTCCCTAGATAGTAAATTATCATTCACAAATAAAACAGAAACACAATAATATTATTTTTTTCAGGAAAAAGTAAATAATATAAAATTATAAGCAACAGTTGTGATTCCCGATTTCTTTGGATTGGGAAGTTGTGTTATAATAGTAACTATAACCTCATTGAATTAATATAGTAGGAAATTCAAAATGTCTTGTTTTTTTTTTGTTAGATATATATACATTACCTTGTATCATAAAACGTCTATGCTATGCCTTCTACTGACCTTAAGCAATTCAAGATAAATTCAATTTTTGTTATTATATTTGAGCTTAGAGTTTTTTTTTTAATATGAGGTTCATACATGTGTGTCAGTTAAAAGACTTCAACTCAAACGAAACAGTAAAAAAAATTACACATAATTGCTTATATGACCTTATACTGGGAGAGTCAAAAAGAAATCAAAGCCGTGTAACAAAGCAAAATAGTTTTTTAAGAGACCTTCCACACTATCTTACTAAGTATCAAGACATTTCAAACTGAAAGTGTCAAAGAATTCAATGCGACTACTGTCAAATTTGTGGGAGAGAAAATGCTAAGAATCATCATAACCTTGAACACTCAACTGTAATTAACAAGTCCTAAAAAATATGCATAGGCTTACTCGTATGCATAAACATTATGTCCGCGTTCGAGTACCTATCCAATGGGCTATCTGATATATCTAAGTATCCGACATGTTTGTGAACTTCGATGTGACATTTGCTGTCAAAAACTGTCTCATCATTTATGAATATCTTTCAAATTCCAGCCAGTTTAGGTTTTTGTGATTTCAGAGCTCAGTGCACATATTACAATAAAGTATGCTCTTCCGAGTTTTCATTTTCGTTCAAGTCCGCGCATCTGTCAAAACTCAGAGACCATTCTGTGACACATAGGCATAATCCAAACTGCTAGTTGCTATATCGCTTATTGCTATTTTTAAATAAATAACATTTATGGATCAAAAATTGTCAGTAAAATAACAATTTTTTTAATTATACTACTTTCTACCCGAATCTTATAACTAATTATTCATCAATTTATGAGGTTTATTCTACTATTCGTTTCGATCAAAATAAAAATTTAGAAATTTTAACCGTTATTTAAATAACAGGTATTTTCGAACTGCTATCAACTGTTACTGAATACCCTATGTGTCAAAATCAGGGTGAATGTGTCAAATCTTAGAGACCTATATGACAACCGAATTTTGACAAGATGCGCAAGACCATACCTCATTGTAATACATAAGTGAACTGTGATTTTTGAAGTCCAAGGAATCTCGGAAATGTATGGATTCAATAATTCCCCAGCAAAATCTTTCACTTCTCATGGCAGTTCACTGTGTTTGAAATACTGTTCAGGTTTCTCCATCTTGTCATTAAAATTGAAGCAGAAACATTTCTGACATCTTAGAAATGTCAACTAGCTAGTTATATTGGATTTTCTTCCAACATTTTTGACATGAGTGTAACTGCACTGCGGGTCAATGTGTGAAAAGCTATAAGTAACGAATTTCTAATGTTACTTGCTTAAAAATATTATATACTTACTTTTACTCAAATTCTCGCTAGATAAAAGATGATTGTTTCCATCACTTTTGCATTTCGGAGCAGATGCTCTCAGGAACGACTATAACTGTGTATTTTGATTTAATTTAATTTGTTTTAATTCAGAATAATTATCTCTTTTGCCAACGCAAGTTTTTAAATTAAAAACAATTTGCACCTAAAATTTGTATTTATATTTTTTTCCATAGGTACTATAAGGCTCCACTGCATAACAGTTTTTGCAGACTTCCTGCAGATTGCTTTTGTTATTTTTAGAAGAAACCAAAAGATAACGATATTATTTACACTGAAAATAGATCATCAAGAGTTATCAATGAGTATATAATAAACGTCTACTTAAATTTTGTTTCCCATTCTTGGCTGTTGAACTTTGTTTGCTTTGAGTATTTTAAAGTGTTGTTTATAATATAAAAAAAAATTAAAGACAACAGGTTATTACTCATTCCTTGTTATTTCAATCATTTGTTTTCCCGTAAATAGGTTACTATATATAAAAAGATGAAAAAAAAGCCTTTAATAACAATGTTAATAGTTTTGTTTAAATACAAACAAAATTGGCCAAAGTTTAGCATGTACCATTGATTGTTCTAGTGAGTAGTGTTGTGTGGTTTTTCTCATAATCTACTGTGACAGTTTTTGGGGTTTATTATTGTTTTCCTGACATGCACATTTAAATCTCCGAAAAACAAATTAAAACTTCTTAAATTATATGTGTGTCGTTAAATTATAGCATGCGCTGCTAATACAGAAGATAGTACATAGTACTTTTATTATAAATCACATTATTTTGATTATTTCATCTTTATATTTTTTAAATATGTTTTTTCTACAAACACATTGTACTTCCGGTGATTCACAAGTTTGTTTCCCAGGTAAATTATCTCACCAGCAACAAATGTTAGTGGATTTAGAATCAACAAGTACAAACATTACTCACTTTGGTTTTTGGTATCTACAGCCTAATTTCTTTTTTTTTTTGAAAAACTGTTCAAATAAAATTAAATGAAATGAATCAATTTTAATATTGTTTCTATTTTTAAAGCGAAGCATCTTTTCGTACATATTATTTATTTAAAAAAAAAAACAAATTACACATTGTTCTCTGAAGTGACTTAACACTTGAGGTAAAGTAACAAATATTTTTGTTTCAGCCAAAAATCTTCAAACAACACGTGAATCAGAAGTAAATTCAGAATGTGAATTGTATGGGTTTTGTTAGAAATTCAAGAAAAGGTTTCTGTTTACACGGGAAGGCAACCTTTTGCATTGATGCAGATCGATGTGTTGCTTGTAAAACATCTACATCCCTATTACTAAAAAACAATGCTTATTGATTTTAATAAACAATAGAATAGAAGTTAATCCGCGAGTTAAAATGTTCGATTAATAAAATAAAGGACCTGTCCGAAAATCCACGAACAAAATCTACTACAATAAGTCTAGCCAACAATACTCGAAACGAATTCAGAATCGTGTGGCAAAAAACATAGTTTAACATATTTCTATTGGGCTCATCAGTAAGAACTCTTTGGCCACGGCAGGTGGGGGGGGGGGGGGGGGGCTGCATTCTTGTACGTCCAAGTTGACCATCATTATCTTTCGCCATTAAACAGTTTAAAATGTGTTCTTCTCAGATCTGTCTGTCTGTACGTCGATCTACAGACTAAAGCACTGAAGCGATTTGCTTTAAAGGTGGTGGTCTCAGGTGATTAGATACAATCTTTAAAAATAATGGTCCCTGCTTACAAATTTTTGTATCAAATAAGTTAAATTTTAATTATCTCGAAAACGGCTCTAATGATTTAGATAAAACAGAAATTCTATGCACTATGGAAGCTTTAGTCTATACATTTAATTACAAAAAGGTGTACATGAGATTGTTATCGGTAACTGTCATAGAATCGTTTTTGTTTTATTTTCGACTTTCTCATAAATCGCCCAACGGATTTCGATCACATTACTTCAAATATTTTTTGTTTTGATTTTTTTTTTTAGATTATATTTTTAAATTTATATTATTTAATACTTAAAATTCACATACCAAATTTTTTTTAATCTTAGAAATCTTAGAAAAAAAAATTCCGACCTGATTTCGAAACATTGAATTGCATTTATGGTTATCTATTTTATCAGAACTTTAAAAAATCAAAAATTCGGTGATATACAATTTTGTACAAAATATGTTATAAAAAAAAAACATAATTAAATCACATTTAAAAAAATGATAAAAGCATTTAAAAGATAAAATTTTATATTTTTTTTTATTTATTTTTAAATTTAATATTTCCAAAAATTATTTTCTAAAATATTGACATTTAATTCCGAAACACCCTGTAATAAAATCAAAGGAACCAAGTACATATTGCGGTTTCGTTTAAAATGGTGTACAAAGGGTTTTCGTCGCACCTCGTCGTTCTGCTTGTGCCCCCTAACCCTGCGCCTCAACGAGCAATTTTTATTTTTGTTTATATTTTAGCAATTATTGCAGACATTTATATTTTTTCGTTCAGTGGACAAATTATTTCATGAAATCTTATTGGCAATCAAAGTGCCAAGCAAACAACACCTATTATATTTACATTCTCGGTCTGGAATTTCAACTTAACCCATCAATATACACATGTAAAGGTTTTTACCTTTTATTACACAAATGTCAGCCAACCAACATTAAACGTCAAATTATTTCTTTATTTATTTACAGCGATGGTAAGAAATAAATGCTAAAATCAATTTCGTAAAATACTTTATTTCATGAAATTTGTGGTCTGCATTGAAAATTTCCATTGCATGGTCCATTTCTGAAAGAAATTATTGTTTGTTGAGACTCAGGGTAAGGAAGGAGCTACTTCCAAAATGGGTATTCCGAATTACCAATATTTCATATTTCTTCTATTTTTGTTCTTTAAAAGTTCATTTCCATGTGGCGTAGCTTTTTCATCCTAATTTCACGAAAACGCTTCAAACGATTTAAATTGGACCTAGAACCTGCAATCTCCAAAGTGGTTGTTATAAAATTTACAATATCTTCGTAATTATGATGTTAAGCTGTATTTTTTTTTATCTCATTTATGTATCGACTAATTTTCTTTCAATTGTGCCAGCTTAGGGTCTTCCAACGAAAGGTTTCATTTTAAATCATTCAAAAAATAAAGCGTTAATATTTTCATTTATATCTAATGTGTATAATCGAAAAATGTTAGATTTAATTAAAAGTGATCACAATGACGATTTAATATTAACAATTTGAAAATGGCGGGAAATTTAAATTTAAACCGCTTGTTGGGCGAACCTATATAACCACAAATTGCATTTCACAGTTAAAAAAAAAATCAACAAAGGAATTTATTTTTGTTTGGACTCTCGACTTTATTCACATTTTATCGTTAATAACGTAATTTGTATTAATAAAAGTCGGTATACTTACGATTAGCCACGCGTCTTAGCCTTGAACCACAAGAACAAGTTCATGCGATCTACTACTAATAGCATTTTATTTAAATGTATAATCTGAATAAACCATACCTAATATACATTTTTATACAGATACAAATTCCAAACATAATACACAATTCTATACCTTCTACGGAACTAAATACAAATGTTTTGATATTTATCGCTGCATACTTTGCTTTAAGATAAGCTCTTTTAATCTTATTTGATTGGAATAATTGTTAGAAAATTTGTTATCAAAAGACGTGACTGACAAAAGCAATTTAGTATTATTGAATTAACAATAATTTAGAAGGTATATGTATATTATGTGTGTGGGAGATATATCGGTTGTGTCATTTAGATTGAAACTGCACTTGACATGACTGCGTAGGTATTTTTTCCTGTAAATCTAAGATACATTTTTTGAAGTCTTTACAATATTAACACAGGCATTACTCAAAAAATAAAAACAAGTTTTTCAAATTAACCTTCCGATAGTTTGAAATAAACAAAATATAAAACCAGTTTCTATTGCTCATAATTTCGATTTCGACCTTAGCTTTGTAGTGCGGTAAATTTGTATTTTGTGTTGCAAAATAATAAAATTTAGTTTATGTTGATTAATAGGAACAAAGTTTTGTACACCAGTTGCATGACTCAGAATGGAAAAGCAGTAAAACCAATCTGCGAAGCCTGTGAATCTGAATTGTACACTCTATGACATTTGATTGCACTCACTGGTGTTTAATATTTTTCATTAATGTGATTACTGATACGTTACTTGAGTTTGTCAATATAAGCTTACTTAAAATCCATAGTTTTAAGTCTGAACAATAAAACTTTAAAGCTTAAAAACTTATAGAACTTGACGAAAAAAGGGGGTCCCGCAATTCCTGCCTGCCCGTCCCGCCTTAATAGTTAGATGGATTTTCTTCAAACTTGGACCGTACTTTTTTATCATTTTTTTTAAACAAAAAATAAATTTACTTATACCTGCCATACATGCAAATCTTATTTTTCACGAACATGGTTCCAACGATTTGTATACAAAAAATATGTGCATTAATGAAGGAAAAGGTACTCGTACTTTGTGGTATTTTTTTAAATGGTTATTTTGTTACCTCTAGTAGAACTTTTTTTCGATTTTCTGAAAATCGGTTGGTTAGTTTTCTTTGAATATTTTTATGGAGAAGCTTCTAAAAAGTTTAAACAGTATTATAAACCAAAATTTTTCATTTTTTTTTTTCAAAATAAGAAAAATATAACCATACTTTTTTTTTTGGAAAAATTCAATATTTCGAAAAAGGCTCAGTCGATTTCTTCGAAATTTTGTATTTAGTACTTTTTTGACATCATCTTGAATACTTAAAAAATACTATGTTCCAAAAATTAAAAACCAACGATACCTCCCATAAAAATATTAAAAAAGCGTTAAGAAAAAATATTTTTCTCAAAAAAAGGCTCCCAAGAATTTGAATAAAAATATGTGTGCATTCTTAGATTAGAGCAGTCCAATTTTAAATAAACAAATATTTTATTTTGCGTACCTATTAATGGTACTTCACATAGAACCACTTTCATTTTGGATTAAAATTATTTTTTTTATGCAATTGCTGCCTGAAAGTAAGGGGTTTTCCAATGAGAGGTGTTATTTTGAATAGCCCGCTAATTCGGTAGCTGTCACTTTTGAAGCTGTCAATTTTTGACATTTGACAAGTAGAAACTACGCTAGTAATAAAAATGGAACGATACACCAACAACGCATTTCTTTTTTTTGAATATCAAAATAACACCTCTTATTGGAAAACCCAAGGGTTTTCCAGGGTTTTCAAATAAGGAAGTGTTATTTTGAATAGCCCGCTATTTCGGTAGCTAGCTGTCACTTTTGAAGCTGTCATTTTTTGACATTTGACAAGTAGAAACTACGCTAGTAATAAAAATGGAACGATACACCAACAACGCATTTCTTTTTTTTGAATATCAAAATAACACCTCTTATTGGAAAACCCAAGGGTTTTCCAGGGTTTTCAAATAAGGAGGTGTTATTTTGAATAGCCCGCTATTTCGGTAGCTAGCTGTCACTTTTGAAGCTGTCATTTTTTGACATTTGACAAGTAGAAACTACGCTATTAATAAAAATGGAACGATACACGCTTCAACAACGCATTTCTTTTTTTTGAATATCAAAATAACACCTCTTATTGGAAAACCCTATATAAATAATATTGCATATTCAAACTTTCAAAAAATTGTTTTTCGATTTGTAAAAAAATACATATATACCCAGGATCAGTCTAAATTATAGAAAATCATATTAAATTACATATACTCAGATCACATTCAGATTAATATCAAAATAAAACCCTGAGCTTAAACTCAAATGAAAATGAGAGTTAAACGAAATATATATTTGAACAAAATTTAAACAAGAAACGAATGTAACGTAACACCAAGTAACGTGACATGAAGTAACTTTACATAACGTAAACATTATTTACATATACATACACATATATCATTCGTGACAGCTCGTGTCAAAATTTAGCTTCCATACATTTTCCCCCAAAATTTAGCGAAAGAAAAATTTTACCTTTAGTGGAAAAAAAATTGACAAATTCTGTTAAGTTATGTGATTTGTGTGAACATAACTTTGTGAAGCTAGAGTACACAACGACGGTATGTCCAAAATTATCCATCATTTCAGCTAATGTTTCGGGATAAATTTGCAAGCTAACATTTAGCTCAAGCAGTGGACTACGCTTATGTACATTCATTTAATGGCGACTTACTATTACACCTGTTCTAAATTGACACGTGTCTCTCTCTCTCCCTATCTAATCTTGTTCAAATTAAAAATAAAAAAAAAAACAAATTTCAATATGCATAAAATAATAACATCAATCAATTGACGCGCAGTGTAAATGTACACATGCGAAAACAGCTGGTTGCTCTTACTAAGCGTCGTCGTCGTCCCCACAATATACACACAAAATTCCCTACTAACCGGCAAAAGCATTAAAATTCAGTAAGCTAGCGAATGAGTTACAGATAAGTCTATCCTATCCATTCAACTGGCCGAACAATAAATTGAACAGGTTACTCGTATAAAATATTTTAATCGTCATCACACCGCAGTGTTCGTGGAATTCCCCCAGTGTTTATTATTAATGTATGTTTTTTTTTTTATCAAATGTGCATCTTGTTTGACTAGAATTCTATATTATTGTTTGTCGTATATGAAAATCTCAGAACCTTGGGCGTTTCAAAGTGTTGTCGTCATCGGTGATAAATAGAGATATCCTCTCTAACACGTATCTACTTGCTAAATTGTTTGTTAAGATCCATTCTTATTACATTCGTGAAAACAGATTGTGTTAATGAATAGTCAAATTGTAAGAAGAGAACTTAATTTTGCAACAGGTCTGGAAAATTAATTGAACAAAAAAAAAAAACAAATATCACTCAAAATGGGATCCATAAATTGCAAGGAGTACAAAACAAAGAACAATCCAGCGTGTGCGCAGGAGAATGATGGTAAGTCAAAGCATTTTGGTATCCTTGTTTTTAATATTGAATTTATTAGTCATATTCTACCGGTCGCGTGTCTGGGCATCAGTAATGATTGCAAGATGTTTATTTTTAGTTTAATAACGCTCATAATTAATTGATATTATTTTAAAAGTTTTCTAGCCAACATGCGATACAAATATTTAGCCGACCAAATATCAATGTCAAGTCAATAGTTTTGGAATAACGGAATATGAATACAGAAAGAACATTGAATCATGGTTTTTTTTTCTTGGTAAAAAAATTGAACTTTTAATTTCTCGAAGTACCTACATGACTTAACTATGTAGGTACCTACGTGATTGTATGATTTGTTATAAAAGATCGAGGTTAATTCATGATTATACAATTTTTTTATACATACATACATTTTGCTTTAGGCGAGTAATGTGAATAGATCCATTACAATTTTTTATTTTTAGGAATTTTCTACGAAACAGCTTTTACGATTTTGATTAAATTTAGTCTGTACCAAGGGAGACTTGTGCAGCTTCCCTTTCACTATATTTTTTTTATGAAGAATAAATTAAAAACCGGTTAAAATACATATTCGAATCTAATATGTACAGTAGGCTAGAAATAATTGGTACCATATGGTATGAATATTGAATATTTGATACATACAAAATGACGCACGAATAGATCGCACGTACTTGCTGTTATGTTCGATCACATCATCTGTACAAGGTTATTAGTAGAAACGGTTAACTATATTTTTAAAGTTATTTTTTAATAAATTCTTTATATTCAAAATTTCTTTATTTTTTTCTTAAAACAAAAATTTGGTATGGCAATCTCATGTATTTTCTTAAAAGCTTAAAAAAATAATTTCGAAAAAAATCTTCATCCGTTTTTGAAAAATTGAATTTTCAAAAACAAAAGATTTTTATTTCAAAAAAAATATTTTTCGAAAATTTTGGTATGCAATATTATTTATAATTTGAAGGACAATAAAATTTGGGCCCGTAATTCAGTCTATTTGTCTGTCTGCGATTTTCTTCAAAACTTCTTACTTAAACGTTTTAGGTGATTGGCTTGATTCGGCAAAATGTTTAACCCAAAAAATAAAGGTACACTCGATATAACTTTTTCTTCCAAATATGGTAAATGTTAATTATCTCGAAAACAATTTTGATAAAAAACTTTGTACATAAATTGGTTATTAATATATTAATTACATCATATAACCGTTTTTGATTTTTAATTTTCGACTTTCTCATTAGTTCAACGGATTTCGATCAAAATGTTTGTTTGAAGGATCTCATCTTCAAATTTATAATAATACTGGGGGTCAATTCCCGATCTGTGAAATTATGAAGTGATAAAAAAAATATCATTTCAGTTTTCACAGAGGTTTATCATTTTCCAACTTCACGCACACGCCTAATGCGATTCTAGAACTCATTGTGATAAAATTTGTACTAAAAAGTACTAAATGATAAATTCTCTCATTTCTGATTAGATTTTTTGTTGGGAAAGGTATATATTTCATTTCAGTTTCTAAATTTGCTTAAGAATAATGTCCGGAATAATAATTCGTTTAATAAATTAAAAAAAGACGTCGTACTGAACAATTGTGGGTTTTATATTATATTCAATAGTAGTGTTTTGAGTAAGATTTATTATTTTTTCATGTGAGGATATTGAGGCTTTCCCTTCGAGATGCGCAGAATCTATTCGAAGTTACAACTAGGAGCACTTAATTAAACTTTATAGATTCCCAAAACATTTATGCATAGATTTAATACGCGAATTGAGAGCATTCTTGAAAAACACTCAACTTATAAGTGCCATTTAAATATGGTTAAGTTCTCTGCATTTTTTTGCAATGGGTAGTTTCCAACGATCTGTCGCGGGAATGAGCACCATCGTCGCGTCGGCTGTTGTGAATCTGTTGATTTAACAATTTCGTTATTTATCGTTATTTACTCGAATACACACAAATATAACTTATAACCAAAATATATTTGTGTATAAATATAATGCTTGCTTACTTGTCATGTGCCAAATCCTGTTTTTCTTCTTAATATTCGATTAGAAACATTTTCTTCACAAAACAATTGACTGTGATAAAAAAATTATCATATGAAAAATGTTTGGCATTTAACTTCACTTTTTCACGAATCGAGAATCGAATTAGACGTGAAAGCGTGATAAAATTTATCACTTCACATCTTCACAGATCGGGAATTGACCCTCTGCATACCAGAATTTACGAAAAATACGTTTTTTTTGGATTTTTGAAAAAAAATCATTTTTTGTTTGAAAATTCAATATTTCGAAAACGGATGGCCCATTTTTTTAAGTTATGTTTTTGAATTTATATTGTTAAATACTTAAAATTGCCATAACATTTTTTTTTTTGAAAAAATTAAAGATTTTTGTTTCTGAAAAATTAATTAAAAAACTATTTTAAAAATATATGTAGCAATTTCTACTAAGAATCTTGTTATTATGATGTGATATAACATGAGACCAATGTAGACTAAATATACAATAGTGCACAGAATTTTTATCAAAGTCGTTAGAGTCGTTTTCTAAATATTTAGAATTTTCTTTTTTTTGATCAAAATCTAGAGTTGTTCGGTTTTTTCCAAAAGCAAAACTTGACCTAAGGTAAAGACAAGTAAAATTGTATTTGTTTACTTTATTATTAACGGCTCTACCGATTCAATATTTAAAATTGGCGTAACATTTTTGAAAAAATTAGTTTTTTTATTTGATTCTAAAATAGTATGCCAAAAGTAGTTATTGCTATTGGACATTATTACCTATTGGACTTTTTATACCAAGTTCGAGTAAAAGAACACTAAAATATCAAAAGGTTGTTGGTGTTGTTTCTAGAAAAAAAAAACACTCAACTAGACATACAATTTTGTTTTTGCGGTAGATAAAACATCGATGTTTTAGTCTCATTAAATTTAACATTCAAAATTACCCAAAAAAGCATGTATGTTTTTTTTTGATCAACTTTCACCTCCCTTTAGATATCAAGATGAACGTTTCTGAATTTTTGTATGTGTTTTATTGTGCGTGTACATCTTCTTCTTTTAAGCGATTTGTTTAGCTGCATTTATCTCAAAACAACAAAATGTGCCAGCCAGCAAATTAGCGATACTTATTTCTATATTAGTGACTCGATTGTTTCTTTTTTTTTTAAAGTTCTATTTTGGAATCCTCTCACTTCTTAGCGTATTTTGCACTTAAATATGTTTGAAGTCGTAATTTCAATAATAACATTTTTTTTTTTAAATGCCAGATTTTTGAATGCTTTTACTACGTTTTATTATTTTATTTTAAATATGAACATTTCAAATTTAAAATTAAAAAAATAAATGTCAATAGTATAGAGACATCTGAAATATCATGTTGATTTCTTTAAACAATCAGGTATTGACACACGCAAACAAGATTATTTTGTATTGTTGAGGAAGGAGAAAGGGAAGATTTTTGAGAAAAATGGTGATGCGATGGAATAAACATGACTTCATACCTCATAGACTTGTGAGACCTCAGATATCACATTCTAGTACTTAGCAAACCCCAGAACATAACCTCAATATTTAGCTCTGGGAAATAATTCCGATGCGCATTTTGCTTTCGATATTCGACAGAATATCAATCAGTTCACGAGCCAATGATCGCATTTTATACACTTCCAAATCGTGTCATTTGGCCGCTATTTTGTTTTTAACGCTTATTTTGATTTTCGCTCATAACTATATGCAAGTTTTTGCTCTAGAAAAAAAGTACGACAATTTTAATTTCCTCGAAATATTTCAAGTATTTTAAAATAACGCGGTAATACTTATAATAAAGTCTTATAATATGTCTTAAGCCCAGAAGTCTTTTGTATCATCTTGTTTTTAAATTAAGTAATATCTGTTTATAAATATTAAAAAAATAGAACTAATTTCAAAATTAAAATTTTAGAAAAAAAACTTAAAATAAGTTAATTTAGTATTTCTTTTTTTTTCAAAGTTGTGAGACTGTATTTAATTTGTTACTCTTATATATTTTTAATAGAACTCTAGAGAATAGATGATTTTATTCAACATGTAGCATGTTATTTGGAGAAGTATCCATTCACTCTTCTTTCTTTCAGAATTTTTTGCCCAGGCCATCGTTTTCGAAAACATTTTGTCTTTTTTTTTATTCATGTTATTTCTTTTCTGAATTTTTCTACAATTAGTTAAACTGTCTCGATGTTTATTTGCTTTTTTAAACTTTAATGTGAACTATTGTATCCAGAAATAGATGTAATTTAGCGAGTTAGGCATTTATGCTGGAGAGAGTTATCCGGGCTTATTTGTACGTACAATTCGTTGTTAAACTTTTAAGGTCATATTCAATAGAATTCGATAGATACTTATCCGGGTTGTACTGTCCTTGATTTTCGTTGTAATGCTTTAACAATCATATTCAATAGAATTCGCTAAAACAACTCTTAACGGTTGAATATGTATTTATTACGAGTCTATTTAACTTTGCGTAAATTCATATTCATAAAACCTCTAAAAGCGTTTAGCTTTTTTACCGTTATATAACTTTATGAATAATATTTTTATGTATCTAAAATGCCTTTACGTAAAGGCTGACAATTTTTAGTTTGTTAGAGTCAGCTGTCATGATTTAGTAATAAGTTTCCCACATCTTATCCAATCGGATTCCACATACTGTTGTAGGTCATTTCAATTCCACACAGTTCGCACAAAAAAATCGTTAATAGCATAAACTAGGCCGCAATTCACCACTGTAACTCTCTCATGGTAAAATTATTTATTATACTTTAATTAGATATAAAAAATTCAAATACGGCCCTGTTCTCAAAGTCTGTCATAGAATTCAATCAATATGAGAAGAAAATGTGAAAAACCTCTGTCTGTGTGTATCTACGATTTCCATTCCATTCAACTGCAACATAAATGAAGGTAGTTGTACTGGAATTTTCAATCGACACGGTTAGCAGTCTCAGGTTGCAGTAATTTTTCTCTCATAAATGTTGTAAGAATTACTTAATATAATATACTCGGAATATTTACCTGTCTGCAAAGAAATCTATATTGTGACAACTAACTAATAATATTATTAGACGTTTTTCTCCACCTTATCTCATTAACGCGTTCCGCATCGGTTCCTTTTTTCCATCCCATCGTAATCTAAACATTGTTTTGTGTCGCGTCGTCGGTCATCCGTCACTTGTTATAGGTTGGAAAAAAAATACTTATGAAAAAATAATTAAGGTAATGTGCCAGACTGTTATTAAATGTATTGAATTCATTTATTAAAGCTTTTAACTTTTGTTTATCTAAAATTTCCATTCAATGAAGGTTTTATAAAGTAACAAAACGGGGCCATAAGAAACTCCCTAAGGAGTCTCTATGATTGCGAATTTTATTTATTTCGTTTATCTTGCTTTCCGGTTAATATACTTATACTCAGCAGTGACAGTTCGAATGCTGTTTCCTAATTATCCGATAGATTAGATTACAATGTATTCCAATGAAAAACAAGAACTTATTTGAGTGTTAGGTACATATACTACTAAAGTTGAATGAAAGTAAAAGGCCATTGTTCAAAGAGTTTCAGTGGGTGGTTCATTGTTAATTTTCACTTTTGATCCAACTTAACGTTTTCTCTCTGTTAGGCGGCAGTTATAGCTTTCATTGAAATTCATCATTGAAAACTTTTACTATCAATTCTGAGGCATTTAAACAAACAAAACTGATGTCGTTTTGGTACCAAACTGAAGGTAATAAGATATATAATATTTTTTGTCAAACAAATATTTCATTTGCCCAACCGCTTTCTTGTAAATTCACTTTTGATTTTTCAATGATGGAAAGCGTTTTCAATGAACAGCTGATATCATTGAAAAATCAAAAGTGTATTTACAAGAAAGTGGTAGAGCAAATAAGATGTTTTTTTTACAACCTTCATTTTGGTACCAAAACGACATCAGTTTTGTTTATTTAAGTGCCTCAGAATTGATAGTAAGTTTTCAATGATGAGTTTCAATGAAAGTTATAACTAGCGCCTTAATTCTTTTAAATGTATGTTTTGCGTGAAGAAAATGTTATTTGTTTTTGGGAGAACATATTGGGTACTCATTTAAAGCTGTGCTTGATCATTTTAAGGGTAGTCAAAACCCTCATTATTATTTTAAAAAAATCGAAAGTTAGAAAATTACTTCTTAAGTTATTCGCCTTAAAATGCCCTCAGAAACCAATGTGTTTCGTCTGTTAAATGAACATTCATAAACACATCCGCCACCAAGATATCTTCCATAGCCTAGCGGCTTCGAATTCGAATGCGAAAACTGCATAGAATTTACAGGGGCCGAAGTCAGCAAGCCTGTAAGAAAATCTATTCAGCTTAAAAATATGCATGACACGTTTGCGGGCATAATATATTAATATCACCCTTGCGGAATCGCAAACATGCGGAATTCGACCCAGAATACTAAATTTGCTGTCACATGTGACTTCACAATATTAGGTCTGTTTCTTTACTTTTTGAAAAAAGTTTGTAATATTTGTTGTCATTGTTTGGGTTTCTTATCATAGAAATGTTTAATAAGCGTTTTATGTAGGTAGGAAATTTCAAATTATTGATTTCTTATTTGACAAGCAAGCGAAAGTGCAGAATCCAAAAGGTGTGTTCCCGTACTTCATAAAACTGCGAAAATATACTAATTTCTACGAAAACTGCAAAATATTCTTACGTTACACCATAAGAGAGCGGTCGCAAAAGTGTAAAATATTTTTTTCAGGCTGCGAATTTTAGCCGAAGATAGTTTTTTGGACAAAATTATGAAGACTGTCAAATGAATACAAACAAATAAAAAAGACTGTCAATTGTCGGGTATGTGACATTGATAATCGAATGTATCTGTGTAGTCGGGCTTTTTCGAGCAATAAATTAATATTTGCCATAACTATTTGTTCAAAAAAAAACCTTTTATTAAACATTTTCAAAATATACACTTTTTTGACGTTTAAAAAATGCCTAAAATTTGTGTTCAATGCGTTCCTGTACTTTTGTGAAACTTTGTCTGTCTGTCACTCTCTCTCTCTCTCTCTCTGAGGAGAACTGAAAAAAAAAAGCTAAAGAAAAGTCAAACGCTCTAGTATTTTCGTGCTAGAAAGAAAGCAAAAAAGAGATCTATTGTTTTCTTTATTACATTTGAATAAATAAATTTATTCCGAAAATGTTTTCAAAACGCAAAAACTTCAAATTACCTACATAAAATCAAATCAAGTAAAAAAAAGTTTGTTTTTTTCAGTTATTTGCTTAAAACTAAAAATCAATTTTTTGGCGTAGTAAATAGAAAATTGAAGGTGCAATTAGCAGCTGTATATTTTATTTATTCAAAGCAAAGGCGTAAAATATTAAGTCTTATTTATTTGCTAAACATCAAACAAATGTCAATATTTACAGCTATAGGTACATAAAAACATAACCAATCGAAATTGTTTCCCCTTAACCGATACCGAATATGTCAGAGTTTTATGGTGGTATTTGTTTATTGTTTTGATTTTGTTACTGTCGTTGTTTTCTCATCCACCGTTTTCTTTGTTTTCTGTTGGCTGGAGGAGATTTTTAAATGGCTACTTTTGACCTTGTCCTTTGCTGATGGTAAAACCTCCGATCGGGGTTCACTAGTTATGCCGTTTTCGCTTGTTGGATTATTTGTGGGTTGTCTGTTGCCAAGATTTGAAATAACTTGGCCAAAACGATCAATAGCTTGACCAAAACGATTTGCTAGCGATGGACGATCTTTGTCGTCGGCTATCACACCATTAGGATAGTAAACAAAAACACCTTCCTTCTGTCCGAAAGGTCCCTGCTGCTGATAACGCTGCGTATCATATTCTTGAATTTGTGGTCGTCTGACTGGAACGCTGGGAGGCCTAAACACTGATTCAAACTCAAACTGCTGTTGTGGTTGGGGTTGTGGTTGGATCTGTTGTTGTGGCTGAATCTGTTTTTGTGGCTGGATCAGTTGCTGGGGCTGGAATTGAGGATTGATTTGGGGCTGAATCTGTTGCTCGACCTGGGATTGTCCCTGAATTTGAGCCTGGGCTTGGTATTGAGGGTCTGAAGGTGTCAAAAACTGTTGGCTAATCTGCTGATCTACCTGAACCTGTTGCTGATACTGAGGATCTGTAAGTGCTGATTGAAATTGGGGTTGAATCTGCTGAGTGGTTTGCTGGTTCTGAGGATCTGTTAGTGCTGATTGAAATTGGGGCTGAATCTGCTGAATAGTTTGCTGATACTGAGGATCTGTAAGTGCTGATTGAAATTGGGGTTGAATCTGCTGAGTGGTTTGCTGATACTGAGGATCTATAAGTGCTGATTGAAATTGGGGTTGAACCTGCTGATACTGAGGATCTACAAGTGCTGATTGAAATTGGGGCTGAATCTGCTGAGTAGTTTGCTGATACACTGGATCTACAAGTGCTGATTGAAATTGGGCTTGAATCAGTTGATTCGACTGTTCTTGATATTGAACAGGTGATTGGTCGGCACTCATATATACTTGACCGTTTTTATTAGCTTGTGGTGATACTTGATAAACATACGTCTGCGTTGGCTGGGTCTCATAATAATGCGGATAAGGTAGAGCGTAACCAATATTTGGATTTGTTTGTTCGGTATTTGGTGTTTGAGTGCGCTTGAAGAAGTTCACTAAAAGTGGAATACTTTTAGGGTCTACCGATGAATCCTTTGCAATGCTTCGTGACTGATTTATAACAATGCCATCATTAGATTGAATTTGCTGAATACTAACTTCAATGTTATTCTTTTGTGCCGTAAAATGTTCTACCATGCGTTTGATCTCTGATTTTTCAGTTGTTGGTATTGAAGTTTTCAATTTATCCTCCAAGACGCTAATTTGTGCAATGAGATTATGATGCATTTCAAAGAGTGTTGTCAATAAAACATTAACATTGTCAGGATTTTTATCAACTATTTCTTCTGGCCTGTGAACAGGCAATCGAACATCCACTGTTTTCGCATCAATATCTGCAGTCACAGATGTGATAGTTAAAGTAACTAGAAGATACAACTATAAAGTGAATGTAAAATTATTTATTATTATTTATTTATTATAAAGTGTATTTTATTACTATAGATGTATGTAATTACTTACGAATGGTATTTGCATGATGAATGCCAGAGTGCTTCTGATTATTGAAACCTTTGGTGAGTAATCTTTTATAGGATTCTTCCAGCTTTATACTGGTTCTATAGTCTTTAAATATTTCTCACTTATTAACATTCCAATGCAGTGGTCAGGTCATTACCATTTAGATGTTCCCCTTGAGGCTTTCTTTATATACTACTAGAACGGTCGTTCAACTTCAGATTATTGAACTATTTTTACTTGTTCGTTTCTGTAAATCATTGACACACCCATCTGCCGCCACCATCTAATTAATAAGTACTACCCACAAGTTTTAAGAAATCTTCAATTTGTATAAAACTATATTTTATTGATCAATTTGTGTAGAAATCAATTCAAACAGAAATCTGTTCCCAATCAAAAAAATTATAAGAAATCCTTAGATTTTGCGGTATTGTAAAGCAAATGATGAATCAAAACGAGGGATTTCCTCAAACGATTCTACCTAGACCGTGTTATAAATTTAATATTAAAATTATACGCTTAAGCTTTAGTTTCGAATCTACTCGTAGATAATAATCTTAGCGTGATGGTGTTGCGTCTGGTATAAGTTTCAACCACATGAATTGTGACTGATATAAATTTATTATAATCTCAAAATCAAATTAAAAAAAAATATCATGGTTTAAATTAAAAATAAAATATTCTTCTTGTGATCATTTGAGATTGAAATCGCAGTGGGATTACAAAAGCTCCCGTTCTGTGGCTCTTACAATGTTATTCTTCTTTGGCCTTTTTAACGACAAAGCCTCAATCTGGTTTTCAAATAGACTTTGTCAGTCTAATCTGTCGCCATACTTTTTTTTCTTTCTTAACTAAAGGTTAGCTTGTGGGAGGGACTAATCCAAAATTGAATATTAAATTTAAATTCGGTATAAAACGTCAGAACATCAGATAGATCGGTTTCTCTTTTTAAACCCCTTCCGATTTTACAATAATAATCATACCTACTGTGTGTGCAACATATTAAGGGTAGCTTAATCCCTTTAGTGTCCGCTAAATATATATATAAAAAAGGGAAAATTACAGACTGCTTTTCGAATGGTAGCATTTTTCTTTTAAAATTTATTTGTTTTAAATTTCTAACATTTCTAATGAAATTTTATTAATGAAGTGTCACATTAGATGTGTTGCCATACTTGGTGCAACTGGGAAATCTACGATTTTTTTTTTTTTGCGAAAAGCTGTCACATCCTATTCACGTACACCAAATGATCGTAGTTTTTTCACAGAAGAGATGGCTGGTGAGAGACTAAAATATTTCCCACGAATTTTTGCCCAAGAAATTTCTTTGGATAAAAATGTGAAGACTGTTAAAAGAAAAAAAAAACGGTACATGAGCTGTCAGTTTCCAGGTGTGTCATTACTCATTATAAAAGTTAAAAATAATCGAATTTATCGTGTGGCTTATTAGTGCATTTAATTAATATAGCCGAAAGCAATTATTCATCTTTTTCTTTAAACTTTTTCAAAAATACGCTTTTGTTTTGACGTTTAAATGACACTTAATGACAGAACTATTAGCATTTTTTCAATTATGTGTAAATGCAGAACAATGTGCAAGATTACACGAGAGACAAATTTCAATTCGGAAACATAAGAAAAATTGATGTAAGTTAGTTGTTTCATTGCTAAAACAGCGACAAAAACCCCAACGAAAATAATTCTTTTCCATTCATCAAATCAAACATTATTTCTTACATTTTCCCGTCATTGATGACATTAATAGCATATCCGTGTAAATGGTCAAACATCTGCCTTTATTCTTGTCATACAAAATTGTCATAATTGCAAGTGACGTTTAATTTTATGCCAGCATCGTGTAAATAAAATTGACGAGAATAGAGAAATGCCCTTTTATAAGAGTCTTAACAGTTTTATAACAGTAGTTGTTCGCACCAAAAAAAAATAGTGCGAAATAAATAATCGTCCAATTATTCTTGGCAGACAATAAAGAACCATTTTTTGTCTCCATGTAAATGGATTGTCATTTATGTATTGACGTTATCTATTACTTAGCAAAATTTGTTGCAAAAATATTTACAATTCGTCATTCGTGTAAATGATTTCAAAATATTAGGCTCGCGAATTTAAATGTGAGGAAACGTCCACAAATACACATTAACTACTATTTTTAGTCGCAACGGCAGACAAACGTATTAATCTAAAGTGACATAAGGTGTGTTTTTGAGTAGCCCTTTATGTAAGCTTAAAAATATTGAAGTGACTCATGCTGATTTATAACAGTTCTATCAGAAGTGCGTTTGACTTCCCGAACTTTGTTTATTATAAAAAAAGTGTTACAAACTGGTATTTCTCTATAGTCTTGTCATAAAAAATATTGGTAAAAAAACGCCATCACCGCTTACCAAGCGTATAACAGATATATAGTTGTTGTGCGTAGTTTGTAAGCGAGTATCTTTATCGCTGCAAACAAAGTCGAATAGTTGTTGTATTTTATATGAAACATATTTTCACCTTTTGTTGTGTTTTTTGTCCTTTGTTTTCTTCGACGGTGTTCACTCCAAATTCCTGCTCCACATCTTATCTCCTTTCTAATTAACAGCCTCATTTGAACATTTAATTCTTATCATCAAACGTGGAAATAGTCAACATTATTTGGCGAGTGGACATAGTCAAAGAAATCAATGAAAGTGAATACAAATGCACTAGACTAATGAAGGTAAGAGTACACCAACTCTCCAAAAGATGTCACTGAGAAATGGGTTGATCTATAATTCGTTAAATTCGAAAGTACATACTATTATGGACAGTTCGGAGTAAAAAGAAGAACTCCGAACGGCCAATCGAAAACGGCATAAACAAACAAAGGAACTTAACAAAGTTTTGAGCAATAAAAATACTATAATTTTTACACGATCAGTAAAATAAAATAATTTCTTATTTTTTTTTAATTTCCAGGTGACAAAGGCTCATATAAATTTAAATCAGAATCCGATATGGAAGACATAATTGAAAAAGTCGTTTGCAACGACTCTGATATACAGGACAATGAAATGAAACAGCTCAACTTTGATGAAGACTCGAAAATTCTTCTAATTAAACAAAATGGTAAACTCACAGCCATTGGCAATAAATGTTCCCACTATGGAGCACCCTTGCATACGGGAAGTCTTGGAGACGGGCGTGTTCGTTGTCCATGGCATGGGGCGTGTTTTAACACCGAAACCGGTGACATCGAAGATTTTCCCGGACTGGATTCTATTCCCTGTTATAAAGTTAAAGTTGAAAAAAATGGACAAGTCAAAGTACAAGCCAAGAAAAGTGTCTTGGATAAGAATAAGCGTATCAAGGATATGGTACGGCGAGATGAAAGTGATGACCGTACTTTTGTTGTCGTTGGTGGAGGACCATCGGCTGGAGTATGCGTGGAAACGCTCCGTCAGGAGGGCTTTACCGGGCGCATAGTAATGATATGCAAAGAGAATACACAACCATATGATCGGGTTAAATTAAGCAAAACTCTGGATCCGGATATTTCCAAGATACAATTCCGCAGTCTGGAATTTTATAATGAATATTCCATTGAAACGATGTTAGGTGTCGAAGCTACAAAACTAGATGCGGTTGAAAAAACTGTCTCATGCTCCAATGGCTATGTGATCAAATTTGATAAAATTTACATTGCAACCGGATCCCGGGCAATCAAGGTTCCGATTCCGGGGGCGGAATTGGAAAATATATTCACAGTAAGGGACCATGCAGACTCTCTTGCAATAAATGATCTTATTTCAAAAGAACTTGATGTGGTGTGTCTGGGCTCAAGCTTCATTGCTCTCGAGGTTGCTGCAGCTTTGGTGAAGAAAGTTAAAAGTGTAAGTAGTCTTGGTAAATAATGATTCTGTAGCTCATGTTTTTCCTTTTTTCTTATAGGTGACTCTCATTGGTCGGGAAAATGTTCCACTAAAACAAAGTTTTGGTGAAGAAATCGGTCAGAGAGTTCTTGAGCTCTTTGAAGAAAACAACGTAAATATGGTCATGAATAGCGGTATAAAAGAAATACTAGGAACAAATGGCAAAGTATCCGAAGTGGAGCTGATAGATGGCACAAAATTGCCCTGTGGAATGTGTATTATGGGCACTGGATCCCGATTTTACACTGAATTTCTTAAGGACTCTGGTGTCACAATTAACGCGAATGGATCTATTGATACTGATATTCACTTGATGACAAATATCCCAGATATATATGCCGGTGGAGACATTGCCAATTCTCCAATTTACACAATTGGTAATGCTCGTGCGACAATTGGACATTACCAACTGGCTCAGTACCATGGACGTATTGCGGCTTTAAATATGGACGGCAAGGTCGAAGACCTACAGGCAGTTCCATACTTTTGGACCATGTTATTTGGCAAAAGCTTCCGCTATTCTGGATATGGGAAACCAACAGAAATTAAAATTATTGGTAACTTACAGGAACTCAAGTTTGTTGCTTTTTATTTGGATGGCGAGAATAATATTATTGCAACTGCTTCGTGTAATCGGGATCCAATTGTGTCACAATACGCAGAACTGATGGCTATGGGTAAAAAATTGAAGAAAGATGATTTGGAGGCGGAAGATCCTTTTGCCTGGACGCAAAGATTAATGAGAACAGAAAACAAAGTTTGCTGAGTTCGGTTTGCCTCCAAGTGTGACATATTTACATGAAATCAACCAAAAGCTTTTCTAACGAATCATGCACCTGTATACTTAATGTTTTTTTATTTTGTAAATATTATTTGAAGTTCCATAACGAAGTTTTTTTTTATTTAAAAAAAAAAACGTTTTAATGATGTTTATGGAGAAGCCTGGTAAGTCATTCTTGAAATCTCTGAAATGTCATAAGCATGGAAAGGACTTCTCCGATCTCAGGAACAATTTTCAGTGAAGGATAAACTTGATCTAAGTTGTAAAAAAATCGATTGAAATCTAAGAAGGCAATTTAATACAAAATTGCTCTTTGGATATTACCTCTAACGATTTTTTCTAAGGTCAAACATTTTACAGCTAATTAAACACCAATGAAAATATCTGTTCAATCTTTTTCGTGCACTTAAGACAGCAGCTTCTTGCGGGGCTTGGTTGCGGAGATATCACCATCCTAAGCAAGTCAAATGCAGTTGGGTGGAAAATTATGAGAATAACTTTGAATTGAAATATCTCGAAAACAAGATGCTTGTTGTAATCACTAATCAGGTTTGAATAGGTATTGAATAGACATTTCTTTTGATGTACATATATGTAAATAGATGGGTTTGGGGAACAATGTTGAAAACGTGATTTTCTTCTGAAATCTTGAAGAAAAGAAATCAAGAATTTTTTGTACACCAGTGGAAACGTTCGTTCAAATCCTTTCGAGCACTGAAAATCTTGTGATCGAGTTTTAAAAAGTAAGTACATATTTAAATATACTTTCGAAAAAAAACTTACATTTTTAGGAAAAGACTTGTATCACGGTAAAATAAAAAGTTATATATAAATATTTGAATTTATTACTTCACGTCGAAACCATAATTTTTTGAATTCAGATGCAATCCCTATTACTAAACTTATCTATACCTATAAAAAAATATAACTATATTAAAATCAGTTAGAATGAAACTAAAATTGAAACTCAAAAAATTGCTTGACATTCACATTCTCACTTTATTTAAAAACCTTAATCTTTCACGTCCGACTATTAGAACCGAAGCAATTATATAAAACATGAACACCTACATCATACTTACTTTAATTTTAATAAAATACCTACCCAACAAATACCTGCGTTTTTTATTTTAATAAATTAAAGATTTTATTTATTATTAAAATAAAAAAACACTCAGAATCTCCACTATCAAATTAATTCCATATCTAAATATCTTCTATTTTGAGTTATAAAATAAAATCTTTAATTTACTACCCAACATATAAAACATTCCTAGGAGTTATATTTCTGTGAGTTGGTAACCATAGTTATGAGTTTATTAATTAGTTCCAACACTTGTCAACATTTTTGCATTAGTGTTTTTGTATGTCGCTACAAATCTTCCGTCACCCACAAAGCTACACGCCATACTTACGAAAATATTCTTCCACACTTTCAAAATTCTCCTTCGTCTAACATTCTTTTTCATTTACACAAAATGTATAAGATCCACCTTCAGCTTAAGCCAAACTGAAACAAATGTACTACTGCAGCTTAGCTGGAGAAAAAATGAGAAAGAAGAAGAGATCACATACATGAACTGAGCTGCTTAGCGAGACAGGATTTGTGTTATACTTTTTTGATGTGTGAACGTTTTGCAAAAAAGGAGCGCAATTTGCAATACCTGTTGCAGCTCATGTTCGCCTGGTAAATCAGTTTGGATTTTTTAGTTTTTAGACTGATTTCGTTAGTAACGACGTGTTTGAGAATATTTTTTATTTATTTCATGCGACTCATTTTTAAATTATTTAAATATATGTACCTACATATATAGGTATATCTCTCTCTACCTACAATTATTTATAAAAAGATTCGAAATAAAATAAATCCACCAGGCACCCAGCAAAAGCAGTAGGTTAGGGATTTTTGTAAGTATTTGATTTTAAATCTTGTAGAATTTACTAATCCATTGGCATCTTAATACATGCAAAAATATATAAGGGCTCCTCCCACTTTCATCTTAAACCAAAGAGCTGGAGAAAAAGTTAAGAAAGAAAGGGAGAGCTGGCCTAAGCCAGAATTGATTCTTTAATTGTACCTACAGTGCAGCATGGGTATTATACTCGCATTCAAACACATATCAAAACCCCGCCAACTTAACTCAAACAAATGTAAAGAAAGAAAGGGACAACTGAACTGTTCTGTTTTATAGAAATATTGATTCTCGATTGTGTTAGTGAGTCTTGCAAAACAAAACATGAATAATTTACAATGTACCTACAGCACTCATGCTCGTCTGGTAGCTTGTTTGCAATTTTTAGTTTGGACCAAGTACCCAGCAAAAACAGTTGGGTTCCGAAAAACGCAATAATTTTCAATACCCCATCAGTAGATTATTCTCGCCTGGTAAATCAGTTTCGATTGTTAATTAATTTTTGGATTGGCTGTACCACATGGCAAGTAGACACCATTTTGAAATTTTATTTAGATTTTCAATGTTCGGCGCCAGCGGGCTAGCCTTCGAAATAAATCTACCAGGTACCAGGCACACATGCGAAAGCAGTAGGTAAGGTATTTTTGTGAATTTTATTTTGTATTAATAACATAATAAATATTGATAAGAAATATTGATTCTCGATTGTGTGTCTTGTAAATTGTAAAACAAAACATGAATCATTTACAATGTAGGTACCTACAGCAACTCGTGCTCGCCTGGTAGATCGGTTTGGAATTTGTATTGTTTTTAGGGCCTTTTTTTTTTTTATTTCAGTCGCGGTAAAAAGCTGAGACCAAAAAAATTGGGTTTCTTTACCTTTAATAACCAGTTTTTAGATGAAAAATAAATTATAATAATTTTTATGTATCGTATCGCTTATGGGCCCATTATTTTTTTCAATTTGGCGGAAGCGCTAAAAAAGCCGAAATTAAAAAAATAAAGGTTTTATACCTTTACCAAATAACCATTATTTTGATATACATATGTATGTACCTACCTTTTGTAATTAGTTGATTTTTTTTAATATTATTATTTTAGGAAAATAGTTGTTTTTAATTTATTTGTGTAGATGTACCTACTCAAGCACATGCTTACACAACGAATGAACTAATCATTTAATTAAAAACGCTAAAATCATGCCGTGCAGGGTAATATTAAAATGCAGAATCTAAACGGGGTATTATGCCTTAGCTGTAAATTGTGCCGTTAGCGCCAGTAATTTCTGTTTGTACTGTTATCAGCTGATTGAACTGACAGCCGATATCATATCGTGTCTGAACCTGTCACTTTTCTCTAAAATTCTACTAAAAATTTAATTCTTAATAATCCATTTCTTCAATTTTAAAATGCGTTTATCAATTGTAAATTTTTTCAAAAAAACCGTTCCCGGGCACATATTTCGTGGTAAACGGAGACTTGTCAAGCCAGTGAGTAAAAAGGCAATGGAAACTTTAACCAGGGAATACGACCGCCAAGAAGCTATCATGCTACTTTTAAGAAATCCATATTTGACTAAGGTAAAGACCATATCTATCATCCTTAGTCAATCAGATCCAAATACGTTTTTATACTTTTTGTTTGTATTATGGTAGGAAGAGTCTTCCGGTCATGCTAAAGTTTTCGGTAAAACAGAAGCTATGATGAAAGTATGGCAAGATGCTCAAGCCTTAACTAAAATGAAGCCGCACATAACTTTGGAGGATCGCTTGAATCACCTTAGGGTTAAAGAAGCTTGGGATTAATAATTTAACGTTGTTTTATGAAGATGTAATTTTTTTTCTAAAACAGAACTGAGAAAAATATGTTATATGTCTGCTTTGAATTTTATTTGAAAATTATCCTGGAAATAAAAAAATTAGTTTGTTTTTTTCTATAATTTTGTAAAGTTCATTATGTAATAGAAAATGAAGTTTATAAGATTATAGATAATTCCAGACGGATTTTCTTGACTCTGATTCAATCTAACCAATTGTTCTGAACTGGCTCTATAGTACCAGCATATGTTTCATGATTTCTATTTTCAATTTAGAAAATCATTTTTCGAAAACTTAGTCGTTTTGTAATATTGCAGAAAGTGTGTGCCTCGACTTTCCGATTGCTATGGAATTCATGAAAGGGCCGACTATTAGTAGCAACAGTTTTTCTGGTTCATAGGGCGGCAAACAGTTCCTTTCATCTCTCTCTGTTCCTAGAACTATACCTCAGCTGAGACCATTACTCCAAATTCTGGGACTGAGCGTCCTTCATTGCAGATGATCTCTATGTTTCTTTTGGCCTTCCAAAACCTTTTCGCACCTTGAGGATTCCATTCAAGGTACTCCTTTGCTATGTTTTCATTAGACTTCCTCAGTGTATGGCCAATTCAGCGGCACCTTCTCTGCTCGATGTCAACATTTACATTCATTTGCCCAGTGCTGGTCACAGTTCAATATTGGATATGATATGTAGCCTCCGGATGATCAGGATTTAACGTAGACAGCGGCTAACAAAAGCTTGCAACCTACAACTACAAGCTTGCAACACCAAGGACTTTTCTGGAGTTCCACACTTTAGAAAGCATTCCATTCTTTTTTAATTTAGTTGCTGACGCCCAGATCTGTTCCACCATCGAGCACCCGATAACTACCCAGTTAGTTGAACTTAGTAACTCCTCTATTGTCTCATCATCCGCATTAAAACTTTTTACTGTGCCCTGCTTGACACCGTCTTAATGGGAAAAATACTAATTTTATACCAAGTAGGAATAATTTGATCCACGTCTCTGGAATTAAAGTTATTTATTACCTACATAATGTTAAGCTAAATCGTATACATAGATTATGGAAATAATGAAGAAAAAAATGTATTTAACTTCAAGCTTACTCAAATTCCAGTAAGAAAATAGGTAACATATTTCTATTGAAATGTGCTTATTTGGGATAACTGCGTCTAAAGTTGTTTGGCAAACAGGATTAAAATTCGCAATATAAATAATTAAATATAATAATACTACAAAAAAACATATCTTGATTCTGTTTAAGTTACTCACTTTCTGGACTTTGTACTTTGAATTTCCGCAATGAATTTCCAAGAAAACCTAGGTAGGTATTTCCCACACAGCAAATAATTAATTCTAAGACAATCAGCTAAATAAATTAAAACAATTGCATTTTTTTAACACAAACAAAACGTAATAAAAAAGAAACTTATATTTTATCGTTCTTCAATAATTCTTAAAAATAATCAATGTGCTATGGGAACAATTGTTTGTTGTGGCTCCGTACTCTCATAGTTTCGTTCCATGTGATGCAGTATTTCGAAGCCAACTTCCACCATAATAAGAATTATAATCATCCATTCGAGACGAATATGATGTTTGTCATTTAAATTATGCGAAATCAATTCGGCCAGTTCGACACAATGATTGATTTTTTCGTTCATAACTTTGGTCCTGCGAGTGATGCTGAAATACGAACAAACTTGTATGTAAAGTGTTTCGAGTTCCTCGCGATCCCAATAGAAATCTGGAGTGTCGAGTAAATCCGAGCTTAGATTTATCATGTGTCGCAGAGCAAACAACTCTCCTGTCATTCGCAGAGCTTGAGCCCGGTCTATTTTGATTCGGCGACCTTTCTTTAGGTCTTCAGTTAGATATTCCATGTCATCGATATACCTCTCTAAAGTAGCCTCCCAGATGCCGAGTTTGATAGAAGTTGCCATCGCATTGGAGAATGTATATTTTTCCAAGAAAGTCTTATCTCCTTTGGAAAGGAAAAACTTACCATTTTTAAAAAGCGCCTGAGATTTACTTGGCGGGGAATCCTCTTCTTCTTCGGTGGGAGGAATATAAGTGTATGGCATTATTTCACTCTCACCCTTTACTAACAGCTTCAGGTAACCATCTTTTTCGTAAGGTTTCAAAAACGAAAGGACATTATTTGCTTCCAATTCGTTGAAGTTCCACATGACAACAGATCCCTCGCGGAAGAAAAATATATCTCTTGCTTCGCCATTTAACATATATTTGGCAGTTACATACAGGACATCCTGTTCTGCTCCCAGATTGTCAGTGGAAAAAAACTTTTTAGCAGCATACAAATTCTGCTCCTCCAGTCCGACGACCAATCCTTCCAGATCATATTGTTCGGCAGTGGAAAATGCGGTTACGTTGAAAAATCCCTGAGCGGCAAGATCTTCGTCTTCGTTGCGTTTTTTGCGAGTGACACGCTTCTTGATTTGTAGGGCTGGAACTGTGTTCTGATGTACGGCACGACACTGGGATAGGTTCTTTGGAACGGATAAGACTTTTTTGAAATTACAAGACAATATACTTGGCCTGGTTGCGACTGTCACTGATAAAAATCCTCTGCTTGCAGTGGTTTGTGCGACGACAGCAAATCCCTTTGTGAATAGAGCTCGCGTGAAGTTCATTTTGTACGAATATTTGATTTAGGAATGAAAATGAAACTTATGTGATGAAATCGAGCATATTTCACCGGTAATGTGGCTATGGTGGAGAACACAATGACTGACGACGCACGGGTGGGTTACTCAACAATTCAAAGCAAAATTGAAAAGTATCAAGTCCAATTGGAGTGGCACGGCAGGTATTTCGATTTAACTTGTCAGAAACGTAGTGTTTGACGTTTTTTATTATTCAGTGCTTCCTCCATTAATTGTAAATTCAACAATAGTACAAAAGTACTAGGTAGTCCAGTCTTTTTAGCCCAAACCATGAATTAAAATGGAACTTTATTTTGTGTAGTTTTTTCTTTTCTTTTTAAGCGGAGTTCTTATAGCCGTGTGCTATGCAAAATCGTTGTTTTGTATGGGCTGGTCAGTGACACTGGTCGGCCTAGCCAGAAGATTTAAAATACAACGACTTATATGATTTTCCTTTCAACGAAGACGAATCGATACTAATAGCTAGTTTCATTCAAGAAAAGATCAGCTCTTTCTGACAAAAGACTTCATCTTTTTGAATTTTGAGAGTTTTATTCCAACAAAAAGAGCAAATCTAGATAAAATCTTAACACGAAGGATTGGATCTCTAATGGGTTGGCAGATTTGATCTGAATACCAAATCAGTTAAACATTTTGTTATTAATTTGTTGTTGATCTAAAAAATAAAGAAATAATGGGCGAAGGAGTTAATAAATTATATTTTATAAATTCAGTGGAGTTTTTGATTGCTTCGTCTCCGTCTTCCTCGTATCTGATGATGAAGAAGTGTTTTTTTTTTCAGAAATGTGTGTCAGTCATTAACCAATGCTACAATTTAATCTAGAAAAAAGTTTAATTGAAAAGATCAAATGTCGATTTTGAGAGATCTTTGAAATTTGAATGAAACTCGCTATAAAATTCAATTCTTTTTTGAATGTGTGTGTGAAACAAATCCAGGGCTCTTTCAAAATACGAAATGTTTGTGTTCATTAATATTATAATATTATATTATATCAATTTAAATATATTTTCTTCCCAATTATATTTTATTAACAAATTGAACTTGCATCAAAACGTTTTGCAAATAATCACAAGAATTGACATCTCCGAAATGTCAAGTTTGTCGAGTATGTGTGTGAGAATCTGTGTAAATCCATATTCAAAAAGAGATTGGAGATAATTCAATTCTTTCAAAAAAAAATCAATTTCTTTGTCTATGGAATTCGTTTAAGAGAAAAAAATTGGTACAGATCCGTCGGGAATCAATATTTTTTTGTAAGGAAATCGACATTAGATGGCTGGGTCATGTAGAGCGGATTGACATCAATGCTCTGGCCGGGAAATCTTCGAATCCAAACTTGAGGGATGGCGAAACTGAACAAGAATGAAGTTCAATTGGCGCATGCAAAGGGAAGGGACCTCAACCAATTTGGTGTGCGAAACTGGAGACATCTTAGCTGGAAAAGCTATTATTGTTGGTTAAGACTAAAGTCTACCCCGGACTGGGACTGCGGTATTCTACCATTATTTTTAATCTTTTAACTCAGTTCTCTGAAGAGAACCCGTTTTTAATTATTTTATTTATTTTGAAAATCAAAAGTTTCTATAAATCAAATAAGTACCTTGTTTACAACTAGGACAGAGACGTTAGATTTACAAGCCACATATAAATGTTAATTCCAATTCTAATATCTGTAACCGCAATGAAATCGAGGATATTAACTACTTTTTGGGAGCTTGTCTGATTCTACAGGAACTCCAGTCTTTATTTTTTAAAGACCTTTCCCACTCTTCAGGAAGTAAAACAGATATGCAAAGCTGGATTGACTTGGTTGCCTCAGGTTGACACAAGAGTTTCTTACTTGTTTCAAGACTTTACATTCTTATAATGGTATCTCAGCATATTGTATATTGAAAATATAGTAATTACTTGTTTTTCTTTTTTTATTTTACACTTGTTTCTAAACTGTAATATAATCTAATTTATAAATTTATGGATATATCATGTTAAAACTCGCTTAAATCAATTTTTAGTCAGACGTCAAATTTTTCTGCCATATTTATTTTTTGGCTGTTTTTTTCGAGATAGTATTTTTGAATAACGAATTTATAATAAATAAATAAAAACTAAACAAAATATTTATGTAAATCACAAGAAAAATCTATATAGACAAATTTTATAAAGACAAGTACTTACAATTCTTTTCATGCTTACAAATCCATTGTTTGTATGTCCAATATCTTTCCGCTCCGCTCGCTTTCCTGCAATATATTTGAATGATTTCGAAAGAGAACACAAATAGGGTCGTGCAATCCGGCTTTTATGTCTGTAGGATCTAGAGTCTAAACTGTTGTAGAGATTTTCTTCAAACTTGCTACTTAAGCGTCTTAGGTACATCTTGTGCATACATACCGTTACTCCCATATAACGTTGTTCTTGATTTGACTTTCTCATTAACGGCTCAACCGATTTAGATCAAACTGTTTGTACTGGATTGAAAGATTTTTAAATTCTAAATATCTACTACTAAAATTTTTAAAAAATAATTTTTTTTTGACTTCAAATCAATAATCGCTATTACTAGAATGAACTCGATTAATTTAGATATTTTATCACACGTTTTATTTTTTGTTGGAGTAGTTAAAACTTTGAAATATCAATTACTTGAAAACATGACAATTACCTACCAATTTAACGTTCCCAAATATGTAGGTATCTTCTTCAGTGCTTCAACAAAGAACCCTGTTGCATTACCCCCTTTAAACTATTGTCCTATAATAGTCAGTCAGACTTCTAGAAATGCACATGTCTGAGGAATGCATCACCGGCTCTATTTACGCCTCCTACTTTAATATTCACAACTGATATCGGCCTTTTAAATAATTTTTGTTCATAAATGTAAGCGAAAAATAAAACAGAAAACACATTCATTGTTCGCTTACATTATCAAACAAAAAAAACAAGAATTATAGCTTAAAAGCGAGCTCGCAACCGGATTTCTTAAAATGATTTTTTTGTTTGTGGAATCACCTTTTTAATAAATGGACCCAAATTGAATAAATATTTTCTTTTTTGGTACATAGTTTTGTTGAGTTTTATTTTGGAATACTAAAAAATATAAAATATACAAATTTTATTTTTTGGGATAACGAATGGTGCAGAGAAAAGAGAAAAAGGTATATTTGTATTTGTTGGGATGTTTTTCATGTTGTTTTCATAAATGCGATAAAAAAAAAACTTCTTTTTTTTGTGTTCTTCTTCGTCGTGAATTACATCGTCGTTCGTCGTCATAGTTCGTCTACCAGCCAGCATTATTATAACAGAGATACATTTAATAATTTAATGTTGTTCTTCTTTCAATAAACCAGTTAATCACTAAGGGACTATTACATTTAAGCCGACAATAATAATTATATATAAGAATATAAAAACAATAATAATATTTAATATAAAAGAACTGGAGACATCTTGCTTGTTTTAAATAATAAATGAAACACATATGTATATATGCATTACATATATCTATCGCTACGAATACAAAATTCTGTGTTGAATCCAGACATATATATATATATATAGTTCTTTGCTCATTTAGTCCTACCTAGCGCCTTTTCCTACGTTCAATGCAAATATTTAGTTGATTTTTGTTTTAACATCAACTAGGCTTCCGTTTCTGCTCCTTTTAATCTAAGCCTAGCAAAGTCCTCGAATATAATGTCATCATCTTGTCCGTTGTCGTCGCCATCTAGTTGAATTAGATTGGTTGTTGGAACTTCGGCGGCATTCTCTGCCGTCAGACCAGCATTAGCCGCCTGTAAACTGCGTCTTGGTGATCTTTCTGATATAATTGGATCTGTATCGTCCTCTGGTTTTGGATGCATGAGGATGAATGGCAGCTCGGCAACCAAGTCACCGCCCAAAAGTGGCCCACTAATAAAAAGTTTCACCTTCACCTTGTAGTGGACAATAATGCCAAGACTCTCGCGCTGTGTTGGATCTGCAATTATTGTGCTCGAGGCCAAATTCGTATCTTCGTGTTTTAATTGACCATCTAAAGCGAGACCCCACTTATCCTTGTTGTTTGCCAGAAGCGGTGTCAATTCGAAGACCTTGGACAGTGTGAAACCGGGTTGCACTTGAACTCCGTCCTCGGACTCAGTCTCAGCCACTACGCATTTGTACTGCGCCGTCGAGAACAGGCAGATGTCAGCAAATTGGCGCACCAGAACTTTGATCTTCTTCACAGTGCGATTGGAATTGTTGGCGATATGAACATTCACACAAATTGACTCACCATGATGGTACAGCTCCTTGTCCAAACTGGCTTCCAGGTGAATTTTGTTTGGTTTCAGCATGAACTCTTTGCTCACCTCAATTGAGGGCTGCTCGCCAAGTTTCGACGGGGCGTACATAATTTTTCGTATAGCCAAGCGTACAGAGTTCCTTTTGTGTGGTTTATCATCGACATTCTCGCCCACGAACGCCTTAAGCTCGTAGTCAACTCCGCACGGTTTGCCCGTGTCGCCCGGTGCCGGTTGCAATGACACCGATGCCGGGCAATACGGAGGAACTTCGAAATAAAATGGATATGCATTTGGGCCAAGCTTCTTTATCAATCTCTCTTGCAGCCGGGTCAATGGCCGGTCTGATTCCATAATGGGGAATATCTGTTCGCTGGCCAAGTAAAGGTCTTTACGAAAAGTCAGTCCCAGGACGTCCAAATCCTCGCGACCATACCTGAATGCCGCCAATACTTGACCGAATACCTTGCGGTCCTTTACATAATCTGGTTCAATCAATACCACTCCATCGATGGGATCCACATGCGATACATGATCAACAAAGTCCCGTTTGCCCAGATACACTGTTATTTTGCCATTGGACGAACTTTTTTTGAAGACTCGTGTAGCCTGTCGCTTCGAACTGCCATCATCAATGTCCGGATCCGGAGAAGGCTGCGGCGATCGATGTAGACCTGAATTAATCATACCTCTGCTGTGTAAAAAATGAAAATCACTATCTCAATGTAATGACGTACAAAACGAAAGTAGAAACTTTTTTCCTTCTCTATTATCACTTTTATTTTTCAATACTTGTGTTGCGGGGCGAGCGACGCGAGAATAATGAATGGAATTTCAATTTCGTTTAAATGTTTATCTCTCTGGAAGCAGCAGTAGATATAAATTTTTATTAGTTTCTTTTTTGTGTTTTTTTTTTAAGTCAATAAAAATATGTACATCGGCGGGTTCCTTCTTTTTTTTATGGGCGAGCTGTTGTTGATTTCGAGTTAATTTATTTTTTTAATTGGTAGTTATTCTCTAGTGCACACATTTAAATACTTTTTAAACTTCAAACAATAGTTTGTAGTTGGGAGAGGAAAAAAACATTCAAAAGTTGGTTTAATTTTTATGAAAAATGTTAAAATTACTTAATTGAAACGACGAACATAAACGCCCAAATATTTATCTAAACCATCATTTTTCTTGGCAAATGTCAATTTTTTTCTTCTTTGGTGCAGTGTGTGTGTTGCTGTGTGCGAATTTATACACAAATGATGGCGGTCGGTGACAAATGTTTTTTTCCAGGAAATTTCTCTTTTCGATAGAAGCGCCATGGTGGTGTGAAATACTAATGCTATCAACCTGTAGAAAAATGAGTGGTGTGTTCTGTTAAATTGTTGAATGTTTCAAAATTGTTTACTTCTAAAATAAACAAAAAATTGATTTTTCAATTAGTTTAAAAAGTACTCTACAATTTTCACAGGTAAGTGATGTACAGAAGAAATAAAGAACTAATTTTCGTTTTACATACGTTTTTAAACAACATTGTATTTTTCGGTAATGTGTTTGAAATTTTTAAGCGTATTAAAGAACTATTGAATTTATTGGCCCACAAAGCTTTTCCACCCCAAGCTATCACATGTTTTAATTTTTTACACAACAAATTTTACTCGTCAACATTTTTGACAGCGAAACTGAGAAATGTTTGCAGACATTTTTCATATATTAACAAATGTCAAAATCATAGAAAAATTCCGCAAGCGTGAGGTTTCTCTGTGTACACAAAAAATCCGCAAGGGTGAAATTCAACTTTTGACAGAAAAACGTATATGCAAATATATTCACTCATATTTTGAGCATGAGTACAATTTTCCAATGAAAATCATTCACACTTGGGGAATTGGGCCCATGAATGAAACTCGCATCTGTGTGGCTATCTTGAAATTAAAAATTGGAATTGTAGGAGTTGTTTTTTGTTTGTTGCAAAGAACTTGCAAAAAATATTTTGTCTGTAAACAAACAAAAAAAATCGATCTGAATTGATTTGACATGGTTGTTTGGAATTCGACATAAGCAAAATTGTTTTTATTATGTCAAAACAAATTTTGAGTTTTTTAGCAAAGGAAACTATAGGTCTAATCCAGACTTTTTTTGGGCAGAAATTGGCAGATTGTCAAAACTTGAAGAGTGGGGATAAAATTCTCTCATTGAGAAATAAAGTCCGAAAAAGTCTGGAACAGCTTGAGGACAATTTTCTGCCAATTTTTAAACGTCAACACATTTGTTTTTTTTTTATTTCTTTATTTGCTGTAAATTCACATTTTTTTCTCTTCAAACTAATTATTTTGTATTTTAGTGTTTCTAAATTAATTTATTTGTTCAAAAAATACTTTTTCACGACACCTACGAAATGTTTTTTTTTCGTTTATGACAAACGTCAGTCTGACAATTGTAAATTTTCTGCCCACAAAAATTTATTGGGCAGGAATTGGCAAGAAATTGTCAGGAAGGGGAAATATTTTACTCTCTCAAGAGCGCTCTCTTCTGCCAAAAACTGCCAAATTTGTAAGTCTGGAACAGGTTTTGGCAGAAATTGGTGCCAATTTGTGCCAATTGGCAGAGTGTGGATCAGACCTTATTTCTTGCAAGTTCCTTACAACAACAAAAAATCGATCAGAAATCGATTTGAAATTCGACATGCAGCTGTCATCATTCACGACGGGCCGTCACTTTTGACTTTGGCAGATTCATAAAGTTACCAAGCCGACAAAGTTTGGAAAGGGAAGACAAGCAGGAAAAGTAGACAAAAAAGCAATCAAGCTCTGCGCAAAAGCTAGAAGTTTTCTGTTTATTTTCTTGAAGTGACATCCGAAATATGAAATTCCCTTGCAAAAATTAAACAAGGTGAACATTTATAAACAACACCCAAAATGGAAAATGTACTGTTTTCGAATTTGAAGAAGTTATACGATACCGAGCTATATAGCTGTGTGATTCCTGTGGTAAGCCAGCTTATTTCCTTTGAACTAATTGAAATTAAATATTTGTTTTAACAAAATTAGGCAAGTTTACTTACAACAGTATACCAAAATGATAGATTGATTGCAACGCCGGAACAAGAGTACCAGGTGCTGTTGTTTCGAGGAGATGCATACTATCACGAGCGAATTTTTCGACTTGCGTCCACACATCTTCATTCAGCACTGGTGATGCGGAAGACACTATTGCGCCGCAAGAACCCTAGCTTCGATTGGATTGAGAACACCTATGACCAATTTACGGAAATTGAAATCAAGTATCGTCTGGCTATTTGCTATCGTGAGTTAAATGACTCAAATTTGGCTATTTCGACTTTGCAATCGATTCCGACTAAGTCTAGGCTTCCAAAGATTAATATGCTTCTGGCAAAGCTTCAACATCGTCAATCAAGAAATCCCTCGGAGGCTATTACTTCTTACAAAGACGTTCTGCGCGATTGCCCAATGGCCATGGAAGCAATAAGTTCTTTATTGGAAATCGGCGTGGATGGAATTGAAGTCAATTCATTAGTTATGAATGGTAAGCAATTTTATTAAATTAAAAAGTAATTTTGGTTTGTGGGTTTTTTTAGTGAATCAGAAGTACTTCTTTCTTCATTCGTTGGACAATGACTTCTTCTCGTACTTGTTTTCAATATTATGTAAACTTTTTCTTTATACCACAAAATTGTTCCTTAAGCCTAGTACCTACTTTAGAGCGAAGTGAAATCTCTTCTTGCTTGCATGAATCCCATTTGTTTCTTTGGATAAGTTTATTAGGTTGCGTCTGTTTCAAAACTAAGTTTGCTTCTTCTATTCCCAAAATATAAAAATGTGTGTTTTTTTTTTGTAAATATTTATAGTTAGCTCGACTCCTAAAAACGTTGAATGGTTGAGTTCCTGGATTAAAGGTCATGCTCAAATGTACGTTCACAAGCATCTGGAAGCGTCGAAGACATTCCAATCAATTAATGATAACACAAAACTTCATCAAAACGATCATATCTTGACGTTGATAGGAAAATCTCTTTATTATAATGGACATCATACCCAAGCCCAGCAGTATTTGGAAACAGCACACATGATAAGTCCCTACAGCACAGAACATATAATGCCGCTTGCTGTGGTTTATGAGAGAAACAATAATCTACCAGAATTGGAAAAGCTGGCTAGCCAGCAATCGAATATAAATGAATTTAGCTCGGAAAATTGGTTTGTAATGGCAGAGAGCTTATCGGCGAATGGCAAATATGAAAAGGCTTCATATTTTACTCATAAGGCAATATCGGTTGATCCCACAAATGTGGAAGCGTATCTTTTGCGCGGGAAAATATTTCTTCAGTTAAAGCGATATAAAGAAGCCATTCACTATTATCGAACAGTGCAGAGTTTGGCCAACTATCGTTTTGAGATATACAAAGGCCTTGCGGGCTGTTATATCGGCCTAAAGCGTCTAAAAGATGCCCAGACAATATGTGCTCTGGCTGCACGCTATTTTAGGAACTGCCCAAGGAGCTATGTGGTGAGAACTTATTCTTGTTTTTTTTTTTTTTTTTTTTTTTTTATATACTAAGTTTCACAAAATAAACAGCTTCTTGCGAGTACCCTTCTGTACTCTTCAAATACGGTTACAAAACGTCAGGCAAAGACTTTCATTAATCGGGCTCTAGAAATTGATCAGTACTACTTTCCAGCCGTATCGGCAATGGCAGAGATCCTCCAGTCTGAACTTTTAAAAAAACAAGCGGCTAGCTATCCCAGTTGCAAGCTGTTCACAATGTTAGGAGACATTTTAAGTAGCGAAAAAGACTTGGATGGTGCTTTGGAGTATTACACCATTGCTTTGAGGTTTTTAAAGACTTTATATACATATTTACAAAATTAGGGGAAAAAAATAAAATAGCTTACATTTTCAGTATGGAACCGACAAACCATCGAGCTTTGGAAGGTGTCAATGCCCTTGGACAGGCATCTGAAACAACAACAAAGCAAGATGAGTGTTCCCTAGCAACAACATCACAAGATGAAGAATGGCCAATTGACTATGATGAGCCATCAATTGAAGCAGTTGAGTTTTCGTCAACTGCAGCTGCTAATCCAGATGGAGAATCAGAAAGTGATCCGATTTGGTCGGATGTAGATGCTTAAGCTAGTTGTTTTGCTTTTTTTTTTTTTAAATACTAAAATTATTCAAACATAATAATTAATTATTACCAATTAAATAAGATAATCTTTGGCAAGGCCGAATGTCCGTCAAGTGTTTCAGTTTTTTTCTGAAATGTGATTGTATAGAGGCGTTTACAATTGAAAAAAAGTATCGTTATTTGTTTTATACATTTCTTCTATTTATCTACAAAATTTTATTAAAATCCGTTGAGTCGTGATTGTGTAAAAAGCATCCAAACATTCACATACATAGATAATATTAGTAGGATCAGCGGTTGTAATGTTTTGCAACGAAAATGGGGTTATGACATTTTTCTAAAAGAAATTGCCTTATTTTTGGTTCAATGTTTTTGAATGAGCAACAACAACTTGAGTGTGCTACCACCAAGTTTTTGTCCCTTATTATATTTGGCTGGAATTATAGCTATATTTCACAACTTTCTAGGTCGATCATTAGATTCTTTTGTTTTTCTAGTGGTGCTATTCTACCTTTTTTCATTTTGATTGAAAAACTTCTTATTTTTCCTCTATAGAGTATTGAACTAAGACCAGATGCGTTAGAGTTCAATGCACTACGTATCTACGTATTTTTGGGTTATCAAAGTTAAAGGATTTTCGATTTTTTTTCATACTTATCATTTTCCGGATATGTAAAATTTCCTTACTCTCGAAGGGGAAATATCAAAATGTTAATTATTTATTTAATATTATTTCTCTCATGTTCTAGCTAAATACCTCGTTGCATTCCTCCCCTTGAACTATTCAACCGTAATACTTGCTCACCCGTTTACTCTTGATCCCAACTTCGGAAGTATTGTCAAGTGCAGAGATTCTTACTTTAGTCGTACAACACGGATGTGGAATGTTTTAACACGCTATATTATTTCCTCCCCTTAATATTCTCAACTTCAAAACAAAGGTGCATCAGTATCTCCTCTTAAATCTTTCCTTACTTTGCTTACACTGTGCTTGATCGTTTTAAGGGTTATCAAAACCCCTTTAGCGTTATAACAAAAAAATCCCCAGAAAAATTTCATTTCATTATTCCCAATAGCGTTTTCTAAATTTTGTAAGTGGTCGATCGCCATACCCAAATATAGGTACTAATGAAAGTCCTCCTAATAACATCAGTTATATGGTTCCATTCAAAAACATGTAACTTGAAAAGACTTTAGACTTTAGTAGATTTTAAAGGTTAAGATCTTTAAACAATCTAGGGATTCGTGTTTTGCCAATTATCAACATACCTAATTTTTGATTAATAAAAAAACTTTAAACTCCCAAATGAGCGTAGCGTTTTCAAGCTGAGATTTACGCTATTAAAAAAGCGACCGGAATGATTCACAGGAGAAACTGAGCTCACGTTTTACGTGGACAGCCAAGCTGCTTTCAAAACATTATCCATTGGAACAATAGCAAAATGTCGGGGCTCCCGGACATATCAATATAGACGAGTACGAAATGGTAGTTGGCCTATTACTTATGAGCCCAGACGTCCCAATTGGCGTGTTTAAAAGAAAAATAGACAGCACATTTTGAGAGCAATTTCATAACTCCTGGATATCCAGGAACGACTGCTTATCTCTAGAAGCTTATAATCCAGTATTTTTTATCTCTAAGTAGAAGAATATTAGAACCTTGATAAGTGCACTAACAGGATATTGCGTCATCAATATAATGACCATTAGATTTGTATTGTATTTGCACATGATTTCTTTAGAAGCTGTCAAAGAAATAGAAACCATTAAACGCTTGCTCTGTGATTGTCCAAACGTCCAAACAAATCGCATCCGCCACTTAGGAAACAAGTTTTTTTTTAGAGAACTGGACGGTCTCAATGGCAAACATGAACAAATATATAGAGAACGCTAGCTAGTTACTAACTGAACCAATCTTTGTCAAACATGTTTTAGGACCATCTCTGTTTTTAGAGGATCACAATGGATCAATAGGCCTCCTAGGTGTACACTCGCCTCCTAACCGAACATCAGACGAATTGGCAAATCAAGAAGCGTTTAGTGCTTAGTTAGTAATTTTAACTCTGTAAGGAAACAAGTTCATATTAATATGGGTAATGATCTGTAGTGACCGTCTGCTTATTACGATTTTTGCAGATAAGCTCCATTTAAATAACTGAGTAAACCCTAAACGCGCTTGTATAGCTTCAACGAATTCACTTGGTCAATCTAATACGCTGCTCTCTTTGAATTTCTTTGTTCATCTCATTAATTTTGAAATTTTGAAAGATACACACAATCACCTTCCAGAGATGGACTTTATTTACATGAGGTTCGTGGTTTATTGTACAGTTTTCAAAAAAGTATTCCATCTCTGGCATTGTTCTCATAAAATCTCTTGTACACTATTTTTGTTTTCTTGAATCCTCTCTTACCAACCGTTGGCAAAGTAATTTGGTTAAAAATATAAATTTTGTAAATGCAAGCACTCACCGTTCATGGGAATTTAACGGCGGGTCAAGATTACAACCATTAAAAATATCCTAATGTTTGCGAGCATTTTGCATTCAAAAGAAATATAAATGAGGAACTCCCTTTTTTTAAATTACATGAGTATATTTTTATTATTAAAACGATATTTAAAATACTTGTATTACGAAATTCTTTAATTTCATAATTACGATATTAAGGCGAAAATGACATCTTAAATAATATTCCATGTAGTTAATAAAGATGCCAGCAGATTTCGTCTAATTTTTAAACTTGAATAGAATTTATGCGTGTCTCTAGTTTGTGGACTTCCTTGTTAACGTTTTCCAAGTTACTTGCGAATGTTTCTTGTACAGAATTCAACAAAGTTTTATTATTCGTCAAGCTTCTGGAAATAGAATTTTGAGTTTCCTCAACCTCTGCAATGATTTTCGCAAAATTCATAGCATATTTATGCAGGGACTCTAATGCCTGCATTCGCTCAATAATATCTGGTAAAATCTCAGCAATACTTTCAGTTCTTTTAGCAATGTCATATAATTCGCAAACTTTTTGATCTCTTTTAGCATCATCAGCTGAGCCACTTGACTTGTCTGCAACTGCATCCATTTTACTGGCCAAATTAACAAGACGAGTTTCAATTTGGTTCAGCTGAGCAGGCTGAAGAAGAGCTGCCTTAGTATTTAATTGCCGAACAGCTTCTATTAGATTTGAAGTGCCAGTACTAATAGCAAGTCTACTTAATTTCTCCGGATTGACACCAACGGCTTTTTCAAGTTCGTGCAAACGATGTTCCAGCTTTGCAACACGCGCAGAAGCAGCCAAATCCGTATTTGGAAGTTTGTATGCTGTTAGAACACCTGATGTCTTGTATTCTTCAACTTGGTTAAGTAGTTTTTGGACTTCCTGACTTGGTGCCCCCGAGTGTTCTTGACCAAGCACCTGCTCCAATCGCAGAGAATCAATAACTTTTTTTGCAGTTGATATTATTATGGCAACTGCATCGTATGACTCCCTTTCTTCCTTATCGACCTTTTTTTCAACTCTCATTGAATCCAATTCTTCGAGTAAATCATTCATTTCAGATTGAAGTCGTCGACACTTTTCTAGCGGCGACTCTTTCTTATTGTCATAGTCTGTGGATAAGACCTCATATCCCTTGCGGAATTTTTTTGCAATACTATCAGAAAAATCCACACTGTTTTCTAGTTGTTTGCCCTTAAACTTGCCAAAAGAGTCTTGGGCTGATAAATGTACATACTGAATGAACTCAGTGTCGGGTTCTTCCTCATAATAGTCGGAAGTATCAGTTTCTAGAGCATCTGGGGTTTCGTAAACATCGGGTTGGTCATATGCGATGCCTGGTAGATTTTCGAATTTTGGATCTGCCATAATTATACCACAATGTATTTTTCTATAAAAAGAATCATGGAGCAATGTATTTATGATTTAAGTTCCAAAGAAATATTTAAGATCAGTTCAAACCTGCGATTTTTTCAATTTTCCTTAGGAAACCAAAAGAGAATTCAATGACGGTGGCGATGACGAATTATTTAAAACTTTTTATTAAAAAAAATCAACAAAATTGCGCAGCCACAGAACACAAAATACAAAATTGTCCAGACTGACAGCTATTGACAGGAAAACTTTCAACCTTCAAATTTATGCATAACTTTTGTGGTACATTTTTGAAGCCATACAAAACGGAGTGGCTCATAACTTCCAGAATTGTTTCCTTTATTTCTCATCATATGGTCTTAAGAAATGAAACTATTCAAACATTTTCGTCTACATAATTTATTCCTACCTAGTACATGTAACATGTCTGTAGAAAAAACTGAATTTTACAGGCCGACTCCACTTGTAATAAGATCTCTCAGAATACTTATCCTGACATGAAATCTCAAATGGAGTAGCGTTGTTTCTTGTTGTTGTTTGCGAGCTTTCTCTTCAATTTTGTTTTCACATTGATGCCTGACGTCAAATTTGACGGCTGTTTTTTCCCGAATGACATTTCATCTCATTATGGTATAACTGTTTTTGTTTATACTTAAATTTTTCAAATACACAATTTTTATTAAGAAATGTTTATTAACAGGAGTAAATATCAGGGTTAAAAAACATTTTTTTCATGAAATTCATTTTTGATCTTTTTAAACAGCCTTCCTTAAATGAAATGTCAATGACTTCTCAACGAAGACAAAAGAAAATGCTGTGATTTTTATATCAGAGATTTCGTTAGCTTGCGGTGGAGTATGTCTGTTACGAAATTGCAAATATGAATGTGTTCACGATTTTCTGTGGCACAGAAAAAAAAACTCACGTTTTCGGAATTGCATGTACCCCAGTAGTGGCAAGATTTTCTCAAGAATTGAGAATTACATTGGTTGCTCAGTTATGGAAATGAATATGTTTTGACATCTAGATTATTACGAAATCCCTTTTTAATTCTGTTGCTCTTTCAAACTTGCATATGACGGAGGACATTTTGTGAACGCTTAAAAACAAGTAGTAAATCAATTTTAAAGAAAAAAGAGGTTCTTATAAGAAATTCGATTTAACTTTATGTTTTTGAATGAACACCAAGTTGATAGTGCACTACCTCTTAAGATTTTTTCCTATTATTTTTGGCTGGTCAATAACAATTCCATCGATGCTTCTGGTAACTTGGGTTTTCACTCTAGCTGCTGACATATGGTTGGCCTGAAGTTGTCAGATTTCTCATTTCGAAAAAAAAAATAATATTAATACATCATTTTGGGAGCAAATTCTGACATTGTATTGTAATTGTTAATATGAATAACAGAATTAATTTAAATTCAAACGGCAACAAATATGCATATCTGTGAATTTCATCCAAATAATGATGCTAATTTTGACAGATACGTAAATTTTACTGCCCCGAACAAATAGATGAAATTGTTTTATTTACTACAAACAGAACTAAATATTTTAAATGTCACAGAAGAAGTACTCTATGGTTTTGAACATACCTTGTTTTGACTTTTGACATAACCTCAAACAGAAACTCTGCTTTTGCCCAAGTTCTGGGTTTAGTAGCATTTATCTTATCAATAAATAAAAATTAAAAATGTCCAAAAATTTTCGTGCTAATAACTGCGCCAGAGTGTTGCAAAAAGTCAAAGAGGTCTTGGCACCTTCAGAACACGAAACTTACCTAATTAACCGCAATCCGCGGAACTTGGAGAAATTACGAATAGCCTACAAACCAATTGGCTATCATTTGGAAAAACCAGGCAAAAGTTTTTGGCACAAGTTGGACCTTAATGTTTCTGGAAAGTATGTCACTGCCGAAGTAAAGCATTTCGAAAATGGTCCCGTACTCTCAGCTAGCACTTCTGAGTGGGCCATCAAAAAACAGCTTTTCAGAACCAAGGATACTTCTGCATTTGTGAACCTAGGACGTGTGTTGGCCCAACGTTGCCTACAAGCAGGCATCACCGAGATGGCTTGCAACATTGAAGCTGCACCCAATTCCAAAGTAGATAAATTCCTAAAAATTATGGAAGAGAATGGAGTAACACTACAAGAGCCTGAGAGATTCAAAACACCACATCCATGGGATGCCTATAGACAAGAAAAATACTGGGATACAACGGAATAGTTGAGGCTTTGTGTATTTATTTTAAGTGCAATAAAATTTACATTGCAATCAATTTAACTCTCATATTTGTGTTTGATGTCGTTCCAGAGTTTCTGTGGGTAAAATATTTTAAGTTACATAATGCGCATGGGGAAGAATGAATTTGTCTACTTACACCACGGTTTGTAGATGTGAAGATGGCTTCGGAGGCCATGTCAAACGAGCGTTCGAAGAAGAACGTGGATGCCAGGATGACTATGGCGTAGGTGGAACTCCTCTTGAAAAGACTGTTGTAGATAGCTTTCATTTTTGAAGATTAATTCGTAACTTTTCGTGGACTGAAAAATTCTTTCACAAATTGACGAGTACGAGTTCTTAAATCTTGAAAGGTGACAGATGATGCAAAATTAAATGAACAGTGATGCCAAGACTTCATATAAAAAATTTCCCTTTCAGTGAAGACAGAAGGAAATTAATAATTCTCTTATGCTGAATACACACTTACGCGAAAAATGATATAATCCAACTCAGTATTTATATTAAAAAATAAAAATCATAAAGTACGTGCCTTTTAATTTATGCACTAAACCTGTCAAATTTTGCAATTCTTAAGCTGCAATTTAACATAAATGGTTATCGAGTTGGCCTATTAAATAAAATTCAACCAATGTTAGGGTTCAAATATTTTCTAATGACCAGTAAAAGCTTGAAAGATTTTTTGGACTTCAAGTTAATCTGCCAAAATTCTTATATTTTGTACAAAAGGCGTGTTTTTTTCTAAGCCCCGGGGAAAGTGGACGAAAAAAACGATGAGTGGGATTAACAATTTGCATGCTAAATCCAACAACAACTAATCCCCGGGGGTGCTTAACTTAAGCCCACAGAATTCTCGGGGCTTAGCTTCTGGAGAGGATAAAAACTGTGCTACCAAAAAGTTTTTCATTAAGTTATCGATAAAATGTATAGAAACTTCAAAACTGACATTTTGAAATGTCAGTTAATTATCAATTTTGTGAAATAAATTCAAAGGCAATTCTAAAGTGGCTTTGAAATATTCTTTTGACTATTTGAATTTATTTAATTTTTTTTTATCATATTGGAAGGGTATTCGATCGATTCTGCCATATGATGCCCTTGTGGAGTTAACAGAACATCTTCCCACTTGTGAGGAAATAAGCCGTACTGCTAATTGGCAAAAGTTCCTGTTTCCAACCAGACGATGGCGTCTCACCAATAATTCAAAAAGTATTGCAAGCTGCCTTCTGTAGTAACAACCAAGCAAAACAAGATTCTAACAAACAATCTGTGTCCTCGTCCAAGACGTGTCAAGATGGTGATAAATCCAAGGAGAATGAAATCACATATCTGACTAAATTCCATCCAACATTGTAGTACATTTGTTCTTGTGCCCGATCATTTCCATACAAAAGACCACTGACTTCAATTCGCCAGCAAACACATTAACTTCTTTATGCAATTTATGAGAACAGTAACAAAAGGGAAAAACTTATAAATTTGTTTTGAAATATGACATTTTCTACAAGAGCTTATGGACGTATATCAGCTCAGCTTGTAGATATCCTCGGATATCTGCGACTTAGCACAAAGTCTATATCGGAGAAGCTTCCTGAGTACATGGAAAATGTGGTAGAATTCTTTTACAATATCAAAATGAATTTATATCTATACATTCAAATAGGCATTGCAAACACAGGGTTTGGCAAGTTCGGGAATTCATTCCTTGATGAAAAGAACTTCTCTTTTTAAAGGAAAATCAAATGCTTCAAAGATTTTGAGAATCGTTTATTGGAGATTTATACTATAATACGTTTTTGGCCAACCAGTAAGCATGATTCCTTACTTCATTAATTTTTAATACAATTAGAAATTTGTTCTTAGATAATGTTCATTGGCCATTATATGATTCAGGGCAAAGAACAAAAAATTGAGAAACCATATGCTGTATTGGAATAGACAAAATCCAACAATGGTGTGAACCTCAGTGAGACAATGGATGCTGCAGATGAGAGCACTATAAATACAACTGTTGATCAAACACTTGATTCAACAACAGCATTTGAAAATAAATCAGCTCAACGAACCGAATACAAAGTACGTGCAATTGTTAAAGAAAAAAAATACTTTTCAAATCGCGTCCAAGACCTATTATTTCTAATGTTCCAGATAAGGTTTAAGAACTATTATGAGAAGATAAATATGTTATATTGCATTTGAATAAAAAAGAAATATATGCCGCTTCACACTTTTTCAAACAATATACCTTTTATTTTGTATTATTTCTCAAAAGTATGTTCTTGAATTGTAGAATTTTTAAACATATCGAAGACTTTATTATACATTCATACATGCATACTTACATATTTGAAAAAAATATATCATCAGCAAAAAATAAATACTCGGCTTTTTGTCATTATATAATTATCAGTTTAATGACAGAAGTTCATAAATGTACCACGTTTCGTGAGTTACGTAAAAGCGAGTGCAAGCTGGATGACGGAACTTTTGTGTTGCTTCGCAATCCATAAATTGTGGGTGGCAATGGCGCAATGGATAAAGTGCTTGATTGCTAACTAGGACGTGTGGGTGTGATCCCCACGCTGGGCGCATTCTTTTCTATACCTCCAATTTTATTGGATACCGCCCATGGGTTAAAATGAGACAGTCAATACCTGGTTCTCAAATCCACTGTGCCAAAAACTAGTGCCGTGCAATTCAGGTTGCATTTAAAGACCTTAGGTCTTACAGGTTATAGTTAAATTTAAAAAAAATCGGTAATGCATCATTTTACCCATGGGAACCTCACAATAGTCGAAGACCATCGGAAAATGAATGCATTGACCTTATAAAAATAGTATATCTAACCGTGACAACCGCGAAAAATATGATAAACTAAAGTGTGACTAAAAATTAGTTACAATTAAAATTATGACTTTTTAAATCGCGTTGTTATATATCTCTTAATATGTAGTTGTTTCAATATTATTCATTTATTATGACTTCATTGTTACTGAAGATAGAGGGGAGACGAACATCGCCTGAGTTTGTTCCAGTAAAACTGTGTCCTGCTAGAACTTGGCTGGACACTACCCGTGCCTTGTGTTTTTATATTTTATGTAAAATATATATACGTACATACATAAGCTAACATAAAAAAAACGCGCCTAATATTATAATATTAAGAATGTACTACGTTAATTTGTGTTCCTTTACTATTCCATTATTTTTACTTGCGATATATAAGTAAATACTATATGGCAAGTTATGGATTCGTAAAAAATGGATTTGCTTGCACCTTGGTACCTACATATTGTATTTTCGGTAATATGCCCACAATTATTTTTCATTTTTTTAAAGAAAAAATAAGGGAACCTGCCATACACTTTGTTTGCCAAAAAGAAAACTCTTATTTTTCTCAAAAACGGCTACAACGATTTTTATTGAAAAAAAATCAGCTCATTAATAAAGCGAAGGAACATTTTGCTATTGTTTTTTTTTTCTTTGAAAAAAACGTTATTTTAGATACCTGTAGTAGAACCATTTTTTGGCTTTCGATTTTCTGGAAAACGATTCATTTGATTTCTTTGTTTGAAATTTTTTATACAGAGGCTTCTAGAAAGTCTAATGTAACCAAATTAATATAAAACTTTCTTTTTGAAAACTCAATATTTCGAAAGCGACGCAATAGCTTTGTTCGAAAGTTCGTATCTAGCAGTTCTTTGATATTATATTGAATAGTTAAAAAACTGTTTTTCTAAATCAAAAAAAAACAATACCTCCAATTCAAAAAGTTAAAATACCATAAAAAAATCATTTCTCAAAAATGGGTCCAGTTATGTTGATAAAATATGTGTGTTCTTAAATCAATGATGTCCATTTTTAAGTACAAATATATTATTTTGCGTATTTATTAACGGTACTTCCCATAGATAGACTTTTCATATTTTTGACTTTCTCACTATTGGCTGAACCGATTAAATTTATTTTTTATTAAAATGCTCCCTAAAAGTATTATAAAATTGCATACCTACTCAAATTTTCCAAAAAATTGTTTTTCGATTTTTTTAACAAATAAATAATTTTTTTGAAATTAAAATTTATTATGTATGTATATTAATAATTACTTTAAAATGCCGTTTATTTTTTTCTTTAAAATTTTATAAATAAAAATATTATTTAAAAAAAAAACAGCTCCAACGATTAAATTTTTTTGGATATACATATTTATATTTGTCCAACGATTCAAATGTCATCTTTTTTCTCTCATCAAACTTTAACAACTAAGTAAAGGATTATTATGTGCATCATCCATTTATTTCTTCATTATTATATTTCATTTGTACTAATTTTTGCGTACGTCACTGAATATATGCATACATACTTTGCAACCCATGTAGCATAATTCGTTTGTAGCTAGGTAGTAGGTACCTATGTAAATATTCTTTGAATCATCCAGTCGACAATTCATTATACTACAAATCAAGGTAATCTTATCTACATCCACTTTAAATAGGGCATAGGATAACTAGACTTACCTTACTACTAACATCGTCAATGTTTAACTACAATAAAGTTGTTAGCTACAAGAGCAAGTTTATTATGTGTAAGCGCAGAAGTATCTATTTCCCAAATTTGAGGTACTTTCTTTGAAACCAATGCGACCAACAATACTTGGTCAAGGAAGTTTCATAACCACCTTAAAGCTGCCGCATATGTCTTAGCTTTACCAATAGATCTGTAACATACTCGAGATTTAAATGTTCAACAAGTGTTTTTGTTTAACAAATTATGTTTTAATTTAACAATTTATGTATAATTGCTGTTGAGAATATATAAGTTAACTCTGAAAACTCACTTCTGTTTACAGAAAAATAATTTCTTTGCATCGACAAAAATTTTCGGATTAGTTACTCGGTACACCATTCCTGCAAGTTTTGTTAATAGTTCTTCCGAAATATCATGCGATAACAATAATTGGAGTGTACTGAAAAAAATAAAAAAAATTTTCTATAAATTGTTAGCAAGATCCAAAAACGTACCTCAATTCTGCTCCACCCAAGAAGCTGATTCAATCATAAATCCGTTGGCGCCCTTGAACATAAGTTCAGTTCTTCTCATAAACCATTGAACTGTCATATCTTGGTAAAAATATTAGAAGGGAGTGACTCAAGACATGCCAATTTATAAAAGTTTATACAAGTTTTCTTGACCTGGACACCCCACACAGCTTTGGGCAAAGATTTCTTCATCCTAGGGTCCAATTCTATCAGGAAATTGAATTAGTTCTTCCTTGTATAACTTCCCTGTGTCTTTAACGATTGTTTCTACATCTATTTCATTGCTGCAAATTTTCTGGGAAATTGATTCGTCTCGTTGCTAGGTCTTTTTTAAAAGCTGTTAAGAGAGGAGAAGATGCATGGAATCTTACTAATGTCTGCATCTAAGTAACGCATCATTGGGTCCATTTTGTTCATAAGCATATAAATGATTTCTTCCTGGCATCCTTTGAATGGGATGATAACACTTTGGGAAATTTCTGTAAATGCATTAACGTAGTTTATGTATTTATTTATAAAAAAATGTATAATTTTCGAATCGGTCTCTTCCAATGTTGTCGTCTATTTGATACGCATTCCTTTTCAGCATATACATATTGATTAATGTCTTGATTTATTTTAGATTTACAAAACAAAAATAACTTCCATTGCACTTTTTTTTTATTAAAAAACAATTCAGAGCAAGAATTTCTGGGTTTTCTAACTTTTTTATTTAGAAGGATGACGGCAATCGGTGATGTTTATTTTTTCTTGCCAGCTGTTTTACAAATGTCATCTTGTAAATTAACAGTGCTACCAAGTTTTTCACTAAGCGCCTTGGTCGTTTTTTTCAACCAGTAATCCCGGGGATTGCAAAAAAACGCACCTAAATAACAATAAATCAATTTTTTAACACTAGAATTTTAACCCAGCGGAGTAATTGAGGTTTACTCTTGTTATTCAAACATGTAGTTGGCTAAACTAAATTTCACCAAGTTTCCGTCAAAAATTGAGGAGGCGAATCAAATTATTCTGGCAGAAAAACAAAAATTTTGCAGAGGAGTAATTCTGTTCATTTGATAGATATTGCTGTCTTGTCTTAACAACTGCCATTTTGGGGAAAGATGTGCACTTTCATTAATTCCATTATCCCATAATTGTAGATTTACATGTATCTTCTTGTGATTTCATTCATGCATTCAGAATTAAATTATTTTGAAAAGAGACAGAAGACATACAAGAATGCAAAACATAACATGAATGCCGATTATAGAAGGGACGTGAAATGCAGACGAGGATTATTAAGAAGACATACATGGTCATCTTTATTATGACTTCTTCGTGTTCTTGTGAACATTGTCTATTCTTTGTAAGTGCTAAAAGTATCTGACTCACTCTATTTTCGTCAAATTTATAGTTGAAGTTACATGTACCATAAGTTTTAACTAAACTTATCCAAAACAGCACAATAAAAGGTCTGATCCAGATTTTTTTGGGCAGAAATTGGCAGATTGTCAAAACTTGAAGAGTGGGGATAAAATTCTCTCATTGAGAAATAAAGTCCGAAAAAGTCTGGAACAGCTTGAGACAATTTTCTGCCAATTTTTAAACGTCAACACATTTTTTTTTTAATTTCTTTATTTGCTGTAAATTCACATTTTTTTCTCCTCAAACTAATTATTTTGTATTTTAGTGTTTCTAAATTTATTTATTTGTTCAAAAAATAATTTTCCACAACAACTACGAAACTATTTTTTTCGTTTATGACAAACGTCAGTCTGACAATTGTAAATTTTCTGCCCACAAATTACTGCCTACAAAAATTTATTGGGCATGAATTGGCAAAGAAATATTTTACTCTCTCAAGAGCGCTCTCTTCTGCCAAAAAATAACCAAATTTGTAAGGCTTGGTAACAATTTGTGCCAATTGACAAAGTGTGGACCAGACCTAAAATTTCCCACAGTACCTCTCATGTTACATTTCAGTGGCTTCTACAACTGTCAGTTACCAGAACCGCCCTGTCATTCCAAATCTTTCATTTTACTAGCTTGGTTTGTTTTTTACAGTTATTCGGGTAAGTTTGCGCCGCGGTTTTTAAAAGAACAAACCATTAACAAAAAGGTCAATTTCCACCTTTGTTAATAAACAATTATACAGAATGTCTAGTGATCTTCAAATAGCGAATATCAAGGAACTCCTTACAGAAATGGTAGCGCCAAGCCTACGTCCCAATGTAAACATACTCCCAGACCACATAACAATGTTGAATGGCACCAAAAGCAAAAAACAGCTCAGCCGCAAAAGAAGAACTACCAAAAGCACCACTCTCAATCGACGCGAATTCCAAAAACTTGGACTTAACACACTACCTACCAAGCTGTTGAAATACAAAGACATTCTACCACTCCATAAGCTCTGGAAAGGCTACATCAAAGAGCATTTGAATTTGAAGAATGGCGATAGCATCCCAGAAGTGTATGAGCCAAACTATGATGCATTTAGCAAACTTTTGGTAAAGTCGGACTTGCATGGTGCTAAAATATCAGTTAATAAATCAAAATGTCCCAGTTTGTTGGGACTCTCGGGAATAGTTGTGCTGGACACAAAAAATGTCCTTAAGATTCTCGGCGAAGACAACAAACTGCGCACCATACCGAAGACTGAGTGTGTGTTTGGAATGCAATTGGGCAACATCACATTTACTCTCTTTGGCAAACATTTAAATATAAGATCTGCGGAAAGGTCAGTAAAGAAAATCAAGAATTTCATTGATCCGGATTTAATGTAGGTATCAATTCCAAAAATAAAAAAAAATGATTAATAAACATGCGTTTTTTTTATAATAATGTTTTATCTTTTGTTCTATTAGGTTCCATCGGTTTATTATCAAGAAATTTAGGCACATTTGCTGAAGTTATAACAACTGCAATAAGTCCTCATCGTTGTTATTTCAAGTCTCAAGAAGAATGTAAGTTCCATTGGTAGTTGAATTAGAAGTCGAAAATATAATTTTCAGGATAAATATTTTTATGTAACAGCTCCAAAGATATCTAGTTTGTATATCTTGTAACACATTTTGCTCGAAAGATTTTTGAACTCCATATTTTCGACAAGAATAATAAGCCCTATCACAAATTCCATCGTAATAATTCCCCGCACGGACAGTTACGCCCCGATCTACGACAAACAGTTTTCACAAAATCCGAGTGGAATATTCTTATTTTCGAAATCAGCGGTGTATGTCAAAATGAAAGGATAAATAGCAATACTGTGCTATTTTCAATTTTAATTAAGCTTACACACATGATTATGTGAAAATTTAAACCAATCTTGTAGTCCAAGGTTGCCTTCTATAATTTCCCAGAAATTTTCAATTTCTTATTTTGTCAGTTTCTTACAGCCTTGGGAGGCCAGGTCGCCTATCTCGATCATTAGAGAAATTTAAAATCAAATATTATTCATAAAACCATAGAATTTGTAAAAATACTTACATTTTTCTTTAAAATAACTGTTAACGACGCATTACTTTCAGTGTCCGACACAAATAGTTTGTCGTAGAAAAAGTATGTTTCATTTCATTCCATTCGAATTCAGTGATACCAATTTCTATGAACTTCGAAAATCGTAAGCGAATTTTTCACTCCGAATCCACTACGATGGAATTTGTGATAGATTTATCGGGAAACGTAGCATATTTTCGATTACGATGGAATTTGTGATAGGGCTGAATGTCTTTTGCAAACAGGTTTTTTTTTAAACAGACTTATATTGTCCCTATAGAAATCATACTGTGATTCAGTATCTGACATCCGTGCCATTGATATTCGGCAGAAAATTGTAGGTCCCCTTTATTGCTACCTTATTTTTCAGCTCACAATGCCGTAAGCCGTAAGAGACGATCACTATTGTGAATCAGTTGTAGGTTTGGTAAAAACGGATTATAGAAATTTATATAGTAGCTTGCTTGGAGATAACAGGAGAATTCTAATTCTAAAGCCAGGCGTCGTCATGTTTTCTATAAACTAATCGACTCTAGAGGAGTATTACATTTAATTTCTCAGGCGTCATCATGTTTTCTATAAATTGTATCGACTCCAGAGGAGTCTTGTATTTAATTTCGTTGACTAAGTAAAAGTAGGTATATACTTTTTAGAAAATGTTCATTGGGTTTTCATTCGTTAAACTGTAATAGTCTCTAGAATCTTAAGCGATTGATAACATTTCAACGATGGTCTTACTTCTCGTAGCATTAACTACTAAATTACTATCGTCTTCACGATCAAGTTTTAGATATCGAATATTTGCTTCACGTAAGTCGATTATCATTAAAACTAACGTCAAAACGTTACGAGCTTGCGCGATAGCTAAATAGGTATTGTTTAGCATTTGATTTTTAACTTCACTTAAAATTTGCTCCTTATTACAAATTGTTAGCGACTGTAAATTGGCGATGTCGGAACTCGGGATCCCGAAAAAAACTGATACAGCGGCATGGCGTTACAAAATAGGCTGTGCAACATGCAAATGGTTAACAGCTCATCCGAGACGTGTACAGGGGCCAAACTTTGTAATTCTATTCTACAATAAAGTTGTTCGAATTCGCAAAATTTCATTCTTTGTTAAAGCACTTATTAAATGAAAGGAACAGTTAATTGGAGATTAAGTAAGTGGCGAAGAGTCGAATACGCGATGCTACTCTCAAATACAGTATAACTTAAAATTAGCATTGAAAACAACTTTCGAATAGATGCGAAAGTATAACAAAGTTATATAAAAGGGCCCCAGGGTTCAGATAAGGAGATGCGTTATCATGTGATTCCTTCAATATAGTCCTAGAGCAGATAGTTCCCAAGAGTGGTGTTAACCTGGAGGACACTATCTCCATCAGGTATGCTCAACTGCTTGGCTATGCGGACGACATCAACATCATCGGCCGCTCCAAGCTAGCTGTACTATAAACATTCAAAGCTATTGATGAATAGGCGAAACGTGTTGGGCTTGAAGTGAATGAGGACAAAACAAAGTATATGCTATCAACAAACAAAGCCTCATCTGTCCATCGCCTAGGACAACACGTCACTGTTGGTATCAGTAATTTCGAGGTAGTCAAGGAGTTCACCTACCTCGGAACAAACATCAATTCCACGAACCGCATTCCTTAGTGGAAATCCGACGAAGAATTATCCCAAATTTGTCTAAACAAATGAGTTCAAAACTCCTTTCTCGAAAGGCAAAGATAACGCTATAAAAAACGCTAATTTTACCAGTTATTCTCTACGGCGCCGAGTGCTGGACGATAAGTAAAAAAGGGAAATTGATACTGGGCACTTTCGAGAGAAAAATTTCTTCGGCGGATATTTGGGCGAATGGACAACAACACTCCAGCCAAGAAAATCTTCGAATCCCAGCCCCCATGATCGAGACGACCAGGAAGACCGAACCTCAGCTACAGTGACCAGGCGGTTGCAGACGCAAGAGCGCTTGGTGTCGGCGACTGGAGGGAGCGTGCGAATGACCGCAACCAATAGAAGACCGCAATATATCAGGCAGAGACCCTCCATGGATAGGGAGCCGGATAATTGAAGTGAAGTGAAATTGATTTACCCAAATGTAATTTGAAGTTTCGGCGCAGAAATTTAATGATCTTGCAAAGTAAATATGAAAATATTATAAAAAAAAATAAGAAATTGGAATGCAAAGCCAATTGAGAGATAAATCAAATCATTTACCTCTTCCAACCCCAAATAAACACTTTTAGAAGAGCCCAGAAGACTTCCGGATTGCCAGAAAAAAATGACATAAGGAGAATTATATGATGTTTATGCTGTCATAGAATAACCGCTAATTTGTTAGTGAGTTCTATGAAGCAGTTTAGCAGAACACTGTTAAAAAAACACACTGAAGGTCTTGCAACCTACGAAACAAAATGGAATTTAATGAATTGAAAATTTCGGATCCACAACCTAAGAATGAAAAGTAGACAATTATGTTATACCTAATTTCTAATTTGATGATTAACCTCTTCGTCGTTGAACTTAAAATAACCCTGGAGTGCTCAATAGAAGTCGTATTGGAAGGTTTAAAGTCTGATATTCATAAAATAATCGCTGGGTATGGCTCTGGGGTCCGTTTTGTCTTGATCTCTTATCTGAAACTTCCAATCCACTAAATTGTTTTGCTGACGATACTACTCTCAGCTCTTCATATTCCTTTCTAGATTCACACCCATGTCTTTCGGATGTGAAACTACAATGAAAGCGTAGTATAAACTCAATTAATTCTGATCTTGACATCCTTGACCAATGGGGAATAAGAAACCGTGGTGAATTTAATGCTTCAAAAAATCAATGCTGTCTCCTGTCCTCAAAGTGGGACTATAACCGCAGTAATCTATAAAGCTTACGTATGTCCAAAGCTTGAGTGCAACTGTCATATTTGGGCAGATGCTCCCATATCAGACTTCAAAAGAGAGTTTCAAAAATGATTGGCACCGCTACTTTCAATAGTCAGTGTTATTATAAAATACCCATTTGTATTCCGCCACTTTTTTTTTTTTTTTTTATAACTTTGCACGCGCTCAAGGGATTATGAATACCCTTTATATGTTTTTCTTAACACAGCGCGGCATTTGGTGAAAGAAGGGAAAGAAGGATAGGAAAGATGTGTGGCGCGATGTTCTGGGGCAAGTGCTGGTTGGTGTCTCAGATTTATCTCCAGGGATGGCGGCTGAACTAATGCAGAGAGAATTGCCGTGTCTTATTTATTTATGTCCCTTATAATTCGCATTATTTTATTTATTTCGTTGTCATATTTTATGGGTATGCTAGTTTACTCAATCACATGTTGTTAGTGTTATGCCTAAACAGCATGTAATGAGCAAAGCAGCAACTTATTTTATGACAATTTTTTTTAGAATTAAAGAATCCAACCGTGAAGCTAGTATTAGACGGTCCTTGTAATGTGTCATTGCCGTGACACTCTGACGTCACAACATAATAGGTCCTACCACCGTCGTTGCCGTGACAAAGGTAATCGTTACGTGGCTAACTACAATGACTATCACACGAATGACACATGTCTGTCATTGTTATCCCAAAATACGATCCAGGTAGCTTTCTCTGTTAAGTCAGTTGTATTGCATACAAATCTGAAGTTTTGAATCAGCTGTTCCTCAAATTAATAATAATTTTTGGGTAGCTTGAGATTTGTGTTTGACAACATATGTTTAGTTCATCATCTGGTTTTTCCTTAGGCGTTACAACAACACAAATCAATCCGGATTGCTTTAGGTATGTCACCGAACGCGGCCAATACTACAATTAAATTTGGACACAGAGTTTCATTTAAAAGATCAAATCTCCATTTTGAGAGGAGTTCTTTGAAATTTAAATGAAACTCGCTATTAAAATATGTTAAATTTAAGTTTTAGTGCATTTGCTTTTGGCCCTAAGCCCAATCCACAACTTCACAGGTTTCCATTTTGCATGTCTGTGTCTGAAAATTAATTTGAGTATTCTATTATTTCCATTTTAAAAATAACAAATCAAATGAGATCTCATGTGATTTTGACGTTTATTCATTCAACTCAACTTGCCCTAGCTAAAAACCTAGATCTACTTCAGGGCGAGTTGAGGGCGACCCTAGGTTTCAAAAAACACAGAATTTACTTGTCAGGGTGAATTAAGGTTTTTCAAAAAACGCTTTAGGGCGACCCTAGCGACTTCAGGGCTCAACGAACAAACCTACTATCAAACAAGAACTTGTGAAACTGATGGTTACTGATTTACTGAATAGGTTATAATTCAATGAAATTACTTTTTGTTATAAGAGTAGTTCTCAACACAGTGAGGTACATACGTATGTATCAATAGAATAATGAGATTATAACATCGCAAAACACATCCACTTTAAGTGTTTTAATTTTTAAATATGATAAGACTAACTCTCGCATAGAGCATATCTCTTATTATAAAATAATCCAAACTCCACAGAAACACACTTTTTAATGTTTTGTGTAGCAATGCATTACAAAATATATCTCCTTTGGTCACAGTGAAATTACATCTAGGTATCCGGTCCATAGCAAACTCTACATTATTTATGTATACAAATATAAATTATATATATATGTAAGTATGTATATGCCAAAAGCTGTCAAAAGTCCCAACATAAGCTCGCTCAATTAGTTTTTGTTGACTTGGTCAATGGACTGTACAGAAGCCGAAGAGTCGACCCCTTCAGGCGGACCAAACAAAACACCTAAAGCAACAATTCAAAATGCAAACTTGCACAATCGTTTTAGCATTCTATCGACCCAACCAAAATGCACTCCACCTAGCACCTCTCAACAAGGCTCTTTATACCTACTCACTCAAACTCTTGTTTTTTCCATTCTTACTTCATCATCATAACAATATTCTGAACCCACCAACACTATGGAAACCCTACAAAAGCCCCGAAGCACGAGTGTTAAATTTTACATTTCGCCTGAGCTCTACCAAATCCGTCCAAAAAATTAAATATGAAATATGTTTCCAACTCTGCACCTTTTCGAGAATTTATTTTTCACCTTAACCAGATGGTGGTGATGCATTGTTCATTGAGGTAGAGCTTGAGTTTTTCGTGTTTTTCCACTACTCATGCTCGCCGCACCATATCATCAGTTCAGACAAAAAAAAAATTGTTATGAACAGAAGAAAAAAAAAAAGGAAATTTCATTTATGCTAAGGGGATGCGAATGGAGATGGCCTTATTGAATTTTCAATAAATATTCCAAAGGTTCTCCTACCAAACATTTTATATTGTTTCTCAAAACAGCGCACTGCAATAGACAGTAGCGGCCAATTTAACATTTATACTATGGCTACTTCGTGATAGAAATCAAATCGGCCTAAATTGGCACATCTAATCAAAATTCTCCAAAGCTCAGATTTCGGATCGCTTAGAAAAAATATTTCAATAGCGGACAAATTTCTCATAAATCGTTTACACTCCCGGAAAATTATTTCAACGTGCGGTTGAAAAGGGTAAAATTATAGTTATATTTCTAATATTTCTTAAAATTCGGAGAAAATTCCGTTCCGATCGGATACTATGGTAGGGCCCATTCTTTATAGGGGTTCTGACCCTCGAAGAGTATCTGCCTGAGACAAGGCAGCTGTTATCCATCCCCCACGATGGCAAGCTCGCTGTTTTTAGTCATCCAGACCAAATATGTTGGTTTAAAAATATAATATAAAAATATAAAATATAACTATTTCGCTTAGTTCTTGGCCGTTTATAACAAAATTAAAATAACTGTTATACATACAGTAAGCGGTAATTTTTCTACCATTATTTTCATGCGGCCTTTCATTGGTAAATGGAATTAATTTCATTTTGATACATGTGTCAAAATACGAATTTTGACAGTTATGTGGTTATCGTATGGTAACACAAATCAATTTATTTTTAATTTAGATCTGTCAAAAAACTGATTTTGACAATTTTTGCCTTCGATTATTTTTTGATTTTAAATCAATTTTGCATATCTGGATTTTTAGGCAGATCTATCCTTCTTTTTCTAACACCACTATGTATTATAATTGACAGCCATCAGTTTGACAAGACAGCTGATACCCATAGTTGGTTCACAGACACAAATACACAAAAATGCTATAGCAAATAAAAATCAATATGAAAACATTCGAATCGTTACGAAAAAAATCAATTTATGGATCAAAATATAAATTTACCAAACGAAAACCCCATTAAATTCTTCCATTGGGCAAAACAAATATGTTTTTTTGTATCCGAATCAATTTTTGACGAACGCCAATACCTAGTATGTATACAGTTCTCTTGCAAGAAACGATATTCGTGATGTGTGTAATTTTTTTTTTCAGGCTAGTTCACAGTTCTATACAAAAAAGGTAAATTTAAACATTTTTTGGAATGAGGCTTAAGAAATGCTAATTTATAACTGTTATAATTATGTATATATGTATGTACATAATACGGTTATGGTTTCTAGGAAACGGCTCTAATAATTTTGATGCAATTTTTACAGTTTGCTGCTATAAGCGAGAAAAAAACTAGATTTATTTAAATCCACCCACTGCCACACCCACTATTTAATGGATTCTCGGAAAATGCTCTTCAAGTAAAATCCGGCCACTACCACGCCTAATTATATTATTACTTCGTTTATCGGAGACGAATCATACGATTTGGACGAACATTTCAGAGGAAAAAAAATCAAAAAATATTTTTATATTTCTTTTTGTTTAGTTTTAAATTGATTTTAATGAATTTCTTATAGTTTATTTGTGCGAAGGACAAAAATTAAAAATTAGGTTTTAGTAAAGTTCGCCTATGGACAAGAAAAATAATTCAAAAATGTTTAAGGTATCTTACAGCCGCTGCCACGCCCACATTGTAATTTCTTAGTTTTTTTTTTTTAGAAAAGTCTCGAACAATTTTAAAGAACTTTTTCTGTTTTCTTTAATAAATAAGAAACAAATTAATGCTTGATTTAGGAAAATACTGCTGGCATCGGGACATGCGTCCATAAGAAATACATGTAGTTTTTTTTTCATCGAGGAATTGCATATACAAGAGGAAAAAAATCAAAATGCACTCGATAAGTTCCGGAAGTACGTAAATTGGACTTCTGACCCTACCGGCCCGCATAAACAGACAGTTATAATTTGGTATGTATGGAGTCACTCCATTATTTTAAATCTAGATTAGCTCCATTGAAAGCCAACTGCTTTCCCCACTTCATGGAAACTTTGATAAAATTAGTTTATTTTGAATTCCAATACTGTTAAGAGAACTGAAAAAGATTTGATTTACTACCAGCAAGAGTGGAGGCTACTACTCGAACAATCAACCGTTACCATATAACAACGACCACTCCATTGAAACACAGATGCCCTCTGCTGAAGCGAGGTGTAAACCTTGTGTGTGCTGAGTGTGTATCGGCTGATTTTCGCGCGATCCTTTGTTTGAAATTATTCTGAAATCTGAAAATGGGCGTTATGAGGTATTTCGTATTTGAATGCACTATTAAAATAATTTCTAGCCATCGTCAGCAGCTCCATTCTGTTGTTATTTTGTGCGGAACATTATTTTGAATAATCCATTGAATCAATGACCAGAATTGAAGGGATGATGATGGTGGAGCCTTATTGTATAACTAAGAGTAGGTATATGTTTTTATTTGGGTGCTCGAGGGTGTCAAAATTGAGTACAAGCGGTTAAGTATTCGGCCATCGATACAAGGTTGTTTTTTTTTTTGTTTTTTAAGCCGACTGAATAAAATAATAAAAATATTGAAAATGGTAAGAGAACACAACACAATATACATATTTAGGTATTCTTTTGGACGTTGAAAATCCTTCCAGGCAATTTACCAATGAATATTCGCAGCTCAAATGGAAGCGCGAGGTTTTATATCCACAGGTGATGGTGCGTTATTTTATTTTATGAACAAAATATATATACATGTATTTTTTAACGGTACCTACATACGTATGCATATACTTTCCCCGTGCTTATTGTTGTTGTTTTTTTTTGAACACCCGTATTTTAAGGGCCAACATATTTATTGTTTATTCATGGTGAATTGTTTCCGAGAAACAATGGAACATTTTTGTTTAAAAAAAAATCCGGAACTGAAAAGATTGCGGTGGGTGTGGGTTGTACATTTTAAACATATTCAAAAATTGCATAGGAACATTTCTATGAATTGTTTTTCAGTAGAGAATTGTTATGTATGTATCTTCTATGTTTGTATAGTTACTAAGTAGTTAAGTTATATTTTTGGCTAGTGCAAGCTGTTTTATAAAATAATTTCGAAACTTTAAACATTTAAAGCTTCTACAGAAGTCTTCTAAAAATATTCGATTGGTATTAAATCACAGTTTTGAAGTCAGAATCAAAAACATAGGCACACACTAGCTGCCTCTTGAGCGCGCCACCTTAAGCGAGGTCTTCCTTGACTGCGTCTTCCCTCTGGGTTGGAATCGAAGATCCTGCGAGCCGATCATTGTTGTCCATACGCTCTACATGACCTAGCCATCTTAAACTGATATATGTACGTATTTTTTGTAACAGGTCAATGGCGCTGTACAGCTCGTATAGTTCGTGGTTGAACCTTCTCCAAAGCCCGTTAACGCAGATAGGGCCGAAAATCTTGCGAAGAACCTTACGCTCGAAACGACTAAGGATATCTTCATTCGCTTTCGATAGAGTCCATGTCTCCGAGCCATAGAGCAGGACTGGGATGATTAGAGTCTTTTAAAGAGTCTCCTTTGTATTTCGAGAAAGGTCTTTACTACTCAATTGCCTCCCTAGCCCATAGGAACAGCGATTGGCAAGAGTTATTCTTCGCTTTATTTCTAACGAGATGCTGATTGTCTGCTAGATGTTATAGCGGATCCGAGTTAGACAAAGTCCCTAACTACCTCGAAGTTGTACCTGTCTATTGTGACGTTTTGTCCAATCCGTCGGTGTTGTGTGTCCCTTTTTGTGGACAGCAGGTACTTCGTTTTGGCCTCATTGACTGCTAGTCCCACCTTAGCCGCTTCAGCTTCAATGTTAGCAAACGCTCTAGTGACAGCTCGCTGGATTCTGCCAATGATGTCTATGTCATCAGCGTATGCTAACAATTGCACAGACTTGAAACAAATTGTGCCAGTAGAGTTAACTTGGGAATTTCTTACAATTTTTTCAAGTATTAAGTTGAAGAAGAAATCGCACCATAGCGCATCTCCTTTTCTGAATCCTTTCTTGAGATCAAGAGTGACTTATACATACACTCACATTAAACTTCAGAATCGAGAATCTAGTGTTAATTTGTTCGATTGAAATACCCGATCGGAGAGTTCTTCCGGATTACCAATCAAAAACTACATAAGTCCGATCGTCGGAACGAAACGCAAAATTTGGAATTAACCTGTTTTTTTTATTCGTCACGAAAGTAAGTTGATACTCTAATTTTGAGGTTAGTTCAGCCAGAACAAATTATTCGTTGAAGTGTGGATGGTATGTGGAACGGGAATAGATTTAGACTCTTCGTAAAGCGGCTTTCATATGAGCAGCGAATTGCGAATTGGTAATGGTCGCAAATTCTGAAGTTTCTTTCATATGAAGATAATCTTTGGTCGCCGACTAACCACCGTACAAATGTCATTGTATATTATGTAAATAAATAATTTTTCAAAATTGGTTTGCACCAAAATGAGTTCAAAACAATTTTATTTAAAAAAAGTGGTTTTTATGGAGTTTTTTTTGCCATAAAAATTTAAAAAGGAGACGTAAGCTACATGTCCATCCAATTAACATGAATAGCCACGAAGATGGAGAAGAACAACCACCAAATAATGTGAAGCCTAAAATTTGAGGTTAAATTCGAGCGAATTATTTAATCGCCGATTTGTTGAATGAGTCCTGTTGTTGTGGATTGCGAATTTACATTTGGCAGTTCGCCAAAATATTAAAAGTAGTTTTTTGATATTTAGACATATATTTTATTTCTTTTCAAATTTTGCAAATAAAATTATTTAATAATTTTCTTTGAAAAGTTCAAACAAAAATAAATTGATATTTTCACTTGAAATTGCTTAAAAAGATTTATTCGCATTTGCAGTTCGTAGATCATTTGAAACGCTTTTAACAGTCCGATGCAATTCGCAACGACCAATATTGTTTTCTGAACAATAATACAAATATATTTCTATTTATTATTTATTCGCCGGTCGTTGGTCGCTTCCCATGTGAATAGTCCTTAAATGCCATTAAAATCTATTTTGAATCTATTTTTAGAGAGGTGCTAATAACTATAGACTTAATTTAAATCGGACAACATTTCTAATGCAAAAATAAGCCTACAATATTTCTAGGCGTGGAAGCTTTAATCTTGTTTGGAAAAAATTTGGTGTTACAGAAATGTCATTTAATTTGTAATGGCGTCATTAATTTCTTACGTCTTGTTTTTTTGCCAAATTATATTCGGGATTTCAAAAACACACGCCTTATATTACCCTAGTTCCTAGTGAATCAATAGGCATAGTGATAATTACTTAGAACAACATCCTCAACAGCATAGTTTGACAAAAATCCAAATGCAAAATCCAGACTAAGAGAGTATGAACTTTTTTTGGGAAATGACGATAATTCCACTTCCAATCTTTGTGGTAAATTAGTTCAGAAAGAACATGTTCGACAAAGTATAGCGTATAAACGATCGTTCCATCAAAACGATCATCGTGTCTTCTTTTTCATATTAATAAAGAAATATAGAGAGAGGCAATTGTCGAAAAATTACTTGTTGTACAAGATATGAGCGCTGTTCAATACTTGGCCATAAATTGAAAAATGCACTGTTTGTAGATTGGATTGTGGTTGTGATGTTGGAAACCCTTATGACCAGTGGAGTCAGCCTGTAAATAAAGTTGGTTTTTTGAAAATTAATTTTCAATCTCAAAATTTGAGAAAAAAATATTCAAACTTATGTTTTTCAAAATTTTACATTTTTTAAATTAACGAACTATTATTTAAGTTTTCAAAATTTAATGCTCTTATTAATGTTTAGTTAAAAAAACAGAAAACTGGAAAGTACTTTTTGAGAAACCGTAACCGAAAGCCTTACCTACACGCTCCAGATTTATTCCATACCTTATATATTCCATAACAGTTTCTTAATTTTATTTTATTTTTTAAAATCATCTTTTAGAAAGTACTAAAGCGAAAAAATGCTCCAAATCTGGATAGTTTTTGTTTTAGGAAACACTAGAAAATTGTAAGAGAACATCCTGTATTCGTGTAAACCCCAATTTGGGCTTAAGGTTATTGTTTTCATCAAGTCATGTTGCCAACAATGTTGTCATACTCCTTCATTTTGCATTAGAATCCAAGCTTGTTCCAACCGAAATTATTTTTAAAAAAGCTCGTTTCTTGCGAAGAAGTAACAATTCTTCTAATAGCCATCATACAGAGCTTATAATCTAATTCGTCCAAATTTAAAAGTCATTATAGGTCAAGATTATCACGAGCTATCCACAAATTTAATTACTTAAATATCTTAAAAAAATATCACAGGAATTGGTTATCGAAAAACTTAGTAATAAAATGCGTTAGGTACCAGGTCGGATACTTGGAGATACATTTCCTAATCTGCTTACATCTAAGAGTATTGTGAAAGTCCAGTAGAATTGAAAACCATAATATATGTACTGAAGACCATTTTAAGCTAGAAATAAAGAAGTTACAAAAAAAAACATAATCCACAAATATAACAAAATCAAACAGAAATCAAGTACACCTTACCTACCTACACCTATATCAACTCGTCATCGTTACCCTTCTTCTTTTTCTTTGGCTATAACCCAGCTCAATATTCAGTTCCAGTTATGATGGAGCCGTCAAGTCGAGATGGATGAAATTTTAAGGTTTTTGCACAATTGACAGTGTTACGAACCCTCCATCATTACAAAAAAAATCCACTTTCCTAATATACTCCAAGCTCATCCAACATGCCTATACAAAACATATACATTATTACTTTACCTACATATACATACATATATATGTGGTGTGCGCGAAGTTGAATGTATATTTTTATTTTTTGGCTGCATAAAGTGTGATGTACTCGGGGTGAAACTCATCATCATCATCGCATCCTAATCCCTTGAGTTGGTTCCTGAAATGAAATTGAAAACAAAGGAATTCTGATGTCGACGAGTGTGGTAGGGCAATATCCGTTTCCTGAGCTCGCAAATCAAATGAATTGTGCTCCCTTGCGCGATACTCATAGTCATAAGTATTTAGAATTTTGCTGTTGATTTAAGTGAGGTTCTAAAAAAACTCCAGGCCGCACTTCTGGATGTCATGTTTTATGGGCGCAACCTGTTGGCAAAGCAGACAAACGTTATTGGCCAGTTTGAAAAAAATTCAAAATTTTGCAAAAGAGCTGTCATTATTTACTAACATCTACAATGTAATTTACAATAAGTCCTTGACCAAGCATTAATTTACCCATAAAATGTTCTTATTAATAAATAAAATAAGAGATAATAGGTGCGTTCCCGTTTTCCCTAAAACTGTGAAAATCTACGAATTTCTACGAAAAACAGTCAAATTCTGTTCCCGTACTTTGTTGTTCAAAGCGTTCCCGTACTTTTGTGAAACTTTGGTGCGCTCTGAGAGATTTTTACCCCCACTCTTGCAAAATTGACAGTCTTCACATTTCTGTGCACAAAGTACGGAAACACACATAATAGTTCCGATACAGACTTTTTTGGGCAGAAATTGGCAGCTTTTTGAAAGGAGGGGATAAAATTATCTTCATAAAGAAATAAAGTCCGAATAAGTCTGCAATGGGTTGAGTACAATTTTCTGCCAACTTTTTAAATATCAACAAAACATTTGTTTTTCTTATATTTTTGTTTTAAATTCACATTTTCAAAATCAAATCATTTCCCCAAACAACCACTTTTATTACAAACGTTAAACTGACAATGCCTACAAAAATATATTGGACAGAAATTGGCAGGAAGGGGAAATCTGTACTCTCCCAAAAGTGCTCTCTTCTGTCCAAAGCTACCAACTCTGGAAGAGGAATTAGCAGAAATTGTTGCCATTTAGATCATACCTATTATCTGATTGCGATTCAACAAATCACTACGAAAATCTACTACAATCAATAAGAACTCAGTTGCACAATTTTGATACAAAAAATGACAAGAGTCTAGTTTAGTTTGACATTCAAGTATACACATTCGAGTGCTTCTGGTTTCGATTCGGATTTCAAATCCAGAAGCAAAATTCTCCCAGAACAAATTAATTACGTCTGCACAAACACTTCAAATTTGAACATTTTTTTTACGCTTAGCAAGCTATATTTTTAATAATTTAAGTTTGTTATTATAGCGTGCGTTTGATTTATTTTTCTCTAATTTGTTTTTTGCAAAAATTCAAAAGATACATATATTTAATTAAATTTTTCAAATAACAGACCTCTATTGGTTAATAGTTAATTAAATGACACATGTATGTATAATTATTTTTTATTAATTTATAATTTTTGGGGAAATTTGAATCATCGATGAAAAATTATTCATGTTTGATTTGCTTTTATTAAAGGGAACCACCAGGATTGGCAATGATTCGGCCGCTGGTGAACATGGATCTCTCATCACATCCATGACAGAAAATGGCCTCTCACAGATAATAATGTTAAAAACTTTGGATCATGAAGATCAATCTTGGTAAAGCCTTTAAATGCCCAGTCTATATATGTACATATAATGCTGTTGAAATCGAAGCACACGAATAAACAGATGATCTAGGGTGAGATGATAGCGCAGGGGTATGTATGATTTCTATTTGCACTTTGCAGGGCTTGGAATCATAAGGCGTGAAACAGAATACACCACAACCAGCACCATTATCATTACTTAAAAACAAATGTATTTAAATTTTTGAGCAGATAGTGGAACAAAAGCACCAGCAACGTCGGCAGCGTCGTTAGGTCAAAGTCCTGAAATTTGCTATTGCTGGTGCATTCGAGACAACTATTCCACTTCGATGTTGAGCGGTACCAAACAACCACACTACAAAAAATAAAAAAAAAACAATTGATGGATCTTGTTGGTGTAATTGAAACATTTTTGCTGGCCAATTTTATGTTTACTGTTGATGTTGCTGTGCTGCTTCTGGCGCTGGTTTAATCTGTTTCACGCATAATGTTTTTTGTTCGGGGTTGATGGATTTAAACAAAAAATAACTGTCAAAAATTCCTATGGAAAAGCTAATTTAAGTGGATTTAATTAATTATTGCTTTAAATATTCTTTCTATGTCAAAATATTGCTGTAATATTAAAAATGATTGTAATGTCAAAGGACGTGACTAGAGAAATGCCAATTTATAACAATTTAATAGCAGTTGTTCGCACTTTGAGTGGTTGAGGGGTTGCTGCATCAAAAAAGTTCAGTAATTCGAAAGCTTTTATATATTAGCATATCTGGAGTCATTTCTGGTGTCGAAGCCTGTTTGTTTCCACTGAACTAAATGTTTCATCATTTGATGGACATATAAAACAGAAAGTTATAGTATAGGTCCTTGAGGGAGTCCACTTTTTTATGTATAAACATCTAGGCTCTTCCTTTAATATTGAACATTACGTTGCGGAAGTAAAGTACGGCATTTTGTTTAAAATGGTTGGGAAATTGGAGGAGGAATTTAGCATTTACTTTCTCCATTTTTAAAAATGGTTGGGGAATTTGATATGGTTTTTTTTTTTAAATGTTCCTGAATTTCGGAGGTGCTTTTTTTACCTTTTAGACCATCCTTTATCATATTCAACAAACCATTTTAAAAAATGTACCAAGTAAATACACGAACCATTAACGTAGAACCGAATCCGATTAGACTGCTGTCACATTACAATTTGAGCTTGCGATTTTAAGCACGTGCTGAGATTTAAAATATTAAAAAATCTTATTGTTCACCGAACTATCTACTTTTAAGTGTTAAGTTTCGTCTTTCGTCCTTTTCACAGATTGAGTGGGGGTTTAGGAATGTAGAGGGAAGGAAGTAACGATACCAGAAATGAAAATTTCAAGGCTTTCTGATTGAACTTTGACGTTTCTGATTTGCCAACTGCACGTTTCTCGCTGTTAGAAAAAATGGTGCAAATAAAAATTATTGAGTTATAAAAATTATTTTTCATTATAAAATATGGTATATACGAAAAACGTACATAACATTTGTAATATGTATATACATATATAAACTTTTCTATATACCTTGTTTTATACAATAAGCTGTTTACACATTGCAATTTGATATAGATACGAAAGTTCTTCTCATTAAGGTCCCAGATACTTAAAATTTATATTTAAAAAAAAGTTAAAGTTACCAATGAAAAATATACGTCAGAACAACAGCAATTTTAAAAAACAGTATTGGAAAAAAGTACCTATACCCATATTTTTTTAAAAATTTAAATAAAGGTGCAAAAGCTCCAACTATCTATCGATGATCGATCGATCCGTGGATTTATCGTACAGCTAAATAATAGAATCAATATCTATTAGAATTTTATTTCTAATTCCGACCCTGTAAATGTTTGCAGATTAGCCATTCTGCTTCTTGTGTTTTCAGTATAGTGAAGTGGTTCACTGCCAATGTGTAAATATACATATACCTACACGAAACCTACCCCCAAATATGCCCACTTTCAACCCCCAACATAATGGCGACGCTATCAAAAGAACTTTCTCTCTATTCAGTCAGCCATCCAGCCAACGTGTGTGTACAATGTGCATTTTAGAATGAAAGTATAAAATAACAAAAAAAAAAAAGCTACAAAAAAGGGTGGACGGAAGTCTCGCGTTGATTCTAGAGAGATTGATATTAATAAGCTCCCGGATTTTCTACCACGGAGACTAACACCAGAGCGAGACGCAAAAATTGTGTGTATTTGAACACCCAGCTTAGCACACAAGGGTCTATATCTCGCACCACCATCATATCTACTTATTTATATCTGTATCTGCAAGGTATACGCCACAGTGCCTTATGGACCGAAAATGACTCTCGCAGAATATAGGCTATAGGTACACTAGGTACATTCGATCCAACTCCTCTATTTACTTAGTATCTATGTATGGTACGTTCCTTTATATTATTATAGATACATCCCTATTTATATCTATATGCCATCATAGTGATGATGGTTTCCCTTTCGTTAGTCTCGTTGTTATCGACGATATAAATATAATGGTGGAGGAAGTTTCACGCAAAGCCTTTTTAAGGGTGGTAGAACTCTTATATACAAGCAAGGCGTCATTTGCTTCACATACCCTAGAGAATCTCTTGATAATGATGCTCATTGCTCGTTAATGCGATTTTTTTTATTTATAGCATTCTTTTTTTGTACGTAGGTACACTATACACATAGCTTGAAAGGGAAATACTTTTTTTTTTACTTTTTAATACTGTGCTTTAGATATATACTCGCAGTCGTAGCTATTAATTTCAATACCATCTCTAAATTGAAGCTGATTCTCAATGGACTTGGGTAATCCATCACCACCATAAACTTGCCGTAGCGATGATAATTGTAATAGAGATGATGGAATTCTTTCTTCTAATCCACTTAAGTCAGTTGCTTATGTATACATATCTATACGTAAGTAGATATATTATGAGGGTTTCCTTCTTCAAATGCCGCATTTTGCTATTTATCATAATGCGAAATCAAATTTTTTATTGATTGTGAAAGCTATCATTTTGAGTATTGGGATTGATTGGGAATTGTGTAATAGGAGAACTAGACTGAGCCACCTTTAAGTATGTATATAATGATGAAATATAATTGTTCCCGAATTATGTGAATAGAAACATCTTGAAAATCATTGAATCTGGAAAACTTACCATAAAGCCAAAATAGAAAATAAATAGAACTTGAATTGTTATTCTTTTTACTAAAAAGCTGAGATTAAAGAAAAGTCCCAATTTATAACAGTTTATAAAAGTCCCAATTTATAACAGTTTAACACGTTTTCCGCGGCTCGAAAAATTAGAACTATACATGCAGTCAACCTCAAGGCCGTAGTCAGGCAAATATATGGGGGGTTACAATTTATTAAAAAAATAATAATAAAACGCTGCATGTTTTAATGTTTAATCACTTTCGTTGCTATATTTTCAGCCAGACTGGCGTTGCCGTATTGTGACGTTGATACTAAGAAACATAAGCCTATGGTCTTTTTGACGTCAGATAGACATATATTTAAACATTTCCACCAAAAATTCAAATAAGGTATGTACGATTTAAAATGTAAAATATCTAGATTTAATTTTCTGTTTTAAAAGTCTTACTCCCAGTTTCACAGTGCAAGTTTAAACTCCACTTTTGGTTTAAGCTTCAGATCAACAATTTATTCGGTTTCACAGTGTCGTTTAAAACTGGAACTGAGTTTAATTTGTAGTTTAAGTTAACCGAGATTATTCTGCCGTTTAAACTTCAGTTCAGCGTTTGTATTGTTATTTTTTCCAGAAAATAGTATTAACAAAAAGAGAAAATTCAATTTATATTTTCAGTATAAGGAAGATAGGATATTTGCCTTTCACTCTAACTGATAAGAGAGAGAGAAAGAAAAGACGATAAGAAAAATGCTGACAACTATTTTTATAAAATCTAGTTAAACGAAGTTCAACTGATCTGAAGATCAGATTTCACTGTGAAACTGGACGAGTTAAACCAAAAATTTAAACTTAGTTTAAGGTTCAGCTTAAGTTTAAACTCCCACTGTGAAACTGGGGGTTAAAGTTGTTAAATCTATAAAGTTCATTCTAAAATCTGAATTCACTTTAAAAAAAACTTAAAAATAACGAAAAAAAAATGAATAGACGAATAACTTATTAATCCCAAAATGCTGGACACAATTTTTTTGTTAAATTTGGACTGTTATTTACCTGAAACAACTTGACGTAGACGATAATGACTTGAAGATGTGCAAGTAAAAATTCGCCTACGACTAACCTTAACCTAACTTCAAATTAACATTTTATGGGAAAGTTTCTACTCTGTGGACAGAAAACCATCCTCAAATCAAAAAAAAATGTTAGTCAATTGCTGAAGTTATTAATTTAGAAACATAACGAGATGTTGATTAGTTTATAGCCCAGTTTTAAAATTTGTTCATCCCAATATCGCTGTATAATCTTATTAACACCACTATGCATTATAATTGACAGCCGTCAGTTTGACAAGACAGCTGATACCGATAGCAAATAAAAAATCAATCTGAAAACGTATTCGATTCGTTACGAAAAAAAATCAATTTATTGATCAAAATATAAATTTACCAAATGAAAACCCCATAAGAAAAGATCTGCCGCAAAAACCAGATCTGCAAATTTGATTTAAAATCAAAAATTAAATCAATTTTTTTTTGCCAATCGAATGCAAAAATTGTCAAAAACTGTTTTTTGACAGATCTAAATCAAAAATAAATTGATTTTTGTTACCAACGAAAACCCCATACAATAAATTTCATTCCACCTTTTGACATTTATGGTGGAGAAATTCATAACACTATTATTACTCAAACTGTAATTTCAGCCAGGAAGCTTTTCAAATTTCAAATTAGTACACATTAATACACAAAACTTTTTTGTTTTGTTTTTGTCAAATAAGTACTCATATTCTTTTTTTACCTCTATATCATTGGAGTGAAAGATCATAATTTAAACAGAAAAAAAGCTTTCCTATTTAGCTGTATCGTGAATTTTAAAAATGAACTTGTTCTTTATAAAACGTTCGCTTCGGTATAGAGATTTCATTGAAATTTCAATCTCAAATTTCAAAATCTCAAAACTGTATGGGAAAATTTGAAGGTTTGAACTGAAATCATTTTAAATGTCAATCAAAATCAGTTTAAATGTCAATTTCCGATTTTTTTAAATCCAGTAGATTGGAGATTTTAAATTGAACTTTTATTCTATAGTTCAGAGCAGGTCACTTAAGATTCTGTATTTGTTATGATATGCTATATCAGAACCCTTAATGTGTCCTTCTTTTTTCAACCATAAATATCTCTCAGAATAAAATGACGGAACAGATGAAGCAGAAAGCTGATGAAAGCTTTACTAACCGTATGAATTTTTAATCAGCCCAATAGAGAAGTCTCCAATTTCGAACAAATGTAAGCAAATTTTCTTTCGAAGTGATATGTAAGGTACCTAGACCAGGGCTGATTTCCTCGATTTCCTATATAATTATCTTGTTTTCTATTTTCGAAAATGCGAGTAATATAGTCTTAAAGATGAAACTGATACTGTAGGTATATAAATTTCAGTCATAACGAATTGCACGAAAGCTAAGTGGAAACTATACCTGCTACATGATAGCAGGATTGCTCCTTGTTTTCTTTCTTCATTTAATTTGCCAACATTAAAAATGTCAACTGCTTTGCCTTACAATAATTCTTTTTTAGTCTTTGAGATAAAAAAGAAATCCTAATGATGTACTGCATTCAATCCTTCAGAGTTGATTTTTAAAAGCACATAATACTTTTATAGACAATCTTATCTGGCAAACGGAACAATGGATGAATTAGAGTTCATTTTTGGAGTGCATCCAACCGCAAATTCAAAAAAAAAAATAATAATAATAAACTTGTAGGTGTACCGGGGGTTGGTTGTGTTTGTTGCAACTCTCAATAAAAGAAAAACATTCTATGTACAAAATTGACAAAGATGCACAATGCGCATAGAGCATACTCGTGTAGAGCAAAAAGCAGATTGTATTTTTAGACTAGAAACCCCATCCACCCTCTGTCATTGCATTTTTTATTATCTACTCCTGTCACACTAAGCAGTTGAATTCATCACGATGACGACCGACGACGATGTCCCCATTTGTATTGAAGCTTCTTTTGTTTCTAGTTCAAATATGTACTCAGTGTACACCATCTATATCTGCCTATCTACATTACATAAAAATAGGAAGCTTGATCCTTTATTTGTACATTGTCAAATTGGATCCTCAATTCACATGTGCATACTTTTCCTTTATATTCCTTTTTGTTGATTGTATGACCAATTTTTAAGCAAAGTGACAAAAAAGCATTGCAAACTTAAAAGCGTTACAATACTGAAAATAACTAGGGTGTCTATACAAAATTTTGACATCTGTGAAGAGGGTTTGATTTGCGTCTATGTATAGTTCTGGTTCGTATTATGTACAATCGTCATCGGACATAGTGCATCCCTTGGGATATTTTTTGGTTAAGAACTCCATATTTGTACACGTGTCATGTGATTTAATCCATGCGATAGGTAGATGGAAGCCATTAAATTAAGAAGGAATCTTTTAATTATACTTATAGTATTCCAAAAGGATGTATAGAGGGCTCCTTTATGAAGAGAGTTGTTTTTCGAGTGCAAAACAAACGGAAACGGCGGCGGATATTCTCCCTAGTGTTAAGATAACTCGCTTTTTGCTTTGTTATATTTTTTTTCCAAATGGGTGAGTTGCATAAACATCATGGTTGGTTGGCAGGTAGTCGAAGGAAGTTTTTGTTTTGATTTGTTTTATAAAATCAGGAGGGTTGGCGAAATATTTTGTTTTTTTTTTTGTAAATAATTACACAGGGGTGATAGTGATTTAATTGTTTTAGACAGAGGCAAATGTTTAAGTACATAAACGTCGGTATACCATTTTCTATGACAGGCGTGCTGTGCGTTTTTTAAAGCATATTGTGCTGTAGCTACCTATATAAAGTCACAATCAATGTATGTTAGTTTTTTTTTTTTTTATGCAAAAATTCAGAGTTTTGCAAAAAAAAAATAGAATACTCGAACAAGGTAAACACTGTGTAAATTTACCACTTACGAAAGTTTACAATTTGATTAATGAACTGTCAAAAATTGTACGGAAAATGACTTAGAAAAAAAAGTGATTGCCAAAACGTGAGTTTACTAATTTAACAAACAGCTGATTAATAGCAGCAAACTGCTAAATAAATTATATACCATCTTACAGAATTTGTAAATGAACGAAGTTGTATGAATACTCTAAATTAATGTCATTTTCTTTTGGTAACGTTTTTGATTGCTTCTCAAAGTGTTCGATTGCGATATCAAATGACAGTTCTTCTCCTGGTAAGAAGGGAATTTTGATTTAAAGCTAAAATCAAAACCAGAAGTACGCACACAACTCACAATAACTAAATGTCAAAATCGAATTCAAAGTTGTTACGGCTTTTTTCCCAAAACAAAATAATCATAAATGAGGCATTGAGAGCAGAATTGGCGTAACTCCAATTTCTGCTCTACGAAAAATTCCGTGCAGAAACAATGTTTCAGCATTTTTGTATTGATTAAATGAGCAAATATAAGTTTGGTCACTTTTTTGTGGATTATAAATTCAAAATTGAACAAATGAGGGTTACGCCACTTCTGCTCTCAATGCCTCAAATGTACATTTGGTTAAACTTCAGATTTGAAAATCTAGTCGTATATTGTTCTATTAGGATCCCGGATCGGCCATCCATTTTCATTCTGTCTACAAACCATCAATGCAAACGTTTGACATAATTTATTTTTGACAATCAAGCGACGCACGTGGCATAATTGAGACAGATTTTGATGTCATTTTACGCCCGAAAGTCAACTGTCTGATTTAAAATTTTAAATTTTTAGCTAGTCAAAACTATTGATTTCTGCAAGAATTTACCATTTTGACAAGTAAAGATTTCTGCAGAGTGTGTATTGAAATGGAAAAAGAAAAACAGTTTTAAAGCTTTATATCTTTGTTCTTTTTTTAAATTAAAAATCAACTCTTCATATATCTATCTACTTTTAAAGATAGCAGGTTAGTTTTACTTGTACTGCTAGTCGATTGTCAGTTCCATACAAAAGCGCTATTGAAAATGGGGATAACGATCTTTACGCCCCTCGGAGCAAAGTAGCAAACAAAAATATTACTCTTAAAAGCCATCTATTGTCACTCTTGGCATGCGCACCATATTTAGTCAACAGACAAAGAAACTAGGGCCATCTATTGTTATTTTGTATAAGATAAGTGCTGACATCTATTGTTTATAGAAAGTAAACAATGCTGTAGTGCTGGGGGACTATAAGAAAAATTCCTTTTTTTTCATTTTGGGAAAGAGATTGCTTTTAGAATTGAATTCGAAATAAAACAAATAAAAATCTAATTTTAATTTTCCTATTTAAAAAAAAATGAAATTGAAGATTTTTATGACCTGTAGTCCGAAATGCGTTTCGCCCAGGTACGATAGTTGGGCTCATCACTTAGATGCTATGGTACCCTTCTATAAGACGCAATGTTTTTCGGTCGATGATTACCAACTCTTATAAAATTTACAGTATATACACACACTTATTGAAATCCATAATAGTAAGGGTGAAAGGCAAATATCCTATCTTCCCTGTACTGAAAATATAAATTGAACAGAGTATAGTTGAAATCTATCAAAAGTTAAAACAAAACCGATATCAAATGAAATTGAGAAAGATAATTTTCATGATAGCAACTGTTTTTATTTTCGTCAGCTGTGCAGGGTTTGCAAAAACGGAAAGTTATCACAGATTGCTAAGCATTACTATGTGAACGTGGACACTGAATTTTGAAGGTTTCAAGCCATGTGACAGTTCAGTTTTAACACGTGTTTCATAGGGCGTTTTTATTTTGTAGACTAGCTGTCAAAAAATATCTTTTTCTTTTTTTCTTTTTAGCTTAGACACATCAGAGCACTCAGCTTGTGTTTCTTTTTTCAATCCGATTTAACTATAACCTCTTTATATGAGCATAAAGCTGAGAGCAGCAAACTTCATTCGATTTGAATTTTGACAATTAAGTGCTCAAGTGTTTTGATAATTAAATCAGAGAAAACTCTGATGGCTCAGGTCCTGTTTAGATCTACAAAAAGAAAAAAACGGAAATCATTTTTTCGTGTTATTAAGAAAATAAGGCTATAATCTTGAAGAAATGGTCGAAAACTTTGCCTCCTAAGTTGTGTTTAATCAATTATTACAGAACCTTCTCTCGAATTCTGTTTAATAAATATCCGTTTTTTCTTATAGTTCATAATATAATTTTGTCCCTTATCAAAAAATACTTACTTTTTATTTTTCCCATAAAAATCCTAGAAAAATCGAAGTTTTCACATTTGCCTAAGACAACGCACCATTGTTTCACAAGACCCTTCCCTTCGGGAAGCATTTTAGAAACAAGAATTCGATATTTTTTCTTCCATCCCTTATGTACCTACATATAGAACCGTCTTAGAGGGTGACAAAGTATGTATGCGCATGTACCAATGTATACACAGTCTCATAAAGAATAATGTCGCATCGTCCTTTTCCTATGTAAGTCGCCCTGTTATGATGTCATGTGTTTATTGTGGTGTACGAATCAAATGGTCCTCGAGGGGATAGATGGGTATTGTAGATAATAAGGAGAGTATAGCGTATATTCGCCATTTTGATTTAAGGGTGAGGAATTCATTTTGGTTTTCGTTTGTTAATGTTTTTTTTTCTTTTTTTTTGATAGAAGTGTAGATAATTAATAAAACTGAAATAATAACTGTGATGAAAATACATATAACAATTTTATGTTTGTGACATTTGTAGTTAAATTGACACATTGGAGATTTGAGCATGTGCTGTCAAAATAAAATGATGGCTATGTTTGAATAAATGAAACTATACATAGTGAATAGTTTCTACTTTAACTTTAACAAATAAGAAAAGAAATAAGTTTCATCTTTTCAAACCTTTTTTATATGTAACTCCTTATTCAATAACACACATAGCTGTCTACTTTTCTTGTTGATTTTCTATTTTAATATTCAACACACATATGTATTTGTTTTTAAACTTTACCTTTAAGTGAAACGAAGTGCGATTAATGGCAGGATCTTGGATCGTTTTTATTCTCTAGAGTTTGCTTTTATTTAATTAATTTACTAGAAGCCTTTCATAAAACGACCTTGGAATTAAGCGCTTCGTATCTACGAAATAAATAGAAAATAGTGGATATAGAAGGCCAACGAATGATAGACTCTAATTCAGCAGATTTCCATGTAGGTGCATAGTATAGGTAACTGCCACTGACATCGATAAGAAGAAATAAAAACAAAGTATTTTAGAATTTGTTACAAATGTTTTCATTCGAACTTTTTAGATTGGCTTAAATCTTATTTAACTCTTAGGGTTCAAATTGTTAAAATTGACAATCATCTATCAGAACAGATCCTAGTACCATCTGGCGTCCCCCAGGGTAGCCATTTGGGCCCGCTTTTATTCTTATTATTTATCAACGATATTCCTGTAATCTTTAAAAACTCATTATGTCTTCTCTTTGCGGACGATCTTAAGCTTTATCGAATGATTAAGTGCATGGAAGATTGTATTTTATTAAATGATGATTTGAACAGACTGGCTGATTGGTGCAATCTAAATTTTCTGCATTTAAATGTCTCCAAATGCCAAGTGATGTCCTGTGTCCGTAATATTTCACCAATTTACTGCAACTACTCTATTAATGGTTCAGAATTGGAACGTGTGGTACAGAAAAAAGATCTAGGGGTCATACTGGACACAAAACTTACCTTCCTACCGCACATAGATTACATAATCAATAAATCCAATCAAATGCAAGGGTTCATCAAGAGGAACACGAAAGAATTTACTGACCCATACACACTGAAGTCTCTTTTCAACTCTCTGGTTAGATCGGTGCTTGAGTACTGCAGTACAGTATGGAACCCGTATTATAAAAACTCGTGTGACAGAATCGAAAAAATCCAAAGAAAATTTACAAGGCTTATATTTTTTAAATTAAATTGGAGAGTTGATACTCCATCTTATAAAACAAGGTGTCAGTTATTTGGAATGCTAAGTCTGGAAAGTCGTCGTACATACTTTGGGATAATGTTCATCAGAGATTTACTTACATTTCATATTAAATGTCCGTCATTACTTACATTAATCAATATACATGTTCCTAGAAGCAATTCCCGTGATATAATTTTGTTTCATGAACAATTCCATAGAACTAATTACGGTCGAAATGAGCCCATATCACGTTGCATCAGGGAAGCTAATTTGGTTTGCAATAGATTAGACTTTTTTGATAGTTGCGCTAGAGAAACTTTTAAGCTGTACGTATTTAACTTGTTAAATCTACCACAATTGTAATTAATTAATCCTTTGTAATATATCATGGGATATTAACATACCCAGTACAATTATTTTATTTTATTGTTAATTTAATTTTTAAGAATCGATGTATTAGTCTGTAAGAGAAGATGTTCTCTGATTGATGAAATGAAATAAATAAATAAATAAATAAATTAACGACGCACAATATGTATTTGCAATTGAACAGTAATGTTTTATTAGCATAAGGCATTAGAAAGTATTACCACAACGATTACCAAATTATAAGTGCCCAGTGCAGGGAATCGGAATCAATTTTGATGTTCTTATAATACTATTGTAGAAATGTCAAAATTGTTTCTGACCTCCGTTCGTCACTTGTCGCATTTTATAATCGGAGTGTCAACTAAGCAGAGATAATTTTTGTTGCTTAACTTTTATTCCAGGGAAAACTGTGTTACCTGCGCCAATTATCTTTGTTATCGATAGTTTGTATGGAAATGTCACTTTTTTAAGTAATGGCTCTCATAATTAAAAAAGAATTTTTTTGTTAAAGTTTGACTTTAACAATGTCAGATGTGAGTTGAGTGCCAGATTTAGCTTTCATTGAGAACCATATGAATGAAAACTAAAAAAAAAATCATTAGCTTTTTTGACAGATTGTTTAGAGCAATCATTGAAAATTGCTTTCGCTCTAAAAAGTGTTCCTATTTGTCCATGAAGGCAACAACTTTTAGGTTAGAGTTGATCATACTGGCAGATTATATTTAAGCGATTTTGGTAGCACTTTAGTGACACAACAATTTCTGTATCTTCATGTAAACCCTTCCGACGGCATTTTACTTTTTGATTCCGATTGAATATAAAAATGTCGTATTCAAAAATTTACCCAAACACACTTGTCTAATCCCATATATCCAAAATCGAGAACATAAAAATACTCACAACAGGCATACTCAGTTCGGACAAAAACAACATAAGCGCACATGTTCTGTATTTCACTTTTTGTGAATTTGAGGAACGAAAGTGAATTTAGGGTTCTGAATATGAAAATTTGTGTTCTAAATTCCGAATATGAACCGTTTTTATACAAATTGTCTGTAACAGGTGATTTTGACATGAATTCGAAGTGAATTGGAAGGAGTTGAATCCACTCGAAATGCAGAACACGTTATTTCATTTAAGTGAGATTGAAATTCGTTTTGAATTCATTTTCACTCGGAATGCAGATCATGTGTGAAGGTTAAAATTTATTCTGACAAATTAAAAGGTAAAATGAAAAATAAGATTTAAGTTGGCACCAAAAAGTGAATGCTTACATTGCCCCAGCCGGTCACCAGATTCATATTTCGTCAAAATCACGGTGCTTAGACTTCTCACTATTGTTCTCTGTTATCAGGTGGCGAATGGCAACCAATCTTTATGTTTTGCCACTTCTCTTCTACAGCTTCAGTATGCCTTCCGTAGGAACACAAAACGTATACCCGAAAGGAAACTATACCTTTCCTGCTATACCATCAGCTAGAATCTTAGCTAAAATTTGGCATAAGAACGTTGTGGAAATAAAAATAATAATTCATTCATTGCAAACAATTTGTTTTCCAGATCTTAAGTGATTTAGGCCCGTTTGCTGATATGCATCATATATATTTATGTTCAACTTAAAACGAGGCTACTTTTCCATCTGCCTAAACTGTCACATAAGTGCTTAAGTAGAACTTAAATACTTAAGCTGTGTATCAGCAAACGGGCCTTAATCAAATGAATTTTTTAATTTTCACAAAGTAATATTAAAGAATCTGTCAAAATTTAGCTAGAAAAAAAAATGTACCAAACAACAATTACTTTCTCAGCAGAATTGTGACAGAGAATTATTCACAGTAATAGAAACAAAGTAAGATTTTTTTTAGCGGAATCCTGGTTAAATTCTAGCTTCCCTAAATTTTGATGAAAATTGTTTATGGGAGCTAAAATTTACCCCCAACTGCTATGACTTATTTGATTTAAAATGTGGGATTCCGATGCGCTTCTCTATGACTGACTATGCTTAACATTTATGAGTATTTGCTTGGTTTGCGATTTTTTAAAAATTATGTTATCATTGATCCGCAGCACCTCTAGTTGATCATGTTCTTTGACATTAAAAAAGAGGTATACAATTAGTCAAATTTTTAGCCGTTCAAAACATTTTGATAAATTTCCTCCTGAAGATAATTTCATCCCAACTCCTCACTCCCAACTTTTCAATTTTATCTTGAAAAATCTAGGAAACATACCAATTACGAACTGCCAGGATTATATTTTCTAAACGGAAAATTAAAATTAGTAAAACTAAGAACGACACCACATTCTGGATTTTTTGCAAAATATACAAAAATAAAACAATGAATTTCGATTTATTTCGTATCAATAAACTTATGATCGTACTGAAATTGTTTCGATTCAAAAATTACATAAATTCACAGAAATATTCGAAATGTCTGACAAACACTATATACACTACTGAAATACACCACAATACAAGCTAGAATTACACGGTCAATGTAATTGGTCAACGCGTTGACTATGTGACGTACAAATGTATCCTAATTGTGTCGCCTATTGTGATTACCACCGCAAAATGTTTTCAATGTGTTGACGAGAACGTTAAAAACTAATTTGACACTAATTTATCGATCAACGCTTTGACGGTGTGGTGATATTAAATTTTATGGTGAGGTCAGAGAATCAACGCTATGACCGACTATATGTTGACCGTGTAATTCTAGCTTAACAATTTCATCGAAAAAGAATTCACGGGATGACGTAGTGACAAGACACTTCGACGAAACCGTTTTCACTGATAGGTACGTATATGTATTGATTTAGGAATTTTCACTGATACCTCAAGATTTTTGAGGCCACATAACTTTGCCGATTACAGATTAAATTGCAATCAGGAAAGCATGCACAATACTAAAATAATTGTAATACTCAAGGCCGTAGTTGTAGGCTCCAACAGGAAAATAGTCACTAGTTTCCTCTGCAGGAAAATTGTATGTGCGGTGAAATCGTCTAAAGTGAAAGTTGATTGTGAAGGCTGATTTCCAAAAGCGCGTTGACGTTAGGGACGCTTACGTTACTTTCACAAGCATTACAGACCCGTCGACAAGACAGATGACTTTAAGTGAACATACACAAGATACATAACAACGGTATTCATGCAACGGCGGAAAACCCGGATAAACCTAAGAAACTAGATAATTTTATCTCCGCAGAAATAACCTGTCAAAGCTTGTATGGGTAAATATATTTTGCAAATCAGATAAATTTACCTAACGAATTTGATGTAAACAGAGTAGAAAAAAATCTCATAAAGTAATTTCAACGAACAGCAGCTTATTTCCCACATTTACGCAATTATTTTTAAGGGGGGGGGGGGGGGGTTAATGCAAACATCTAGCGTAAAGTTATATCTTTCTCTGCAAAGCGGACAATTATTTCGTTGCATGAATACCCTTACTAACCTAAATAATTGTATAGTCGAATTATTAACTTCCTCATCATCAAAACTACACGAAACTAATCGATAAGGGGCCCTGCTCTTCCTGAAATGAGAGCGCTATATCATTAGGAAAGTCATTTCACATTACCCGAGCCTTATCTTTCCGATTTGAAAATCAAGGAATTGATTTCTTTTTTCCAAAGCGACGATGAACCAAGGGAGTTCGTTTTTAAATATGGAAATTACCAATGACAAGCTTGTGAAGCTGTCAAATAGTTTCGAATAAGAAAATCTAGAGGTTTGAACTTAGTGATCTTTAATGAAAATTTTGTTGAAAAGTTCTATAAGTTGCGTTGCCATAAGGATTCTTTTATTGCTTATAATTTCGTCATTTGCTTCTGAAAATAAAAACACCCTGAGTGTTACAAGTTCTATTTTTCCTGACAATTAAATAATTCTTCAAGTAAACTGACAAATCGGCTTAAATAAGTAGTTTCCATTGTCCACAACAATACCATCTACCCACGACATGATAACTCCTTCAAGATAAACGAACCTTTTTCTTTTTGCAATCCCGATTTCAATCTTCAATCATCCTTTACCTATGCTGTGCTTGTTATTCTGAGTGTCAGCTTCTTAATTCACGTGCTAGCCCGGATTACGTGATTCAAAAAAAATGTGAATATCATGATCATGATAGCTAAATCCCAAACAAAAAATTTAAGCGGATACGAACATTGCGAGTCCTCAACTCTTTAAAGGCTTAACAGAGATCCATATCCATACATCTCTGTTGGGTGCTCCTTCCTCGGTATTTTTTTTTTGAAGACAAACAAAAAATACAAAATCTAAGTTTGACAATGGAAATAAATAAAAATGTGTGCGTATTTCTTGTGTTTTCGTGGATTTCAAGTGCTTTTCTTATAATACCCAGTAGGAGTGTTGCGCACGTAAAGTTTCTTCAGCCTATTTGATATTGAGAATGGTCTCTCTTTGATTAGGGTTTGATTGTTTTTTTTTTTTTTTACCATCTACAAAGAAATAGTACCTACACCCATATTGCATATTTCGAATTTACGTTATTTAAGTCTGGAAATAAAAAGAAGAAGAAAATAAAAAACACTCGTCTCTATTTGTTTTTGAGACGGCATCAGTCTGCTTTGTCAGTTCTACCTATGTACTTCTTATTGCTTAGCTCAAGGGCGATCCTTCTTAAATGGGAATTTCTTTCTTGTTGGCTGTGTGTTTTCCTTACGCAACAATAGTAATGAAATGCCCAACAATGAATGTAATAACAAATGAAACATTGAAAGAGGTTTCTTCCTTTGCATCATCGGTAAGGATTTCATTTCTTTCGCTCTATCTATGTGATGTTTTTGTGTTTTCTTTTGAAATTGGGAATTAGGTCGAGTAGGTGCAATTAAAATGTTTTGCCAGTAGAGGAATTGTAAATTAGCGGAAACGTTTGATTGGGATCTGAATTTTTTTCTTCTTGTTATTTTTTTAGTTAAACATTTTTTTCTGTCTGCTAAAAACAGCTGTGCCGGTGGGATTGTTGTTTGCTCGGATAATCACTTCGCGCCCTTAGCTAATTGCCACCGGCTAGGCTGTGTAAAATAAGGAACCATTGTGTGCAAGGAGTCTACTTGTGCTCCGGGTTATTTTTGAGTTACAGTACAGAATATTATATGTACCTATTACCATTCCTGTTAAAAAACGCCAATGAACTGGTAGTGTAAGTTGGGATATTTATTTGGAATAAAATAGACCACCTTTAAATTAGCTCCATAGCCTTGAATAATGATTATTTTCTATATTTTAGTAGGAACAAACCGTAACGATTGCTTAGTAAAGTAATCATTTGTTGGATCTCGACTAATAGGGCCCATACACCACACATTCGTGCATGCGCAATATAGTGATTGCGCATGCAAACTGCGAGTGTATGATGTTGAATATACGGTTGGAGTGATTTCAATTTATTTTTTTGTTGTTTGAATATTTTCTTGTTTTTGCATGCAAGTATGTGCTGCATTTGCTCAGTCAAGCTGTTGATTTTAATAACCGCTCAAGTTTGATAGAAATATGGGCGATAAATAAAATATTTTCGGCTGAATTTTAAGAATTCTACCAAAGCCTTCCGGTTTCTTATTGCCAATTCAATCAAAATTGCTGCTACAGCAGGCTCAGAGCTTGACATTTGACAGTTAAGAAGTTGTCTATTCAGCGATAAGCACACGAATGAATATTGCGCAGTTTGCATGAATAGTGTATGGCGAAAGCGAGTTTATGCATGCTTGTAATTGTTCATGCAGGCATTCGTAGTGTATGAGTCCATAGCTTTTATTTTGATGATGATGAGCGGTGGATTATTCTTGACATTATGTGTGAAACACTACATCATTTAAATGACCACCACGCGAATTGTTGCAAGCATCGAATCTTTTGAGTTAATTTTCGACCACTTTTTGACACATATTGCGCGGTATCTCAGCCATAACTTGACGAATGTTGTTTCAAGTGCTCAAGAGTTAAAGGTTTACCTGCATAAACACGGTCTTTCGCGTAGCCCTACAAAAAAAAAGTCCAGCGGTGTCAAATCGCATGATCTTGGTGGCCAGTTGATATCGCCACGACGAGAAATTACCCGGCTAGGAAATGTCTCTTGCAATAAAGCCATATTTGCTCGAGTTATCTGGCATCTTGTTGAAAACACATATTCTCCAAGTCGTATTCTTCAATAGCAGGCAAAAAAAGTCGGTTATCATATGACCATAACGCTCCAAATTGACGGTGACAGTCGTTCCATCGTCGTTTTCGAAGAAGTAAGGTCCAATCACACCTCCGGACCAAAGAACGCCCCAAACAGTGACTTTTTGTGGATGTAATACCCTCTCTTCAATTACTTGAGGATGCTCAGAACCCCAAATTATACGATTTTGTTTATTAACATACCCACCGAGTGAGAAATGTGCTTCGTCGCTGAAGAAAATTTTGTTCGAAAAATCGCTGTCCACCGCCTGTTGTTCAAGCATCCATTCGAAGTATCTACGACGTTGTGAATGGTCAGCTGGCTTCAGTTGTTGTGTGAGCTGGAATTTACATGGATGTAGGTGTAGATCCAAATGCAAAATACAACATAATGTGCCGTAAGACAGTCCTAATTCCTGAGAACGACGAGGAATCGACACATTCGGGTCTTTGGCAACACTTTCACTTACATCAGCGATATTTTCAGTGGTACGAGCGAAACGATGATGCACAGGCCTTACAATATCTGTAACCAATCCAGTCTCTTCAAATTTCTTCACACTTTTGCCAATTGCTTGCGTATAGTTGGACGATTATGTAAACCATAATCTCCTCTTAAAGCACGATATGTGGCTGTGGCAAAATCACCATTTTTGTAGTAGGTTTTAACAATTTTTATGCGTTGTGCGATAGTTATGCGATCCATTTTCGTAAATGTCAGACTTTCAACTGAAACAAAAAAAAATTGGTTAAACAACTTAGTTTGACAGATTTCGAATTCCAGCCCAATACTTTTGAAACCGCAAAATGGATAACCCTTTACTTGAGACCATAATGACACGTAAAAGCAAAAATATTCGTGTGGTTTCATATTTGGGTTGAGTTGAGAAATCTCAGCGATGTTAGGTCCTTTCAATGCAACCGTTATTGCAGAAGGAAATATTTTTGTCACTCAAAATTAAAATACGTATACGTATGTATATAATATTGAAGTGTCCTTAACGGATATAACTCGAACAGGTTTGTTGAGAAAACATTGCTAATTGGGATATTTTCACAAAAATCAAAAAAAAACCTTTGTAACTGTTTTTCTGTATTTCCATATCCGCCAGATTCCTTCACCTTATTCAGATTGACAGCATATAATAATCCTTATTTATGATTTCGTTAGGCGCCTCTTAACCTCACATTCACTTGAGTCTAGCGAGACCTCTTAGAATCGCAGAGTGTTCCTAGATTAAATAATAGAGCATAGCTCGAGAGTATATACTACCGAGAGGTAACTCTGCATAATGCAAAACATGTTGTACATGCACGTGTATCTACTGCGCATCAAAAATTCTCAATCATCATATGAAATGCTTGTCACAAAAAAAAAAAAATAAATAAATAAAGAAGCTTATGCGATATGATGAGTGGTATATTTTCTGTTTGTGCCTTATACGAAGTCACTCACTTGACAAGTTGACAAATTGAAGCGTTCGGCTTTCATCAGAGTAGCTTTATCCCCTCATACCACTCGCACATATGTACTATAAGACTAAATTCATGATGCAGAACATATAAAAGAAGAACTATAGAAGGATACTTCAGGCCAAACCCCCATTGTCGTTGCATAAAATTATCCTACTTGCTGCACATCTTGAAAAACGTAGATCCTATCCCCGCATGCTTTTTGTATTTTTTTTTTTGTATTTAAATGTGAAATCACAAACATTAGATATACACAAATACATGCATATATGCACCTAGAAATTGTGAAAAGGATTCAACTATGACATATATAGAGAGAGATACATCACTAGTAAAGAATAAGGACCTCTACTAATGAACGTAACGAAGAGTGAGTGCTGCATCGTCGTCGTCGTCTCATCACGTCACCGTCACCGTCACGCAAATCTCTAGATGTGCAGCAAGTGCACATGAATGCGCTTCAATTTTTTTTTGCCGCATTTCTCCATCTGTATAATGTTATAGGAATAGACGATGATGATTATTATTATTTTCGCATCCTATTATTGAAGCGCCCAGGCCCCCATTATTCTGCCACCCGCACTTATCTCGAGAGTATTAATAAGGACATTTCTATCATTAAAACGACAACGATGAACAAGAGACTTATTGCCATTTCATAGTGACGACAGAGAGAAAACTTCAATTCTAGGTCTTGTAATATTTATTCAACCGCATGCAGGAGCTGCGTGCTCCCTGCTTTTATGCTTCTCATTCTTTTGGAATTACGACTACGACGAGGAGTAATTGTAAAAGCTCATCCGTAAGGATCGACAAATTATGAAAAAAAAAATACTTCTCACAAAAGTACCTACCTATGTATGTATGGGAGGAGAGGTTAGGTTGCAAAACTCGTCCTTCATTTTCTTTTTATTTTACTCTGTCAGCCTCTTAGAAAATGTCGCAGTCGCATTTGCAGGATTAAGAGTGGAAAATTACAGATTTTTTCCTGAATGCGCGATTTATTTATTTTTTTTTTTTTTTCATTTACTCTGTGTATTTCTAGCCTTTTCTCTCAATCCGAAGAATGGAAAAAAATGGCTTCCTCTTGAGAGCTTGGGGGTGAATATTTCCCCATTATTGGAGAGTCGGTCTTTTTATTCTTCTGATGGTTTGTTTTTTTTTGTTGCCTCAATTCAGTATTTCATTTTCATTATTTGAATATCCTTTCACCGACGAACAAATTAATCGTCTTGTTATTTACGAGAGCGCCTAAGAGATTCACTCTGGTATGATGGTAATAATGCGCCTCTAAGTCTATTGAATTGTGACTGCATGGCGTATTTTACAAGGACTTGAGGATGGTCCTTCTTCTGGGCTTGGTTTTATCCCTATATAAGTAGGTATGTCGACCTATCTGCCCACCTACCTATACCTATTGAACGATGTGCCCTGCAATGTATTTCTCGGTAAATATAAGTAAGTAGATATATATGTATGTGATGAACTCATTGGACTGGCTAATAAAAAAAAATTGCTTACGCTAACGGTAAAGGCTAAAGGCTTTGTGCTATTCAGTAGGTATGAACAAAAATGAGAAGGATAGCAATTTTGTGAACCCCATTGGTCTGGTCTACTACACAGAATTTGCCACAAGTAAATCTGTCTAAAGCACAGATGAGTATTAGATCATAAACATTGGAAATAAAAGAAATAATGTAGGTAGGATATCTAACTGAGAAAAACAAAAACTATTGTGATGTATTTTCAAGTTTTACAGGGTCAGCAGGAATGTCGGATTTAGAAAACTTGGTGCTCTAATCTCCTAGACTTATCCCACCGTCAGAAGTTTTCGGAATTATGCAAAAGGCTGCTGATTCAGTTTGTCGAAGTTTTACAAGGTGTCACCCTATCGGAAGATGCTAACATTTTTGCAAATGGCGGCCAATGTCATTCGAAACAATTATTCCGGACTCTTTAGGTTAAGATTACAGCCGTGTATGTCTTGTTGACGTGTGTTTTGCATCTGTTTTCTTCACAAATGTCAAATTAGAATTGACATTTGCCGCCATTTGCAAAATTTATAGCATCTTCTGATAGGGTGACTTTTGCGCCACCTATCTATTTACATATGTACTTTTGGCTGTTTGAAAAAAATAATTGTACAACTATGATTTAGTAAAAGTGGACATAACACATTGTCAAAAGTTACCGGGACTAACCTTTTATTAACAAAAAACGCATAGCATTCTCAAAGTTGCGACTTTTCGAATTAAAACAGTTTTACTGTTGGAATCGACATATAAAGTTTGCCCCTGGATTTCATTCGTGTTTATTGGACTGTCAAATATAACTTTAACGCTAGATTCCTGTTTTAAAGAAGCATTTTGGCATCTTTTGCTATTGCCATTTTTGAAGACCAATGCGACGTGCGTCGTTTGTGACATCAAATATCCAAACAAAATTCATAACGATTGCGATCCCCAAAATTTTAATCCTGGGGCAGTTACTCGAATACTAAACTAACTAAATTTATTTTTGATCAAAGCTGCGGATATGAAAGGAAGATATTTGTCCCCAGCTGTGTATTCAGGGGTTTTACAAGTTCTGTTATCGTGAATACGCCAAGTGTGAGTCATAGGATCAGTTGTACAAACTAGGCTTAAATATTTGATCTGTATTTCACAAATTTTAACTCCCGATCTCGGCGGATTAACAGACGTTTAACGATTGTTCAAAGTTGAGGTATGCGATAAGAGCTCAATACATACATACTTCAACCATTGTTGAACCTTAGTTAATCCGACGAAATCGGAGACCTCAAATTGCTGAACCATGGATCAATTATTTGTACAACTGGCCCCTAATAACTATTCATAGAGAGCGACCAGCGACCGATTAATGAACCAATAAAAGTGATTCAAAATAATTTAGACCCGTTTGCTGATACACAACTTAAGCACTTATATGACAGCTTACGCCAGAGGTAAAAGTAGACCAAGTGTTTTAAGTTGATTATAAATATTTATGATGCGTATCAGAACCTAAATTTTTCTGAAATTATAAGCAATAAATATAATTAATATTAATTTTTCAATCTCAATCTTCGTGAGAAAACAAATTGGCCGTCGCGAATTGCAATTTGATGGTTACGAACTGTCAAACTCTAGCCCGTCCACATTTTAAGGAATAAATTATCAAAACCAAAGACTGTCAGTTTTAAGGCGTCTTTGACAATTAAGAAAAAAGAAACTATGCGAATGAAATATCAAAATGGGCGAATATTCGTTAATTCGCTGAATTCTAATCCAGTGAATAAACTTTATGAAATGCTTTTAAAATATCAAGTATACTCGTAAAGCTAAAACACAATCTCGCCCGAGAAAAACAATGATAACTTACGAGACAATCGTGAAATGTTACCTCAGGCGGTGTGCCACTTCAGATCGTAGATACCGTAAGCTAGAACTCAACGCGCGAACAGATCTATTTTATATTCTGTCGCGCTTTGGCAACTGTCATCTTTTCCAAATTTCAGCCTCCAAACGCCATTTGCTTATGTCGTTCTCGATTGGTCGCCCGGAAGGCATCTGAATTCTTCCGAATGCTTCTGAAAGTGATTGTAAATAGCTTTTTACAGACTTTAGTCCTCAAAGTGTTTGATTAGTACCAAATGACAACTCTTCTCCTAGAAAGGATAGAAATTTTATTATGGTTTTAAAAACCACAGACTCATAGGCTATATGCATTAAATGTCAAACTCAAATTCAATATTGTTGTGTCGGCCATGTTTGGAATTTCCTGCCTACACATACTCTCATATTTCACTTCTGAATCGAGCATCTATAGTGCGAACTTGTTCGATTGGGATTCCAGATTGGAGAGTTCTTCCAGATTACCAATCGAAAACGACATAACATTGTTGCTTGTAAATGTAATTCATGTCACTTGCTTAAAAAGTAGATATGCCGCATACTCTTGCAAAAATATGATTCAGGTAAATAGAAATGACAACGCATGTTTCTTGTCTATACTTCAAAGAAACTTTGGCGTGTGTACCAAATTTGTAATAAAAATATGTAGGTTCTTATATTATTCGTTAAATACCTAATATATGAATGTAACTGTAAATTTTCAATAACTTTTTTTACAGAGTACCTTATGGACAATTTTTTACTCCAAAAACTTGTTGTTCATAAAAAAAACATGCATAAATCAAACAACTTGAAATAAGAATTTGCGAATTACTCAAGATAACGAAAATTAGCTGAAATTAAACTGGACAACATACTACTTTCAAGTAAGTACATTGAAAATATTCCAATTATCCAATACATTTATCAAATATCAATAGACAAATGTCAATTGATACATTTATTTATTATTGTGAATATTGATCAAATTATAACTAGCTATATTGTGAACGAACATTTGAGTTCTAAAAATTGGAATTTAGTTAAAACCGTCAGAAACATGGAAATATATTTCCGTTACCTGTTACTACTCAGTTTTGTTGCAATTGTTCCTGGCTATTATTTATTAAAATGATGGCTATGTTCCAAATATTATGCATATTTGTCTATGCTTAGATCGATAGACGTTATGGTGAATGTAGCTTTTTAGAACTTTTTTATATCATCGTTAGATATGTTGTTTGATGAAAATATAGATTTTTTATTCGAAAACAATAAGTACGTTCCCTATACTTATTGTACACTATAGAATAATTTTCTAATAAGAACAATGGCGGACAATTTTTTCTAGTCCTTGAAAAAACAGAATGCATTTGATGAATTGCCTACCTAATGAGTTCAAAATATTATAAAGTATGAAATAGGTAGGTGTATGCACCTGCCTTCATTTAAGTTTAGTGTCGTATTGTAAGATGATCCTTCATCCACGTAGGATATACCTACATACATATTTTCTTTTTTTTTTCAATTTAATTAATGTCAACTTTGTCAATCCAAACGAATGTCATTAAAGCTTTGTTCCAAATAGCTGCCACGCTCCTTATAAAACTGCCAAAGTGCCTAGACTTAAAAACCTCGTTGTCGTGCGTTGTCGTCGTTTGCAATATTTTTTTGTTTGTACTTTCCTTCAATAAAGAAATATATAATTTGTTTTTTCCGTCCCTTTTGAAAAAAAGCGTGAAAATTCTCTAACCCATTGTGACAAAAGCCTGCAATACATAGGTACACGTGACTTTCATTTCAAGTAGATAGATATATGTATGTACGAGTATGTACCTACTCCTACCTACCTATATAACTTGTACATATGCCTACCTATATATTGTACACAGTCAAGTCTTCTTATTCCATTGCCTAGCTCAGAGCTCACCCTTATGTACATTTTACCAGTAGAGCAGCCCCTGGAACCATAACACAAAACAAGAAGGAAACCAACAAGAGAGACAAAAAAAAATATAAGTCCTCCGGATCCGGATCCCTCGAAAAATTCCGAAAAAGCAAAAACATTATAAGCAAGCATACACAGACACGGCACATATTATAGGGGTAGAAGCTATACAGCGAACGTAAAGCTAGATACGAGACAAGAAAGAGCAAATATGGCAGCCAACACCAGACTTCGACACGTAAAGTGCCGCGTTGCTATGACAACGCGGACCCTTCATCCTTACTTCAATTTTTTTTTTAATAATAAAATGGCTCTATTCAATTACCTCACACAGATATTGCGGACACCACAGGGGCGCTCTTTATAGCAAGCTTAAATATAATAAGTATATATATGTTTATGTAGAGCTACAGATCTGTATCTATTCTGTGGCTATGTACAAGCCCTGATGCAGAGTATAAGTATCTACACTTCAGGGTCGTATTTGTTGTATATAAATTTCCATAGCCAGAAATTTATTTCGAGTCGTACACATTTTAACATTAAAGGTCTATTCACATGAGAGCAACCATCGACCGCCGAATGAATGTTATTTAACACAATTTGTTAACCAACATTCTTCACAAATGCTAAATAAAATTGTAGAAATATATTTTGTATTAATGCTTACATACTAATATTTGCTTTCCAAATCCCAAAATAAGAAACTTCTGACAAAATAAACGAACTGTCAAACTCTATTTTACATTCCACATATCATCCACACTTCACCCAACCACTAACCTCGAAATCAGAGCAGGAATTATCAATGTGAATTGTCATTGTTAACGTCATTCAATCAACGAACAAAAAAAGTCATGTGAACGCAATGTCAAAATCGACATTTTCACTGCCTGCTCTCATGTGAATAGGCCATAAACTGTGGAAAAATTTAAACAATTTATTATGAGGATTTTACCATGATATTTACTTAACAATTTGCTAACATTAAAGCAAAGGGTTGACTTTTAATTTAAAACACATTTTGACATCTATGGTGCTGATTCGAAGTTTTAGGTAGCTAAAAAAAAGCCCAGAAAATTGACAGTCAAACTGTCAATTAGACATTTGTAAATGTCAAATAGAGCTAGATGATATAAAATGGCAGCTGTTTGCGTGATTTTTCAGACTAAAACTGTGAGATTTTACAAATTTCAGAATTGGAGATAAAATGCTCTCAGAAACTTTCAAAATTTTGGGAACGTGATGAGCATTAAATTTGACAAATTTTTCACCAAAATCAAAAATAAAGTAACACTTAATATAGTATTTTTCTGATATGAGTACGTCAGTTTCGTATTTGACATTTCCTGTTATACGTCAATTTGGTATTTGCTGTACGAACTAGAAATAACATTTTTTTTCGGAGTGAAGCAGAAAAGGAGGGTAATGACTCTCTTATGAGTGCTTTCTTCTGCCGAAAACATAAAAATTTTTGGAGTGTAAAACGGGAACCACACGCAATCTGAAAATAGAACTTATTTTGACACTAAAGTGATTTCCTTGCTATGTGATGCATAATTATCTCGAAAATGACTGAAACAATTTTTATAAAATTGTCTCTCAACACTTGTAAGGCCTATATTACCAATAGATACGACCATGTTTAAATTAAGAATTATTTTCGACCCGGGGGATGCTATGACACAAGGATATGTACCATCAAACAGAAAGGAATACCCTAATAGCCTTTCCAGAATGTAGGTACACTTTATGATGCCAAAGAACGAACCATTTCTATACACCCCAATTTATACCACTATACCTCGACTCCACAGAAAGGTATGATAGATACATACACATATATATATATGTATATCTACTCGTATACAACAAAGCGAAAGAAATAAAAACCGTTCGTTGTAGATAGGACTTCGCCAGGTGAACATACATAACAAAATACAAGCTTTTGTGTGGAAAATTTGCCCGAGGCACGGTCCATAAACACCCTCATTGCACACCCAATAAAGATGATACCTAGACGGAATTTTTCAATAGCGGATTTGAAAGGAAAAACCCAAAGGGCCCAAACGAATTTCTTTATTTGAAATCTTATACACTTTTGTGTAGATATAAGCTTGTTCTTGCGAAAAAATAGTAAAAACAACAAAGATGAAACTATTTAGTCCAAAATTGGAATTTACATTTGCTTAAAAAGTTCACATCCCAGCATTTATTCTATACTAAAATTTTCTACACCACAGCTGTTGACGTAGAAGATAGCCAGGTTTAAAGACCAAGAACAACATGGAAATCAACTGTCTCAGCAGAAACTGAATCCCAGAGAAAGACGTGGCCACAGCTAAAATACCTTGCTGCAGACCGTGAAGGATGGAGAAGTTTTGTTGACGCCCTATGCCCCAATCGGGGTTACAGGACTCGATGATGACGTTGTCACTAAATCACAATCTGAAATAGCAGATTGCTCTAACTACTTTAAAACTGGGCTGGGCTTTCACTGTCCTTTCTGGTGCTATAAATCTTGAAATATTGAGCTTTAAGTAGTCTGGATTGGTACTATAACTACTATGGTAGAAATCGACTTCGATTTTCTGGTATTGGTCTCCGCTGCCTATTAGATAATTCAGTCAAAATTGAGTGTGAATTATAAGTTTACAAAAAAAAAAACTAAAATACTATCCCATTATGCGCGTAACAAATGATGACTTCTGTGGCCAGAAAAAGGAAGTAGGAGGTATTATTTTTTTTTATTTTTATGTCAGAATTATCAGCTGTTAATTATGTAACAATTTTACTTTATCAATTGAGACATTAAGAAACGGATACTAATATAGCGCAGATATTGTTAGACATTTTCTGAAACCCTTCCCTGTATTTAATCTGTGGAAACCCACTCCATCACGAAGCCATATAACAAAGAGGAACTGAAACTTTGTAGACCAAAAGCTAGTTCCGAACCAGTAGATAGGTACTTAGAAATGAAAATGAAGCAGCATAACTTGTCCCATGAACTGATGCTATAGTGCCTTTTCAATAGAAACTGTACGAGTATACTATAGCGGCAGCACTAGGACGATATTTGTCACCAATTTCTCATCAGCTGAAAAGGGGAGTAGAAATGGAGAGAGCTGTAATTATTTACTCTGTATGTGTGTGTAAACTGTTAAGCTATCTAGGTATACATACATTTGTACGAGCACAATATGCAATGGAGAAGTGCAAACTTACCTGTAGATATAAGCAGGAACTTACTTTAGAATATTTGGACTGTACATCATAATCTTATTTGGATAATCTGCAAATAATAATAATTTATTACTTCAATTTCGTGTGCGGTCGATCAGAACAGCAATGGAGTTAATATTACTTTGTAGTGTAATAATACACAGTTTGTAGTAAACTTACACAAAACAACAAATTCTTATAAAACAAAACGATTTTCGTAACACTACACTCACCAAAATATTTAACTATGTACTTTTTCCATAAAATGTTTAATAGTTTATTAAAAATATTCCCGTATTTTCGGTAGATTTAGATTTTTCTCTGTAAAAACTATCAAAAAGTAAAATCTTGATTGACATTTCCAGAAACTTCAAATATTGTAGTGACAGTGAGAGTCCGCGTGAATGTCCATTTTTTTCAGAAAAAAGTCGACTTTGTTTTGAAAAGAATATGTTTGCAGAAGAGACATTTGCCGTAAGTTTTGAGAAAGGCAAATTTGTGTTGTAAAGCAATAGTTATGAGTTATGTAGTTGAATTAGGCACGCCATTTTCAAAGAATGCTGCTTTGCAATATGCCCGGGTGATGCTGGAATTTGTCGGTTTGTCATTTACGTGATTAAAAATCGCAAAATTCTGCGTTTAGAACATTCTCTTAAATTTTGCCAAATTTTTAAAAGAAATTCGTGTTAGTTTCGGAATGTTTCCAAATCGCCAGTAACATTACGGGTTAATTTTTCTTAAGTTCCACTGTAATCACTCGAAAGTTTTTCATTATTCTTTCAAGAACGATGTTAAAGAAATCGCTTTTTCTAAACCGTTTTTTTTTTTTTAATTGAAATCCTAAAGGTATTTGTGAGTTTTGCACAGTCACCGTGCAGAAGCGGACGAGTTTGACAGGATAAGTTGTCTCTTTAAAGATGCTGTCCTACGCGGCCAAGAAATCAATTTCTGTAACGTGAAATTATTTTGCTCAGGTTCCCTTTACAGGCCTTTACATTTGTGTGCAATATTGGATGTGACCACAATTTGACAGACAACTAGAGTTTATGCGGCCCCGTAGAGTTAAAAGGGCATTCGACTTCCGGAAATTAGTTGTTTAATTCATCAGCCCCCAACCACGCGAAGCGCGGGGAATATTTAACACTTTTGAGGGTGCTACAACTGTTATAACTGTTATAAATTTGTTTTTATCTGAGTCTCGTCTCTCCTTTTATGAGGATCGTAGGTTTTATTCACTGGGCTTTTCTTCCTATTTCAGCAGCTTTATTGGACTAAACTTTAAACGTTCCTATATAGCTTGATTCCCTTCGACTAGATTGGACGGACGGAGTTATTAATCAGCATCGTCTAAAATTCAACTTAATACTTAAAAAGTTTTGCTCGATCATCCTTGCCAAGCTTCAGCTATGAAATCCTCATCACAGCTATGAAATCCCACTTTTTCCTTAATCTTTTTCCTTCTGAGAAGGCGGTCTTCTCCTCCAAATTTGCTTTAGATGTATTCCTGTTCAATATGTTTACCGCTTCAAATTATCCCTTCCTTCAGCTCTTGGGCGATTGTTAGCTTGCTGATCAAATCACAGGGCGTGGACATCTAATTAGCATCACTATTTCGAGATAATGCTACCAGAAACTTTTGTCGCAACAATGTAATTTTTTCAATTGTCACCATTTTGTTTGAAACACTATTTTCATTGGATATCCTTAGGCAACTCAACTCAGCACTCTGTTCATGAATAAACGCAAATGTTGTTTGGCGTTATAATGTCCTTTAATACTAATTTTTTTTCTTTCTGTGTTCTGCTACTGTTGGTCTCAAAATGGCTGCTTATTTTTTCCATAACTTCTTGTGAAAAGAAGAATGTTGAGTGAAGTTATTTATTTTCAATTAAAACTGATGTCGTTTTGATACCAAAATGATGGTAATAAGATATATAAGTTTTTTTTTTGTAAATTCACTTTTGATTTTTCAATGATGGATTTTTCAATTATGGAAATCGTTTTCAATGATCATTCAATGAAATAAAAAGTGAATTTACAAGAAAATGGTTGAGCAAATAAAACAATTTTTGACAACATTATTACCTTTATTTTGGTACCAAAACGACATCAGTTTTATTTGTTTAAGTGCCTCAGAATTGATAGGAAAAGTTTTCAGTGATGAGTTTCAATAAAAGCTATAACTGGCGCCTAAATGTTTCTTATAGAAATAAGTTGGACAATAAATAAGCAAAACGTCAAAAATGTCTAGTTTTAGTTTGAACTTCAGTTCAACGTCTAATTCTGATTTTCAAACCTTGAACCGAGTTCATTCTGTAGTTTAAGCTTAATGACAGTTTTTTTTGCAAAATGCTACGTACTCTTTACAATAATCAAATTTTTTGTTTAGATTACACTGTGAAACCCGACAAGTTAAACTTCAAATTGAAACTCAAGTTCTGGTTAAGAGAAGGGGGTTGGCTCGTTCCCCGAACTTGATGAAACAGTACAAATATATTTCATTTTCGTATTCACCAAATCGAAAACGCTCTTGACAAAAAAAAAAATACACACAAAACTTGTTTCTTTTTGACATTTCTTTTGCGGTTTCCTTATACGTTATGTTGACTTTTCGCGTTCACTGGTCCAAAACGAACTCGCTTGCTGCAACGGTCCGATCAGGAGCTCATTTTGACGTTTAATTGAGCAGTGCTGCCACTCAGAAAATTTTAAAAAAACATCATATTAAGACATGGTTTGAGTCTAAAAAACATGATAATGGTAACACAAAGAGAGAAGAGTTGCGAGAGACTGTTTGTACAAACATTTATGAGTTGTAAAACATGGTGTGTCTTTCTTTCTTCATGATTTTTGTATTGCACTTTACACCTATTCACAGACACGAAATAAAAGATGAATTGTTCCTTCTCTTTGCTTATGAGTCAATTCAGTTATGTCATTTTCCTGTAGGGTGGATTGGACATGTTTGGTTTGGTTGTAATGTTGTTTTACAGTAGAGTTATAGAAAATAAAAAATTAACAAAAAAAAACATGATATTCGACTCGAAATCATTGGAATATATTTCGAGTCCAAAAAGCATGAAAAGAAGCTCAGTCAGGGTTACCAGTTCTCATGATTTAGCATTATTAATCATGAGAACTGGCAGCCCTGACTGAGCTTCATAAAAGTTCTGTTTGTTTAGTTCATTTATAGGTTCTAAGGAATATGTGCTTAATGTAAACGCGAAAAACGTATTATAAGAAAAAAATGTCCATCCTTCATCGACTATTAATTAAAATAAATTTAACCTATTAAAGCGTTAAGCTAAAATAATATTAGATACATATATTTAAAAATCAATCCTTAAATAAACTTATGTCACTTCTTTAAAAAAAAAAACACGACAGAGGAAATATTTAAGCTTGCAATTCTACCTACCTATATTTCTGCAGATATTTCATCAGTTAAGGAGAGAATATTGTCCATTGCCATTGAGCCATTCAAAAATGTCCACACAAAATATGAACTCAAGAGCCAATTATATAATATTTTTTCCTTCAAGTGTCCCGCGATCGAAAAACCTCAAATTCTACCCAATAGAACACCAAGTAGTAAAAAAAAATAAACTCGATTTTAATTACTTAAGAAAACTACGACAAAAACTTTTTTTTTATCGTTTTTAAACTCCCTCACCCCCCGCACTTTATTCGTGGGGTTCTCATGGGGTATATATAGTTGTTTTGCAATAATCACCATGAAAAGAATTTCACTTGAATACTATATTGCTATGAGAGGGCAAAATTTTCCAACATCCACCATTACGAATAGAGCGTTCCAATGGAAAATGGACGATCCTATTTGTGCAGCCTTAAAATACAAATTAATGGGACACTTTGGAGGCAAGTACTTCAGAAATAAAGGTAAAAACTGAATTATGCCATTAGAAAGAAATAATAAATCGGAAAATAAATTGAAAGAGCAAGCTTCCTCTGCCACTCCAGCATTGCATAGTGAAAGAGGTATAGGTATAGGTATACACGTAAAACCCGGAACTCCATTGGCCAAATATTATGAATTCACGCTGAGGTCGAGTCGAGATGCATTATATCAACCATAACCAACCAAACAACCCCACCTACAATATGGTCTGTATAGTGTATAGGTAAGTCCGTCCGATATGAGAAGCAATTACCCACAATTTCGGCGGCAGTTCGCTTTTTCAGTTTCGAGTTTTTGCTTTCGTCTTTGTCGTTATTAAAATAAAAAAAAATAAAATAAAATCTTAAACGCTTGATATCGTCATTTCTATAATTTTAATTTATGCAAGCGTAAGCGATATCGTCGACGACAAATTATTTTTTGAAGGGCACATAGCTCATTCGGTTGAAAGGAGCCACATGAAAAGAAAACCGAACCCATTTTACAAGTTCATTTTGCCGCCCATCAACATCAATTTTTTTTTTTTTAATGAGTTGATGCATATGTTTTTTTTTTCATAAACCCCCGTTTACTCATAATTCCGTCATGTTATATAGAAAGGATTGAAATAATAAACTTCAGCGGAGTTAAGTGCTTTTGAGTAAATTGTTTATATAAAACGGTTTGAAGGATGAAAGATCAACTAACGCATAAGGTTTGTCGACCTTAACAGCTTTGTTTCTAATTAATGTAAAATCTGACCACCACTGGCGCAGCTGCTTTGCAGAGAAAAGTTTATTTTTCCCACACAATTTTTACGAGATTGTGATGAATTTTGGCCTCTTGTCGTTTGAACGAATCGTAAAGCCTATTTATAGCTTTGCTCTTTGCATAAATGGATAAGTAAAGTAGACTGGTTTGCATTGTTTATAACAGGTGGCGCAAAAGTTGTCACTCTATATATAGGAAGATGCTGTAATTTTTGCAAATGGCGGCAAATGCCAATTCTAATTTGACACTTGTGTGATACACGTCACAAGTCATGAATCGCTATACTCCTAATGAACGCGGAATAATTGTTTCGATTGAAATTTGCCGCCATTTGCAAAAAAAAATATTGAAATGTTTACCCCACCTTGTATCAAACAACTCCACAAGAATTACAATAAGACTATTTACAAGTAAGGGACATTTTTGTTAACATTGTTTTGGTTCTCTTCGCAATTCTTTGTTTCATGATTTCTTACATTTCACCATTTTGTATTTAAAATCGAGTAGATACTGTTCTTTTTCCACGTGAATTTTTGATACAGTTAATAGTTAAATGCTCACACTTGCTCTGGTCGTTCAAGACTATAAAAGGTATTTTCATTTTTCGAGTGAGTGATCTGAATTTTTTCCGAACAGACTGATTTGTTTTTCAAACACTCTTCAATTCTTACCAATCATTAATTGACATTTGTCAATTCTTTTCATTCCTACTTTATACACATATTTATCAACAAAAACAAAAAATACATTCTGCCCAGGTATTACCAACACCTTCCGCTATTAATTGTATGAGTATTTTTGCTTCAAATTTCCCTTTTGACATCACAAATGACATTTGGTGTGCGTTCGGAAAATAAAATAACTGAGTCAAATATGACAAATCTCGTAGAGGACGCTTCTTCATACACAGATTTAGAACGAAAAAAAGCAACACAAAATCTACTGTGTATTAAAAGAGACAAACACCTATTATCGGTTATCGGTTTTCATTGCCATCTGAACGATCAGCCACAATCATTAGTCAAAATTTGAAGACAATCGATAACAGAATTAGGTACGATACAATTCACAAAATGTATATTGTCTGTTCATACATTCCAGTGATTTTTAAAAGAGGTTAGATGCGTAAGCAACTAAATTGTCAGTTGACAAATTGGCAGGTTTTGCTCCAAAGTCTTCCAATGTCGACAATGACTTTCTGGATAATATGTGAATTCAGATGTTTGTATTTTCGAATTCCTTACAACTATTTCAAATCGATTTCTTCCAATATGTTTTCTTTCTTGTAAGGAATTTGAATTTGGAATTCGATTTTTTTTTTGCGTTGTTGGAGTGCCAATTGATTTTAAGAAAACAAACAACCATTCTTGTTGCGAAAAAAATGAAAAATTCAATAATAGTAAGAGATATGTCAGATCTTGCTAGTGTGCATGAAAGCTTAACGAATTCTAAACAAGCATTTCAAATCGTTTCAGATCGATTTATTGTATTTTTGTAAGGAACTTGCAAAAAATTATGCAAAGTCGATGAAATCTTGCTAAAAACGCAAGAACTGTTTTGACAGATTTTGTTTAGAAAAAAATGGAATGGAATTCGACATTAGATTTTTTCGTAAGCTATGCACTTTCAAGAATTTTCAAACCGCTAGATTTTGACATTTTAATTTTTTTTTTCTGTTCAACAGCACAAATATCTTGTTATTTCTAACATCAGATGAGAGCGCCCATAAAAGAGCAAAATATGGCTCGTCCTTATGGTTGGAATGTCAAATGCCAAGTTGACGTTTATCGGATGATGGAAAATGTCAGCTTAAATTACAACAGCAATGAGAATGTTTGTTATGTTAACATGTATGCGTTGGAACAAAATAAGCAAAATTTAGTGCTCAAGTGGTCTTCGACATTTTGACAGTTTTCCTTCTATCTGAGAGCATTTCATTGTCACTCCTTATAATTTGACAAGCCACCATTTTTAGGTGGAAAAATCTCGGGATAAGACTTAATAACGTAGTCGTTTTATTTTGACTTGAACTGGTTATGTTTTCATTAAAAATCCACATGTTCGAAAACGTCAAATGCGCTTGTAGTAAAACCATTTGACATTTATCAAAAACGAGCTTGCAGAAGTGGGACGATTGTATGTTTGACGATAGCAGCAGCTGCGTCCAAAATGGCGATCAAATTGGCTTTGATTTGACGTTTTCGGAAATGATAGTTGTAATCGACATAAAAGTTCTTCATACTTACCATAGAGGTGAATTTGGATTTTTTGTTTCAAGTCTTCTAGGTTTTTCTTTAAATGTAATAAAAAAAAGGTTCTTAGCCGTTATATTAGGTTACTCCGACATAAAGCTGATAAAATAAAAATGAAAATAAATATTTTTTTCATACTTCAATATAATCTTGTTTCATTTATGTAACCTCTCCAAATTTGATGGATGCATATACTTCTTTTTTATATTAATTGTATATGCAGGTATGGAATATACCACTATATCACCCCTTTCACAATCAAGAGAATCTTATATGAAACCAATATTAAACGCAAAAATTATTATCAAGCCAATGCTCTCGATTTAATTCAACAAACACTTCCGCTTGTTTGATCTTTCCCGCGTCGTCGTCATCATCGTCGTCGCCATTGAAAAGAGATCCTTTTTCTTTTGCGACGCCAACATCAAAAAACTCTCATATAAAATCAAAAAACTTGACGGCTAATCAAGGGTAATCCCGCACTATACACATCAGAGACGCATTAAACATTCCTCAGAAAACGCTTGTCATATATTCATTATTATCCTTAAATGAAAACCCCTTGGAGATTTTTTTAAAAATTTATATTAAAAAGGAAACAAGCTACTGGCGTGCGTTTGTACACACATATATATTATTTCTGCAGGATTTTTATGTGTGCGGTATATGTATGGAAGTTCGCGTGTAAACATCACGAGCGGTCTAATAGAAATGAAGCTGTCATATATAAAAAAAAAGTCTTGCCAATGCCTATATACTTACATATAGTTTAATATTTTTATTCAATACTATACATGTAAGTAGGCACATATATCTATGGAAGGTTGTGTCCTTTTTATTATGGCTAATCGTTCGAAATAGCGCAGCGGCGATATCAGGTTACTCAAAGAAGATTGTATGCGGCTCCGGCTGCAACAAAAAGAGCGATATAAGGGTATCGATGTCAAATTGTTACTGGAACGGCCGGCCGGCCGGCCGGTTCTTATGGTGGACTCACTGTTTTGTCCGGACCTTTTGCATTTTGTTGCTATATCTATACCATATATCAAAGGTCAAACCAAAATGCTGATATTCTTTTGTGTAAACTACCTACTATATACGAGGACATACTCTTGATTAGAGGAACTTGTCGCAGAATGTCACTTACAACGCCGGTCGGCGCGGCGCCGGGAAAGCTTAGACCGCAAATGAATAGAGAAATTGTAGATCGTATCAATTGATTCTGAGTAAATGCTTCTGTCCACAAAAATCATTTTCTCCGATAATATGTGTGGGGATGTAATTTAGGGAAAGGTATGTTCTCCATTTCGAGCGGAACGTGTGTGCTAACCAACAGTTTAATCAATGAATATGATTAGAGTTGTGAAATCTCATTTCAACCCTAAGAGAGACTGGCCAGATAATTCCAAAAGATATGATATTTGAAGAGCTTGAGAACTTTCCATTCGATCAGTCCAATTTTTGACTATTTTTTCCAATAAATATGTCAATGGTGGCTTCAAGAAGTATCTGGTCTGTTGGCATAAATCAATGACTAAACATAGCGACATAAAAAATAGTCGAGAGGCGTTAAGTCGCACGAACGAGGGAGTGCTATAGTTAACAGGACCACTTCTGGAAATAAAGCTGTCACCAAATTGATTTTCCAATACATCTATGGTTAAGCGCGTTGTATGGCGATTTGCGTTGTCTTGTTGGAACAAAATGTCGTCGATGCTTAGCCGATTAATTTTTGGAAACAAAGAATCAGTCAGAGGCTCGATAGCGCTCGCCATTCACCGCAAAGTCATTTCCTTCCTCATTTCGAAAGAATAATAAGTACCGATGATGCCGCCAGCACTAAACAGTCAATTTTAATGGATGTGATTAATGGTGATTCGTTAATGGCTTGAGGATTGTCTTTGCTCCATGTACAGCAATTTCGGTTATTGACGAAGCCATTTAACGAGAAATGAACTTCATCACTAAACAAAATTCTTTGGTAAAAATGATCTATAAACTTCGCAAACAGATTTATTTTTAATAAATATTTCAAGAAGCGCAAGGAGGGATATAATTTTTCGAACTTATCGAATAGCTTTTAATATGCCAACTAATATGTCAGCTTCGATAAGGAATCGTTAAGTGATTCCTGCTTCGATAAGACCTTACCGAAACTTTATAGAAGCGGAAATGTTAGATGAACGTATTCCAGCACAGAAAAACTTATTTCCACACAGAAAAACTCTTTTGAACTCTACATTATACATAATAAAGACAATCCAAAACACAACAAGTTTTAAAAGGGTTTTAAAAAACTTTATTCAGTAAATTATACAAATTTGTTTTAAGATTTAAATTTGTCTTATTGCTATATCTCTTGAAATTTTTAAATCTAAGATATCCTATGGAACAATTGAAACAATTTATTGCTAATGTGTAACAGGCTGTAGAAGAAAGTACTTCAACTATCTCAAACTCTAGACAAACTGAAATAAAATATCTCGTCGACATAGAAAGAGCTCGAAGAAAATGGTAAAATACTGTCTTCACCAGTTGATCAAAAGTTTCAAATAAGATATCATTGATAAATATTAGTAAGAGAATCGGTGACCGAACGCTGCTCTGGGGCATACCAGAATTTATATTATGAATATCAAACTTGAAAACATCCTAGACGGCTTGTATTGAACGGTCCAAATGGTAATTTCTAGTCCAACGAAGATCAGATTCATCAAAACCAAATGACGCATTAACAAAAAGAGAACTTAATACGAACATTTATCAAATGTCTTATTGAAAAAAAGAAGAGCTCGAAGAAAATGGCAAACTACGAGATTCCCCGACGATAAGACAGAATTTAACCATCTTAATAATAAACTCAAAAAAATAATCGGTGAGTTTAAAAATGATTGACTTAGTAGATTCCTAAAAATTCTGAGGATATACGCTTCTACCGAATATTCCTTATGGAAACCACTAAGCGTCTAAAATGACCACAAGCTCAAAATCCGCCTAGAAAATCTCAAGATGGTAAATGAATTGGCAACCCGAAAAAAAAAGTTGACCTCTTCGCTGACCATCTCACGAGTGGTTTCAAGCTATATGCAGAAAGTCCAGGTGCATACCACTTACAGCTTGCTGCCAGAAGCGATGAACGTGAAATCCTTGCATCACGCCGACTACATAAGGACCTTCCCAGGCGAAATAAATACAATTAGGTGCGACCAAAATTACTTCGAAGTTAAGAAAATTGAAGCCGGAGTACCAGAAGAAGGCTCCCGGAAATTACGCCACAGGAAAGTGCGCCAGAAATGTTTGTTTGAAAAAGCGACAGAATTGTTTCTGGCTTAAAATTGAAAAAAGTCAGATTTTTTTGTTTGGAAAATAAGCCAGAAATATTGGAAATCATGCCAGATAAGCAAAATATTTTTGTTTGCTTTTTTCCCAATTCTTTTTCCTAAATTGGAAAAAACCATAGAATTTTTTTTTGCAAAATAGGCCAGAAATTTAGGAAAAACTGTCAGAAAACGTTGTTTTTTTCTAGGAAACCGATTTTTAAAAAAATAAATAAATTTTGTTTTTGAAAAATCGATTTTTCAAAAACGAAACATTGAATTTTTGAAATTAAACCAAATTTGATTTGGCTTATTGAAACCTCTAAAAACTCATACGACACTTTTAGAATTTTATAGAAAAAATTTAGTGTCGCACTTTTACAAAGGAAATGTTTTAAAGTATATGCAGGGCTTTATGTATTTATATTTCAACAAGGTCGATTTTTAAAAGGCCTGATATTTAAGGCTTTGCCTTGGAGAATTCGTACGCTTGATACACAAAACTCTTTAAATTATTATTGGGTGTGGGTACCTATATAAGAAATGTTGATCCATTTGAATCGAAGATGACTCTTTCTTTGCATTAGATTTGAATGAACGTTCTATATATTCGAGCACCCAGATGTAGGTACCTACCTATATCATGTATACCTACCAAGAAGGATACACACTACAGAATACAAACATAAATTTAAGTATATATGCCCTCCCTCTGTTGTATACATTTAGGTTGCTAATGCCATTAATGGATAAATAATAGATAAGGGACATTTCCAGCATCTCTAATGATTCTATATATACGAGGATACGATATGGAGAATATAAAAGAAGCTTGATCGAAGAAGTCCTTGTCCTCACTGACATGTGAGAATACCGAAAATCTACATCTCAACCCTCCTAAATATCAGTTGAAGTATAGAGAGTGTATGCCCAGGGCCCATAAGCCCAAAAATTACCATTCTCATGTTTGCTGCTGCTGCTGCTGATGTTGCTGTTTCTAAAATATGAGTAAGGTATCTATAGAAGGCCAAAGCCTTAGCCCAAAGGATGACATTGTTATAGGACGAAGAGGAATACATAAAACCATTTATATTGGAATTCCTGTTATCTGTGTTTTGGTCAAAACGACGACACTAGGTACGAACGAGTATAAAGGATAACAGAGTAGGGTACAGGGATTGATCTAAACTCGGTTTGTGTGTAGCGAGTTTGAAGAGATATACACATATATGTATATGTACCCATCGTCAACCTAAAACATGCGATGATTCCTCGTCCTCGTCCTTACGAATTGCGGCCGTCCAGTGGCGGATGGATGAGTAGAGGGTTATTATGAGAATCCAAGGGTGTCCTTGTCGTCCTGTTCTCGACGTTATATTTCGAGTTTCTGCTTCGGCGTTTGAAAGCAGAAGCAGCAATGTTTCTATCATCATCATCTGAGAGAAAATAAGGGTTCTGTGTGTCCTTTGTAGATATATCATATATGTATAAGTATATATATGTATATGCAGGTAGCTGCCTAAGCGCACATATCTAATATTCCTCCTGTGGGTATGATAATATCCTCATAGGACTTGTGTGCGATGTGTGTGCACATTTGGCCGGAATATGTCGTCGTCTCCTTTAATGGCGGTGCGATATGTCAACTGAATAATGCCCCGACACAAAGCTATGTATCTTCAGAGTGTAAATATGGGTGGGGCTTAATATTTACCCTTGCACTTATGTTGTTACCCTCGCCAGCCAAGCCTTACACATCCGTCAGGACTTTGTTTTCATTATACCTATCTAGCTATAGCTATAAGTAGACAGTTGTAGTGGTATAGTGGGTGAAAGGGAGAAAGGCGAAATGGTGTTACGCGCAATAAGAGACAAAGTTGTTTAGACGACTATAACGAGGACTATACTACCTACTCGTATAATGCAGCAGGACACTCTCGTCAGCAGCTCTGATGGGAAAAAGTGACTTTTCCATGGTGTCTAGTTTGGAGTGTTTTCAGCTGGTACTTCATTTGGCTGAATTTTTGAGGTTAGATATATCTATACCTACCTAAAACTTATCTAGCATATGGTTGTTTTTTGTCCTTATATTGTTTGTTGGTTTCGCCATGTTTTCTGTTTTCTGTATTTTTTTTTTGGTTTAATATTTCTTTCGTATAGATACGTCGTCGTCGTACCTACATATATTTATATTCATTTTTTAAATTTGTGTTTGGCTGTTGGCAACTTCTCGGCTCTGATGGTCTCAACCTCAACCCTATAGGGTAATTTTACTTATCTACCTATATGCATCAGTTGTCGCATTAGCTGCAATGTCGTCGTCATTTAGATCATCCATCTGGATTATCATGTTTGTTGACAACCTATAGAACCGTGTTTCAAAAGCTTTAACAAAAAAGTCTTTAGACAATCACAAAAGGTATAGGTAAAGGTATATATCTATACATTTATAAGCTTGGAGCTATTTTCATGCGGACATGTTTTTTTTATAAATATAAGTATATAACTTCTAATATGTACATAGTGGACCTGGGTATTTCTATAGGCAAGGCCGTAGCCGCACAAAAGTTTAGATATGGAAGTTGAACTTAGTCACCAATCTCTATAGCTTATTAAAGTCCATAAAAAAGGACATTTGGTTTTAAAGACTTCAATAAAATAAAAAAGGGAGCTTCATATGTACATACGTACCTACATATGTATGTGTAAATTCAGGTCATAGATTCAAAAGCTTTTATGTAGTTAAAAGTGCCTTGTTCCCATCCTCAAATTTATAATTGAATGTACTTGTCTTTTAGATTCGAAGAAAAAGGCTCGTTTTTACATTCTATCTTTCGATCGCCACAACGGCCCACAATTTTGTTCTGTAGAAAGTTGCTGCCTGTTTTCATGAGGACATCACGACGGAATGAAAAAAGGTCTTATGCTATTTTAGATGGTTCTTGCTATGTTTCAAGCAAGTTAAGTTAAAAAAAATTGCATGCAACTTTTAATAATTTCTTTCGTAAGTTGAAAATTACAAACTTTTTTGCGAAAATCATTTTTTTTTTCAAACCGAATAAAAAAATTGTTGGCAAGTAAAAAAGTTGCTTGAGACTTTAATAAATTCTTTGCTCATCTATTAGTATCAGCCAGCTCGTTCTGTGAAAACACCTTTTTGAACCCAAGCCTGAATTGTTGAAACAAATGGTTGTCGGTTCTTAATCAAATAGAGGAACTATTGCAATTTTAAATATTTTCTTCAACCAAACAGTTTTGTCACAATTCAATTGATGGTGAGTCTCTTCTGGCTTTAAGTTTAAAAAGTAACTCAATACTGCAGAATTCCTGTAATTTTTATTCTCTTCTTTAGAAAAAAAATCAACAACCTTTTTTTGTGAAAATTTATCTTTTCTCTGTTGTTCTTGTTGTTCTGTGTGCTGCCGGTCATTGTTGTCACCACAATTGAAGGGAGCAAATTGTCGCTAAAATAAAATCCGTTTGTTTCCGTTTCAAGTAACTTACATTATGTATCTACATACGAAAAAGTTGCTTGCAACTTTTAATACATTGCTCTGTTTTGTCCAAATTCCTTTACTCGCAAATTTGGTTTGTCGGAATATTGTGCTGTAGGTTGCCACATGGGGTATCAGGTACTTTACACAACAAAAAATTGCTTGCAACTGTTAATATTTCTTTTGTTAATATTTCTTTCGTTAATATTTCTTTTATAACAATTTTATGTGAAAATCCAATTTTTTTCCAGAACGGAATAAAGAAAATTATTGGTGGGAAGAACATCTTCTTACTTCGAATCGACCTTAAAGTAGTAACTTAAGTAAAAAAAAAAGTTGCTTGCAACTTTAATATTTTCGTGTGCCCTTCTTGTTTTATGAAAAGTCGTGTTGGTCGCTAGTTTTTGTTGCCGAATGGTTGCCCTTTATTTCTATCATTCTTTGGAATCAACGAACCAAATTATTGCTCTTCTCGCCGTGAGTTTCAATTTTCACCAACTCACGGCAGTAAAAAGTTGCTCTTTTCAAGGAAGGCATAACCAAAAAATCAAATTTGTTAAATAATATATTGAATTGTGTGGTATTTTGTTTTTGTTGGAAAATTGCCTTCTTTAATTATAAATGTGACTAGCGTAACCACAATATTTTCGTTCAAGTTTACGCATCTGTCAAAAAAATTGACCCTGTCAATTTTTTGCAATGTGAAAACTGATTTTGATTGAGCTCAGAAATTTAACTTTTTATGACAGCTGTCTAATCAGGATTCTCAAAAATGTTAGACATTTTGAAAACTGCCATGTCTGAACGCACTCATCATATCCACATTAAAAACATTTCACCTTGCTGTGGTGAGATTCGTTGTATGTTTGCCTATTAACTATATAATATTCAATTAACGTTAAAAAGTTGAGCATAAGAATATCTTAGAAGGTATTGTCAGATTCAGACCAGATATATTGTTGTCAACAGGACATTTAAAATTATAGGTAGGTAAATATGGAGATGCATTATCTTTTGTTTTGATTAAAGCTTCGTTATTTTGAACAAAAATTTGTGGTGAGAAAATATTTTTTTCCAAGGGAAAAACATCTGTGGTGAAAACGAAAATTTATTTGCCTAGGTTTTCTGCATTAAAAACGGAGAAAAAGTGACAGTTCTATGATCAAAAATTTTATATTTTATAATCTAAATAGATGCACCACATCACACAAGTCAAAGTTAAACGTTATTTGCTTCGTGGTGAGTATATTGTTTTTCTTCGGCTTAGTTGGCAGTTCGATAAAAAAAAATTAAATGTCAAATATTTTGTTTGCGTAAAAACTACTGCCATAAGAAATACATGTAATTTTTTTCGTCGAGGAACTATACATATAAGTACTATAATCTTGAGGCTAGAGGCAGACTCTATAGACTGTTTTGTCTTTTGAATTTGGCCTCGACAATGCTTTTATTTTATATATTTATTAAGACCGAAACAAAAACATAGCAAGTCTAGATCTTAGTTTGTTTACGCTATAAAAGAAAGGTAAGGTAGGATATTCTTGGCTTCGAGGTATAAAAATATTGTCTGTAAATTTTTCTATCTTCATGCTTGTATTCATACATATATTACTTAGGTAGATATACTCGTATCTATGTATATAATTTTTGCAACCCCTAAAGCACACAAAAGAATAGGTACAATCTGGAAAATCCACCACCAAACGACATTACACCGCGACACGACGCGAAGTGAATGTGACAAGGGATTTTTGTGTACCCTTACATAGGTACATATATAAATATAAAAAGTGGGCGTTATGTATAGATACCTACTTACGGAAGGTCTTTCGTCCTTTATATTGCCACGATGTTAAATTTTATGTCAGGACCTTCAGAGAAGAGGCGGTGGCCCTTAATCTGGATGGAACAGCGTCACTGCGGAAAGTAAAAAAATGTCTCCTCATTTCCAGTTCCATTAGTGAACCTAACTTTGTTCGTTTTTGTTAGCTTTTTTTTTAAAGTCTTATATAGACACGCTCATTAAATGTCAGAGAGCTCCTAATGGTCCATATTTTCCTTCTTTATACATTTATATTATACCACCCCTGCTGATATCAAAATGTGAATCTCATTATTATGATGATGATCTTACCGTGTAAAATTATGCATATTTCGAAACGTGTATAATTATGGAAAAGATTTTTTTTTGAACAACGAATATTATGGTTACCTTGCCTGGGTATATTTATGTTAAAAAAAAAAAACAAGAAAAAAAAACAAAACAAAACATAAATCTTTAGCGTACCTATACTATACCTATACCTACCTCTACAGTCATAACATAACGTAAGTCAACGCGTCGTAACGAACGACGAAGTGTAAGAACAATGCATTGATTCCTTAACGCATCCATATCATCAGGATATGTTATTATATTTCAAATTATTATGCTTAGTCAAGCATGATGTACATAATATGTAAGTATAGGTATACATACATATATATTTGGATTAGGAATGAAATGTGTTTTCTTTTAGTTTTCAAAAAAAAAAAGTTTCTTTTCTGATTCATTCATGTTTATGCGGAGAACTCCCCATATTTGAGCAAGTTTATAAAGGAAGTTAGGTAAACTTATATACACATATAAAATTTCATACATAAAGCACAAAGATACAAAAGTTTAATCATAGATACTTAGCCATTTACCTATATTTGTGGTAAGTATCAAGTATCTATAAGGTATTAAAATGTTTTTGAAAGGTTGATGCGAGACTAAATTGTAGAGATATCATGTATTTTTTAAATTGTAGCTTCTTAACGAAGATTGCGAGCTTTGAACATAGAAAATCTGAACTAGACGAAAAAAAGATCACGAAAGTGTTTACAACAAAGCTAAAATGCCAATTGATAAGTTTATGGAAAATTCCAAAATATTGGAAAGCAAAATATATTTAATGTGGTTTTCCATTGGTATAGTAAATCAATTTAATTTTTACCTAGATCTGTCAAAATACCGTTTTCCTCTTTTTTGCGTTTTATTGGGTGTAATAAATTGATTTATTTTTGAATCATTATTTTTGCATATCTAGATTTTTCGGCAAATTTACCCCTCTTTCTAACAAGTTCCATTGGCTTTGGAAAAAAATCAAAATGTAGATCGAAATATGGATTGATCACTGGAAAACCACATCAGTATATGCAATAACTATTAAGTATGTTGGGACCAAATTAGTCATCAGTGGATGTTCCGGAAAATTATGCAGGATATAGAAAAAAGCTTGTAATTACAAAACTTTACAATTAGCGGATGAAATAATTTTTTATAGGATTTTCGGACTTTTGATGAAATGGTAACAAGGAATCACAAGCAAAAAGAGCTTTCTCCAAAAAAGCTCTACAAAAAGCTTTATGTTGATGTACTTTTTGTTGGTCAATAGAATAGGGGTTCACGGTTGACATATCTTCAACGAACCAAATTCTTACATGATCAAACATCAAGCCAAAAAATACAGTAAACATTTTTGGTCATCTGTAAAAAACGTACATACTACCTCCTCGTTGGTTCCAACGCTCGTTTTCAATAATACTCCTTGTGGTAAGCTCACAAGAAAAAGCAAATCCGCTGGCCCGAATAGTATCCCTCCTATATCGTTCTGAAGAGGCGTTCTTCAACGCTGGCAAAACCACTGCGTAAGCTTTTCCATCTGCCCCTTCTCTTTCTGAGTATATGGAAAACAGCATTTGTCCAGTATGTCCCTTTCTTTCCAAGGTTATGGAAACGCTGATTAATTATCAGCTTAAGAAATATCGCGATAAACGAAAGCTCATTAATGACCGGTAGTATGTCTTTCGTAGCAAAAGGTTCACTGGTGATCTTATGGTATATCTCACCGAACAGTGGCACAAATCTGTACATCCTTTTCGAGAAAGTAAAATTATTGCGCTTGATACTTCAAACGCATTGAATAGAGTTTGGCATCATAAGAGAGCTTATCGAAAATGCGTATGCATTTGGTATCGATGAATCTCTTCTTCGTTGGATTAGAAATTAATTTTCGGTAATTCAAACTCAAACTCGAATATCGTGATTATGATTTCTGACATTACGATGATAATTAAACAATTTTTTTGTCTGCGTACCTCAATGTTACAGCCTAAGCCACTGAAGGTATTTTCTGCAACAAACTTGGTGTTTAAGCGTCTTAGGAGATTCCCTAGACGAGAAGTTGTTTATGGCTATGAAAAGCCTGAATTATACCGAGAACGGCTGTAACGATTTCGATAAAGCAAACACTTTTGATTATTTAATATTCTATTAACGGTACTTGCCATATAGAAAGGTTTTTGTTTTAACTTTTGCACTTTCTCATTATCTACCGGCTTTTTGAAACATTTTTATTTGTTTTTTTAAAAATTCAATTATTCGAAAACGGGTGGACGTTTTTTTTTTTTTAAATTATGTGTTTAAGCTTATATTGTTAAATACTTAAAATCGCCATACCAACTTTTTTTTTTAGAAAAGTATTAAGAAAATCTTTAAAAATTTTAAGTAAAAACGTTTTAAAAGTCGTGCATTTTTTTTGTTTTGGATTTAGTCAGATGTGCCAACTTGAACGAAATTTTAAACTCAGAAGATATTACATGTGTAGGTAAAGGTAATGTTAATCCTTAACTCTTTCCTCGTTTCGGAAATAATTTGTCAAGGTATACCTACATTTTTTAAAAGCAAACGGTCATAAGTTAAGATCGCTTATAACGAATTCGAGTGATTTTTTTGTCTTATATCCGGTGTTTCGAATGGACAATTTTTTTTTATATTAGTAAAACTCTAATGTATTTGAATACAAATTAACTTGTGAGTTTTATTTTTGTTTAAAGAACTCTCCTTCTATTTGCATCTGCATTTTGGTTTAAATTTTTTCACAACAATGGTCAAAAGCTCCGATCCGGGATTTGGAATCGATCAAGTTAACACTCTATTCCTGATTCTGGTTTTTAATGTGAGTGTATGTGTTAGGCGCGGAAAAAACAAAACATAGGCATGAAAATGTAGGGATGGGCGATGATGGGCAAAACATCGATGTTAGACGAAAAAAATACCGCATGTTTCAACATCGATTTTAAGATTCAAAAATCGACTTCTAATAGCTAAAATCTTTTCTCAATGACATCATGCTTATAAAGGTTAGCTTGCACTCAACCGAACTGAATTTACAAATTTCAAAATAATAGAGGCATTTTAAATTTATAACACATCTATTCAATTTTTAATCGATTTTTGAACGTGGTATTACATATTTTAAAAAAATGCAATTAAAAAAACATAGATAGTTCTGATTCGATAATTTCTGACATCGACGTTGTTTTTGCGGATCTTAACATCTATGTTTTTTCAATATCGCTCATCCGTACACACGACATTGTTGTTGACATTTAATTTGAGTTTGACATAGTGGGTGCGTGGGTGTGTTCGTGCTTCTGATTTTGATTCTAACTTCAAATCCAGAAGAAAAATTTCTCTTCTATCAAGGAGAATAACTGTCACTTGATGCCAATCGAACAGTTTTAGAAGCATTCGGAAGACTTCTGGACGACCAATCGAGAAGACCATATTTACAATTAATTAATTTAATTGTAAAAACTATACGTTTGTAACTCATTTTCAAAAGTAATTTTCTTATAAGCAATAGATTTTTTAAACTATTCGTTAAAATCGATAACATTTATATCTATGCATTTTAAGTTATCTAACATTCGATTAACATTTCCCTTTAACTTCACTTTATTTTCACTAGATTACTTACTTATTTATTGTTTTTGTTTGCCAAGGGAAATTTTATTGCGCCTTTCCTATAGCAACTTACAATTAAAATGCGGCTGTTGAAGATTCTATCGAAACGATTATATCGAAAACATCAGTGGTTGAATTGCTTAATATTTGTGCTACCTCAATTATTATGCCAAATGTTAGAATGTGAACTCTAATGGAATGAAACAGTAAATTTCCCAAGGAAAATTTCAAAACAAATTCGGGTCCTCCCCCGAGCTACAACCTTTACCTTACAAATAAAATAGGTACTATATGGTTTCTATACCAAACCAATGATTCAAAAGCTACAGTTTCATTAAGTATACATATGTATATTTAAAAAGATATATCTATCGTTAGTAAGTACCTACCTATTATAAAAAAAGGATCTATTTCAGGTGCTGATTTTATCGCCCTTAAGCGAAATCAATACTTTTTTTGATCACCGGGGTTATGCTATCGGCAAAAATCGCAACTAATCGTTTGGAATGATCAATTTTAGCAAATAATTCGGAAGACGAGGGTCTCGTTTTTCTGTGTTTTCGTAACGATAATAACATTTGGGCAGATGTTTTGCCACCGCATTTTACTTATTACAGAATTCTCTATAGATACATTGGTACCTACTTTAACCTTACCTTCCTGTTCCGACTTCGGATAGTGTTATTTAAAAAGATTCAATATCATACATATACATAAGTATAATTATGATAATATGTTTCGATGTGTGTACTGATCTTTTTCACAACAAAAAACCTGCACCAAATATCTACTAAATTCAAGATTCTCTTATGAGCGATTGATGAGCCATACAAAATAATAATTTAGTGTTAATTGTTTTGTAGGCGCACTTAAATTTGAGCTCGCGCATGACTCTGACAACCTATATTTCAGCCATTTTCCCTTAAAAACCAATGGGCTTCGGAGGTGTGGCTTTATTGTACTCAATTTGTAAATAAGAGACAGCTAATGTTAAGTTGAAGATATTGTTGAGTTCTTCTACTAACCGCTAGATGGTGCACCCTGAGTTTATGGAAAAATCCAATAGGTGGTTCTGTCTTTGTTTGTAATGCAATTAATTGTAATAAATTATTAACAAAAATTAGGCAACGGATCACAAAAGGTATATAGGTAGGTATTAATGCAGCGGATTGTATAGGCATAGATGTTGGTCCTTAGGGTTTTAAAATTAATGTGACATTTAAAAATGAGGCGCCCAAAGAAAGTAAAACGAATACCTAGGTAGGTACATGTTGAGCAGAAGCAATGGTCCAACTAAATGATTAATAGGAACATCTTGTCTTGTATGTCCGTGTCCGTGAAGCTTGCCAGGAATTAACACTTTTATGGCGTTTTTATTTGGCAATCTGGGCTTCTGGTTCTGATTCTGATTTCAAATGCAGAAGCAAAATTCTCTTCTTTTCAGAATTTTGCCATTTTTTTCCCAAGAGGCTAAACAAAAACGACATTAGAAAACAATGCACATTGAGCGGGCACTCGCTGTTGCATTGGATAACTTAGCATTAGACATACCTGTTAACTGTTATACCACGGTCAACACCTGCTAATGGATGTCTGAAATTGTCAGCCTTATGGTGACACGTACAAAAAATAACTATGAAAACGAATATGCGCGTTCAATTTCAAATTGAAGCATCCGCTGAATGTTTCGCAAATAATTCTTGGAAATTGATAGTGGGAAAATGGCAATCGATAAATCCACACAATGCATCACATTGCCAACAAACAAACGTTTGTAAAGTTACATAAAGCACAGACAAATTGATCACACATTTTATTTTTAAAATATCGCAGAGTAAGTAAATTACAAAAGTCACCAATTACTCAGCGAACGAATATTAGTTCCTAAAAGCAGTGATGCCAATGCCATTATTTAAAGCTTTCAAGATCAAATACCAGGTGATGCTACAACTCATAGTTCCATTGATACTGCAATGAATCACGACGATAATAGTCAATTATCCAATTATTTTTTTCCAAAAAGTTATTAATGAAAAACTGTTTGGGGCCTGTGACCCCCTTCTGGGATTGATTGTATGGCATGTACTGTTAATAACATAATTTCTAAAAAAAAATTGTCTACCAAAAAGTAGACTATACCTAATGTAGTGTACACACTTTTTTATCACAATCGTTAGAGCCGTTTTCGAGATAATTAACATGGCAGAAAAAATTATATGGCAGGTACCGTTAGTTTTGTGCTTAAAAAACGATTCAAAAATCTATTTTAGACAATCAACTAAAACGCTTAAGGGTGATGTTGTAATTTATTAAAGTAACATCCTGTAAGGATTTCAATAAGTTATAATGAAAATATCAACAGAGGCGAAGAGCCTACTTCCAAGAATTTTTTACTTCAAATACCGCGTGTGGCGCCAATCTGTAGGTAAATACAAACAAAGTTAGAATATTTCACGCATCTAAATCCATTGTAAAATTATGTCGTCTGCATTAAAAATTTCCTCTCCAAAGGACAATACCTTCGCTGGCCGTTGGCGTTGTAGTTGAAACCAAACGCCGGAAAATAACTTCCAAATTTTATGATTTATGACCAAAACACTGCGTTATGGAAGTTCAACCCTTCGACTCTCCACAGAATTGGACACAATTTCATTCACAAAAATAAAAAGAAAGACAAACAGCTCTTAACACACGTAAATTTAATTATTCTTATTCTTCAAACGGATACGCATCTAAACAAAAAAAAAAAAAAAAAAAAAAAAAAAAAAAAAAAAAAAAAAAAAAAAATGTCACCGTAAAAAGTTATAGGTACCCACGCGTTCAGTAGCGCATCAGACAGGTACATGAACTCAATGTGACAAAGTGCTTACACCGGTGACCACGAAAATCACTTCCTAGAACTAAAAACTATTCAACACCAGGTCAGACAATGTTTATATGTCGGACAGCAGTGGCAGAGAATTGTCTAAGTAAAGCGTGAATTGACGCATGCAACGATGCAACTTCCTAAGGGTTAAGGAATATACTATCTTGTATCATTTATTTTTATGGACGAGCATTACATGGAAATTGATTGTACCTATGTTTGTTTACGTTGCCTACCCATATAGGCACATCTCTTGGAAAACTTATCACTGATGAGACTGATCGCCGAGATTGTTTCGAGTCTTTGAGTGTTCTGAGGTCGTTAAAGGTGAGAATTTAAATGCTTGCCGTGTTCGTTTTAATACCTCTGTTGCATACGTAATTTAATGTTATTTTTTCTGTGTGATACGCATAACGCGCACGCCCGGCGAGAAATTATATTGAACTGGATCTTATTGTTACGTGTATGTAGATAAATCGAAGCAGGTTATGTGAAAGGAAACATTAATTACATTTATTATTTGTGTTATTACAATTAAAATTGGTCCCTAATAAAATTTAAAATCTCCATCAGTGCGAGTATAGCAGGTATCATCATCATTAAGGTCTTTGACCCCGGGCTGGTGTATAACGAGCAAGTCTCCTCCATATTTCACGGTCTTAAGTCTGGTATACTTGAACTGGGTTGCGTTTTAATCTAATGGGAATCCACTTCTCCAAAGATACTTTAGTCTTCTAACGAATCGAATTCGATGAATAGGGAATACCACTCGCATTTATCGAGCGTTAATGGACTTTGTACCGTTGTTTTGACATTAAGTGTCATAAAGCGCGTTCTTAAAATTTCCAAAACGAAATGGCGCTTCAAGCGTTGACAAATTCCAATTAGATGTGGAATTACGCAATCCGAACTCTGCTTTGCTTTCAGGATTTTTCAAGCAATGACTCGGACTTCGCTGATAACTGCCTAAGCTACCAAATGATGAGCCTACCTCTGACACCGACTCGTAACCTGTAGAATTCAATTGGGTTGATGCGAAAGTTCCAGAAAACTTTTAGAAACCTTTATAGTGATGGAGTTTTGACCGAACAGTTTCCTCGAAAGCACTTTCCGACAGTTGAACCTCACTTTAGGGAAGTACCCGACATAACATTCGAAGAAGTAAGGGAGGCAGTTAAGAACTCCAATAAGGGCAGTTTACAACTCCAATAAAGGCAACATATGAGTCTTGGAAAAAAATGGGAGACATCGGGTTTAGATGGCTCACGCACGGTTCTCATCTCTAAGCTTATAGGAGTTGATAGTCCGCCTAAGCAATGGACCGAAGTTACCTTCTACGAATGTACAAAGGGAACGGGGAAATATGCGGAGCTGTGGTAAATGCCGTTCGATCAAGCTGATGTCCCAGACTTTGAAGATCGTCGAACATGTATTTGGTAGCTGAATGCGAAAAATAATAAGGCTATCTGATGACTAATGCGGGTTTGTCACGGGTAAGTCAAAAACAGAAGCAATCCAAAGCATAAAGATCCTAATGGAAAAGCACCATGATTCCTTGGATGACTTGCGTGTTGTGTTGGTTGACTTTGATCGACAACCACGAGATCTGATATGGATGGCTCTCATACAAGGAGGGATGCCAGAAGACTATGTGCGGATGATCATTGAAATGTACAAAGAAGCATTGACAAAGGTTTGATGTCCAGCTGGATTCATCGAAGAATTCCAAGTCACAGTAGGTGTACACCAAGGAAGCATCTTAAGTCCTCTACTTTTTATCACAGTCCTCGACTATCTGCTGGAAGGTAAAGTAAAGAGGTAAAGAGACGATGGGGCCATTAAAAGCGAGGATCCTACATCTCGTAACGAGCACTTGACGTTTGGGTCTTCTTGGAAGGAATTGGGTACCGCATCAGTCTGAAAAAGTCCGAATACTTGTGCTGCCCATTTTCTGATCCGGACATGCCTATTCCAGACATTTATTTGAATGGAAATGTGCTTCTCAAGTGCGAAAGTTTAAATATCTGGAATCTATGGTCAATAGTAAAGCAACTTGTGATGACGACATCAATCATCGAATAAGCGAAAACTCCGCTATCTTCTGTGATCGAAAAATGTCCCCTTATCTATCTATACAAAAAGTATGAGAATAAGTTGACTGCAGCTGAGATGTTCTTATGACAGCAGGAGTAACAAAACTTACAAAGTTCCCATCACGATCACGACGAAGAAAAGGCAAAGGCAGACAAAAGACTCCTGGTACAAGCAAATGCCACGACATCAACATTTTTTTTTTTTTTTTTTTTTTTTTTTTTATAATCTACACGCGCTCAAGGGATTATGAATACCCTTTAAATGTTTCAACACAGCGCGGGCGTGGGGGTGAGGTTAAGGAAGAGGAAGAGAAAGAATGATAGGAAAGATGTGTGGCGCGATATTCGGAGACTGTATGTGGTTGTTGTCTCAGATTTTATCTCCAGGGATGGCGGCTGAACTAATGCGGGGAAATTTCCGTGTCTTATTTATCGATGTCCCTTATAATTCGCATTAATTTTTTTATTCTTTGTCATATTTTATCGGTATACTAGTTTTACTCAATCACATGTTGTTAGTTCTATGCCTAAACAGCATGTAATGAGTAAACCAACAACTCATTGTATGACATTTTATTTTTTAGAATTGGTTTTTAAATGGAAAAATAAGTAAAATAAGTAAAAATAAATAAGGAAAAATAATAAAATAATAATATTGGTTGGCCTCAGACATTTTCTAAGGTCAATGCAAATAAGTGGGAGTGATGTGATCCCTTCAGATAAAAATAGCTCCGTTCCCACAAATGGTCCACGGCGATATAAAAATACCTTGGGCTTTAATCATGGATGGGCATTGTAAACGTATGGGATTATTGACAAATTTTTGGCAGCAACAATATCACAATTTTTCATTCAACTTCTGAATTTTATTGATTTTTCCGAAAACTCCTCCATAACAGCTCCATAGAAAGATTAAACCTCTTTTGGACATATCTTAGGAGAAGTTCATAAGTTCCATAAGACTTCTTACACCTGATGGAGAAAACATGGGTTTAAATGAAACTGCTACAAAATCCATGGTATGAAGTTGTTTAAACTTTTTTCGACAGAAGGTTTCACTTGGTCCACTAAAATTTACTTCTGACAAAGGTCGGCAAGGTGTTCGACTAGTTGGTTTGGCTAAAAAATGTTTGTGAATACCTTAGTTCTTTGTTGAAACCAAGGTTTCGCATTCAATATATGCATGTTACCAATTTTTATGGAAGCTACGAATTGGCACACTTGATCAAAGCCCTGTCGTGTCAACTTTTCCACCGCAGACAAAAAATAATTGTCCATACGGGAAGTCATGAATATCTACCTGAAGAGAGGAGAAATGGTAGCACTATAAGAAGAGAACTAAGTTGTTGTTCTGAAAGGGAAGGACATTTAGAATGTCGATGAAATCTGTACTTCTGCTAAAATGGCTGCTTCTCCAGGCAAATTGGCTCTTAGACTTTCTTGCACTGGGCTTTATTTCATGACATTTATTCAACCAGGGTTGGGTGGATTAACTTAACTTCTACATTACATTCTTGAACTCTGTTTGAACCTGCAGTTTATCTGCCGATATATGGGCTCAAATTACGAACCATACCTTTGAAGTTCATTTGATCCTTTGTTGAAAAAAAACTATTGAAATTTTCGTCATAAAAGTCAAAATTAAATTAAAAGCCTGGAAACGCAATTATTTTCATAATGGACCATGATAAATTTAATTAATTACTCAAAAGTGGAATTTAAATTATATTAGTGGTGATATTGTCCTTAGCACCCCTATTGACCGCCAGCACCTGTGTGCGCCGAACAAGATATCATGCATAGGGGCGACACAGTGCATCATCCACAATGAGAATGGCAACTCTGTCGTATGTCTCTATCTCATCATAGAATGCCTTTTAAAATTGCATCGTTTCTTTTCCTGTTTTTATTGTATCTTAAAAAAAGTAAAACAATAAAATTTCATACAATCATAACATCTTTATAAGCTTTAACCCTCGTGGTTACTCAATAATACAACATTTCAATTTTTTTCAATTGCAAGTAGTCCATGTACATATTCATATAAAAATCTCAATCAGCACATATAACTACAACAACAAAACCAGCAGCTTTAGCGTCAAAATTCAATGAAGAAAAACACCCTCGACTTGGACTGCTGTGCCTGTGCTGATGTATGCAGTGTGCAGTCCATTCTACATTTTTTTTGCTCGTGTTATATGTTATAATTTCGCTATGGTCTTCAATTGAAGCTGAGTGGTCTTAATGAAATTATAAGCCCAGCTGTTGCAAAAAATTCTTTATATTTTCCAATACAAATAGGTCCTTTTGCAAATAACCATTGATGGAAGTGCTTTGATTGATTTTAATTAATTTCAATCGAAGACAATGTTTTTGTTGTCATTTTGTTGGTGTTTCTGTTTTTATTTTTTTAGGTTAACTTGTGGGAAATAAAAGACGACACATTTAAAATCCCAAACAGAGAATAATTGTTGTGTGCCCACCTTAAGTAAAGTCGTGTTTAAAAAATAATAAAGACAAATAATTTAATGATCACCTCATTTTTTTAAACAGAAATTGAGGAATTAAGTATTATCCGGTATAATTTAAAACCTTCCATATTTTCCTAAATCTCACATTGTGATCATTTAAATTTTTTTTTGCGCGCTCATCGTTATGAAAACAAACCAACTAACATTTCAGATTCGATAAGGCTTCGGTAAGCTATTGCTATAAGACCTTACCGAACCTTTATAAAAGCTGAAGTGTTAGTAAAGATTCTTTTGTATTTGCTTGCTCCAAATAATCGAGGATGCAATAAAACTTACCAACCCCTTTGCCGAGTTTCGTTGTTTTTTTTTTGTTTTTTAGTAAGTTTTTGTTGCCTTTAAAGAAACCACACTTATCAAAGTCTGTTTTTAACCAGTTTGTGGTAAAATATTGAAAATTTTGCGAAAAAACTTGATCGATTCTGAGAAAACAAACGATTTTTTTTTTGCTTAAAACGTCAAAATCCAACTCTCCACATAAAGAATTACAATAACCTATTAGTTTGACTTTCTTAAAATTATATTTCAAAAATTCAACTTTAAAATTATTGAATTTGTTTTCATAAATAAATAAAATTAAAATTAAAAGAAACTGGCAACTTTGTGTTTTGACAGCTGTTACACCATTTCCTGCAAACAGAACCTCACAAACTGCCAAATCTTAAAGAGTATTTATTGATGAAATTCTCCAAAAAAGAAATTCCAAAAGTGCGAGAAAAGCCTAATGTGAATGACATTAGCATTATACAACTTTGGAATTCAATATTTTGCTCTTAAAATGCTACTTCTGAACTTACTGTCAACCAGAGATTTCGTGAACAGAAAACAACAAGCACAATTTCAAATGGCTTAGGTATGAAATTCATATACAAATGCATAGAAATCGAGAACTTGTAAACTTGGGTTCTTGATATTTAAGATTTTTTAATAAAGGTCACATTTTTATCTCTCTTTGAGGTCTCCCGTTGACAAACCTTTGAGTTAACAAACGGATCAACAGTTTGAAATGTCATTTTCAAGCGGACGTTCGTATTTACTTTCTTTTCTTTAAATGTTTTTGACATATTCCTTGTGAATATAAACAAATCGAATGAGGAATAATTACGACATAAGAATTTTTAGATTTGGTAACATTTTCTGATGTATAAAATTGATTTGTGTAGAATTCCTTACAAACAATACCAAACATTACATTTTTTTTGTGAAAACAAATCGAATCATTTCTTAATGAAATTGATTTTATGCTGTCAAAACGAATATTGCATTTTTAGCAAAGATTTCATTGACGCGAATAACAAGATCTGACATTTTGCTTACGTCAAATTGATCATTTTTATTTTCTTGCAAAAATAATTATTGTTATTCACAAAAAAAATCGTTTCGAATTCCATAAAACAAAGAAAAAATATTTGGAATAAATCAATTTGAAATGGTTGTAAGGAATTCAATATAAAATACCCTAGGTCTTTACATTGTGTAAAAAACCGTAAATTATGTTGTCGTTACGTTTTTAACAATCATCTTTCAAATATATTTAATTTTCTTACTAATTGTAGTCCATTCCTGGCGAACCATAAATCCGTTTTTTTTTTGTAAAAGATTTACAAGAAAATTCGTAGAGCATTCACATAAAGTATTCATAGGTATGTGTTTGACATTTTCTAGGCTTTGCTCCATTTCTGTTTAAATAACGTCACTGGCCTGACTTTGTATCAGAATATGAAGTCGCTTATTAGTTACATAATAATGCCCATACAGATACCCAACATCACAACCACGGTCTTATCTGTAATGACGTTTCCAAGAGTGAACTGGGTGATTGGGTCGAGTCCGCGTTAATGGCCACGTCGGATCGAAAGATTGAATTCAAATGGATTCAAAGTGACAGTTTTACTTAATACTTGTGTGCAGTCAACATAATCATTGTTTTTTTTTATTTTGCTAACTATTTCGCTTAGACACAAAATTATAAAATTATTTCGTAAAAGTAATCAAAAAATTCAACTAAAAAAAACAGGCAACAGAAACAAACCAAACAAATTACTTAAATTCTTCAATTCGTCGACCCATAAATAAAGACCTATTTTCCATTGCATTCAGCTCACCTGGTGAATTGGATCGAGTAATCCAATTTCAATTCGATCCAGGTTTACATCTTATTCAAATCTTTATTCAATTTACCTCCTCACTTAACGGAATCAAAAAAAAACGTAAAGTTTCATAATCAAGCTTTGAACATATAGCAAAATGTCACGTTCAGACAACATAATGGTCATAGTAGGCAACTACATTCATTGAACGCCAAATTTGACAATTCATTAATGTCAAACTTGGAACTTCAAACAATTACACCTAAGTTGTTGATCTTGCCAAATACTAACTAAAATATTTGTTTGTGATAAAAAAAATTACTTTATTTTGTTCAGTTGTATAAATTTCTTACCATTTCTAAGAGCTGACAATAATGACAGTCTGTTTCTAATGAAAATTCTCTTAAATGAAAGCAATTTTTTGACAGCTGACCAGCCAGTTTCATCTTTTGGGTGTGATCAAGGCCTTATTTCTTCTCCAGTTTGTTGACGTTTGATTGAGCGCTGAACTTCTCAAAAGTTGTGCTTTTGTGTTTGTTTAGTTCAATTTTGAACTGCAACTAGAAAAATTTATGGAACAACTTCTATTGGTTCTTTTGCTCGACAATCGAATTTTTTCAGCGAAACCGCGCTTATCATGTGAAAGGGCTATAGCGTCACTAAATTTATTTTAAATTTTCTTAGACTTAGGGCTTGTGTCACAATGTCTGACTAGAGTTTTGTTAGTCATTCGACACATGTTTATAAGTTCAAAGTGCACAATTGCATGGTTTTGAATTTAATCAGACATTGAACCCGCCCCAGACCTTGTACATTATACTGGTCCCTATTGGGAATCTCCCAGGAAATTTTGTTTCCCTTGGAATATTTAATATCTTTTTTTTTTTCAATCGAGAAATCGTAGAAAATGACATGGAAATTCCCCGTGGAAAGTTTACTCGTGGTACCAATAAATTTCGATGGGAACTTTTGACCATCATATTCACGTTCTATAAGTTCGAAGAAGGGAAAAATTCCCAAAGAAATTTTTACTCACGATAACCCCCATTTTAAAACCCACAAAAAAAATAATCTCATTACTGTCCGTAATTGCATATTAATAATCGAGTACCCGAAACTGTACAAATCTTCACTTAAGTAACTTAGGTACCTGCACTGCTCTTAAGTTCTTTAGTTTTGGAGCACCTGCTATATTAAAACACTTGCTTTTCCTTACTCATCTCAACAATTCAAGCTCGTGCAGTACCTATACTATGCACTAAGTTGCTGCGTGTTGTTTAAGTCAGACAAACTTAAAAAAAAAAATGCCGACCTACACTCAACTGTCTGCCAACATTCACAATCCAAAGCAAGAAGCGGCCGTTTTTATTCTTTCATCTCTAAATAACACCCGAAGGTATCTTCTTACACACCAACAAGGAGTGCCAATAGCACATCCTTTTCATGAAGTGCAAATGTACCACATCAAAGAGTTTTGTACATCACATGGAATTCACAAGGACCTTGTCTTTTTTTTTTAATGCAACATATATGCATACACGCTCTTTTAGATTTTATTTTGCGGTTCTTCTAGACTCTCTGTACAGCCGAATGATTATAATAACCTCTTCAGCAAGTCTATAGGGGAGACTAGAGTCCTTGATATCTAACTAAGCAGTCGCTTAGTAAAAGGTGCCGAAAATTGCTGCACTATATACCCCCTATACGACCAGACTGTTATATGTTGTTTATGGAGAAAGTGTAAACTTTTTTTCAAAAGGGTGCCGGTGAGACGGCAAAGAGGCTTTTACATATACATGTGTATCTTTGAGTAAGAAAAAAAAAATATAAAAACGACCATGGAAAACATACTCGAGTAAGTGTTGGCAGGAAAATTGAAAAGAAGTGGTAAACAGCTCAAAAAGTACATTTGAAGGTGTTGTAAGGCGGCTTTTCAAATTTCAAGATTAGAGCTAAACTTGAACAATAAGTTTTGCCTATTTATAAAGAATGGACATAGAAAAGACAATCGAAATAGGTAAAACATTTATTTAAATACATTTTAGAAGAAGTCAACTGATGGCCTATTTGGGGATCGGTGCTGTGAGAAAAAGGTTATCTCATACTTGAAAGATTTAATTTTAGTAACGGCTTGCGGGTATCTTCCAACAGGGATATGTCCTTAATAGCTCTCTTGCAGAGGGCGTCTCTATCCCACTTGCTGCTATGAAGGGCAACATTTTTTTCAAATTTCCTTTCGGAATTGAACAGAAGCTGGAACAGCAAAACCTACTATACGATATCTAGAATGATATGGCCTACCTATAATAAATCCCTCACAAACAATCTCATTTGTAGACCTAAGCGGGACACAGCAAGGCTACTAGTCACTACTTTTGCTCGACACTGGCCTTTGGGAGAGCACCCATAAAAACTGCTGCAGTGGTAGCCGTAAAAATCAGTTGGAAAGGAAACAATGCTTCATTTCTTCTTGCAAATGTACCGCTTTGGCCAGACTAAGAAAAAGAATGCAATCCCTTGGAAAAGCATTCATTTCTGATCGAAAAGAAGTGATACAAAAATCAAAAACATAATCTCTTTTCTCGATGCTCAAAATTTTCCGACAAATTTTCCAAAAGTTGGAGAAGTTTACCGAACAATTTTTTCCTTAGTATTTTACATGAAAAATGAGAAATTTGTTCGGGGAATTTCTTGTCAAATTTTTAAAATTTTTGAGACCTCATTTCCCTGAGCTATTAGATTTGGATCCGTAAATTCTATTGTCTCCAATTTGACCGCCAGAATTAAAAGGAACTTTCCATCTCTTCTGTTTTTTCATAAATCGTGTGACGATTAATTTCGAAGTCGAACTCGTTATTATTCCATCACCTCAGGTTTTCGAGGTCTCGCCATTTATAATTAAAAAAATTAAATGTTTTTTTTGATATTTTTCAGGTTATGTTATACTTGTACCGCAAGAGAATTTTTTTCCAACTTAATTTGTGAAGATTTCTGAAAATATTTTCCAAAATCTTTCCAATATCTTCTTCATTCTTTAAAAAAAACTTTATTTTAAGATTACGTTCATGTCATTAGTTGAACCAGTAGAACATGGCTCAGTATCGAAAAACGGCGCCACCTACCAGTTAACTCCAAAAGTACACAAACAAATTTTAACCAAAATCGGTCAACTTGCTTAACAGGAGACGTAAATTTCAAATAAAGATTTTTTTACAAAATAATAGACAATATTGAAAAGATTTTAACTGAATTTTAAAGAAGAAAATTATAATTTTCAAAAAATCTAGTAAGAAAAAATTTCTTAACCTCAAAAGTAGCAAAAAAGCAGCGAGATTATTTCGCAAATTTGACGTGTAGCATTTTTATGAGATCGAATTCAGCACATCATGAACCTTTGCAAAGTAAAATCTGTTTTTTGTAACAAAAAATTACTTATGTCGAAAAGTCAACCTTGGCTACTTCTATTATAGTTGAGTTTGAATACGTTACGCGAAATAATCCGTCCAATGAATATTTCTTCAATAAATAGATAAATTCGAGTGCCGTTTGCAAATCTTCCAAATCTATGCCATACAAATGTGGTCCGCCTCAGTTTTGCAAAGCTACATATGTTCCGATGGGTCCACCTAGTCGAAAGACGCAAACGACGTAATGCCGTAAACGCCGTTTTTGGGGAAATAAAAGTGACAGGCGTTTCAATAACTTCTTCGGGATCAACAGATATTGTTTTCTTTTTTTCTGATTTGTATCTAAAAGGCGAAGATTCGTCAAAAGCCGGAGTACAACGTTGCTTGACTTAAGTCTTTTGAATAGTATACAGAAAAAAGCTTAAAAATGGAAAGTGTATGCATTGAAGTCTCTCGAGTACCGTCTTAAATTTTTATCCTATTTCTCATTTAGAAATAAAAGACATTATTCAATTAAAAATAAAGTACAAGGTTTAAGTAAGGCTTTCGTTAAGCTTGCTTTGTACCCAAATTAAGAAATATGGGACTTAACGAGCATTTTGTAATCATATTGTTTCGGTTGATCTGAAAAGTGTCGATTTTCAAGGGTTGTTTATTAAAGAATTCTAAAGTCAGTTTTGAAATACCACAGGGTAGCTATTTACGGCCTGCGTTTTTTATTTTATTTGTTAATGATTAAACATCCGTGTGGAGCTGTTCCAACTGCTTCATGATTTTACAACCTTCAAATTGCAACAATTTTGATGTTAGGATCTCTCTCAAAGCCTTCTATGTTCTATCAAATTGACAAGCTGAACTTTTATAATCAAAGACTGGAGAGGAAATAATTTTGTTCTTCCATTATGGGTGCATATCTCTATTTTATCTGCACTATTTTCAACATCTAATAGAATTGAATAGATCGGATACCACCACTGTATCTGCGAAAGAAAAAAAAATTACATTTATGTCAAGCATCGATCAAGTGGCTACATCGGCACACTCTCTTGCTCCCTCACTGCCTTGTTCAAAAGGACATTCTTTCCACATGTCAAAGTGTTCCTACACTACAATCTACAACACGACAAAAATAACAGACAAACGATAACCTGTCAACAAAATAAAATAAAATAAAATAAAAATAAAATAACAAAAAAAAAAAAAATTGAAAACACCAAACCATCTGAAAATTCCTCACTAATTCTCACTTCGGTCGTCACTAGTTTGCAGGCATTTCGATCGCGCATTGCACGTTTTTCTTGCTTCGATTGATCGGCGCAAATTGATTTTGTACTTAGTGCGAGGAGCTCATCATGCGGCTGCGCTCAGCCATGTCAGAGCAAAATTGTTGACCAAAAATGGACAATAATACCTTTTTTTTTTTTTTTTTTTTATAAATTCATTTTTATTTCATATTAACTTATAACTATCTTAAAGCTAGACAAAAATGTTTAAAACTAGCCTAATTATCAATAACTTACAACTAATTTACTGGCCCTTTACGGGCGCTCTAAATTAAACAATAACTCTTACAACTAATGTCTTTCGACCTAAAAACTATTTTAATTAAATCTAATTTTTTTTTTATTTATTTTATATTTCAAGAAACTTTTATACAAAAAACTTGGTATCTGATCATTTTTTTTTTTTTTTTTTTTTTTTTTTTTTTTTTTAAACTAAACCTAAATATATATTAAAAATAATTAAAACTAAATAAAACTAACTTATACTAACTAAAAATAACTTAAACTACTTAAATTACCTAATAATACTTATAACTACTTAAAAACTAAAACAGCCACAGCAGCATTTTTTTCGTTTTTTAATTTTTTTTTGTTTATTTTTTATATGCATGCAGACACCCACCAGCATGCAACCCACCCACACATGTACATGCGCACATACATATACGTACGCACATACATGTACAGACACGCAGATACATGCACGTATGCCCCCGCATACATACATATTTTTAATTTTTTTTTTGGTGCCACCCTGACTGTTCCCTATACCTAATGCCCTAAATCTATGTAAGTCGGCCAAGATATATCATCTTCATCGACTTTAAATATCACGATGCTGTTCAGAGAGCCACCAGAACTGGTTCTCCTGTTTTGCCCTATCCCTCCGGTCCCGATCGGACACAGTCCTACTGAACCGAAGGCGCTCTTCTCCACCTTGAGCGATAACGTCTCGACTATACAGGAGTCGCCTATCCACAGTTTTCCGGCTGACGTGGTAGATGAGCGGAACCGCCCCTCCATCCTGTATCAGCCCTCGACTGTCTAAATAGAGGAATGCCTCAGGAGGGATGTAACCACTTAACCGCGCACTCTCAAAATATTCGTTATTGGGGTAATAAGCCCCAAAAATTAAGCTGTTAGTTGAGGACATCGCTCTTGCAACGTGACCCCGAATCAGCTTGAACAAAAAATTATCTATTCTGTTTATGTTGGCTCCGTTGTATAGAACCTGGTTGGAATAATATCTTGTGTACTCCGACTCTGGTGTTCTGTGTAATCCAAGGCAACGTCTAAGACATTGCCTCTCAAACACGCGAATCTTTTCCATTTGAGATGGGGCAACGTTGAACCACACCGGGCATTCGTAGGCAATCATCGGCCTGATGAGGGCCATGTAGCAAATCACCTTCACCCTGCTGTCAAGACGGCTGCTATAAAACAGTCGTTTTGTCAAGGCTAAGGCTCCCCTAGCCCTGGCCAAAGCAGCACCTATATGTCTGTCGAAATACAGGTACTGATCCAACCAGATGCCAAGGTACTTTACTACACTTTTACTCGCCAGTGGATGTCCATGTGGCCCTACGATCACCAGCTTGCGCCAGTTCTTTCTCGTATCCCTTGAGGCGCTAGACAACGGAGTCCTAAACAAAATAGTTTCTGATTTCTGGAAGTTGATTTTCAACTTCCAGTCATCACAATATCGCTGAATCTTGTCGAAATCACTCTGCAAGAGACTTTTGATGACCTCAACTGTATGAGCTGTTCTGTACGCAATTAGATCGTCGGCGTACGCAATTGCCTGAGTTAGACTACCTATCAGATCGCTGGTGTAAATGTTGAATAGAATCGGCGAGTTAACCGCTCCCTGCTGAAGACCATTATTAATATTAAAAATTGCAGTAGAAGTTACATTGCCACTCTTGACAACAAACTTTCTACCATTTAGCATGTCATAAAGCATATACAATAGAGGTTTACTTATACCTAGTCTGGTTAGCTTTAGATAGAGACCTTCTAACCATACGGTGTCGAAGGCCTTCTCCAAATCAACCAGACAGGCACCCGTACACTGCTTTTTAGTTTTGTTCCATTGGATATCAGAAACAAGTTTAGACGCGGCATGAATTGTGTCATGTCCCGCCTTAAAACCGAACTGATTATCCGGGATGATATTTTTGTCCTCCGCCCACTTGAACAGGGCTCTATTAATAACCTTTTCAAATACTTTGCTGATACTCGGAAGAAGACTTATCGACCGGAGATTCGCCGGATTGGAGTTGTCCTTTCCCTTTTTTGGGAGAGGGTGCACCACTGCTGTCTTCCACCGCACTGGATAATATGCATTATTCAGCGCGTTGTTAAACAGTGTGGTATAAATGTCAACTGCTTCTTGAGGCAAATGTCGTAGTACAACGTTGGATATACCATCGACTCCTGCAGACTTCTTTTTCTTTAATGAATCGAAGATGAGCTGGAGCTCATTCTTCGAAATTAACAGGGGGCTGGGCCCATTTCGGTCGGCGATTATGGCGTTTGCCAAATCTTCATCATTAAACCTGGTAAAACCAAGGTTCTCAGATCGCCATTCGGTTATATCGTTCCGGAGCCATAAGTGATGAAGCAGAGCTCTGTTCTCCAGGTCATGATTCGGGCGAATGCTAGCATTCACCTTGTACACTTGCTGGAAAGCAGCCCCCACAGCCTCCACTCTCTCCTGCGGATCTTCGATTATATAGAGGTCATCGTCCAATACGGCAGCCTCTGGGTCTATGCCTGCTGTCAGAAGTACGTCTCTGTTCTCTGTCGTTCTCTGGAGCTTAAGACACGGAAGATCGTTTTGATCCTTTCTTCTAAAAATCTTATTAATTTTTGGGAACATACTTGGGTCGCTGGAGTTAACGGCACGAATTTTATTGTCCCAGAACGAATTAATAGCCAATCTATAATTTTCTTTGATCAATTGGTTGATGTTTTTGATGGACGACTTCAGTGTCCTAATCTCCAGGTCTCGTGTATCAGTAAACCGCCTGTACAAGCGTTTTAGTCTTGTCAGTAGTCCACTTTTTTGTCTGTGAAGTGCGTCAATTGTCGCGTTACGGTACATGTCAGTTGCGTTACGTTCTTTGTATTTCGGTATTGTTCTGTTCATTGTTCGTAGAATCGTTTCGTCTATTTGTTCTAAGTATCTGTCGATTTCAGTATTTGTTAGGTTCCTGTAATTTGGTGGGGATATACCATTTGAACGTAATTCACTCAATAAGGCATTGGAGAAACGTGGCCAGCGCACCTTACTGTAATTGTAAGTATGCACAGGCACATACTCCTCCAACTCCATAAGCTGGTTCGGAAGTTGTATTACGGCTGCGAGTCCGCAGTGGTCACTGTCGTACTCGATCGTTCGTAAACAATTTCTTGGCCGTTGACCCACAGCGTCAGTAATTGTTAGTCTTGCGTCTTTAAGCAATAGATCCAGATAGGCACCGCTTCTTGGGAACGATGGCCTGTCTGTGGCTAGAAGATCGATGCGATACTCAAGGTTGTATCGACCCATCCAATTAAATAGATGGTTACCTCGAGGATTTTGTATTTGATTTCCCCAATCTGTGTGCTTGGCGTTTAAATCACCCGCCAATATATAGTAATTCTCTTCCGAGCTCAATCTTAAGCATTCAAAAAGCTTTTCAAGCTCTGTTATAAACTGCGTGGGCTGAGGTGTTTCCGGTGCATAGGCAGCGATCACATACATTCGCTTCCCCTGTTGGAGATGAATGCATATGATGCATGCCTCTAACGTCCGAAATTTTCGCACATCACTATTATATATTACCTTATGACTAATGCCTTTACGTATAAAGATTGCGACGCCTCCTCCTTGCGTGGAGTTGGGTCGGTCTCTTCTTACGATATTGTAATTGTTGTTAGTCAATTTATGTTTCTGGTTAAGCTTAGTTTCGCTAGCCATAAACACATCTGGACTTATGTCTTTAAGCAATTGGAATAAATTCGCTCTACGTTCGGTCCTAATCAATGAATTTACATTCACAGCTAGGATCTTAAAGGGCCTCTCCGGCAGCGCGCCCTTAACCTCTAAGTTGCGTTAAGCTCGGCAAAACAGAGTAGAGATAATCCACCCTAGTCGCCTGCTCCCTGATCTGGTTTTGGAGGCCGTTCAACTGGCCCTGGATGGCCAGTAGAACGCCCATAATATCCGCCTGTGCCGCCGGCGCCTTAGGCACGGGGGCCTGTTGGGCGACCTTTGGTGTAGGCTGTACCGTGCTTCCCCTTCCTGACGCCATTTGGGCGTAAGAAATTTGGGGGTTGACGGGCGTTGTTGTAGGAGGGCGCACTGTTGGACGCTTTTCTACCACTGTTTGCTTTGCTGCTTTATTGTTTTTTATAAGCTGAAACGTCGGGCATCCCCGATAATTAGCGGGGTGTCCGGCGCCTCGGCAGAGTACACATTTAAGCTGGGTCCTATCTTCGACCCGTTCCTTTCCTAACTTGCATTCATCTGCATTGTGGTTCTCTCCACACTTAACGCAGCGTGACTGCATTTCGCAGTTTGCTGCGGCGTGGCCGAACCTTTGGCAGCGCATGCATTGAAGCATGTCGCCGCGCCTTTTTAATTTGTCCCAAGTTACAACCTGGCAGTTGAGGACGGATATACTCCTCAAACTATCCAGTTTGCTGCTGGGTGAGAGTTGAACAAGGAAGAAGGGAAGACTCCGCTTCTCCCGCCTAGCTCTAACTGTAGCGAACGGCTTGACCCCGATAAAGTCGAGATCGTCATTCGCTTGTTGGCGGAGTTCATTTAAGAGCACCTGTGGTTCCGTGCAGGAATCTATGCCCTTCAAAAGGACCGTTTGAAATTTTTCGGTTTTAGGGGTGAAACTAAAGAACTCAGTAGTAGTTTCTTTTAGCAACTCTTTAATTTTTTTGTGCTGTTCCAGTGTGAAGCACTGGATAGCATGCCTATCGTTATTTAATCTTTTAATAGTAAAATTATGACCTATGGTCAACTTACATAGATTTATGGTATCCTGTAACTCCATTTTATAAGTATTAATGGGTGGCACCTTTTCTTTTTTCATGATCGGCGGCTGTGGCTGCTGCTGCTGAGACTGATTTTTCTGCGGCTGTTGATTCTGCTGCTTTTGAATCTGCTGCTGCTGTTTTTCTTGCGGTTGTTTCTGGACTTGTGTCTGCTGCTGTTGCTGTTGTTGTTGTTGTTTTTGCCGTTGTTGTTTTGGCTGCTGCTGTGGCTGTTTTTTTTGTATTTGTTCTTTTTTCTGTTGTTCTTTTTCTTCGAGTTCTTTTAGTTGCCTCGCTCGGCGCGCTTCTTGGCTGGCCTTAACTTTGCATTTTATCTTTTCGATTTCTGCCTCCAAAGCTTCAATTTGGGCGACCATTCTCTGTTCCTCGTCCTCCTCAGCTGACGCCTCTGATGTGGAGTGGTTCACGAAGGCAGTACTATCGCCCGTCGTAAAGTGCCCTTCTCCTTCTTCAGACATATATGCTATACCCTCTTCGGGTGAAGTGTCTAGCTCGGTTTGTCTTGCTGCCTCTGACTTATCGTCTATATCGGACGTATGCACCCCAGCTGGCAGCTTTGCTGAGGTGGCCGTGGATCTCCTTTTTACCAAATTTGGTGCGCACTTGATCCTCTTTCTGCGCTTTTGATTAACATCGGATGATGTTGCCGTTGTTGTTATTGCTCTTGATGTTGTTGCTGCAGAATCACTGCTTGTAGTTGGAACATCTTTCGATGTTCCCTCAGCTGATGCCATCGCTGGCCTCATTGGCCCTAGGACACCTTTCGATGCCCCGGTGCTTAAACTCCTCCTCCTTTGTTCGTTTTCCGGACAATAATACCTCTCCTGGTCCTTATGCCTGACAAAGCGTTTACAATGTGTCGTTTGTTTGTTGTCATCGTTCGTCGTCTTGGTTGTTGTTAACAGTGCAGTGCAGTGCATTGCAGCAGTGGTCCAGAGCAGAACGCAACGGATTATATGTTGAGATCTTAATTTAGGAAAAGCACATGACGTCCGTTATATATATGTTTGGTGTCCCTGTCCGGGATGGAGTCAATAGTCAATATACCTACTGCCACATAGCCGTCAAAGTGATTACTCGATTAAAAATTGCTCTGTGCAGCGCGATGTTGAACCTACGCTTAGTTATTTAAGTCAATTACTCCAATTCTTTTTTTTTTTTGTGGATGTTTTAACAACAGATAGCAATAAAACGCAATAAAAAAGACAAAGATTACAACGGCTCGAGATCCAGATGAGATGAGAAAGATGTTTGTTGAGCGCTATGGGATTTTCTATTATGTGGCAGGTTTCCTGGATTCACCGATGACTACCAGCTAACATTCGTGGAAGAATTCAATTGCAAATTTAAGCCCTCAGTTGTGCGCTAGCTCAATCCATAAAGTTGGATGGATAACTACACATATGCCCGCCATACATCAGTAGCTGCAGAGATATGTCTGATTAGGTAGGCTTTTCGACAGGATACATTTAAGCCTTTGATTCAAAAGTTTCATTGAAATAGTTAAAACATAAATATTAGCAAGTTTTTCTGAAATGCAGCAAATTCTCAAAGGGGCAAGCCCAAACATTTCTGACATCAAACAATGTAACGACCGCGACGACAGGTTTGATTTAAACTCAAATAAATAAAAAAACTCAAGTTGGATAGACCCGAAATGGGATCAGAATTGAAGTAGACAAATAGCATAGTCAAGTGTTTGTAATAACTCAGATTTTATTGAGCCCATATGGTATCAATTCAGACTGCTCACGCATCAAACAAACACCTTATTGCTATCGAACCTTGTTTTATACTGGAACTTTTCAAGAAACAGAAAGTTAGAAGTTAGATCCATAGTGGATACAAGTATAGGTTAGGCACCTTTATAACATTAAGGTCTTATATAAGTAATTTCTCAACTTTACGCACAGCTCAATTTTCTTGTCTGTCATCAATCAAGGCCAGGGCTACTGCTGCTGATTGCCACCGTTTACTTGGTTGTGTTTTTTGTTTTTGTTTATTGTCTGTATTCTGTCGTTCACAATAAAACGAGCACATGTTTGTTAAGTCCATCAAGAAGCGCCTGTGTTGAGCACATTGATGTTGAGAATTGTTCAGGTGCGGGTATAAGGGTGGGTGTTTCGAGAAGTGCAACACCTGTTAAATGAAATATAAGGTCAAAATGTCTTCAAAGGTCCATTTGTATGGGTTAAAATTCATTAAATCATTTATGAAATTTTGAGGTGACAGCTCAGTGACAGAACGGCAATGAATGTTCCATCAGATTATGATAGAGTGTATCTTATGACGTTCTGTCAACTGTCAGTAATGGAGCTTTATATAGCCGCAATATACGAATGTTTATTGTAGTAAATTGTAGTATACTCATGCATTTAAAAGGGTATCTGCTATCTATTTTTAACTGTTATACAATTTGTATAATAGTTGGTTGTATAATAGTAATTGTTCACCATTAAAAGCATAAAATATGAACGAAATAAGATATATGTCAATTTATAACTGTTATACCAGTTTTATAACACTCCTTTGGTAGGAAAAAAGTTTAATTCCTGAAATGGAATGCCATTCTGACCCTGCGGGGCCACATAAACGGTAATTTTATAAACTGTTATAATTTGGATGGCGTACAGTCACACTATTTTCAGAAATACTTGAACAGTGAAAACTTGTACAGTCCCTCTCGTACACACTGTACTGCAACAGAAATTGAAATACAATTTTCAATTGATGTGTCATGTCATGTACTTGATTTTCACAGCGGGTGGTGATAGTTGGAGCTGATAAAGATATGTGCGTTTTGAAAAATTCTGTTAACGCAATTTGTTTTATCTTTCGAGATCTTGAAATTGTAGTTTTTATGATATTTGGGGGGGAGTATAAAAAACATCATGATGCCAAACTACTCTCGCAAATAATTAGCGGACGTGCACTTGTGCTACGATGAAGCCCAGAGACTACGCTGAAAGATATCCCAGTCAGAGGTGTCTCAGTCTGTCAGTAGTACTATTTTTTTTTTCAAGAATCTCCCGAAGTCTTCGATATCACGGAGAGCAGTGAAGAAGAGAAAGATCATCAATTATCATCTGATGATCTTTCTCTCCTTCCTAAATTTAAAAAAAAATGATTTTCTACTCTTAACTAAAATCGAAATTAAAAATAAATATTAGTTTGAATTTTTGTATTGGTTTTTTTTTTCAAAATTTTGAGTTTGAAATTAATTTCTCGAAAACTATTTACTAAACCAACTTTATTTAAAGAGAACAAAATAAGAGATTTTTAGCTTTACAAAAATGTATCGTATTTTATGTGTTACGGTTGTTTTAAATATATTTTTTTTAGATTCTTTCGTTGATCCCCCCCCCCCCCCGCACATACGATTTTTTCTTGTCTAAAAAAATGTTGGCATGACAATTTTATACTTATTAAAATTGCCATTATTAAAATTCTTAAAAACATTTTTTCCATTGAGCCGTTAAGATGTGTGAAAATACAAAAAAATGTTTGTATGCACTGATTTTTTGTTTGGCCAAAGAGTAAAATCTTATTTTTCTCAAAAACGGCTCCAACGATTTTCATAAAAAAAATCAGTTCATTAATGAAGGGAAAAGGTACTTTTTGGAAAATTTTTAATTTTTTGGTGCATCTAGTTGAACCATTTGTTTTTTTTTTGGAGAAGCTCTTAAAAACTTCAAACACTAATGTAAACCAAGATTTAATTTTTTTTTTATTTAAAAGAAAGCGATTTTTGAAAACTCAATATTTCGAAAACGACTCAATCGATTTTTTCGGAACATCGACATTTGACATTTTCTCGAACACTTAAGTCTATTTTTCCTTAAAAAAAAAAAAAAAAAAAAAAAAAAAAAAAAAAAAAAAAAAAAAAAAAAAAAAAACAGAAAACGCACCTGAGCCATTGAATTCTAGTTCAAGAATCGAACGATTTTCCCTGGATTCTAAGAAAAATCAATATGCCTACGATAGTTACACTCTTGTAAATTCTCAAAACGTGAAGAATTAGTATTTTTTTTTTGTATACTTGTCTTCCTAAATCGAATTAGAAAACAGAAAAAAAATCTTGCACAAAATGCGTGAGTTTTGATAGCAATAGCAGCACGTCACTGACAGCGGCACTCAATGCAGCAGCAATTTATAATAAGAAATCAAGCAATTTCAGTGACGAAATGATTACGCGTTGCGCGAATCGTAGCTGATGTGTGATGCCGATTGGAAAATTTCTTCTGACAATCAATTCCAATGAGTTCGCAATTGATTCATTTTGTTTTTTTTTTGTGTGCATATTTATTGCAAAAAAGAAAATGCCAATATAGCTGCATATATTTTTTACGCAGAGATTAAGATTCCTTCTATTTGCATTTTTAGGGCATGTTGACTCAAATAATTGCTCTGGACAAGCAAATAAGCACCTTAGAGGGGGAGGTTTTGTCGTTCGTCCTTCTTTTTGTTTACACGACACGGCACTATGGATGCACACACACTTAGAACCCAACACCAGAGGGATGTGAGAATGTGCGATTATTGTAATAATAATGCCCGAAACAAACTGAGCTTAATGGAGCGTAAAACTGCCCGAACATGGTTATGAAATGTCACATCAGAATGCCCCCAATAATTTGGACCGAATATACAAGGGGGTAAGTCGATTCAATGATGTCGTTGTAGGAAGTCCTTGGTCCATATGAACCAAAAAGTCTCTTCATCTATACCACTATACCTATACGAGTACCTATAGCAGGTCCAGTTAAATCATCTGAAAAAGCGGGTCGGGCGAGAAAATTAAATTGGCCAGCGACGGAATTGAACACATGCAGGTCACTGCTCGCCTTGTGGAGGTGATTGTGGGTGATGCAAGGATACGACAAACGACGACATCAAAACGCGTATGCCAGACCAAAGTAAAGTCTGGATGGAAATTTGTTTTTATTTGCTTTGGAGAATAGGAACTGTTAAAGTACATACATTCATACGTAGCAAAACTGTGTGATGCATGATTATTTATATGCTGACCCTCATTCTCGTAGCAGACTCGCATTGCTACCCGCATACATGATGTGGAAGAAAAAAAAAAGTTGGTGCGAAGGATAAAAAAAAGGCAAGCCATCATCAAACAGTCAAGATCTCGTATCTGCTATGTTTAAAAAAAAATATTTACATAATTTGGTATCTAAGATTTTTTTTTAAAGAAATAGTGAGTCTCAAAAATCCTTTAAAATAATGTCTCTATAAAATAATGTCTCTATAAAATAATGTCTCTATAAAATAATCTTTGAATAATTTTAATTAAATAACAAAAGAAAATCTCGATGGTTTTTAAGGCTGTTGTGTCTCTAGTTGGAACGAACCTCATTCTCGTTATAGATACGAGATTTTGACTGTCATGCGACGAAACAGAATTAATATCAAGGATTGAGATAGAATTTTCATGCATGCAGTTTTGTTGTAGCCTGCAGAAATGCCTGTAAAGTTTCGGTGAATAGTTTAGAAGTTTAATGAATGTTTTGTCAACTTTCTATTTTTCGACTCACTGCAAAATGTCTATAGTAAATGTGCAAGAATTGACCAATTTAAAAAAAAAAAAAACTTGAATGGGTTTATTTTTATCTTTCAAAGATCTCCGCAACTTCTTATGTATCCCCTTGATATTGACATAATCGGAAGAAGGCAGGGGGTGATGTCAACGACTCTTTATTGAGTATTAAGATGGAATGGACCTGAGAGAAATATTCTCCGGGTGATTCTTGGTCTCGTGTGCAGGAATGGCGAGTGGAACGAAGGATACTACAACGAGCTGTATGGACTGTAGATTGACATTGGTCTAATCAGAAAAGTTATAATACTACAACGACTTAGATATAGACCGGATTAATATCAAGGCCCGGCAAATCTTCGAATCCAGCCCAGAGGGACTAGGCAGTAGAGGAAGACCGAAGCTCAGCTGGCACACAAAGTTGGTGTAGGGTCCTTAAACAATTTCGCGTGAGAAACATGGGAGGCAGCTATAGCTAAGGACCTAGCCCCTTGCTGGAAAAGCTCGTTGGTTGAGGTTTAAGTCTACTCCGGGCTCTAGTAAGTAAGTTAATTTTTACTTACGCACACAATTTCCAGTCACTCAGACTAAATGATAACTACGTTTTTCAACCGGAGGATGTTCGTTTTCCTAGTCCATTTGCTGGATGTGGCCTAACCAATATAGTCGAGTTTTTTTGGTTTACTTTTTGAACGTCTTTGTCCAGCTTATAGAATTCGCAGTTGTATCTTCTCCTCCATTCGCTCTCCTTGCATAATTTTGCTTTCGAACGAGCTCAGTATCCAGCTCTTCTGTTTAGCTTCTTGTCCAGTGTTCGGTTCTGTAAAGAAAGACTGGGAGTATCTATAGATTTTTTTGTAGAGCGTACAATTAGCCTTTCGCGAGACGTTTTCCAGACTCCACATTTCTTGTTGGACATTGCATCGCCTTTGTGGTAGATGGAGCATACGGAGCTGTTTGTCTACTCATCGGACATGCTGTTCCACCAATATTTGGGTGATGATTTGATTAATGGGTCCTATCAAACCATTCTCCCCTATTTGAGAGCTCCGCTGGTACTCCAACAGCTTTTTTGCAGCTAAGTCAACCTTCTCTAAATGATACTGGTCGATGGAACTCAGTCTTGATTGTTTGGAGATGTGTTCTTTGCTTGCCTTAAAAATATATCCACATGATTCAAATATAGCACTGCTGATGGGAATGCTGCTTGAATTCGTCTACTATTTCCTGCCTGTCGCTAATGGCATGCTTGGCTTTAAAGCATGCTCTAGATTCATCGCTAATGGAGACCGCGTGTGACACTTTCTGGCAGCGTCGAACTAACAGTGAACTGCGCTGCAATGCAATTGGTTTTTCACGAGGGCTGACAAAAAGGGTGGTATTAAAGAGCAGCATTAGAACCGAAGACGAAATGGACTTTCCAATGTTTTTTTTTACAAATGACCAAAAATGTTTACTTCCCTTCGGACGTTGTAGTATTTTTTGCTTTGAGTGTAAAATCCACTAAAAAATACCAAATTCAATCATCGGGATTTCTATTGATTTTTATAAGTCCAGTTCTTCACTTTTCTCAAAGTTTTTATGTATCTCTGACTAAAAAACATACATACCTCATATCATTCAATTAGGGTTTATTGAAAAAAAAAACAACAACATAGAACTAATCCATCAGCAAAACTAATAGTAAGCAAAACCCTTTAGACATTTGTTTTCATTCACAACCACAATCACTGAATCACTCTAATCAAACACCTACCACCACCACCACCACCTACCACACCGAGCGAGGTAATCATCACAGGCGAGGTGATTTAATACAATTATCGTCGGAAGAAATATCCACCTATTCAACACCACCACCCCGCATTCATCAGTTGAGCGCACTAACTTTGTTAAGTAAAACTTTTCTCTCCCATTCAATGAGAATTAAGTATCGCTCACATATATACAGATCTTAGAATCCCTGTGGTTTTCCGGATATACATCGGATACAGAACGCACAGCTCAAGGCGACCAAGAAAACGAATAATGCCAAAGCCAACAAGAAAACAAAAAAAAAAAGAAATAGCAATGAAACCACAAATTTACAATAAATTATCCCCAAAATCACATCCTCCCTGTAATTTGTTGCCGCAGCATTAAGAAAGACCACCGCACTCGCTCGCACCCCACACAACCCGCTCAACCCTATATACCCTTTTTTGTGTCTTGTTTTTCCTGGATGTTGCTGATTTTTTTTTGTTTTGTGTTGCAAAACGCACTCACTCGGTGTGCGATTATTTCCGAAGCTTGTCTACAAATTTTTAATGTATAAGTTCATTGGGTGTTTTGTTGGCGTTGACAACCGCGCCGCGCCACATTTAGAAGGCCGAAGCCGAAGACGCATCCAACACCACAGGGGAGGGAGTTTTTGTTTTTTGAAATTATTGCCGACTTCACAAATCACGGTTCATAAATTCGCAGCAGGTGGCGGTCGGTTAAATTGATATTGAATTTGCAGATCTTTAATGTGTAAAATTATTGCAGCGATATATACTCTATACGATTCGTACGTCTTTTCAGTCGTGTTGTTGCTGTCATTTAGCAGAATGATTAAAGATGCTGCTCATGTTCTTCTGTCTTCACCATATAGTAAACCTACCTACTCATTTTTGACATTGAAATGAACCCACAACAACAACAAAAAAAAAAAACAATGAGATTTAAATTGAATGACAGTTCCGCATGAGTGACATTTGAGTGTATGCAATCATATTTTCCTACCTCTTAACTGTCAAATAACAATTCGTTATATGTATGTGAATTTTTTAAATTACTTAAGTTAGCGACAACGCCCATCAGTGACGGGCCAGCAAAACCGAGAGTATCCCAGTCATGGATATGAGATATTTCCACACCTTCAACTTCAACATCAACAACGACCACGAATCAAGATTTTTATGATGATTGCGCACGGATATCTGTTAGTGCGTAACTGCGACTTCAGTAGCCTCATAAATTCACAAAACACTTTGTCTGGGAGTGTTGTCGAAATGGGCTTTTTAGTTGCCTTGCCGTCAAGACTCTATGAAGCGCGATAAATTTATTCGTTTAGCTGCGGTAATTGTGCAGTATATATTCGCAGTGGATTTGGAGGATAATAAAATTTTCTCCGGAAACATCCTTTTTGCGTAGATATAAAATGTCATCTAATAGAATTCAACTATTGCTTCGTTTACCTACATATGCATAGACTTCTTGGCGCCAGCGAATGTTAAACTTTAGGGCAAGTAAGAACTTAGCATTAATGTTTCTTTAAAATACGTTAAATGTCAAAATAAAATTCTTTAACCCTTTTTTATGCAATGGAACTGTTTCTGAAAGATTTTCTTATCTAAATGATTGTGTGTGGATGACTGCCTTGAGAACGTGAACATAAATTTTAACAAAATTTCAAAAAAAAAATTGTTTTATGGCAGCTTTAAGGGAGTCTAGTACCAAATCTGAGGGAAATTGGTCAACTCAGTTAGGTCGAAAACGCAATTTTGATGGTATCACAAAAACATTTTTTTTTCATAATTCTCCATCAACATTCTTTACTAAATCCTAATTTTTTTCCAAAATAACCTGAAATCCTTTTGAATAAGTAAAACGTAATAATTGACTTATGTGACTCAAATCATGGAATAATGAAATATTCAATTGACCAGTGCTTCCACAGTGGACCATTTTTGAAAATCCGTTGCAAAAATAATATTTGGCATTTGGTCACAATTAATTCTTTATTGGATAGAAAATTGATTGATGTTTTGAAAACCGAAACAAATATTGAAATCGCTCGGACGGTTTGGTGTGTACAGTCTGCCAAAGGTATCTAATTTTCAAAATTATATAAGACCAAAAACTGAGAAAAATCTTCTTTAAAAATTAAGGACTATAAGAAGTATAAGCAGCATAATGCTCATAAAATGTCAGATGCTTACAGTTTAATCGGATCCACTTATTTCATCGCTGAGACATGTCCGAAGTGAAAAATATCTCAAAGAACAATCTTGTGCAGAAATGATAAGTTTGTAAGAACTAACCCCAAATTTAGAGGACAGTTTTTAAGAAATATAGCCTTATAATTATTATTCATTCTAAAATTCTAATTAAATTAAAAATGTCTGTTAAAAGAATTTATTCTTTTATTTTCAAGTAGTTTTTGTAAAAAAAAAATTATTTACGGGCGTACACCCTTTTCCATATAGCGTTTAAAATCAAAGTTGTTATATAGATTCTTCATAGAAACCTTTTGCATACGATTTGATCGAACATAAGAGCAATTTCGTAGGATCCAGTCGTGCATTTTTTTTTTGTCTATTTTGGGCAAAACGCTTAAAATTTCTTATATTTCGGATTTTTCCCAGTTTTATAACAAACAGAAATGCTTAAAATGCTTTCATTGCAAATAATTTGCAAACAAATAATTTTTTTGAAACCCTCCCGCTCAATATCTTAACTCGTTTACTAGTTATGATTTTTGCAACAAAATACATATGTATATAAATCAGGCCCACTGTGCCCGGTGCCCCTACCACAGAACATTCAGGCGATGAGTTGAATACTCTAGATTTTCTAAGAAATTATTTTTCGGGAAAAAAAATGGCACTGGTTTTTTTTTACCGAAGCGTCCAAATAAGCCTTTATCCCGAATTAGCGTCGCGTCGGGTGATTGATAGAGCATTTGTATATTGCGAGTGGATATAATAGAACCAAAAAAGAACTGTGACCGCTGTACGAGCTGACGTCAAAATCAAAATTAATCTGTTGAGTGAGGCAAATGTGAACACCGTCACTGGCTGTGAACTGTCAAAACTAATACTGTCTCAGTCTTTCTATAAATCACAATTAATTTCCAGTAAGTGGAATTGAACTAAATAAAAATATTATATTAAAAATAATAGGCTTTTCAACCCGAAATAAAAATTCATTTTTCGGCAAAACGTTTTTAAAACCCTGAAAATAAGTGTTCACATGTCAATTGTTTTAATACCGCTTCGACTTCTAGCCAACAGCTGGGATGTAGAAAATTTGAGTATATGGGATAAATGCTAGGATGTTGACATTTTAAACAAATGTAAAATCCAATACGAATTGTAGGCTGAATAATTTCATTTCTGTAGTTTTGAGGAGTTTTCGCGTAAACCAGTTACTTATGTAAAAAGGTTATAAAAGTGCTATGATTTGATAAAAGTGCTATGATTTGATAAAAGTGCTATGATTTGATAAAAGTGCTATGATTTGAAAAAAGTGTGCTTCCTTGTCTCAACCAACTGTCCACGGTAAGGTATTTGGCAAAGCCTCCCATAGACCTTTTTGTTCCTTGCAGTTCTTCCAGGAGCTTCTTTGAGCACTGGAGAACTGCAATGCAAATTGAACCTTTTTAGAAATGGAGTAGCCCAAGGTACGACACTTGGTCCACTTCTTTACAACATCTTGCCTTCGACCAAATTATAACGTTGATAGATCGTATATACATGCTATGCATACCGCCCATCACTAAACAATTGACAGCTGTCTGAAAAGTCAAACTCTTACTATAAATTTTGGAATTTTACAACAAGTGGGTTATCCAAGTTGACTCGTCCAAATATTTATAAAACTTTCTTTGAAAAAACACAAGAAGTAGGAGAGGTTTCGTATAACTGCCAAATATCGAATTATTACCCAAACGTTTGAAACTGATTTATACCACTTTTGTCTAAGAATTTTGAATTGTAACGTTTAGACACATTAGAGAACAATTATACAAAATTGATCAAACCTCGTTGAGTCGTCGAATGTACGAATAAAGTAAATAACCTACCATTTTTTCTATGAGAATATACTGAGAATGTTTTTTTGTTTTATTGAACTAGAAGAGAAGAAAACTACTACGTATAACTTTATGGTCGGTACCCACTAAAGGTTTGGATGGGTGTATTTGTGTGTTGGTTCTCAATCAATCAAAGGAAAACCACTTAGACAACGCCTACAAATTTGTACCACAATTTCCTTAGCGCTGACAGTAAATAGAAAAAAAAATTCCCCGAATAAAAGAATAAATAAAGTGAAACACAATTACCTTGCTTCACGTGAAACTTTCAAAAATAAAAATAGAGAAAAGAAAAAGCAAAAAAAAAAGGACAATCAGCCCATAAACAAACATGCAACTTTGACTGTAAGTTGGCCTCTTTATAATTTTATACTTGATCGTCATCCTTAAGTTGATTGGTGCTGTGGGTATCTAGTCATATGCCGCGCCGTGAATGTCGCCTCCCCCAACAACAATGACGATTTCGAAAATTATATTATCCAACTCTTTGGTTTGGATAATTGCACGAGAATTAAAATTAATATACTGTCATTGTGGGTGAATCTTTTCAGGCCTCCTGCTTGCCAGTCAGCCAGCATAGTCATCACATCACCAACAACAGTCAATGGTACCATCGTCGAGATGTCACCATTTGTTAATGCCTCACAATAATTCTTTATAAAATTATATATACGATAAAACGATAGTACCTATAGGTATATACATATATTGTGTACACAAGAAAACGAAAGGATTTAAGGACCTTATAATCAGGCAGTTAAATTCTGGTATAACGAATGCCATAAACAAGAAGCATTTCACAACTCTCGTCTCCGACATGGGCTAATGAATAACTTTTTTGATAGTAATGCGCCGCCCGGGCTCGTGAATTAGGGTGGCATTACATTAATTTTCAGTTCATAATTTCATGTTTTCATTCCGTTTATTGTGGAGTCCTGGTACACACACTTCAAGGAAAACAAACTTTGCCTTTTTGCCTCCGATTATTACACGCACAGGAGCTTTGAATTTTTATGAAGTATCGCGAGTATGAACAGATAGGCACTCGCATAGCAGTTGTACCACAAAATATTTGAACTATTAAAATTATGGAAATAGTAAACGAGATAATAAATAATGTTAAATAATGGGTCCGGGGGGGGGGGGGGGGCATATATCCATCAGTATGTTATGTATGGTAGGGAGACACTGGCTTTGCAAAAGAATTCTCGATCAGAAGTCTGTGTGTACCAAGCTTCTTTAAAGAAATCTCTCGTTTTCAGCCTTCAAGAAATGCGTTTCAAAGTGACTGATATCCCAAAAATGTCCCTAAAGGACATCCGAAATTCCTTAAAATTTAAAAATAATTCAAGCAGACCCATGATACCTTCTACTTCGTATAATTTAGAGTTTGTGGATCAGAATGATTTCTCTTAACCTAATAACACCTGTCTGTCTTAAGTGACCGACTTATATGACCGACATATGAGAAGCTTCAGCAACAAATCAAGCAGTTTTTAGTTTCAACTTTAACCTCTACTACAAGTTTCAGCTATATTTTGAATTTTCTTTGCTTTCATTCCTTCTTTGAAATTTCCCAAGGACAATTTAATCACGCTATCGTTCTCCAGTTCGTAGAAGTTTTTTACACCCTTTCAGTTGTTTTCAAACCTTTATCAAGGTTCTTGCCTTAGGATTCGAGAAATTCCCTTTCCAGTGTGAGGGAAATTAAAAACTCATAGGCAAGTTAAATTTCCCTAGGTGGTTGTCATTGCTAATATGTTGTTGTATATATGATCAATAATAATAAATCAAATTCAAGCCCAAATAACGAACAAATCTTTGTGTTGGCACACTCAAGTTATTGTTGTTCATTCAAAAACATTTAATATAATAAAAAGTGCTGTAAAAAGCAAGTATGAACTGAAACAAAAAATTAATATTTCTTTAATACCAACCAATAAGTTCCTGATATTTTCACAAAAACTTTGATCAAAACAAAAGTATGTAGTTTTAATACTGAATCCGACTTAAGGAAGTGGCTTAGACCTCAAATTTTTGTTGTATTTATTATTTGATTGTCGAATTGAAATGATTTGTCAGTAAACAATTATTTGATACACCTACGCCATCTAGGTGCCATATATAAATACAACAATGTATTAGCGACATCAACCACCTAGGGAAATTTAACTGAAAAGGAAATTTCTTGAAATTAAAGACCAAATAGAAGAAATCACGGAAGGTGTCTTAAAACACACCCACGAGTCACTATTCCCTTCACCTAAGCCCACCCAAACTATACAATGAAAGAAGAACATCGTGATTGAAGTAACGCTAATCCTTTGGAAGCTACTTCCAACCGACACTTGTCGTGTCCAGTTTTCCGGTTCGCCCTACACTGTCAATGACGTTTGAAGTGTGTGTCACCCTTAGTCACTTCTACCTTGTGACTCAGAAACCATTATCGGTGTTATTCTGTTTCTCTTTTATCATAAAGCATGAAATTGAATATCAAATGACACAAATTCTCTTCCTTTCGCGCCGAACAACTCACTGACAAATAACGCACAGTGTAAACCACTAGAGACATAGAGACATGAAATAAACACGAGGAACGCCGGGCACAGACAGCTAGTGTTCTAGAAATATTAGATAAATTATTTTACAGACTATTAACGACTAGCGACGAACTAATGGACATTGTGATTGACATCTTTATGCAAGCTTAATTTTTCGAAAATCTCCGAAATGTTTTGCGAAGTTCTTGCAAGTGACATTTGCGAGAAGCACATTCGCACACAAACGAATTTTCTTGTATGTAGTAAGTTTTCGTTAGTTAAGCATATTGAAATATCCCAATCAATTAACCCCAACAAAACAGTTAACCGATGATGATGAATGAATGGAAAGTCCCGGAACCGGACCACCATGGATGGAATGGGCTTGCAGAACAAAAATATACACAATATCATGTGCAAAGCCTAAAGACTAGTAATTCGTGATAGCAGTTCTACTTTTTGCAGCGTTTGCTGGAACAACCCCATATATGAGTAGTACAAAAATACCTACCCGAATGAACCGAACCACATCACGCATCACATCACAGATCATGTCACTAAAACGGGGGTGCCGCTCATTCATGCGAACCAAACGCTTCACTAACTTTTTTGCATCTATTTCTACGGCTCAATCTGACTGCGAATGTATACGACTTCGAATACGAATACGACTACGAATATAATTATTATGGTGAAGAGACGCAACGCAGGAGAAAAATCTTCGTGGACGAACGGCTATATGTCCTTTGCAAAGATGCATTTGAAACATTTTGAATGATAGAGTTAGTTATTCTTTGCAGTGTCCGACGTCGTCATTCTATGCAGAGCTTGAATAGCTGCTAGCGACATAAACACGGGACGACGCACCGAGTAAATCGTCATCGTCCTTGCCGTGTTGCAGACCATATCCTTTCGTGATGCGATTGCGAGTTCGAATTCCCTTAGGCGTAATATTGTTCAGCGGCGGCAGCGGCGGGCGGACGAATTAATTCGCTAGTGGATTAGGCACAGGAAATGCAATCAACTACATTGACCATCAGTGATATGTGGGGGGACTTACCAACCATATAACCATTACCACCCCCCACCCTTATCGCATTATAATTGAAGGGGATGATGTGTTGTGTTGTGTTTGTTTGATGTGATGACCTCTTCATAGGCGAAAGATGGCATTTCTAGTCTCATGCACTGCAGCTTTTTCACGATTTGTTTTGCAGATATACCTATACGTGAATCAAACGCATTTTGCGGAAGGAATTTCTGACGTGCCTCCCATCGTTCTTGCTTCGTTTAGCCGATCTAATGGAAACCAAATATAGGCTCACGCGCATTGTGGATTTCTTCTTTGGAAATATGGTACAAAAAAAAACCTAAAATTAATTATGGAGAGTAGTGGGCATCAGATGTATGAAAGGGGGCTGTTTATTGCTCAGTTTCATATCAATAATTGACGAATTTAATGGATCAATTCATTAATAGTGTCCACAAGAATGAACAACGTACATATACTGATACTCACTCATACGGAGACATTCGGAGGACAAGCAAAGCAAAAAACCGGAGCATCAACATGTGACGCTTGGTTGGGAATTTAACACTCAATTTGTTTCGAAATTTATTACAAGTGACAATGGTCGAAATTAGCTTCGCTTGGTGTTTTTGAACAAACAATATCTTTAATACAAAAAAAGGAAAAAAACATACAAATTACTGCTGGCTATCCGAGTATCAGTATTCTCAAAGTGCACACATGAGCGAACGCATCAGTGGAATGGTTGGCGTTGGTGTAGGGTTATAATGTAAGTAACAGTAGGGCTTAGCAAGTTGGGGTTTTTAATGGATTCTGTTTGTTGTAGTAGATTGACGCAATTTTGATATTGGATATAGGTAGAAAAGGTCTAGCCATGTAGCCCGATACCTTCGTGTGGGTTCAATTGATTTTATAAAAATGATATGTTATCGCCCAGTGTGGATTGAATACACAATGGATGAGTAAGTTTTAATGTTCCTTGGTGATGATTGACGTATGTTTGAATGTGGTCATATTGCTGGTTGGCGAAACCGTACGGCCACAGCAACTCAGCCAATATTCTGGTGAAAAACACTGACTACTGCACCCCTACCGCAATAGTTTTAAATTTTATCTTCCTTTTCATCCAGGAAGAATTATTGGGAAGATGACGCAGTATCGAAAGATTTCGACCAAAATTTTTTACCGACAGATCTAAAATGGAGTGCGGTGTCGGAGCCGGAATTTTCCCAGAGTCACAAAAAGTCTCTAAATCATTCCGATTTTCTGACTTTGCTAGAGTCTTTCAAGCTAAGTACTATCTTTAATTGAAGCATTCAATTCTTAAATAAAATCGAACGCAAAATCAAAAATCGTCAATAATTTCAGACAGCCAGCGGCTATCAAACCCGTAAATTCGACAAAAATATATTAAAAACTGGTGGAACTATGCCGATGATAAATGAGCTTGATTACTTGAACATTAACAGACCTGGCTTTAGGGCTGCTATATAGGGCTAAATTCTTTCAATTTCCCCTTCGGAATCCAACAGAAGGTGGAACAGTTTTAACGACTATGCGATATCTAGAATCATATGGCCGCATAAATAATAAATCTTAAATCCCGCACAGACATAGCAAGACTAGTCACTACTTGCAGTGGACACTGGCCTTTGGGAGAGCACGCATCAAAGCAGGGTATTTCCCATAACACTTCACTTCCTCTGCAAGTGTCTAGCTTTGACTGAGAATGCAATCATTTGGAAAGCTTTTCCTTCTGATCTAAAAGAATTGTCTAATACAAAAAACAAAAATATTAGTCTGTTTCTTCTACGGTTCGAAATGGCTTTATCGACGCTCCGCTTGAGTGGTTTCCTTCTCGTTTTCCTGCTAAAAATCAACTTTTTATTCAGGTACGAGTTTTTGGTATCAAAATGACGCTTTCCAGCGATTCTTGCTTTTAATATGCTAGTTCGCTCTTGACCGCCCGCTTACCTACCTACCTACCTACTCGTACCTATGTTTGCCTTAGCAAAATCATTAGAAATTGGATCAACCACTCAAACGTCATCCGAACTATTTACACTGTGTCATACTATCCAGTTTGCTGGCTGGTGCTAAAGCGATTCCTAATTCGATCGACTGATCATCCCGCTAATGAGCACCATCAACTTCCGTCACCAGCTCGCGGTCTTAAGAATACGATACGGACAGCACAGTAAAAAGAAACTCAAGTTCGTTCTATACGAATTCCGTGGCGTTGAAAAAAGAGATCCGCAGTCTTTGATCCTTATTCACGAAAGTTCGTTAATGTCGTGTCGTCAAAAAATCCCCTTCCGACCATTTCGGCTCTGACTTTATCTAGAGCAGGACACAGCTCCGACAGTGAGTAATGTCTAGCTTTGCCCATGCTCTCCAGTTTCTGCTACAGGTAGCAATGATCCCTACTATGTCTTGCTAGGATTTGCGTAAAAGATCAATTGTTTTTGATTTATTCTAGGTTGGCAAAATATTACCAGGTATAATGCAGTTAGTTCAACTGTTCAACCTGTGAAAAGGAAGGTTGAAAAATTGATAGAATATTGCCAGAACTTTGATAGAACAACAGGGGTTCTCCATCATCATCCCGCGAAACGAATAAGCTTGGCAGTACTACACTAAAACAAGACCATCCATATTTTGCAGATCGCCAGTTCCTTTAAACAGTTCAGTAATGCCATTATCTTCAAGGAACTTAAGCTTGCCTTCGTCCAGCTTGAGTCGACCAATTACGTTGCGTCACGTTTACGTTCCATGGTACAGTCTGTCTGTTCCTTGATCGTCCTTTAAAGTTTGTTATCGGCCCAATCATTAAAATCTTGAGAAGTCCTCTTTACCATCTATTTCTTCGAATGTGAGCTTCTCATGTTTCTGATATCCGTCTATCTTTTTTTTTGCCAATGTTGCCACTTTTTAATCAAGAAAAGCCTCTTAATCTGAACTTTCTTTAATTACCAAGCTACATCACTGACTGGTGGGCATATTTCCAGTATCACGTTATAGACGTTACGCTACGAAGAAATGATATGAGTCCCACTAAATTATTTAAAGGCTGTAGCAAACTTACAGTTTTAAATTGTCTGAAACTCAAATCAGCTCTTAACCACTGAAAATTACTTACTGGGCACACTGAGCACATTATTTCATTTGCTTGATTCGGGAATAACGAAAAAACTTTCAGGCAACAAATTCTCAAATTGTGTTTGTTGCGAGCACCTTCCAAAGTGAAGCTTGACTTTCTGTCAGTTTAAACGAAACTTCAATATGACATATAGATAGTTTGACAGTTAACCAAAAATAATATTTTGATATTAATCCTCAACAATAAGGAAGTCATTTTGAGCTAAACAAAATATGTGCAAGAAAACTCACGATAATCAATTTGAAATTAAAATAGGTGTTTTCTTTCATGTAGAACATACTGTAATTTGTAGAAAATGCCATCGCAATCAATTACATGCACCGCACAGTTTAATCAAAGTAAAGTAGATTGCGCCTCAATTTTTTTCATTGTATTGAATGTAAACTGGCTCTTTTGTAGGCTAATAGTGTTCTGCAGAAACCGCCCCTATACCTCACTTATTCAACTTGAAGTCAAATTAGTGTGCCCTTCATCGTTTACCTTCCTGTATATGTATATCTATCGATGATTTCCTATATACTGATGTTCTAATTTATTCCTTTAAATTGTGAATAATCGAAGAGTTTTATTTTGTCGCTTATCTGGTGATGAGATCGTCTTCGATGGATCGTTGCATACGGTCGACCATATGGAACCGATCAATTAGTTCGATAGCTGGACGCGCGATCTTTTTTTTTCAACCAAAAGGTCACACACATCACATCTATTTACCATCCAGTCATCCAGCCAGCCAGCCGGCCTGCCCTTCTGAGCACCACAGACACTTTTTAAGAGTTGTTACAATTTGTAGATATCTGTTTTTTTTGCGCTCATCATTCTTAATTTATTCGATTTTCTTTTGTCGTATCGTATAACCGTCCGTCACCCCCCAACGTTACACTATAAGACTTTGATCAGTTATTCGGAAATGCTCACACACCGTTTTACATTTATTATAACTGAACAAAAAAAAACGGAGTTCAAACCTTTTAATGGTCGTATTGACGTGCTTCCGAACGGTAAGTTATTGCGGTCGGTCACAGTTGAATAAGTTTTTCATTGACGCTCTCTAGAAAGTTGAGTGTGAAAAAATGTTTTAGTATCTACTAGGCATGTTTTCAGAAGAAGGTTTGATGTTTTGTTTGCATTTTTGTACCATAGGGGCGACAGCTGGGGCAATGCAGTGCATGCCTGTAGCTGAGAAATTTAGTTGGAATATTTTAGCATTCGTTTGGTTGTATTCGTCTTTGGTGTTAAAGAAGAATTATCCGTTTGTAGAATTAAGCTATAAATATGCATTTTTCTGGCTTAGCAGAATTCCAGTAAAAAAAACCGAACGATCAAGTTAAGCCTTGAAGAAAGTGCGATTTAAAGGATAAGGCGACATATCCTTTTTAGTTGTGTCTCAGTTTAGATTTGAATCAAAATCACGGAACTGATATTTACCAGTTTTGCATACGTTCTTCGATAAATAACCTTTACTTTAAGTAAAAAATTGAGCAAAAGGCTATTTTTAATGAAAAAGGCTTTTGTTAGAAATTTGCCATTATTGGAGTTATTGGATTTTCGTTTGCTTTATAATTAAAAACTTGGTGATTTTCCAACCTATCGTTGGTATACAATTTGAAAGTTGGAAAAAGCAAAGTCTCCACATGTGAATGGGACCTTGGCAGGTAACAAAAGGGTACTGATTTCAACTATTTATTGAGCACGAATTTGAACTTGAATTCCATTGAGAAATAGCTCCTGGAAATCGTGTTTTTTTCTGTGTAGAAATATATTTTGGGAGGCATTTTACTCTTCATTATTTGGGTGAATTTTAAGCCATTTGGGAGAGATGGGTTCCTTTAGCCACAAAATGATAGAAAAAAGGTCATGGCTGATTTCCATTATTTTAATATTTTACTTTCTTTTCATAATTAACAATTTGGTTTTCAAAATTCAAAACATTAAACGGCAACCAGCTGATTTTGGCATACAATTAACTCCTATGAGTATGTAACAAACTTTTTTGTATACTGGTAATATACTATACTCGTTTAAATGATATTAAACACAAAATTCAGCAAACTAACAAAAAACATGTAATTTTTTCCCTTCAACGGCTCCAAATAAAAAATTACTATAAAATCTAAATATATCTAAATAATATGAAAACACTAAACTTGGCAGCACTGCTTACTGCATAACAAAATGTCAGCCAAAGACACTTAATTATAAAGACGGGAAATTTCGGATGTCAGTTTGTTTCTTGTCTACAAATAAGAAAAAACAGCTGATGTTTACATTTTTGCATAAATATGTGTGTTATTTTTCAAATATTACCTTAACTTAGACGCTGAAATTTGTATGGTGACTTTTTAAGATGAATATTTTATCTTTTGATCGACGGACTCCTGCAGTTAAACGGGTTTCGCTTAATTCAACACGTCGCGGCATTGAAATGAGAGAAAGTTCATTAATTGTACCAATTGACGGAGCAAGTTGATAAAAATTATCAGTGCAATTAAGAATTGGATACTATTTCTTATTAAGGATATTGTTTTAAATTATTTGGTTTAAACGCTTACAAAATTGCGTTATTTCATTGAAAAAAGTTTTGATACCAATATTTCATGTATTCACTGAAAAAGATCGATTTTTTTTAGATTAGTTCTCCAAGGGAAAGTTGCGCTATCTTAGTATTGGAAGATTTGATCTGCATTCAACCACTGGCCCTCCTGTCAAACTGAAAATATTTCTCTCCAGCTAACTGTTCAACAACTCTCGATGTTCGATAATGTTCTGATTCAGCTGGTTCGAAATTTTAGAGAAAATGTTCTTCACTTGCTTTCTACACCAAGGGCTATTAACTGGTTATTGAATAATTTAAGCTATGTGATTTACACTTGGCAATTCTTCGAAATTAGGGTTATAAGCCTATTAGTACGAAAACTCTCTCATTCTCTAAATTTCCTCCAAAATACAAAAATGGTAACTCCTTCAAAATTCACATTTTCTTTCTTTTTTCTTCAGTTTTGTCGAATAAAGATTGAAATGTAATGATTGTAAGGGGAATTTTTTGAAATTTGATATTTCATCCCATTATCAGGCTCTCAACGCAAGAGTTTCGCCATCGAAAGGACACCTGGGCCCATGTTCTGTAACTTTCGAATTGATAAAAGTAATCGATAAACAAAAATAAAAATGTTTGTTTTATGGCTAGGATGCCAAAATTATTTTTTCAATTTATCGCCTTCAATTTTAAAATCGCAGTCAAACAAACTAAAAATTTTATGTATCGCCTCAACTTACAGAACCCCCATTTTTTCAGAGGCGTTAAGTGAGGAAAAGTTATCGCCTGAGTTACAGAACATGCGCCCTGGAGATCTAACGGAGAAGCCAATCTACTGAATGCTGGTTTTAGAAAAGCAAATCAGGCTTTTAGCAGCTCAACCATAGAAAAATAATATGAAAAAAAAATCCGAAAAATTATTATTCCCCGATAGAACAAGTGCATCAAAATATGGATATTGAAGAAAAAAGAGCTTGAAGAAAAAATAGTATGTTCAGCTCTGTTCTTAGTTGTTGCTTAAGCATTTGACAATGTTTGACATTTGGGACTTGAGCACACATAGCTATCTTACCAGGCAGTTAGCTAAGAAATACTAAAATCCTACTTTACGAATCGGCTCTTTAAAGTACTACAAGGGATATTTCATTGGCATTTAACTTTGGGATTGTACAATGCTGGATCTATCCAAAAGTTAATAAATGTCCTTCGGGGAATAATAAATGCTCCTAAGCCCATACAACAATCGAGATCTAAGATGTAACCTTCAAAAAGAAATGGTTACAGAAGTGGTTAAACACACTCAGTATTATACCATAAAATCAGCGACTGCAAAGTCATGCCAGCTTCGAAATAAAGACCGTCTTAACTGCCGAAACAATGTTCGAATATTAAAAAGAACAAAGCCTTATGATTAAGCTGATGATCTAAAAGCTATTTGAAATTGACTTTCCCTCTTATTTGACCGAAAAATTGGCCTTAGAAATTTTCTTTAAGTTTGTGAACTCCAAATTATGAGTGCCATTTGTTATTGAGATTATCGTGAATACAATTTCCCTAGAAATCCTTTGAACGCAGAGAACATCAATCATGCTCGAAAGAATTTATTAAAATTTCCATTGAAATTTTCCTGTCATTTCATACGATTTTTTGCTCGACGAAATTTCAAGATATTTCGAACGAATAAAATACTTGTCGCGGGAAACAAGTTCCCTCTAACAATTCTCGATAAGACGCATTAAGTTAATGGTCAGTCGTACTTATCTATTGGTGATAAGGTTCTTCGAATTCAGTAATTGCTCAATATTGCTAAAAAAAATATCCAGTCGATTATAAATTTCAAGTCGTTTCGGAAGCCCTTAAATTCACGCACACATTAACATTCAAACATTCCAGGGAATGATATTCTAAACATCAACTAATCATCAGAATTCCCTTGAAAAATTATGCAACCACGAAATTGCCTTCAAGTTATATCTGCCAAATCACAGTGTCAAATTTTGACACAGATTTGTCAAGGCTACAATATCATAATCCCTAAACTCAATCGTCTTGTTATTCCAAATGTCCAATTAATTTCAAAATAACCAACTACATATTCCAGACGAATTTTGACAAGTTAATTCGGTCATCAGCCATTAGGAATTGCTTTTAAAAATTTACCCTCTTCGAACTTCGAGAATGAAAAACAAAACCAAATAGACAAAACACACACAGAGGGTAAGAAAATAATTTGCTGTATTAAACCGTCATAGACTTTATCGCCGAATAGCCATCGACAAAAAAAACGCCCATGGCTCAAGACTAAAAGATACCCAGGATATGATTTGACCTGGACTATTAGTATCAATCTCCTGTTTTCAATTAGTCAGAAAGACAAATGTATGATACCGTTAACACAAGTCATTTGACATATGTGACCTCGGTTCTCCAGTACCTACCTACAGTTTTATTCAATCGATATGTAGCTAAAGCCACCCCTTGGTACTCGTATCTTTGGGTGGGTATACCAATAGGACTGTACTGGGTAGGCATAGAGAATATATCATTTGGTGAGTCTTCTGGCGCGTTAGAGACAAAACGCACACATAATTTTAAGGACAAGACGCCAGCAAAACAATTCCAACAAGAATTCTAAAAGAAATTGATGATCAGTGTTGACTTCTGAAATTGCTTCATCCTTTTTACTGATTGCTCTCTTCTGCTTGGGAATGAAATAAGTAAGCAAGTGTGTCACTATAATGTTTGCTATTTTGTAGTGCGACGGGCGTCGGTGGCGGCGGCGGCTTTTTATCCATCGCCATCGCCATATCGCCCATATCGTTTGGAGCTCGTGTGTCATCATCCCCTATTTGCTGAATTAAATGACCCTTATGTTCAATACACATAGCTTTACTCTGATGTTGTTCTGTACAATCACTTTGGTATATTTTTTTTTTTTCAAAGGAATCATCATCACAAGTTGTAATGTCCTGACTGATGATATGGTATGAGTGAGTATTTCTGTTTACTCTCAAGGAGCGACGTTTAGATAAAGAAGGATTTAAAAAAAAAATGGTTATGTTTGTTTCTTTACTTTGCGCAAAATAAACCTATATCCTAACTATACTGCTTTTATTTTATTTTAATTCAGAGCATCAAGGACCAGAAAAGGCTATAAAAAGTTGAAATGCTATTACATACTATATGCGGAATAAAACACGTTAAGAGCGTTTTCTTTTTATAAGCCCAACGCCGCAACGACAACGGTAGCTGGTGATGGTTTTCTAGTTTTAAAATGAGCAGCGGAATAATGATAAACGGATGGCGCCATTGGAATGTTCAAAGCTGTCAATTCTTATAGGATGCTCATTCTTGTATATTTATGAAAATTATAATTTGATTTTGGATTGACATGATTTTTTATGCTTCGCTGACGTGAGTGGAGTTTGACTGCCATTTTGCAAATAGATACTGTTGTTCCTTTATATTATTAGATGGGCGGATGGTTAGAGTTAGTCAATACCAAAAATTACTTTTATTGTTTGTTTAAAGAAATAATGAGGGATTAGGGAGCTGCCATAAAGTGAGCTTGATTTTTCGAGGTCATAATATTGTTAATAAGTTTTAGTAAGTCCCAATCCTATTCCTAGAAGCCAAAAACGGAGAAACTGTGAACTTGCGCCCATTTCGATGATGTCTCTTCGAGATGTCATTCAGACCAAGTTGTTTCTTTGTCAAATCTCCACTTAAGTGTCATATCTGAAGTGTCTTAGGAGATTGACAGTTGTTTGTTTATATATATTTCGTCTTGTAATCGTTTACTTTCATTTTCCGAAAAAGTCCCCAATTTGTCAATACCCAAATATTTAGAAAGACATCAAGTCCAGAAAGAAATCAATTGTTGGTTGGAACACTTCAGAGCAGCTACTCCTTAGTTGAAGCTTTACAGACAAGTTCTTGTACTAATAGACTTTTACAAATTTTAAATTCTGAATTTTGAAATTAAGTGAAGAAATTTCCCTTAAAATGTTCGAAACAGAATCAGTGAACGGCAATCAGCAGAACATTATCGAACATCGATAGTTGTTGAACATTTAACTGGAGAGTGATATTTTTAGTTTGACAGAAGTGCCCGCGGCGTGGCAAATCTTCCAATACTGAGATCGCAAATCGATTTCTTCTTTTTCGAAGAATGCATGAAATATTGGGATCGAAAGATCAAACATTTTCTTCAATGAAAAACGACATACGTAGCAATAGATCTTTTTTGTCGGAAACGTTCTTGTTGCTGATATTAAGCATTTAAGCCAAATAATAGCGGTGTTCCCGTTCTCGAAATATTGTTTTTTATTCTTAGGTATCCGGTATTTCTTGCTTGATTGAAGTGCTCATTCTGTCAGATTTTTCAGTCAATTGTCCTGCGCGTTCAATTAATGAATCCTCGCTTAATTGATCGACCTGTTCAATTAAGCAAAACCCATTTAATTGCACGAGGCAATCAATCAAAACGATTCCAAATTCACCATACAAATTTCAGCGTCATCTTAGGAATTCTTCCAAACAAATACACACATACTATTGCAAAAATGTGAGAATTAAGTGTTTTTGCATTTTGTAGGTAAAACAAAATGACAGCTGAAGTGTACAGTCTTTGGTTGTCATTTATGCAGTTACCAGTGCTGCCAATTTCAATGCTGCCAAATTACTACATTTTATTTAAATTTTATAGTAATCCCTTTCCTGAGGCGGGTAATTCAATTAGGCGGAAAAAACTATTAAGCTAAGTTCAATAAAGATAGGAATGATGGTATTTGATACCCTATGTGCAAGATCCCTCTATTTATGATGATGATTATGGAATCAGCTTGAGCTAGGTCACCAGCGACGGCCGGTCGGCGGCAGAATCGAACTACATTGCGGTCTATAGGTATCAATATTATTAACCTCGCACTCGTTCTGATGGAACTCCAAATTGTGTTAACCTGCCTATTCAAATAAAATTCCTCTGAACCTTCCATATATAATCGTGCATTTAACAATTCCATGAATAAATGTTGCCATTTAAAATTCCACTCCAACACCCGACATTTCGTATTGGCGGTGTGGCTTTTTGTGTGCCTTGTGCCTTGTGATCTGGTTCAAGTCGCATATAAGTATAGTGACGCACATCCAAGATAATAATTGCGGCTTCACATTTTGGCTGCTGGGAACTTAACCTGTGGGACCACATCAAGATTCACATAAATACAAATCAGATGCCCTATAACTTTAATCTGCGATAAGGACACAGCTAACACCTTCGTATACCGCACTGCATAACTAAAAGAGAAATTATATTCCTTACCTTATGGTGTAGGAATACCTATTGCAAAACAGTAGCCGCCTGCCGAAAAACCCGCAACTACAAAACTCAGCGATTGCACAAATTTACACGAGGTTAACCGAACCGGCAGCATTCCAAGGTATATGCGGTACAAACTTAGGAATGCGTATCCAGCGGAAGAACACACCACCACCGACCGATCCTCACACATAATGAGATGGTTTCAGGAATCTGTCCACAGCAACATGGGAAATGCACATATCCGTACACTTATGGGCCTTTTTTGTAGCGCTACAGCTACCCCGCGATAGATGTGAATAACCAGCAGCGGCATAGGGACAAAAGTCGTGGGCTCTTATTTGTCTTATTCACAGCAATTCAGTGATTCGTTGTCGAATCTGCACAGCCGCCATGCTGCTGGTTCGCCGTCCGTCTGTCCGTCGGCGTCGACGTCGAATCGCATCGCAACGTCTCCTTCTCCAGTGGCAGTTGTATGCCAATCTCGTCTGCGGGCTATTATCACATGATTCCGTAAGTGGTGCTATGGTATACCCTCGGCAATTTGGACAGTGCGAGATGAAAAGGCCCTATACTGACTTGGCTTAGGAAATCCTCGTAAAGTTTGGCAAAGTGTCAAGAAAATCAATTACCTGAATGTCGGCTGTCCAATTGTTGTTCGCTCGCCGCAAGTTAGGACCCAGGACCAGGACACTGGATGGTAGGGAAGACTTACGCGGGTGCGGTGGTATTATGCGCACAAAATCGAAATTGCTCGCTGACCGTTCGGATTGTTATTTGATTTCAACAAACAACGGAGCCACTTATCAAACTGACACCTAACACCGTCTGTGAATTCCCTGCGGAGAATTCAATTCTCGGCGAAGATTTACGAGTATATGCCTTTAGCAAATAATATGGTTGCGAAACCTAAAATGCGAATCGAATTTGAATGTGCGAGCGGAGTGTTTTAATTTTATAATTTAAAAGGTGGGATTAGGAAACGAGAACAATTAAGCTTAACCTGGCTTAAGGCCTTCATTGTATTTAATGGAATGGTGTCGAAGGCCCTGACACAATTATTTTCATTGTTTTAATATTTTAAACTTCTGACTTACATAGAAGGTGTACTCTTTTGTATCATTCAAGCGGATTATCAAGCAAAGAAAGGATTTCAGTTCAGGGACTAAATACATACGCAGAAACTCCAAACGTGTCAACCAGGTGGACCAGATTTGGAGCGGTGCTTTGACGTCAATTATCATTAACAGTCCAAAGTTCTGAGGAAATACAATCGACTCGGACAACTTCAGTTCTATTCTTGACTTGCAACCAAGGTAAATCTAGGGAGATCAAGGCGCTATGCACAGCTAGCAATGAACTTTCACCAGTATCGACATTGCCGTGCATTTATCAAGCCTCTGGCTTGTTGAGTCTTACCCCAAGCACACAGTCGTATTACATGACTAAAGTAGATTGATAGTTCTTCGAGTGGAATAGGACAGAGAAGAGTTACGGTTTCTTAGCAGGAATTAGAATTAATATAAGCGGGTTGTTATCGCGGAATTGGAATTCTGATACTGCAGAAATGAGATTGGGAAAGTAAGGCTGTTGGACTGATAGTTGGTCACCGTATTGTTACTGTCACCGCGGATCCATTGTGATACACTGTACTCGTACATAACTCGTATTGCAAAACAAAATCATCCGAACGCTTCGATGGGCCTAAGGCCTTTGGAGGCATTGATAACCAGGTTGTTGTACTGAAATATCCAAAAATTCTACGAAGTCATAAAAAAAAATACCAATGATTTCTAACGCACGTGACAGTGCTGCCAACTAACGTAAGCATTGATGATTATCCTTCTTCTTTAAATTTGCGGCATCTTAATAGTTACTTCTGACTGACCAGTTCATAAAGCCTGCCATACCATTGTGTTCAGAAACCCAACAGGGTCTAATTTAATGATGCATGTCAAGAACCCTAAGCTTTGAGTGATAACAAGTTACAAGCTTCGATTTGATATCGGTGGCAGAAATAATCGTCAGTTGGCTACCAATGAAAAAGTTGATAAGAGCTTGTGGAAACGCCATATCATTGAGACCTGCTTAGTAGCTTTTATAGATGCTAGAACCACATCTTGAAAGACGCTGTTGTAATTAGGAAGTCTAAATAAGTTGTCTGGCTCAAAAGCTTCTGGGAAAGCCCTGCATTTGTATAGATGCTCGTCGATTCAACTATATAAGGAAGTTAGATATAAACGGTTTATGCAATTCAAGGTATGGTGTTATTATAGCCTTATTATAGCTGGTAGTTTTGTAAAATCTGAGCACTGCCTATAGAGCTGTTCATATAGCTATAAGCTGCTTGATTTAGAAAAAGATGATTCATGTTCAAAGTGTTCTAGAAGTTTTAATTTCTTTTTGCGTGCTAATGTTTATTATTTTTGTAAGTTTTCAAGTTGTTATGTAACTTCGTCCAGTTTTAACTTTTGTAAACAGTTTATCCTTAAAAACATTTTCTGAAAATAAAACATTTTTAAATTGATATTTTTCATTAAATTATTTTCTTATATTCTTTCTTTCAGAATAACAACAAAGATGGTGAGTACTGTTATTAGACTAAAATATATTAATTTTTAAAGCCTCAATTGAACATACATTGCAAGATACTTTTTTATGTTCTTTTATTTTATTGTCATTTAACATTTTCAGTTTTATTTAAATTCAAAAGAAATAAGATAACTATCTGTTTTATCTAAGTACCTCAACATTTAAAGAAAAATTAATATTTTTTTATCATACAACATTTAAGAGTCCATCGTTAAGGACTATTGACATGATACAGACACCAAGGTAAAGACTATTCGGTAAAAACGCAAGATTTGTTTTGACAGCATAAAATCGATTTTGTTTAGAAATAATTCGATTGTGTTCAGAAAAAAAATCAAATGTTTGGTTGTTTTGAATTCGATATTATTTATTTTGAAAACACACTTGAATTCTTAGCTGTCATTAATTAACATTTATCAGTTCACTTCCGCATATTTTATCATTTATCTTAAAAAATATGTACCTTCTGCTTTGGAACGACCGACTCCTTCCGCCATTTTAATTGTATGATTCTTTTTTCTTCACATTTCCCCCTTATTTCACAATCTGCCCAAAACTGTTATTTGTCACCAATTATTCGTCAGTTCTGATTTACAAATTCGGTAGTTCTGGGCAGAAGAGAGCGCTGATGAGAGAGTAAAATATTTTCCCTTCCTGACAGTTTCGGATCAGTAATTTTTTTTGGGCAGAATATTTGGCAAGCAAATTAACAAATGTCAGGTTGACGTTTGTCATAAAAGGAATAAAAAATGTCTTTGTCTGGTTGTTGCCAAAAATTTTGTTAATCAAATAAAAAGTGGTAAAAAACAATATAATTAAATTAAAATCTAAAAACAAAAAAATGTTTTGCTTAAGCATATGCTTTTGACGTTTAAATATCGTCAAGAAATTGTACTCAAACCGTTCCAAACTTTTTTCAAGTTTATTTCTCTGAGAGAATTTCATTTCCATTCTTTAAAATTTGATAAACTCCTAATTGCCAAAAAAATTGAACCAGACCTATTTTGGCGTTTTTAGAAACAAACACTTTTTTCTCACAACCCAGGATCTGCATAGTTCGCACTCGAACATATTTATTCTTTCAAGTGTGGATAATATGTGGAACGTGAGTTTGACAGTTCGTTACAATCAGATTCATGTTGGGATGATTTATCATATTTTTATTAATATTTTGTTAAGAATTTGTGAATAATTTAGTTGTTTCATTGGTCGTTGGTCCTTAAAGGACTATACGCATAAAAGCAACCACTGAAATCAGGAAAATTCGTTCATTTTGACATTTCGTTCACATTATTTTTGTTATTCGTCGCGAATGGCACTTTATAATTCATAATCTCTGATTTTGAGGTTAGTCGTGGACGAACAACTTAATCGTTGAAGTGCGGATGGTATGTGGAGCCCGAGTAGGGTTTGACAGTCTTCTTCTTTTTCACTTTTGTTCACAAATTGAATATCTCTTTAAGTATACTTTGTACATAAGAGCGACCAACAAATTAACGAATATTCGTCCATTCTGACATTTCGTTCACATGGCCTTAATTCTATTCGTCACGAATATAAGTTCAAAGTCTGGTTTTGAGGTTAGACGCGAGCGAACAAATTACTCGTTGAAGGGTGGATGGTATGTGGAACGCGAGTAGAGTTTGATAGATCGTAACAATCTTATCCTTCTTCAGTTTTGTTCAGAATTTGAATAGTGTTTTAGTTCGACTCTTCGCCGAATTCAGTAATCCGGGTGCAAAAATATTTTCCATTAACAAAATTCGACAAAACTGAAAGAGACAATTGAATCATATGCATCATATGTTAAATTCCATAGTTATTTATTATTTTCAGCAAGACAGAGATAAATTCTCATGCCTCATGTCAGCAGATTTTTATCTTCGCCTAAACTATTAGGAGTATATTGATGTTTTTGTATTTATTGACTTTTTTTTTTAATTATTTGTTCAATTTAAAAAGAGTTTATTTTTGGTTTAGGGTTATCATCGACAACTTCACCTACGTCGTCACGGCAAAATGATGTGTCACAGATCAATGCTCGATCAACTCCCATTTCCGGATGGTTGACATATAATAAAAATAAAACTTAAAATATGCTGCCAGTTAATCGAGCATGACTTTGTTCTGTTCCTATACTCGCTCCCCGAATCTCTATATGTTAAAGACCATTCTATAACAAAACAACGACGACAAAACGTGAAAAGCCCACAAATCATCACTCAAAGTGCACTCAATGAAAAATCATCGACAATCAAATTTCAACCGAACTCCCATAGATAGATATAAAGGTATCTGTGTCTACCTGAACCTTTAACAAGAAAATAACACGCATATTTTTATTCAACCCTTTCTCTTAAAGGTTTTTTTTTTCTTTTTAGAAAATTAATGGCCAGAATTTTTGGTATTTTTTATTAGACCGCATATAAAATTTATATAGAAACAGATTTCCCCTTTAGCCTGCCTGTGTACACATTTCATGCTATCGTCACCTTTTTCAACTTGTTCAATAACCCTTTCGCCTATGCCACCCTCTCCTGGCCAAACAGGTGAGCGAGCCTTATTTATTTTTTAACGTGTTGTGGCATTCCGTGTGCTGTGGCCGGGTATACTGCGCGTGAGAGTCTAACGAAAAGCTTCATTGACTGCTAGGGTGAAAAGGTGGAAAGGATACATTTATAGATTAACAGACTTTTCCTGTTATACGCATATGAAATGCAGTAAAATTATGAAACTAATTGACTGTATGACAATGGCGCAGTTTTATGAGACAGCATGCATACATATATGAGCTGTGAGCACATGATAGAGAAAACCTTTCTATAAGCCACCTTGCTTGGCTTATGGCATTTTCATTTGTGAAGATTTAGGTTTCCTATATCGATTGGATAGCTGGTGTCTACGCTTGCCAACTGGAAAGTTATTTTTGCATATTTTTCGGTCATTTTGGTTTTACGAAGTAAACTAACACTTCAGCTTCTATAAGGTTTCGGTTAGATTTTATAGAAGCTAAAATGGTTTACTGAAATTTTATCGAAGCTGAAATTTGATTTTCACCTAATATTAATGACATATTTGTCCCCTAGAAATTAAATTATCAACAAAATTATCAAAACTAGATTTGGCATTTCACAAATGAAGAAGAACCACGATCGAATTTCGCGTTGTGATCGTTTTTTTTTCGGTTGATGGTTGTCTGCAGTTGTATAAACACACCTTCATTGTCCGTTGGTATTGTATCGTGGATTTTCATGTCCTTAAGTTTGGTGCCTCTGCTCGGGATATCGTTCCTGTATGGTCAACCTGCACAACAGTGGGTTAGGGTGGTTGGCGGTTTCAGCATTGAGTTTCTTTGTTGATTGCCCTAACAGACGAAACTGGTCCAGTGGCTTGATTTTGAATTTGGATTCTTCGTAGACTCATTTGTTGCTGAAGGGCATGAAATCATCCACAAATAGCGGGCCAAAAACAAAAGGTCCCAACTTCGTACCTTGCGGGACTTTGGCTTTGGTGGATTTTATTGAAGACTTACAGCTTCCGTGTTGAACGAAAAGTGATGATTAATAAGAACTTCTATCCACACTTTGTCAATATGCATTCAACGGTGACACGTTGACTAATTGTTGACTGCTATGGAAACGTCAGACCCAAACTTCAGTAAGGTATGTAGTGTCGACTGTTATTCACAAAAATCTAAAATCCTTGTTGGCGAAGATCTTAAGTTCGTTGTAGAATTTTTAGAACATCCATAGATGGACTTCTTCCAGGATTTTTCTTATGCTGTCTTAGAGATGGATAATGGTCTGCATTGTTGGAAACCAAGTTGTTAGCGCCTTTCTTCGGAATTGCCGTGACTTTAGCTGTTTCCGAGTTTTGCTCTCTTTCACAAGAGAGTCGTTTGTAAAGAGAGGGGGTTTTCTATTCCCTTACACAGTTTTAGTCATTTCCTGAAAGTTCTCGTCTTTGGTTGCGAGAAATTTCATTGCAAGTGCCAAGCTCGTCCAAAAGTTAGATTAGTTAGAGCTTCCTAGTGCTGCTCGTTGATAAACTACATTATCGTATTTGTATTCTATACACAAGATGGCGTTAGTGTTCGTTATATTTCAAAAAATAGATAAATGGGAATAAATTTAAAAAAAAATGTATCATCGTTGGCAATCATTGTTAAACAAACATAGTGTTCTCGGTTTGTTAAAGCCAAGAAACTATTATACCCTAAGTCCAAAGGCCACACACACACACACAATGTGTTCGTTTTAAGGCCATGTTTGTACTTTATACTTCAGAATTATTCTTCTTTTGCCTGTGCACGCAAAACAATTGGGGCTGAAAAAATAATATGCATGACTTCTCATACACCAGAACCGACTCCCTCTAAAATACTACACAAGCTGTCAATTTTTACGACCAGTCAATTCGTTGAAAAGTGATGATGACTCCTGAAACAAATATAAAGGGCAAAAAAAAAAAAAAACAAACCACTGCAACTCAAATGAAGAAGGCATTTGTTAATAATAATTATTAAGTTTCACTTTGAAAGTTGATTGTTATTTATCTGACAGTGGAATCTCTCTAATTCGCACATAAGTTTATGGGTTTAGCAGGGCAGTAATAAATTATCGCGCGCCTGTCTGCGCTGTGCAATATAACATTCGTGCGAATTGCTCGCAAGATTATCATTTCATTTAAGATTTCAAATCTATCAAGAAAAGAAAAAAAAACGGTTGAGAAGCAGACAAAGTGGAAGTGGAATGATTGGTGTTGGGTGCAATTAAAAGCCAACATGGCTTATTTAATTTGCCTGGCCGGAATCGAATACAAAAAAAAAGAGAGGGCTCTGTTTGCCGTTAGATGCGGAGGTGTTAATTGACCGAAGTGGGGGCGGCAACTGTTATAAATATTTAACTGTTGTTTAACTGTAGTTGGATCTTGGATATCAATCTTTCAGCTAGCACTGATGGGTATTTCTTCAGAAAGGTATGTTTTTTTTTTGTTAAACTGACAAACAAGTGGATATAACTTTTGAGAAACGCATTCTCTTTGGAAGCACGCATTTAATATTCATGACTTTGGACGAAGTTTAATTGAGATGATTTGCCGCTAGAAGAAACTTTAGTGATATGCATAGGGCTTGGTTTTTAAGGTTGCTTTTGTTTTATAACGTGTGTCCCTCATGAAGGGGTAAATTAATGGTTTTATTTATTGTTTCGGTTTGACCACAGTGAAGTCTTGACAATAATAAATTCATCTGTTGAAAGTTTTACACCTCAGGAAGCGCTTTTAATTTGTTTACATTTATCTAACCATAACATTAATTATTTTATGCAATTAAAAAGATGATGGTGATTCAGTTAGCTGCCAGTTTCACAATGAAGACTTAAACCGTTTTGTCTAATGTTCAAGCATTAACATTTCTCTCCAAAATGTAAATGAGTGTTTTATTAGGTAGCTCTAGCTTTAAAATTTGGTCACTTTTCCGGCACAATATTCTTGAGGTTAATTTTTACCTCATTGACAAAGGAAAAAAGGTGCTAATACAGATTAAATAGACGTTGGGCTTCTTGACACATCTGTAAATTCATTATTCTGCATTTGTATAACAGTACTTCGCTGGTTTGCTGAAAAGCGAGAGGAGGTAAATAGGTTGGAAATTGTTTTTACAATTTTCCCCTTTTTCATTGGAATTTCATTTTTTTTCATGTATTTCTTTCTCTTGTCTTTTGTAGAACATTAGAAACAGGGCTTTTGACCTAATTGAAGTTAGTTATTTTGTTTGTTTTTTAAATTATTTTTTTTTATAACACAAAATTATAACAGTAGTCGAAAACTGAATTTGTAATTTTTTTTGAATAACAGCTGGTAGATTGTTTGTATCAAATTTCGTTTAGAAATGGCAATTATTTAGGATTTTTCTGGACTTAACGTGAGATGAATTGTGAAGCCCATTAAAATCTTCATTTATTCTGTAAGTTAGGTCTTCCAATAAGTTTAAAGGTCGCTAAAAAAAATAGATTTGAACATCATCAGTTTAGAAATGCAACTTGACGTTTTTAGCGACATGTGGTAAGTCATTTATGAATATGCTGAACAAAATAGGACCTAAAATGTATCCTTGTGGAACACCAGAAATCAAGCAAATTGCATCAGAACAATTATTGCGCCAACTTTAACATATTGAGTTCAATGTAATCAATCAATCAATCAATCAATGTTCAATCAAAGTATAATTTGAGTTTTTTACACAGAAAAGGTACCTAGCCTACTGTGACTAACTCGGTCAAAGGCTTTTGTAAGATCAAGCAAAGAGGGAAGCGTCAACATGTCTTGATCATATTGAATTCGAATATCGTAAAGGACTTTCAGCACAGCCGAAGAGCAACTGTGGTCTGCTCGAAATCCTGACTGCATGTCGTAAGAAATCTAGTTAGACTCTTTCTAAGATTTTAGACCTGCAAGGCGGTATACTTATAGGCCGAAAGTCAGACGCAATTAAAAGATTGTTCTTCTTAGGCATGATACAAAAAAAATTATTAGGTGACTGAAGGTGTGTATAATTTGTGTTAATATCATTTTAATAAAACTTACTGGAACTCAATCTTCACGAATAGAGTTGGATCTAAGATAAAGGATATGATGACTGCACGGTAATTCTCATTTCGATCTGAGAAACTGTCGGCTGCTTCTTTTTATTTGGCTTTTCCAACTCTGTGTCTAAAATTCGACTTTTCGACAAAAACATTGAATAAATTTGTGAATTTGTAACGATGAATAAGACTTAAGTTGTAATGATACCTAAAACGGTGACAAATTTTTTACAAAATTTTTGTCGTTTTAAATCTTTTAAAATATCCCGAAAACATGCATTGTGTTTGTGATTTTTTTAAAACACGATTTTCATGTTCCACACGGACTACTTGTCTAATTTAAAACTATAACGTGTTTTTTGAAGGCATAGATCAATAATTTCCTAATAATACTATATTACAATCCTATTTTATGTAGTTAAAAAAATGATAAAATTGAAATAAAATTAAATGCAAGAATGGATCGCACGTATTTGCTCCTATGTTCGATCATAATTATAAGCAAAAGATTCTTAATAAAAAAGGCTAAATGTACTTTTAAAGTCGTTTTTCCTTTAATTTTTTATATATAAAAATTCTTAAATTTTTTCTAAAAAAAATTGGTATAAGCATCTTAAACATTTAATAATATAAATTTAAAAACAAAACTTTAGAAAAAATCGTCCACCCGTTTAGAAATAATGAATATTCCAAAAAAAAAAAATATTTTTTTTTCAAAATCAAAAAAAAAACTATTTTTCGAACATTTTTAAATGTAGTGTTATTTAGATTTTGAAGGAGCTCCTGTATAAAAATTTTAATCGAAATCCGTTGAGCCGTTTCTGAGAGAGTCGAAAATCATTTAAATGGTTGTATGGTAGGTACCATTAATAACAAAATATTTAAAAAAAAAAATAGGCCTAAAATGGTGACTATACCCAAAATAGTATACTCACCAAATTTTATCAAAATCATTAGAGCCGTTTTCGATATAATTAAGATGGTAGACAAATTTGTATGGCAAGTAACGTTATTTTTGGGGCTAAAACAACGATTCAAAAATCTATTTAGGACAATCACCTAAAACGCCTAGGCACCAAGCTTGAACAAAATCGGTTTAGCCGCCCAACCTGTAGATCGTTCTACAGACAGACAGACGGAATTGTGGGAACCACTTTTGTGGTGTTCTCTATCATTGTAATGTCAACTTTCATTAAGATCTCGACTTCGATTTTTTGCCAAATGCAAAACTTGACCTATAGCACCTACATTATATCGCTAGTAAAAAATTGAAGACCAAGCTAAAAAGTAAGGAAAGTACGCATACCCTCCAGAGTGAAATTCCACCTTGTCCCTATACACAGAATTATTTGCTCATATTCAACTAAAACCTTCCCGAAAAAAAAATGTACAACTCTCCTCAAAAAATAATGTACTTACTCCTTCTCAAAAAATGCCTGAAATTCTCACTTCATTTAAAAACCTAAATCTTGAAGATTTGATTATTAGAATCAAAGCTATGATACAAAATGTATCATAACTTGATCCGTATTTTACCTACTTACTTTTATTTTAACATAAAATTCCTAAATCGTAAAAAAAAAAAAAAAACAATCCTACTGTGAATTATTTTTGTGCGTTGGCAACCATCACCCACAATTTTGTATGGATGTATGGTTTTTATTTCGACACAAATCGTCCGTCACCTACAAAGAAAAAATCACATTTCATACTTACGCACAGAATTCCTCCAAAACTTAAAGTTCTCCTTTCTTTATCACTCTATCTCTTTTAGTAATACATTCAACGAAAACTGGTTACTTCCCCAGCTCAACAGGAGAAATTTTGAGAAAGCAAATGAGACAGCTTAAATGTTGTCTGAGCTACTTGGTAGAATAAGAAAGTATTGTACGTTTTTGACTGTGTGCGAAAACGTAATTTTTCAATTCTGCTTCATCAGCTCATGGTCGCCTGGTAGATCAGATTGGAATTTTGTATTTGGCCCATTCAATTTTTCGATCGACGTTTTTTTTTTTTTTGAAATACGTTTTTTATGTCAGCTCCGCGCCATAAGAATATAAGAATGAGAATATATGATAAGAAAAGTGAGATTCGACAAAGAAAAAAAACCACAAGCTGGAGAAGAAATTGCGAAAGAAACACATAGAAACAGCTTAAATAAACTGAGTTTTGATTGTGTTAGTAGGTAAATTTTGCGAAAACATTAATTCAGAATAAACCTACAGCGGCGCATGGTCGCCTGGTTAATCCTTTTTACATTTCTATCATTTTTGGTTGAAGTGGCTTCCCACAACACTACACACACCACCGCGCTGCCGCCGCGCCCGTCGATCGGCCACCGACCGTCAACCAGGCGCCCAGCAAAAGCAGTAGGTAGTTTTTACTCTAAAGTTTTTAAATTTTTGTCAAATTTCCCAATGCTCCGTCCACAAACGGGGCAAAAATTCATAAGCAAACTTAAATTCCATACAAAGAAACAATTAACATCTAAGGTGGAGAAAAAATAGAAAGAGATTAAATAAAAAGATCTTTGAATGTGTAAGTAAGTTCTGATAAAAATACAATTTGAAATACCCCTACAGCAGCGCATGTTCGCCTGGTAAGCCAGCTTGGAATTTCTTTCATGTTTGGTTGAATTTGCCTAGCACTGTTTTTGTAATTTTTTTTAGTTTTGTTTTTCTATGTCGACAGCCGGTCAGACTTAGCGCCTGCCGCTTTTGTCCTCGACACCAAACTTCAATATAATAATCTACCAGGCGCGCATGCCAAGACAATAGGTATGAATTTTTATGTTTTCTTTTAGATTTCTTGAAACTTACTTATACGAGTACATTCTTAGAGGAGCAATTCATGCAAACATTATGTGTAAGCTCAGTTTCCCATTAGAAACGTAGAAAAAATACTGATAAGCAACAATAACATCAAACTGCTCTCCCTCGCGCACATAGGCTTAATAAAGAATTAAAATAAAATTCAGAAGAGAGAGAGGTGATCACTACTTTTTTCTTGGCTGAGTGGGTAGTCAGTCGTCTCGAATTTATTTTGTGTGCGGGTCGTTCTGAAAACAAGTTTCTTGAATTTAAATTAAATGGTCGCTTTGCATGCGCAGACGTGTTTACTTTTTTTTTAAGTAGAAAGTGAATTTGTAATATCGCAATTTCGGTACCTAACATCAAACCGCATCTCTCTCGCGCATATAGGCTTAATAAAGAATTAAAATAAAATTCAGACGAGAGAGAGAGGTGATCTCTACTTTTTTCTTGGCTGAGTGGGTAGTCAGTCGTCTCGAATTTATTTTGTGTGCGGGTCGTTCTGAAAACAAGTTTATTGAATAAAAATTAAATGGCCGCTTTGCATGTACAGACGTGTTTTTTTTTAAGTAAAAAGTGAATTTGTAATATCGTACTTTCCTAATAATTTTATCTTTAAATCGAAACTTCTGTTTGTTGAATTCATAGTAAAATGTAAAGGTTATCTATATAAAAAGTCGGTGTTAATTAATAAAAATAAATCCGATGAAAATTGTGCAAGACGCTTTCGAGAAAAAAAGTATTTTAGTTAAGGATTTTGTATTGGTTGTTTGATTAAATCGTACAATCGAGATCACAAATGGATTCCCAGCTTTAAAGAAAAAAAGAAAAAAAAATGGTCGCCAATTTCTCAAAATGAAATTTTCGCCTCGTGTGTTGTAGATGGTCCGTCTATCTCCCTCTCCCATGATTGATGAAAATCTGAATTTTAGGAACGAATCCATGCAAAGGTATCAGGCGCGCATGCCAAGACAATAGGTATGAATTTTTATGTTTTCTTTTAGATTTCTTGAAACTTACTTATACGAGTACATTCTTAGTGGAGCAATTCATGCAAACATTATGTGTAAGCTCAGTTTCCCATTAGAAACGTATACAAAATACTGATAAGCAACAATGACATCAAACTGCTCTCCCTCGCGCACATAGCTTAATAAAGAATTAAAATAAAATTCAGACGAGAGAGAGAGGTGATCTCTACTTTTTTCTTGGCTGAGTGGGTAGTCAGTCGTCTCGAATTTATTTTGCGTGCGGGTCGTTCTGAAAACAAGTTTATTGAATAAAAATTAAATGGCCGCCTTGCATGCACAAACGTGTTTTTTTTTTAAGTAAAAAGTGAATTTGTAATATCGTACTTTCCTAATAATTTTATCTTTAAATCGAAACTTCTGTTTGTTGAATTCATAGTGAAATGTAAAGATTATCTACATACATATATAAAAAATCGGTGTTAATAAGAATAAATCCGATGAAAATTGTGCAAGACGCTTTCGAGAAAAAAAGTATTTTAGTTAAGGATTTTGTATTGGTTGTTTGATTAAATCGTACAATCGAGATCACAAATGGATTCCCAGCTTTAAAGAAAAAAAGAAAAAAAAAATGGTCGCCAATTTCTCAAAATGAAATTTTCGCCACTTGTGTTGTAGATGGTCCGTCTATCTCCATCTCCCATGATTGATGAAAATCTGAATTTTAAGAACGAATCCATGCAAAGGTATCAGGCGCGCATGCCAAGACAATAGGTATGAATTTTTATGCTTTCTTTTAGATTTCTTGAAACTTAGTAATAAATTCTTAGTGAAGCAATTCATGCAAACATTATGTGTAAGCTCAGTTTCCCATTAGAAACCTAGAAAAAATACTGATAAGCAAAAATGACATCAAACTGCTCTCCCTCGCACACATAGGCTTAATAAAGAATTAAAATAAAATTCAGACGAGAGAGAGAGGTGATCTCTACTTTTTTCTTGGCTGAGTGGGTAGTCAGTCGTCTCGAATTTATTTTGTGTGCGGGTCGTTCTGAAAACAAGTTTATTGAATAAAAATTAAATGGCCGCCTTGCAAGCACAGACGTGTTTTTTTTTAAGTAAAAAATGAATTTATAATATCGTACTTTCCTAATAATTTTATCTTTAAATCGAAACTTCTGTTTGTTGAATTCATAGTGAAATGTAAAGATTATCTACATATGTATATAAAAAATCGGTGTTAATAAAAATAAATCGGATGAAAATTGTGGAAGACGCTTTCAAGAAAAAAAGTATTTTAGTTAAGGATTTTGTATTGGTTGTTTGATTAAATAGTACAATCGAGATCACAAATGGATTCCCAGCTTTAAAGAAAAAAAGAAAAAAAAATGGTCGCCAATTTCTCGAAATGAAATTTTCGCCATGTGTGTTGTAGATGGTCCGTCTATCTCCCTCTCCCATGATTGATGAAAATCTGAATTTTAAGAACGAATCCATGCAAAGGTATCAGGCGCGCATGCCAAGACAATAGGTATGAATTTTTATGCTTTCTTTTAGATTTCTTGAAACTTACTAATAAATTCTTAGTGAAGCAATTCATGCAAACATTATGTGTAAGCTCAGTTTCCCATTAGAAACGTAGAACAAATACTGATAAGCAACAATGACATCAAACTGCTCTCCCTCGCGCACATAGGCTTAATAAAGAATTAAAATAAAATTCAGACAAGAGAGAGAGGTGATCTCTACTTTTTTCTTGGCTGAGTGGGTAATCAGTCGTCTCGAATTTATTTTGTGTGCGGGTCGTTCTGAAAAGAAGTTTATTGAATTTAAATCAAATGGTCGCTTTGCATGCGCAAACGTGTTTAATTTTTTTTTTTAAGTAAAAAATGAATTTGTAATATCGCGATTTCGGTACCTAACATTGACATCGAACCGCATCTCTCTCGCGCACATATGCTTAATAAAGAATTAAAATAAAATTCAGACGAGAGAGAGAGGTGATCTCTACTTTTTTCTTGGCTGAGTGGGTAGTCAGTCGTCTCGAATTTATTTTGTGTGCGGGTCGTTCTGAAAACAAGTTTATTGAATAAAAATTAAATGGCCGCCTTGCATGCACAGACGTGTTTTTTTTAAGTAAAAAGTGAATTCGTAGTATCGTAATTTCGGTACCTAAGAATTTTATCTTTAAATCGAAACTTCTGTTTGTTGAATTCATAGTGCACCAGTAGGTACTTTCTTCGTTTTTAAATTTCCTAAAACTTCATACATAAATGTGGGAGATAATACATATGTAAGAGACAAAAACAGAAAGGCAAACTGGTTCAACGCAGATAAGTATCACATAATCATCCATCTTTGTTCAATAAAAACATTAAGCTTTATCTCACTCCTGCACAAATACTTAACAAAGAAATTGAACTTGAATTCAGAAGAGATAGAGGGAGAGATTATCGCAATTTTATTTTTAAGTAAAAGTAGATATACAATTATTCTTTTTTGCTCCGGATCAATTTCAAAACAGATTCCATTGTTTTGTAAATAAAATCTTGCTCATTGAATGGCATTCTATTGTATAAGTAATGTACCTTCTTACCTTAAGTAATTAAAATAAATATTTTAAAAAAAATTTAGAAAAACGTTTGGAAGGTACCTATAATCTTGGAAGTAGGTATTTATGTAGGTGCATACCTAGTATAAGAGCAGTTTTGAGAACATATACCTACCTTGATTGGTTGAAAGGGCCAATGTTTTACTTTTATAACTACTTTACTTTGAGGATCAACAAAATTCAACTTTCACCTGCGAGTCCAATGCATCAATAGTTGTTTTTTAAGTGCTGAGTGTTGTTTTTTATTCCAAATTTCTAAAAAAATAATCATGAGGGCACTAGAATTTCTGATGAAAAGTAACTTAGAGTTTAGACTCTTTTTGATTCGGCAGAAAATATAGTAGGTTCCCCGAATTAATGCCGACTAACAAACACAGCTTCTTGTACTCCTCGGGCTTTCGGGTAAATAATTTTTGTATGATATTTGCTTAATCATATAAATTCAAGTTTTTGACCTAAATCTCAGACAGAACACAACATTCTATCATTTTGAACAAATTTTTTTTATTTTAATTATGCGCCATAGTTTTTTGCCGCAGATCCTTTTTTTAGTCACGAAAACGATATCTTTTCACCAATATTTTTTAATTTGGAATTTTTTCGAAGTATTTCATTGCTTTTTTGTGAGAATTTGACAATTTGAATAATCAGATGTCAAACAAAAGATTTAACAATAATGCTGGCGAAAGAGCTTATGTGAGAACCTTCATCATTAATGAAGGGATATACATTTGTGTGCCGAATTTGAAAGGCTTATGTGAGAAACGCATTATTATGGAAGTAAGGGATTAGGTGGAATATACAAAGATTTGATCCTCATACCTCTGGAATGACAATCCAGCCCCCTCACCTTACTTATTTATTACCACCTCAAGGCAAGTAGCCCAGTTATGTATATATAGCGATCAAGAAAGCGAATCAGTAAAAAAGTTCGAATGTATCTACAATTTTTGATGTTTTCATATGGGTTTTGAAATTAAATGCCAGGGCAAATTCCTAAACGGAAATCTTGTACAAATCAATCTGTCCCTAAACGCAAACATAATAATCGTTGCAATCCAGACCCAGTTCATTAATTTTTTCTGCGCAAAGCCAATACATTTGAGCACGGTTTAAAGTTAATTTAACCTGGTTCGTGCATTCGCTTAGCATGAGACTTTGCTTTGCAAATCTTGCGTTTAGGAATTTGGTCATATATTTTCTAATCGATGACAAATAATACTCAGATTTTTTTTTCCACAAAATATTTGCAAGATAATAATAATTTTTTTTTAAATGTTATTAATTCGCATCCTGGTGAAAATTAGGACCCGATTACCAATCGAATGTATAATTCTCGATTACTTCGATTGGTTGTCATTTTTGTTGTCATGTTAACAAAATCGAATGAACCACACGAACATTTGTAGGGTTTGAATTTGATGAACACAATCATTGTTTTTATGTGTACTAAATTAATTATATGTTGATGAAAACCCAGTATTGTTATATTTTCTTCATTTTTAACTTCATTATTTACAAAAAAAAAAAAAAAAAATTGTGCACCAGCAGGACTTGAACCTGGGACCCTCGGGTCCATCCGTGATACATTATCAGATGCCACATGAATTTATTTGAATACTAAAAAGAAAAGTAGCCATTTGGTGATTTTAACTTTAATGAAATGTTAAGAAAATAGTACGATCGTAAACTCATTTAAAATTATTAGCAAAATCCACTTTTTAACCCAGTACATACTTAAAATAATTTAACCTAAATCGACTAATATTTTGCGCCAATATTATTATATGCGGTTTACATAAATTAATTATGTATGTAAAATTATGTTATGTGATGTAAATAATTATTCAATGTTAATATTTTTTATCATTTTAACTTTATTTTTTACAACAAATAAAAAAAAAATGGACACCAGCAGGATTTGAACCCAGAATTGTCGAATTCCATATGTCTCCTCGATCAGATAATTAGAATCGATAAATTTCGATCACAAAGAAATATTTAACACTTTAAAGTGCGAACAATTGTTATAAAACTGTTATAACTGTGTTTTCTAGTCTCACCCTTAAATAAAATAATAATTTAAAATTTCCACGGCCTACTAACGCATCCGATGTCTTAACTCAAAGCTTAAATAACGTAAGTCGTAATACGAACTGACATAAGTTTTAATTCGAGGTGTGCTTGTATACCTACCTATGTTGTTTATATACCTAGATGCATTAATATGAAATGCAGAAATCGACGATCGATAATCGGAAAAAATGCCTTCATCGACAACTGCAATATATGTTGATGGAAACCCAGTATTGTTATATTTTCCTCATTTTTAACTTTATTATTTACAACAAAAAAAAAAAAAAAAAAAAATTGTGCACTAGCACTAACTTGAACCTGGGCCCCTCTGGTCCATCGGTGATACATTATTAGATGCCACATGAATTTAATACGATATAAAAAAGAAAAGTAGCCATTTGGTGATTTTAACTTTAATAAAATGTTAAGAAGATAGTACGATCGTAAACTCATTTAAAATTATTAGCAAAATCCTCTTTTTAACCCAGTGTGATACTAAAAATGATTTAAAATATTACTAAATCGTTTAAAATTTTGCGCCAATATTATTTTTATTTATGTGCGGTGTAAATTTTTTTTTTTAAATCGAAACCCAACATCTACTGAAAATAAATATTCAATATTAATATTTTTTTCATTTTAACTTCACTTTTTACAAAAAAAAAAAAAAAACAAGGTGGGCACCAGCAGGATTCGAACCTAAGATCGTCACCGTTCGGTTCCATAATATGTCTGATCGATCATATAATTAGAATCGACAAATTTCGATCAAAACAATATATTAACCACTTTAAAAAGCGAGAACAACAATTATAAAACTATTATAATTTGGCATTTTTCTAGTCTCGTCCTTCAATAAAATAATAATTTAAAATGTTCAAGGCCTATTAACGCATCCGATGTCTTCTCAAAGCTTAAATGACGTATGTCGAGGTATCGTTCCTACATTTGTTGTAACTCGAGGTGTGCCTGTATACCTACCTATATTGTTTATATACCTAGATGCATTAATATGAAATACAGAAATCGACGATCGATAATCGGAAAAAATGCCTTCATCGACAACTGCAATCGTGGCATTAATTTTTTTCTGCAACAAAATGGAACAAATCATTAATTTGTTTTGAGTTCCAATTTCTCTCGTACCAACTAACAGAATTGTAAATGAAAACATTTTTCGTGTGAATTTCCATCTGGATAACTTCATGGCAGACTGCGGTTGTGAGGGTGGCTTTGGCTTGGCCATTTTTTTTTCTGACCATTCTTTCAACTTTACCTGATGCGTTTTTCTGATCGCTATAATAAGCGCCTTAACTGTTATAACTCAGTCATTATTTTAAAATTTAGCAACTTGTTATTTTTACAATCGACCAGTTAATCCACCTCCCTATTCGCAGACGATCTGCTAACTTTACATCATAATGTTTCCTACATTGCTAAATTCTTACCATTTTATTAGTTAGTCTTTAAAGTTACGACTTTTTTTTAGTCATACAAATTCCATTCCAATAAAAGAACAAAAAAAAAAAACAAACTAGCCTTAATTTTTTTAATATATAATTTTTATTTCTTTTTGTGTCAGTTTTGTTTTTCATTTTCATTTTTTTGTTGCTTTTATATTTTTATTTAAAATAACAAATTTACAGATCTCCGTTTTTTTTGTATGTATATTCCATAATATAATATATATATATATATATATATGCCTTCTTATTTGTTTGTATTTGTTTTTTAATTTTTTGAAAGTGATTTTTTGTTTTTTTTTTAATTTTGTGTTTTTTTTTTTTAGTTTTCATATTAATTGTTTCTAATTGTTGTTTTTTTTTTACTTTTTACACAATATAATAATAAATTCATATAATTTTATATATACGGTATAGTTATTTATATTCTTGTTCAGTATATATATATATATAGATAAAATTTATTCTTAAATAAATCTAATTACACACTAAAATTGTAACTTATATTATTTTTTTATTTTAATTTTATATATTTACACGAATAGTGTTTTTTTTTATACTTAATGTTTTTTTTTAAATTCTATAATTAGTTTAATATTCACAATGAAATAAGATAAAAATGTAATTTATAATAGCAATGCAAATAGTGCTAATTAACTATGAATAATATTGCTTTCATTTTTATATATAACATTTTTTTTTTTTTTTTTTTTTTGAATTTGTGAAGTGTTAATGTTGCTCAAAGTTTTTTTTGTTTTTATTTTTCATAGGCATGCCATTTTGTTAGTTTTTTTTTTTGAATTGAATAACAGAATTTTAATGTCAGGAGAGGAGATATTTTTAATGATTTTTTAAAATTAAAATTAAAATTATAAATATTTTTTTTTTTTTTGTAATTTTTATTTTGCATTTTATCACACGTTGTTATTCAGATAATCCTATTAGTACATAATATAGTATAATTTTGTGTTTAGACAATTCACTTGGCTTATTAAAAATAAAATTAGGAAATGAACAAAACAAACAAAAAAATGGTATACAGTTTAAAGGGAAGCTTCATTTTTGTTATTATTCCAAATTCGATGCCCGACTGATATGTTAGTGATGTAGTGTAGTAGTGGTAACTAGTACATGCAAACAATTATTTATTAATACTGTCACTTTCTTCACGCCTTGAGAGTTTTATTGTAACTAACTTTTTTTTTATATATTGAAGGCTTCATTTATTTAAACTTTGACTCAATTATTTTGCAAAATTATTATTTACATATATGTATTGTATGAATGTATTTGTATACGAGTAACTTAAAGAATAATAGGAAAATTACGGATACGCTTAAATAAAAACAAAAAAAAAACATTTTTCTTTGGTTACAACATTGATTATAAGGGTTTATGTCGAAATCTATATAAGGGTGTGTTTCACATAACAGAAATATAATGAACAACAAGTGCTTAGTGTAGTCAAGCGTGTTGGTTTCAAGTATGAAGGTTTTGTATAGCTTCAGTCTTAACCGAGGTAAAAGAAAATCAATTTGTTTTCTTAAAAATTCAAATGAGAAAGTTGTAATAGATTTTGGCGCCGCCAATTTGTCGCTTGTCAGGAACTTTGTTGGTCTTGAAATTCTATAATCGATTCAGAACCTGGATAGTTAACAGAAACAATGCTGGCCATTAAAATGACGCATGATTCCAGTACATCTATTACATTAAAGTTAGGGTGGTCCACAAAACCAGTTTATTATTTGCTTATTGAGTTACTACATTTATTTCAGTTTTTTTTAAAGAGTTTCGAGAGCATCGATTTTATGAGTCTTAGGCTGCTTTTATTGGCCATAAACTAATTTGACAGATTCCCAAAACCTTGTCCACAATACAAACATTTATTAGTTTTCTTTTTAAGAAAATAACAAAAATATACAATTCAATATAAGGAACATAAAAAAAACTATTTTTTCTTGTATAACATCTCTGACCACAACCAGTAATAAAATATATATAGAATATATATACATTGGGTAAATGTTGATAAAATATTTTCAAAAAAAAGGCTATACGAAATGGGAGTGATTGACAACAGTGTTTTTTGCGTTTGCTAACTGAAAATCTATTCAATATTTTCGACGGCAAAATTGTCATACCTTACTTTCATAAAAATCTAAACAAAATCAGTTAAACAGTTTTCGAGAATTGTTAAAATAAAAACCGTTTCTGTGGTGGATACCATTATTAACTGGTGGAAAATTTCCAAAAATATAACATTATTTTTATACAAAATTTGTCGGAATAAAATATTCAATTTTAAGAGTATATTTTACTCGTCATAACATAAACCCTCTCAGAGCGGGCAAAATATAAGAGAAGAGATTATTTCTGTTATTTTCAAGAAAACCATTTTCAATAAAATCCATAATAAACCGACGAATAAATGAATACTAAATATTATTTATTATTTTATTTATGAAATTGACAAGGCTAGACGCGTTGGGAATTGCGATTTCACAATACAGTGTTCGCTTTTGTCTTCACGAAAAAAATGAGTAAAGTGAAACGAGAGATCAGTTTTGCAAGTTCCGCATCGTCCATAATTGGAATTTTTTATAACAATTTATAACACATAACAGTTTATAGCAAGTAAAAGTATGAAATGTTATAAACTTTTACAAATTGTTTTGTCTACTAGATTCATTCATATTTGAATATGGTTCTCTTCTCTTCGGAATTGGTAAGAAAAAAGAGCGCTCGTAAAATGTGTGCTCTTATAGTTAATTAGAGGTTTTAGTAAATACTCGACTTTACTTATTTTGAAGTTATAAATAGTAGCGAGTATTTAGAAAATCCAGAAAACTGTACTCGTCTATAGAAGCCTGAATTTTTTTCATAGTAAAATTATGATTCTCTTCTTTTTTCGAGTTGGTTCTTTAAAAAAAATGTAAATACGAGCATATACTTCCATTTTATCGAGTAAGTGCTAGATGATTCCCTAGAGGAGAAATTGAATGTTTTAATCTCAAAAATAACGGTACCTTCCATACAACCGTAATAAAAAGCTCAATTATCTCGAACAGGGCTCTAACGATTTTGATTTTAAAAAAAAATCTGTCGACTATTGTAAGAATGTTCTACATTTTGGTCAAACTAATTTTTACAAATTAAAGTGGTACTACCGCTACATCTGGCATGAAAGTTGTTTTTTATTTTCGTTTTCGCATTAATACTCTGCTGATGATTCTATAAAAAAAAACTATATTAAATTTTCAAATTTTTTTGAAGATTCAATATTTTGAAAACTGGACAATTTTTTTATTTTAATTAAATTTCTATTATTAAATGCTTAAAATTGACATATCAAAAAAATAATTTAAAAATTTAAACATATTTTGAACATTTAATTTAAAAATTTTAAAAAATTTTGAGCATACAAAATTAAGGACAAAAATTAGATTTAAAATATTATTTAGGTTCTACTAAACTTGTGCTTATAATGGATTCGATCGAACCTAAGAGCAAGTACGTGCGACGCAGTCGTGCATTTTATTTTTACGTGGTTATGACTATGTTATGTTATCAACAATAATTTGAAAAGTTACCAGTGCTCATAGAAATCTGATGGAAGTAAAATGGAGATGCCTATATGCACATTAGCCTGTTAATGCATTCCACATTCGGTTAGTGCGGCTGAAGAAAGAATATATACACTAAAAAAACATTCAAGCACTTGTCTGTTCATTATACTACTTATAGGTCAAACGATTCTCAGGAAAAACAAGCTTGTTAAAATGACAAAAGCACCTGAGTACGGCAAATGAATGTTTGCAGATCGTGGGTTAAGCCTCCGCCGGCCGCCCCCTGTGTGTCAACTAAAATTACTTACCGATGGCAAGTCCTGCTAAACTATACCCAAGCAGTTCCTCCCGAAACCGTTTGATACCTATCCACGCCCTTAAAAGAAATATATCCTTGTACAACTCGAGATTGCATTAATTGCTTTAAGAAAAAACACAGTGACTACCCAAAGCGTGGCTTGTGGCATTGCCTGTTGTTTGTGTGTGTGTGTGTAAAAACTCACTCTCTGATTGAATTGAAGTAGGTAATTGATAAAATTTAATATCATTCTAATTTATGTTATTATTTTTAGTGTTTTGCATTTTTATTACAATTTAAATCCTAAAAATATAAGATTCTATATATATTTTTTTTTTTATCTACAAAATGCTATGCGGTTTGTATTTACACATGTGTTTTTTTTTGCGGCTTGGAAAGCCTCTCTCTCTCTCTATTTATATATATATGTATATCTAAAATGTTTAGCTTGTGAATTAAATAAGTCTTACGAGTATGGTGTGGGTGTGAGTGTGTGTGTAGTGAGGGAGGAAGATGATTTTTTTTTGTTTTTTAAAGGGCACCCTTCTAAGCCTACAATTCGGTGTGTCACACGTCGTCGAGATCTATAATGGATGACTTGTCATTATCATCCGCGGCATACAAATGTCACTGATCAGATGATGGTGATTGCTTCCCTGATCTGCCATGCTGCAGATGTTGGTGATGGTGATGATGCAGTGGACTATCTTCCATGGAGCTATTTGCAATAAGACTGCTGCCATTGTGCTGGACTTCAAGGCCGTTGACCATTTTCTCGATATTTTTGAGTTCTGATGGCGAAGAACTGGCCCGTTGTTGTTTGAGAAGCGATGGCGGTGTTGTAGGCGACATGGAAATAGGTCGCGTGGGAGGAGAATTCGAGGAGGCACGTTGATGTCTTGATGGGCTTGAACTAAGGCTTCTTGGACCATTGTCGCCAGTGATGTTGGTGCCATCACCAGAACCAGCCACACCGGTTCCACTACATCTTTGATTATTCGAACCAGGCGTCACAGCATCAAATGCCGATCCCAAGCTACCAGGCAGGTTATACGGCGTGAATCGATGGCCTTTGAGGCCTTGCAGTGGTGACACTGGCGAATGTCCTGAATAATGACCAAATAAGGCGGGATGTTGAGCGGCTAATGCAAGCTGTGCATTGAACAGTAATCCGGGATTTAAGCCGGGATTCATAGCGGCCGCAGCTGCGGGATTGTGAAGCAACGACAGTGGAGGTGGTGGATACAATGTGTGCGGATAGAGATAAGGCAATAGATGAGGCGATGTATGAATCGGTGGACCCACTGATATATTTGGTGCCGGATATGAGCCACCTGCAGCACCGTGCGCTTCTTTGGGACTGCCTGAGGAGGTGGGCCGAAATGCTCCGCCCGTACTACCACCCACACTTTCCGAACAGCTGGAATCGCTGCCGTCTCGTTCAATGTCTTCCGATTGTAGGCGCCGTCGTATTGCATCTTCATTTGAATGGTCGCCAGCACCGGCTAGGTGGTTGAACCAAGCTGCAAGGGCTTTAAATTGGTTAAAAATTTTGTTATATTATCTTAGTTTTCTTTAATTATCTTAAACAAAAAAAAAAATAGAGAAGTAAATGTGAATGTGAAAAGTTGGTCAAATATGCTATGGACATGAGTCAGTCATGTCTAGAGCTTGATGAAAGACGCGTAGAGTCTTTTATGAGGATCCAGCGGAGTATAAATCTTGTTTCCACATTAGTTGATTCAGCTCTTTGAAAGCTTCGAAGAGGGTCTAAGAGCTATTGACCACTATCCAACAATATCCGGACACAACAAAAGTAATACTTTATGATGAAGACTCTCTTGGACTTAGCCACCAACTAGGGCGTTAATGCTTAATTAGGGTCAGTCAAGTGGGTAATATGGCATGCACTTTGGCAAGCGCTTCCGGTTAGCCAGGGTTGATAGTTACGTCACACCAAGCCGCATCACCTCACTCGGATCTCAATGGATCTGGATCTATTGTACTTCCAAAGCTATAGAGGGGGAAGGTATAACGAGAAAGAGGAGTATTGACCCAAAGTATGTGATGTGTTCCTGAATCTACCTTAGTTCAGAGTTAATTTCAGAATGATTCTGAGTAGGATTGAGGAGATGTTATCCAGTTCGTCGAAAGTAGGCATTCTGGGGCATTCACAAAGAAAATAGTTACAAGAGCCCTCCTCTCTCTCATCAAGGACACCCTCCACACAAGTTAGATGTACTGATGCCCATTGTGCTTATATTGGTTCCCATTGATTTGTTACTGGTTGGGAATCTAAGCCTGCTTAGCTTGGAACGATCAGGGGAACGATTTCTAGAAGCCTAACAGGTGTCTGATGCTGACCATTTGTTGTTGGCAGCTTTGAAAAACTGAGTACTGAGCATTGTTTGGTTTGGATCACGTCGACAAGACCCATTGTGACCAATTCATTAGCCATATCATTTTCGAACGCATCATGATAACCATCTTGGACCACTCACAGGGCAACATTGTTTGGTGTACTTAGTGGTCTTAACTCGTTCTGACAACGATCCAACTGTTTTGAATAACCTTTATTGCTCCCTGGCTATCTGTTTAATCTTTTCAGTCTCCAAAACCGCAAACTAGAAAGACGATGCAGTAATTTAGAATCTGACGAGATTCCGACCCTTCAGCAAAACCCGTCTTCAAACAGTCGCTCATCGGTAAATACATGATTTTTGTTTATGACCCGGTTTTCCAACCAGAGTTCTTTTGTTGGGTAATCTGTTAGGGCTTCTGGGTTAAGGTCAATGTGGGGTGTTGTGAAGTCTGTTTCAGTTTACATGCCCAAAAAGGGTACCTTTACTATTGGCCGCCGTTTTGTTTAAATCGAGTTGGGATTTAGTGAAAGATAGTTGATTGGTGTAGTCATTCCTTGAATTTTCATCACGGTTTTAAGATTGGTTACTTTGACCATGGCTGGCCACCAAACCAATCATTTATATGTCAAAATTGGCCCTATTATCGACAGGCTTGATAACAACGATTGAAGAACATATCGCTAAAAAAAATTCATATAAGAAATGGTTATTAAACTTCACAGACGAAGTCGTTAGCTCTTCGACCCTCATTGTTCTTCGTTAAAATTTTGTTTGACCAACTTTTCGAGTATTTAAATAAAAAATAAAATATAATCATACAAATGTCAACCATACCTGAGTGTTGATGCGCATGCATCTGCTGTAGCGAATGGCTCAAAGGCAGCAACGGACTTTGTGGCGGTCCAACCACATCCAGCAACTTATCGTCGTCGTCCTGACTGTCGTGCGGATGATGAGGTCGACCAGTATGCCCCAAATGTAGAGGTGCTCTTGTACTGCTCACATGTGTTGGATTCAGTTTGTCTGAATCGGAACCTCGATTCGACATTAACGCCTGCCTGTAACAACAATTGGTATGGGAGTTTGTTCATTAGAATATCCTCGGTTCTTTCAGATAAAAGTCATTGATTTAATTTTTAACAAAAAAAAAAAAAAAACGCAAAAAGTATCTTCTATAGATATGATAGATTAATATAAAAAAAAGCTCTGATAGAACTTAGATTGTCAAGGGTGACTTAAGCCCCCATATCAAAGTTAAAACCACTTAAGCCGCCCAAACACAAACACAATCCGAAGAAAGAGATACTTTCGAGTCGACTAAGTCGTTGCTAATTACTTCAAATGCTATGCGGACAATTTTATTGCAATTATATTTGTTTTCCATCCATTTCTCTATTTGATCACCCAAAGGACCACTTTGAAACCCTTTATATTCTAGGTAGGTATACGTCAAGAGGGCTAATTTATTAGCGTGTACACCAAGAGAACCCTTTTTGTCCCCTTTTGTCTATCAAAAAATATAGGCATGATACAAACTTTTAGAATAATCCGGAAAGAAATAAAAACATTCTTGTGGTTTCATCCCCCTTTCGATGATTATTATTATAATGCTCAATGATAGGGTATTAGATGTTAAGTTACTTCAAACACCACAGGGATTATTTTGAAAGGATAATATTCCTGATCGAAGAACGTGTGTATATATTCCAACTTCTGTGGAAGAGCCTTATTAGTATTGTCAACTTTTCTTCTTTTGTGAAAGTGTGTACATAGAATATTAGTCTTGGGCAATTATCATGCTGTGGTATAAATAATAATATTCTACTTTCTAACAGTTCTTTTTTACGTAATTAAGCAGCACCTCAGTGGAATAGTGTTGGGAAAAGGATTTTCCGGTGTTTTGCTTGTGAGGAACAATTTTCACCGTCTACCGCTTCCGTAGGTTCTCTCGACACAAAACTTTTGCCTTTCTAGGTTTTTTTTTTGTGTTTTTGTTTTTGTATTTGCTTAAAAAAAAAAAACTCTTTGCTGCGCGAAATAACTGCTCTGAAGTGCTTGACTCTTTGCTGTTTATACAATTGATTCTCTCCCCAATGCTATAAGGGTATACATTTTTGAAGCCCAGAGGGCAGAATGCTGGATGTTTTGATCGTTTAAATATTGCCAGCTGGGTTGAGTTAACTGTTGAAATAAATTGTGAGGCTTTTTATTATTATTTTTTTTTGCAAACAATTGCACAATACTTTTTTTAAAAAAAGAACTCAGAATTTCTGCTGAAGGTGATGTGGCATCAAACTTGCTGTTGACTTGCGATTAAAATTCAAATTGAACCTGAAATGTGGTTGGTTTAAATGGAGAGCTATATGGAAAACTTTCAGAACTGAGTTAAAGTTCGAAACAGTAACTATGTATAGTAGGTACTCTTTGACAAAACTTTAACTCTTCCGGAAGACTTTCACAGGACGTAGATACAAAAATTAAAGAATGTCGATTAAAATACACATTTACAACAGCAGCGTTAAGTACGAGAATTAATCTGAAGATTTGTATAGAAACGCAAAACTATAGAAGACATGTCGAAAAATGTAACTAAATATCAAAAAAAAGCTAAATTTTTTCCTGTTGTCGTCCTAGTTTTTGTGATTTAAAATACTTTTGAGAAGGTTTTAAATTACACTAAAATAGAGTATAGTTACTCCGTAAGATTTGGGGTTGTATGATTTCTTAAGGATGGGGGGGGGGGTGAAAGGTGTACATATGAAAATGTCTAGGCACTTAGAATGTGAGGTCGTATTTTCAAGTGTTCATTCAATTCGAAATGTGTATCATAGCCTGGTTTTATACGTAGCAATTTTCTAATTATTAATTTCATTTGGTTGAACAGCACCATGTTTATACGTCAATATTTAGTACAATTGACATTTCTTGCAAGTTTTTCATTCACCTACGTCTCTCTCTCTCTCTCTCTCTCTTTTTGAATTGTTCACGGAAAAATATAAAATACAATACGAAGAAGCAAACATTAACTATTTTATCCTTTAAAGAACCACAATAATTTAATTAAACGAACGAAAAAAATAAAAAAGAGTTATTGAAAATCTTTCAAAAGTTACTATCATTATATCAATGAAGAAGACGTCACAACAACCGACTTTTCGGATAAGCCGTGGTGTTGTTTCTTTAATAGCTGATTATTTCATAAATGGAAGATTTTGATCTATAATAATTTATTTCACAAAATCTGTGCCAATTTTGATTTAAAAACATGAAACGAAGTTTATTTCCCTGTTTTAAGCGATCGAATTATGAAACGAACACCCCCCCTCAAATATCATTTGTTTAAAGAAAAAAGGACGTAGATGTCAAAAATAAATAACTCAAAAACTGACATAATTACCTAACAAGTTACGATCATTTCTCTCATCTAAATGTCTAAATGACTTCCAGAACGTCAAACGGCCAACGAATGAACTAATATTCGTCCATTTTGTCATTTCGCTCACATGCGGTTTTTTTTTATTCGTCGGGAGTCACATTAAACTTTCCTATCTTTATACTTGATCTCTGATCATGAGTATAGTTGCGAGGGAAATATGTTTTCCTTGAAGTGTGGATGGTATTGTGGAACGTGAATAGAATTTGACAGTTTGTATTTTGGCAATTAAAAAGCAAATTTTACTTTCTAAACATTAAAATAAATTATATTTCTACCATTTTGTTGAGAATTTGTGAAGAAGTTAGTTTTAAATCACTCTTATTCGTTCATTCGTTGTGTCCAGTATTTTTTTTTTGCTATCGGGTAAATAAGGGAATGTAGTTGTTAAGTAGGTGAATTCCGCTACTGGCTTTGATAACATATGAATGTGCTGGAGCTTAGAACATCCTTGTTTATTTCGTGTAATTGAAGGTTATATGTCCGCCTGTCAACTAGCCAGCAAGTTTGACACAAAGAAATTAATTAAGAGAATGGAAAGTTTACCTCTTTAAAAACCTATGATCCAAAAGGCTCAGGAGAATTAGGTAAGTCTTTTTCCAACCGCCATTCTTGCTTTTGACTACAATCACTTCCCACCCACAATTAAAAGTCAACAAGCAAAAATGGTAGAAGATTGATAGAAGATCAATACTCTACGAGTTATGTAGTAAATGAATGTCGATCACACAAAAGTAGCAGTATTGGATGGCGAAAAGTTATCACATTGGTTTGACACAAAATCTGGCGTAACACATGGATGTGAATTAAGTCCCAAATTTTGTTCACAGTTTCTAGATGATCTCCATGATACACCGATTGGACTATTACTGACGTTTGTGGAATCTAGAAGTTAACATTGGAGCTTGGAAAAGAACCTTCAGTAGAAACTCTCCAATGCAAAAACAGCAACCTACACAACCTGGGTACGCTGTTTTGGTAATCTCTATATATAATCCATTAGGAGCAAGTTCAAAGTCTTCAAGACATAGAGTCCAGAGTCGTTCTTATTTAATGGTACGCAGGTATGAGGATACAAGCAATACGATGCAGTGGAAAAATTATTGAGGTAGTATCTGCAACGAGTTTTTCAATTACCGTCGAATACGCCCAACTATTTGTTGATTGTGGAAACAGGCAATTCACCTCTTTCTACTAAAACGCTTAAATTGCTGGTTGGCTACATTTTAAGAGTCTTAAATATGCCAGATTCACTTCTTCCAAAAAAGTGGCCTTACGAATAATAAGTAAAAATTCGAGTTGGTACGCAAAATGGCTGGAAGTTGCACAACATTGTGATTTGGAAGTTGACTTGAAGATAGAAAACGCAGAAAACTGGAGATCAGAACTATATAAATTAATTTCTGGAGTGGATGAATGTGAGTCAGCTAAGTTCAAAACAAATGCTTCGGACTAAATAACTAACTAAAAATGACGGTCAGTAACAGCGTAATTTTCAACCGATTTAGGCACGTTTGCTGATACGAATCATAAATATTGATTTTCAGCTTAAAACGGTTATGGGCTACTTTTTCCTCTGTGTAAACTGTCACATAAGTCCTTAAGTAGAACTTATATGCTTAAGTTGTGTATCAGCATACGAGTCTTATAGCGCTCAAATGCCCCGTTTTGATATACCAAAACTCGTTTGAACATCTTTCGAACCATGAAACCTTGATGACTGCTACTGAAACGATAACGAACATGATGGAAATTCATCATCTGGCAACTGACCAAAATGAAATGCTGTCAAATCACCCAGTCCTCTAACACGCAGTCTTAGGAGTTGGACGAAGAGATCAGTGCAGAAGCAACTACAATTTCGTTGGGTTCAGAAAAGAGATCAAGTTTGTCAATTTTGTCAACAATTGTCCTTCCGACTGATTGGGACATTTATTTATCCACAAAATTTGGTCGAAAATCAGTTGATTTAATAGCGTAGACTATTTTCTAAAGTTTTTTTTTTTGTTTTAGCCGACACTGGTTTCTATGAGAAAAAACCCAAAACTCTGATTATGGAAATAGCAATCAGTAATTGTAATAGCAATTAAGAACTTATAAAACAGAAAATCATCAAACCAACTATAGAGTCGGTCATTAATAATGACCCACCCAGTGGATCAGCGTCCATTATAGTCAATGGTTGGTTCAAAGTATTCTTTTTCCAAAAGTTTTCATCGTCTTTTCAAATTGATTAGGTAAAATATACAAATTATCTGACACACCCTAATAATTTACTACAAAATTGTAATTTAACCATTCAAATCCAACCATTAGAACTTAGTTATCTTATATAGGCTTCGAAATAAAAAGATAAATCTTGAACATAATTAGAAGCTTATATAGACAATTCTTCATAACTCTTTAGGTACACATCATAATTTATTGGAAGTTTTAATAATCTGTAATACCAGAACAAGAATATTCGATTGTTTTGTATAATTTATTTGGGAGAAAACTCAATCTCAATTTCCATTGAGACTTTTTAAAATGTAACAAAAATTGTCAAAATTGATCAAGCTGGTTTTTTGACACGTTATAATTGCCAAATTCTAAAATTTGAAAATAGAGTTTAAATTAAATATTTTCATCTATTCTTTTCATCCACAAAAAATTCCTTCAGTAAATTAATTTTCGCATTTTATGAAGAATGAAAATAAGATTGGCGAAAGGTTTTACCAAAACAAAATTGGCAATTTCTATTTATAAACCTGCTCCAGCTCCAGGACATTTCTATTTCTATAATCTGCACGTAAAACTATAACGTTTATCTCTTCTTTGCTGTGAGCTCTGTAATTTTCTAAATTCAAAAATAAATTCTATTCGGTTTATACGTCAACACGCCTCTTTTTCTATTCTTTGATCTTAAATTATCATGTGTGCTGATTTTAACACTCATTCACCTCCACCCCGTTACTATCTTTTCCAAGGGTAACAAAGTTCACAAAAAAAAAACAGTATGTGAAAAGAATTCCATTAGAAAATAATTGTCTCGAAATCAACCCCCTGACGGATGGATGGCTGGATAGGTCGCTGTCGCTTCAGTATTCTGTGGTTAGCAGCAAATTTCTGCTGTAAACCATCAAGCCTATATTTACGTATCTATAGTCATAGAAAATCCATGAAAGGGTAACCAAGCAATAAATTTTCTTGAAATCAGCTTACATGGCATTTTCATGTCATTGCACTGACAAACTAATCTTACATTTAACAAAACATCTTCTGGTTGTTCATTTTTGCCACCCTCAACTTGTCGATATATGTAGAAGAGAAGCTGAAGCCGATTTGTTTCAAAAAACACCTAAAACGCGAAAAAATCATTTGCGTCAGCTATAATAGCATTAGAACTGCTAGAATGACAAGAGTGTAAAGAGGGGAGGCTTTAATCACACAAGCTCAAGAGACACAGAGAGACTGTGTATCAAAGTATATGCAGCACCCTTATGTTAAAAGCAGGATTCCCTAAATTGATTGATTGATTTTAATTTCCTGCATTATCATGATCGGATTCTTTAAGCTCTATATTGCTCTGGATGGAGCATTATCCAAATCAAACAATGTGGTGCTGTAAAAGGAGAGCAAATAACGCAAGTCACCCCATCATCAGTTTGATAGCAGTTTGAAATAAAAAAACAATTTTCCTCCAGATTACCGGAAATCCGATACACCCGGAGGACGAGCTTCTCTATATAGATACTCTTGGAAGGACATTCATCTTATGCCCGTCATTGTCATCACAAATCCATTTGGACAAACAGATTGATAGAGTCTACAACTTTTGTGGCGAATTCAAACCCAGAAATGACATATCAATTTGACTTTTTTTTTCTTCCGGCCTGTCAAATGATGACGGTGACATTGGTGTCCTTGGACAAGGGGATGACAATGACTATGATGATGATGATAATAGCTTCTAGAGCATATACCTATATTGTGGGTTGTCAAGGGGGTGGAATTTGGATTGGAATCACAAAGCTGAAACCGGAATCACTTGACAGTGCGGCAAATAGTGTCAGTGCCATTTGGAGAGACGACAGCTCTATACCAGCAGCAGTCCCCATGACACCTACATACACGCGGATAACAAAAACGATGTGCAAAACTTGACAGTGGGAGTAGGTACTTTTTTAACGACTCAGTACACAGATATTATAAAGTCTGAAATTAACTCCCACAAAATACCACTGGCTCATTCATTCACAATATACATACAATGGCATCACCATCACTGCCATCACCGCCACCGCCATGCCAGCCGCAATGGGGCTTCTTTTCCGTGAGTTTCATTGTCGAATGGAATATTCTGCTCACGACTTTGTACTTTCAGTTCGTTGATTAGAGTGTAGAAGTATTGTTTTTGACGTGCGACCCAGGAGTTAGGGATGGAATATCGAATTAAAAAAAAAAAAAAAAAAACAGGGAAGCTGATAGTTTGTTGAGGTTTTCTTCGGTTTTGTTTTGCGGGTGATGTACGTGTGGTGATTGGGTTTTTTGTTTTGTTTGTTTAGTTTTGTTTTGCATTTGACTTTTCTTTGGCAAATCGAAATGCGCACATATATCTACTACCTACTATAGATATATATCACCAGAATACAATTGACAGAACTCCATTTTAGGTATATTATGTTTCATCTATATTGTTTTGAAATATTAAAATCCGATGTACATACATGGTTTTTTTTCTAAAAGAAAATTAATCCTCATATCGAAAATCTCTTAATTAAAAATATAAAGCCACGATTACATTGTCAATTTAAGTAGTTAATGCTTAAATGTTAAACTGACGTCAAAAGCTTTACTGTGCCACGTCACGTCGTGTGATTTTCAGCGAAAAATACTTTCAATACGTTAAAGAAAACATTTCTGACAGATGCTTGTCAAAAAATTTGAAATCAGTGTGAGAAACTTATGGAAATGGTGGTTTTGATAGTGTCGCCATCTCTATTTCGAAGGTGAAATGGCAATTTTCATAGTGTGCCGCACATCAATTTCGATAGATTTTTGACAATTGAAAGTTATTCGAAAAATCTCCACTGAAAATCTACTTTCTAGCTAACTTCAGCTTTTAATTGATTGTCAAAAAATCTATCAAAAAGGGGTTTTGACTACCCTCAAAATAATCAAGCACATTGTGAGCATTAGGAAAATAAGAAAGGAATTTAAAGGAGATGCCGATGCAAATTGGTTTTGAATTTCTAAATATGGGAGGGGAAAATAGAGCCCGCCAAAGCATTTCACATTAGTGTTGGACGGCAAAAGAAAAATTCTCTGTAATTGACAGTATGTCGGAAGTTGGGCCTGAGGGTAAACTAGCGAGCATTCCTAAAAGTAGGTTAGGTTAGGTAGATGGGCTGCCAGTTCAGTTAACGTTACCGGCACACTTACATCAAACTAGATCAATTGCGATACCCCGAAGTGTTGTAACTTCCATTTAGAGGCTTTTATGAACTTCAAAAGGCTTTTGCCCGAAAGATTCGAGAGCTCTTCTAAATCGTTGAAGAAATAGCTGCCCAAGTATTTGTTCCTTATATGGAAAAGTGTAGGACAATGATACAGGAAATGAGATATATCCTCGTGTTCGTCTTCGTCATTGCAACCTCTGCATAGGTCATCATTACTAAATCCCATTTTCTTTTTATGCGGTAGCCCAGCAGATTGTGTCCGGTGAGTACGCTTACAAGAGTTCGAAGGGAATTCTATTCTGTTCTTTTCTTATCGAAATTGGGTCATGTCGAGTGAGTTCAGCTTTTCGTTGGTTCTTAAGGGAATCTACTTTCTTTAGTGACATAGAGTGGGATTCTAATTGACAGGTCTATCTGGGTAGGGTCGAGTGTGGAACCCTTCCTTGCCAGCTCATCAGCTCTCTCGTTGCTCAGTACATCATTGTGATCCAGGACCCAGCAGAGTTTAATGTTATGCTGCGAACAACGAACCCATATCTCTTCGCGACAAGCTTCAACTTGATAATTGTTGTAGAAATAACTTTTAAAACTCCTTGGCTGAAATATTTCATTTGTTACTGCCAAGACCTCAGATTGGAAGATACTACTGTGATCAGGGAGTCTAGCGGAACTGGCTAGTTTCAGGTTTTCTAACAAGAAACTAGCACCAACCACAGTGTCCATCTTGGAGCCCTCGATGCATATAGCTATTCCTACGGTTAAACAGATTTAGGGGATGAATGCAACTGGCTGTTTCAGCAGATCCGAGTCACTATGGAAATCATCACTTCACTTTTGAAATAGATATGGCAACACTATAGAAATCCCTCTTTCCATTGTTTTTTGCACATGGATTTCAATAGTTTTTTGACAATCACCTGTCAGAAATATTTACTCTACTTAATTTTTAATCTACCTATGTCCCACTGTGTTGAAGTGGTAGTAATTGACTGGGATCACTCATCAGCAGTGCTGCCACTCAGTTCAGTAATTTTTTTTTTAGGATGAATGCACATCTATTCACAGACAAGAAATTAAATTGCAGAAACAAAAATATATTTTTGCTATTTTTGTCAAAGCGCCATTTTAGATGTTTGTTTTAAAATAGTATGGAGTCGTGTACGTGTTTGGTACCAGTGCTCCCACTTTTAACTTCAGTAAAGACCTTAAAGTTAAATTCGTGTTCCGAAAGGATTGGGATGATAAAATCTTAACGAACAACTTGTACATAATTATTTTTACTTATGCTTCAAAACTGGGGTGTGGTTTTGGTTCAGAAATGTCAGTATTTTTTCCAGCAGTTAAAACTGAAACACTGATATCATGACAGACATTTAAGCAGTCGTTAAAGAAATTGATTTGTCTACATTTCCCTCCAATCTGGCCCAACAATGCCGTGGCCAGTTAGCAAGCCTAAACACTAACCCCAGTACCAATGCTATCATATTCCGAGTCACAGTGGTATTAAGGGAAATTAACGGGTTGAGGAACTAGCATGAAGCGTGTCACCCATTAATTTTCTCTGTAAACGGCCCGCTTTAGCCAGAATGAGAGCAGAATCCCTTCGAAATGTTCTTTTTGAACCTTTCTGAACTCCGAAGATCAAATAACTCTAGGAAGAACTTCTATAGCTTCTGTACCGTTTTTTCCGCCGATTTCCTAAGACGGCGAATTTAGCGGAATTCAAGTTTTGATCAGGAGTTCATGGTGAAACCACAGGTTGTCTAATTTGGAACGGAGTAGATGGCTTCTGGCGTGAATGTTGATCCAACTGAGTGACTGTCCTACGACCTACTTTCTAATTCATTGTGTAAACCGTGAAACTAACCCAAGGAAATTGATGAACTCCTCCTCTTGTCATTCTAACATGTAACCGGACAATTCCCCTGAGAGATCAAATCTTGCGGGCCTTCGTAGGAGACATTATTGTGGAACAATGTTGTGCTAAGAGTATTTCAACCAGTCCAACTTCCAGCACTATTTCTACCTACTTATAACCTACCATAAATAATTCTTTTTTAAAACTTTAAGGATACTTACTTTTTCTCTCTCTTCCCAGCACCAGTATCTCGAAAGCCTTTCGCAAACGGATTGTTATCAATTTTCAATTGAGTTATCTGCAAAATTGAATCATCATTTCAAACTTATCCTTTACAACAGGAAAAACCTCAATTTCTAACATAACTTACCTTTTCATTTTGATATGCAGTTACAGCAATGAACTCTGTCTCCTTGAACACATACGTCCTAAATGTCGAATATGGTAGCTTCAGGATGTCATTGGCTCTTACCAAATGAAATCTCGGCTGATATTTATGCATCGAATTGAGTATAGTCTGCAAGAAAACCAAAAAAAAAAACAAATTAAATATCGCAATATCTAGCAGATTTTATAAAAAAAAAAATAAAATAAATAACCTGCCTACACCAATGTCAAATAATGAAGCAATCTTAACGTGAAAAAAATCATCTTTTGCAAAAGAAACAAAAAAAAAACAATATATACAACCCCCCATGGATATCGCGAGACCACCCACATTTTGTTCACCTTTTTGTTCTTTGTTAAACAAAATATATTTTATATTTTTATTTGTCTCTTCGAGGCTAACATGATTAACATCATAAATAAGTTTCAAAATTACACCCATTTCCAGTTATTTATCACTTAATTATCCTTTATTTTGGATCTGACACAAGAGAACCATAAGAGTAAGAGAGAGAGGTAGAATGAGATTTTATCGCTGATGGGAATAATTAACGAATCAGACCGCTTTTTTTTTGTTTTCCTTTTTTCGAGGTTGCATTTGAATCTGTTTTTTTTTTTGATTTTTTTTTAAATTATATTTTTAGTGTCCCTCTGCTGGGTGACGACGACGCGACGACGACGACGGTGGTTCTTGAGAACCTTGTTAATCTTGTTTTACGGTAATTAGTGGAAGTCTTTCCTCTACAAAATGTGTATCTTTCTAGACCCCAGATTCAATACCTGCGTGTGTGAGGTTTTATGCGTATGGTGTCTAGTCTAGTCTCGAGTCAAAGACAGAGTCAGGCTTAAACACTGATATCGCGTTTAATCTTTTTAATTGGTGATAAAGTCCTCTGAAGAGGCCGGACCGGCCTGCCGGCCAGCAGCGTGCAACAAAACTCGATGAAATAATATTTTTTAGTTTTTTTTTAATTTCAATTATATACAAAAATATTAGGAGGTTTTTTTTTTTGTTTGACTCCAGACCTCACACATTCAATTTTAAATCCTGCGGAATGGTCATAATTTGTCTTCGACACTTTTCGATTAAAGCGCCATCTTCTTTGTGGTTTTTCTTTTTGAAAATGAACAATTTTATTACACTTAATCCATGCGTACGAGTATGTGAGCGATCTTTTGAATATTTATCTTCATGAGTTAATCACCTTCATTAAGAAGCGAGAAGTATCCGTCTTATATGGGTTTGGGGCTGTGATTAACTTTTAGCTGTTTGGCGTTTCAGGGTTTTAGATCGACGGCGACACGATGCGATGACGGCGACGTCGAAAATGAGCAACCAAATAAAAATGTATCACGTCGTCGTTTATAAATGTGATTCGAAGTTCTGACCCGCAAAAAGACTCCATAAGAAGCTAATCAAGTTTATAAAAGGATGCCCCAGCCAAGAAGGCCATCACGCAAGAATCTTAACTCTTTGTTCGAAATTAATTTGCTTTTTTTTTCAAAAAAAAAAAAAAAAAACAGATTATTAGTTGGTATCAATTTTGTTGACCATCATCAGGACTGCAGATAAGGAAACAACATAGAAGTAGAATCTCTTGGAAGTGCGAGAATGTATATACGTAGTCTCCTCCAACCACCATACTATAATATGGTGTGGCGCTATTAGGGAGGTCTCTCTGATGGCTGATGTGTGTGTTGTTTTTTGGTGTCATGGGAATAAATTGCTGCGTTCCATTTCTTATAAGATTTTGCTGCTCTACAGGGAATTCTGCGAAAGCGTGATGTGTAGACAACGACAGTGAACTAATAGCCTAATTAGAAAGATCACTAAACGATTAATTAACGATGAGAACTCGCGTCTTAGTTGGGTGTTTCGGTTTACCTATATGGGGATCTGTCATCGTTATATTGGTGGTGACTCAAAGTGGTTTACTATTTCTCAGAAGATTTTTTTTTTTGAATGGTTTTAAAGCCTCTTGGAAGCTGGGATATGTTATATAAACATTTCACAAGTTCGATGAGTGATAATCGGATAAAAATAGTCAGAAAATAGAAATTTCATTTACAGTTACAGAGGAATTCTCTTCCAATAATGATCTGAAAATATGATGGGACATCTCCAATGCACCTCCAGTAGATGCTTCAGATTGTTTAAAAGCACCAAGATCTGCTTAAGATGATGAGATGCTCTTAAAAGATAGATGAACTCATTTCTTTACTGATGGTTCAACATTCGACAAGGGAATGAGTTGCGTTCTGTGTTTTCCGTCTATCTGATCAATGTAGCCTGTTCCAAGCCCAAATTCTGGCGATTAAGGTATCTACTTCAGATATTCGTATATGTTCTCAGACAGTCAAGCAGCCCTTAAATCACTTGGTGTTGTTTCCACAAACTCTATAACTGCCCGCAACTATCGATCATCTCTCAGATCACCTGCTGTGGATAGCGGCGCATATTGGAATATAGTGGGAAATTGGAAAGCCGATGAACTTGCCAGAAATGGAATTACCAATTCTATCTAGAAGGGAAGTCGTTGGTATTCATATCGCCGCATGTAAACTCACGCCATAAATCAAACAAACACGAGTTGTACAAACACCATTACTTGTCTGACTGACTCGTAGACGGATCTGTTACACAATAGATCTAAGATTTTCCAAATTTTTGATGTCTTTGAGCAGAAAATATCTTAGCTCATAACTGGACATTGTCTAATTGGCGGACACGCCAAAAGACTTGGCGTGTTCTCCAACGAGTTTTGCAAAAGTTGCATGGATGCGGAAGAAGAGGAGGAGATGACTATCCGCCACCTTCTTTGCGCATGCCCTTCTTCTGAGAGAATATACTTCTTCGATGAGCCCAATCATCGTCCACCACCTACATCGCTTCATCAGATGCTCCAAATGGTTTAATTAAAGAGGTAATATCCCTTCACGTGGTATCAAAATGGAGCTATCTATGGTCTAAGTATGTCAGCCGTTTTCCTGACAGCCAATTCAACCTAACCTAACTTGACTGAATGGAATTCTGCAACTGAAGATCGAGCCATTGCTGAAATAACTGTCAAAAAATGTCTTACTTTTTCACATTTGATACCATTTAATGTCAGGTCAATGTGAATTTTGTCCGGGGTTAAAAAGAGTTTGAAACTCCTGAAATCACATCTAAACGCTTGGTGTTCGACTCGATCGTGCAAGTTATTTTCAAATGTCAAAAAATGTGCAAACAAGTGTTAAACATTTACTGGCTCTGAGTACAGACAGCTCCGTCTGCGTTCGTATAATTGAATTGCTGTGTATTCAGAATTTTGACAGCTATTCCACCTGCAGCCCCTTTAACATTGTGTTCAGTATGTAAACCCATTTTCTTAATAAACTTCAGCTGAATGCGCCTAAAACAGTGCAAACAAACTTTTTGGCGTTTGCAAATGTCAGTGTCATGTAAATTTATTGATAAAATAGCCTTTTCCTGATTTAAACTTTAATAAAATGTTAAAAAATAAAAATGCTTTAAATCATCGTATTAAATCGTCCAAAATGTCAAGCCTATTGAAAAAGCAACGCATGTAGATTTGTTAAGAGGCAACAGATTTAGACAAGAAGACGTGGGGTAAAAGATACGTTAAGACACGGTGTGCTTACAAAATGGCGTTTAAAAATTGTCTTATGATAATGTGAGGAAAACGTCAACAAAAAGTGACAGTTGAAAGAAAGTCACAATTTACTGCTATTAATCATAAGGAAGTGTACCTCGGCTTCGCTATAACAGCTGACAAAAACATTTGTCAAAAAATTAATCAAAGAAGCGCTCTTACCAAAAGTGGGGCAATTGCCAAGAATGTAGACTTAGGCGATTTCTTGCAAAATAGAGAAATGTAGACTTTGGCATTATAACGATTTCCACTAGTCATTTTATCGTTCTAATATAATTTACAATCATGTTATTGCCAATTATAGGTAACAATACATATACATATTCGCAGAAAAAAACCCCACTCAAAACTTATTCAAGACATTCGTCGCGACCGCCGCCGGTCGCCACCACCACTGCTGGCAAGATAGAGCATTCTCTTAACTGCATTGATGGCTAACGACCAGATCAACTCTCCAATGCGCCCTAAAAAAAAAAGTTCTCACACTCATCAAGGAGAAGAGGGTTACACACCATTCGAAAAGATTTTACGATTATTACTATTCCATCTCCGACAGATAAATACACAGGTACCTTTTGCCTTAACAGAGCAGAGCATATATAGGAATATGCATAAAACAAAAATTTATAGACATAAACCCGTCTGCTAGATCGTTAAAACGAATCAAATCACCAACGGTATATTAATAATATGTAGAAAATGATATAGAACCAATTTGGGATGGAACAAGATCCGAAATGTAGATACTTGATATAGTGACCCTTTAAATGCATACCCATTTTCATATACCAAATGCAGGGCCGGCAATATGAAAACACCATTTTGACAATGATGACGGCAGAACAGTGGCGGCACTATGGTGCTGCAGCAGAGCCGAATTTTCTACTGAGCAAAGTAATGAGATGAATAGGGATTTTTGGTTGTTTTAGGGCTCCTTTAATTTATTGAATCAGCTCGCAACACAGTCAACTGAATTTAGAGACGTAACCCTTTGCAAAATTAGGTTTAGAGTTTTTACGTTTCGTTTTAAATGTTTGCCAAATTTACTAATACATTGTCAATTAATACACAAATCTTAAAGCTCCGTGCACAAACGGGACAAAAATTCATAAGCAAACTTAAATTCGATACAAAGAAACAATTGACAGCTAAGCTGGAGAAGAAATAGAAATATATTAAATAAAAAGATCTTTGAATGTGTAAGTAAGTTCTGTTAAAAATACAATTTGAAATACCCTACAGCAGCGCACGTTCGCCTGGTAAGCTAGTTTGGAATTTCTTTGGAATTTTTTTCTATGTCGGCGGCCGGTCTGACTTAGCGCCTGTCGCTTTTGTCCTCGGCACCAAACTTCAAAATAATAGGAATAGGAATCTACCAGGCACGCATGCCAAGACAATAGGTATGAATTTTTATGTTTTCTTTTAGATTTCTTGAAACTTACTTATACATTCTTAGTGGAGCAATTCATGCAAACATTATGTGTAAGCTCAGTTTACCCTTAGAAACGTAGAACAAATACTGATAAGCAACAATGACATCAAACTGCATCTCACTCGCGTACATATGCTTAATAAAGATTTAAACTAAAATTCACAAGAGAGAGAGAGAGATGATTCCAACTTTATTCTAGAGTAGGTAGTCATGCGGAAATTATTTTGTGTGCGGATCGTTCTGAAAACAGGTTTAATTAAATTTAAATTAAATGTCCGCTTTGCATGCGCAGACGTGTTTTTTTTTTCTTAAATAAAAAGTAAATCTGAATTTTAAGAACTAACATTTTCAACGCATAACAAACCCAGCAACTGAGAATCAACAAAAATATTTGACTGCATCTTACTCGCACACATAATACTTAACAAAGAATTAAGTCTGAATTCAAAAGAGTGAAAGAGAGACAGATGATCTCTATTTTATTCGAATATATAGCTACGTCAAATTTATTGCTCCAAAACCAAATCAATAAAACAGACTCAATGGAATTATGTTAAAAAAAAGCTTGCTAAGGGCCTTGTCAATTCTGTGGTAGAATTTAGAGGTTATAAAATAATTAAGTTTACAATTATGATGAAAAATAGGTTTTCAATGTAAAATCTGAAAGCTAAAAACAAATACATATGTGAGCCTAATAGACTTGCGTGACTAAGTCCGCTCCTGCACTGGAATACCTATTTTATCTCAAACAAGAATTATTAAAACAATAAAGCATTTTAATTAGTTGACCATTATAGACAATCGGGTCCGAAAAATATGAACATCAGACAGACGAGACGTGGCAACGTGTCAAGAAGAAGGCAAAATAGCTTTCGAGTGTGGCATATTCCTAATTACAATCACTCGTTGTATAGGCCAGATATATACGAGTAGTTAAATGGGTTTCCGAACCTGGCTTGGCTCCACTGCGAGATGCGCTGACTGATGGAAAACAGATGACCAACCGACCACAACAACGACGACGAAGTGCGATGATCAAATGATTTAATTTTATTTTATTTCAGAACATCTCGACTGAGATTTTTTGTTGTTGTTGTGCGTGTGTAATTTATTTTGTCCAGTAATTAGTTTTAATAGACAGACAGCAGCCTTGATTATTTATTGTGAAAAGGGGGAGGGCAAACTGGCATTTCACAATTCGTTAAGGCAGTTGATGAACTAACTGACACACATTGGCTTTCTTCATCACTCTTTGTGAAGCCAATATCTACCCATATATACCCTAAGACCGACTTCTACCTTCGTTTTACCTACCTGTTGAGTTGGCGTGGCAGCACTCATCTAAATGCCATGGTTGCTGCTGCTGCTACTCACCGATGATTGATGATGTATTAACTTTGTTTTCTGCGTGTGCACACCTCCTCCTTTGGACGTATTATTAGAAGAGATGTATAGGATTTTTATTCTTTTGCATTTAGTATAGGTATGGTATGAGAGAGATCACTTGTTGATTTGTCTTAATTTGTAGAAGACAGCTTTAGAGAAAAAGAAAAGTTGTTAGGTAACCCCCAGGACGCTGGTTATAATATATACCTATCTACTAAGACGAAACGAACTACTAGGTACAGTGCAACGGGCTCGGGTACATCATCAGACTTCAGACATCACCAACTCTACTTTGGGAATTATTACTAAAGGAATTAATAAATCACATGGCACTTATGTATTTTGCTATACGGGCTCGAGCTCAGGCTCCGACTTATGAGTTGTTTCATATTTTTTTTTCTTTTTCCTCATTTGGTAATGTCTGAGTTGTATATGATGGGTTGGGTATTTGGCGCCAGCAGGGAGGATTCTAATGATTGGTCTGGCATTGGAGATAAAGTCAGACAATCGGAATTTGGCTAACGAGGTGATGAAGAATGAATAAACGTGAACAAATAAATTAAGAAATTGAAAGGAAGACATTTAAAAATGTTTATTGATTTTTTATATAAGAGGTATAAGTAGGTGTTTCTATTGAGGAGCTATATGGACAAGGGTACCGGATGTGAAGTTGTTCTTGTGTATCAAAAGCTTTTGTGGATTGGTCATACGCCTCAAATGGCAAACCAGTTCACCACTGAATCTCTTGTTGCGAAAGCGGAAATTTAAGCTGCAGAAAATGGCGTAAAATCTGTTCAAAAGTTATTAAGTTGTGTAGCCGTTAAGGTAGAATTATCGTTCATTGCGTTGGCATTTATTTTTATTCCGTCACTACTAGTGATGTATCACATCGAACATTTTTCAAACCGAGTTGAAAACCGAGTTGGCTAACTCGGTTTGAAGCAACATCGGTGAATACTTTTCATTGTTTTTATTTTTTTTGAATAATTTTGTATTTGGTTCGGTTCGGTTCGGTTTGCTTGGAGGAATTTGCTTTTATTACTAGTCAGCAATGACATATGTATGTATTATAAAAAATTTCTGAACCTGTAATCTTGGGTAGAACAAGATGGTTTGACGGGTGGGGGACATAGGTACTTACTATATTTTTCGAAAGGAAGTGTTTTTAGTTCCATATGTCACTCATTTACTCTAAAATTACCTATATCCGGAGCAGTAAAAACAACTCTGAAAATTTCTGATTTAGAGGTTTTTTTAATCCAACAATATCTTAGCCATCCTTCAAGGAAATTTGACAATTCATAGCTTCACAGATGGGGGACATACTATATTTTGTTCGAGGAAGTATATTTCGTTCTAAATGTCACCCATTTGCTCTTAAATCACTTTTATCCAGAGCAGTAAAAAAAAACTTTGAAAGTTTCCGATTTTTTATTTGTTTTTAAGTCCATCGACAACGTTACACCTCGGTTTAATTTTGTATCTAATATGGAACTTTACCAATCTGTCAACATAAAAAGTAACAATCACTTAAGTGATTTGACAGTTGACGCCAGTTGTATAAATTTAAGTTTAAAAATTAATTTTACAGAACTAATTTCACTGTGCCAAAAAATAAATATAAAATTGCTAAATGTCAATTCACCTAAGTCACAATTTTAATGTTTGTTTTTAAACGACACAGAGATCTATTGGAATTAGTTCTTCCTTTTCGGATCGATTTTTACAATAGAACAAACAGTGAACGTATGTCCTAGTCGATGTCAAACCTAAAACATAGTAGATATACCGAAACCGAACCGGAGCCAATTTTCTTGCTTTGCTGCATTATTACCAACCGAGCCGAATAGTCTTTCGATTCAAGTAAAAGCTAACTCGATAGCTAACTAAAACAAATTAAACCGGTTTGACTCGGTTTAACAAATCGAGTTAACACCTCACTAGTCACAACACCTTCAATGCCTTGATCGAAAAATTGGTATCAACGTATGTGTTAACTTCCTCATCAACATATTTTTCAGTGAAAATCATAAGACGTGGCTCAATTATGTTCGATTGTGACGTAATTTTTTACACTGAGAGTCAATGACGGATTACGTTCACGACGACCCTGTAATTCTTTAAGCTAAAATTAGATTGTGAACGTAGAAATAATCAAACGTTCAACTCTTTGACATATAAATGACGTTAAAATCTTCCTAAATGTGCATCGTGTGACTGTCAAAGGAAAATGGTGTCAATACTTTGACGAGATTGTTGACACCTGCGTTTACACGAAGTTTGCTTATAAACCGTGACAAATGATGGGAAACAATTATTCATTGGATAAAGTTAAAAAGTGCATCAAATTTGCACGTGTAAATCAACGTATGTGATATCATTCAAAGGTAATTAAATGTCAGAAAATACGACACGTTAACGAATTAACGAATATTTGCCTATTTTGACAATTCGGTCATAAGGTTTTTTCTATTTGTGGCGATTGACACTTTATAATTGATAACATCATATTTTGACGTTAGTTGTGTAGGAACAATTTATTCCTTGAAGTTGTGGATGGTATGTGGAACACGAATAGAGTTTGACAGTTCGTAACAATTAGACAACAATTCGCGACGATTTCTAGCATTTCTAGCATTTTCTTCATTTGTATATGTCATTGGTCGCTGTAATATGAACAGACCTTAAGTGAATCATCTAGTTATTAATAGAATTTGGTTTCACTTGCATTCCATTGACGTTCGAAAATACAAAACATACGAAAATTGAAACATTCCATGAAGTTGAATGCATGTATATGGCAACCCTAGTCATATTGATCTTTCTCACAACCATACCGCTGGCCACCGCGCTTTTATAATAATTCATATATCAAAAAGATAACACTCTTCAAAAACACGCACCCGGACCCGGTAAAACTGCATCAATACCTACCTATCTGCCATCAAAGTGCAATAAGGGCCGATGTCATTGTGCGTCTATTAAACTTATATTTACACGAGATAATGTATATAAATGCTGTTGTGGTATTATGGCGTTGGCATAATGGTGAATATAACATACCGAAAAAACCGCGAATATCGCAGCAAAGCGAGTGTCGATGAAAAGATACTGCTATACGCGAACATAATCCCGCAAGGCGAGAACTCGCCACCACCCATGTTATTGTGACAACCACACGTTATTTATCAACAACAATAAAATGAAATTAAAAAAAAAAAATATTGATACCTACATACATAATATAGTATGTACATATAAATATGAAGAATCTCAGGTGTATGTGGGCCTCTTTAGCCCAGCTGCAGTGCAAAAGTGTATATCTCAAACTGCTATCTACTTCAATTGCTTTCATTTTAATTTGGTTTCGCCCCACATGGGGTTGTTTCTTGGAAGAGATGTGTGAGCAAATCTTATACCACACACACTATACACATCAGACACACACCCCGCCCCATGTAGAGCGTCAGCGTTGCTTGTCGACACTGCATAAAATTATGAGTGTTTTGTCATCCCACACGCTCAGCGACAGCAGCGGACTCAGCATCGAAAATTTAATCTGCCTCGTAGATTTAAATTGCACACATAAGGCTTTTTATTCTGTGTATATTCAATGTGCGACGAACTGATGGAGAAAAAGATTATGTATCTGGCTATTTGCTGGCAAGGACGTAGGTTCAACGCAGTATGGTCCTCTAAGATGAACCTATAGATATATACGACGCATATATACGAGTATTCATGTATTCGGACTTGGATCGATGTAATTGATTTGTTGGACTGATTATGCCAAAAATGTGTTCAACAGACTTACGAGCAACTCTAATATCAGAGTCTGCGTCAACTGTCACTTTTGAAAGAACAGAGAAAGAGAAACATAAAGCAGACATGACACACACTAGGACTTGTCAAAAATACGAGTATGCATATAAAAATGGAAGAAATCTGATCACTATATGATTTCTGATCGCCCGAGCTGTAAAACGATTGACATAAGGATCATTTGACATATGATTTAGAAGTCAGCATGTGCAGAAAAGCATCCAAGCATTCAATAGTTCTACTGTGAAGTAGAATTGACGATAACATGCAAATCGTAGTCGATTTTTTTGAGGAACTACGATTAGAAATTCCTATGAGCTGCTTTCTGGACTATTACGTCATCAAATGTCACTTTTTTATTCCAAAAATAATATTTAACAATAAATATATACCAACTGTCATATCTAATGTGGCCCAACCTTAAAAACCCGTCCAATCTGAAAGCGGTTTTAACAAGTGGTGAAATTTGTATATGCGAATGTAATTTCACAACACACCAAATGTATTTCACCACACACGTTAGAAATCACACACACCATATTTCAATTAGCAAACTGACATAAGCCATCGGAATATCAATGGCGTTCCCAAAGTGACTGCTGCTGAAAACAATGGAGACAAAACTGCCACTGGGGTAGCTGTCAAAACATAGAGTATTCACACCATTTCGGTGTTGTAAGAGTAGGCCAGCTTTTAACTTTTCCATGTAACTTCTTTGACGTTTCAAAACAGAACTAGTCAAACCATCTCGATGAAGGTTTACATAAGGTTGAAGTGAAGTTGAAACTTTCTTTAATTTCTCATATTGTGTAGCTGTCAGCGCTTCTCTGTTGTTTTTTTGTTTTCAAAATGGAAGTGACTCCAGACATGCCAATTTATGACAGCTCTGTTTACAAAATTGTTGTTTATTTGCGTTATTTTACACAGCCGCCCCACAATTGGTGAAAGCGCGGTGAATATTTCACACTATTAATAGGGAACAGCTACTATTAGACTATGGCATTTCTCCAGTCCCGGCGCGGCGGCTCAATAAATTACACAAAAGTCAAATGTTTTGACTTCAAGTTTCACTGCACTTTGGGCATTTTCTGTTTCTAATTTTGACATTTGAACAACAGAAAAATATATTATATTTTATGAAAATTTGTCCATTTTTCTAAATCGCAGAATTTACCTAAAATATTCTACATTCTAGCACATTGACGTAAGGTAATTGCGTTGACTCTTTGAGGTAAACACATACGAGTAATCCATTTTTATTCTGTTACCACACCGTCAATGCGTTGACGCAAGAATTGTGTCAATGGAGCTATCAACGCATTGCCATCATTTTTCATTGACAATCACACGACATGGCACAATTGAGATAAATTTTCACGTCATTTTTATGTCGGACAGTCAAGGTGTTGACCATTTACTTCGAAATTCTAATTTTATATAGTTTTAGTCTCAGTTTTTTTCGCCATAATTTTTACTATAACTTTTTATGGCAACTGGTACTCCAAAATAGAAAATCTCAAAATTTATTAATGCATCTTTGTAGAAACGAAGAAAAAAATCCCCATGTTAACCGAAACATTATCAAAGTTACAAATCAGACCGCATGTCTCTTTGAAAGTTTGTATTTCAATAACAATCTAACGGATTCTGATGAAATTTGGCGTTGTAGCGATGGTTATGACCCTTCACTGATTCGAATAAGAGATACTAAGTCAATATTTAGTTTTGTTTGAGTTCTTATGGAATAACTGTGTTTAAGCCGATTAATTTCTTGAACCACACAATATGCCTACCTACCACTTATATAAGAAACAAAATAGTTTGTGTGAGCATGAGCACAAACTTCTTGACGCCTTCGGATCCGCTCAATTTATTAGTTTTTTCTCACTTTGACATGATTTTTCAACCGCAAACAGCGAAACGCACACAATAAATCGACCAGAATGAGATATTTGACGTTGCATTGTCGTCGTCGTTGCCAGAGGCAATCAGACATTAAAATACGTGTCTACCTAACAATCACCATCACTTCCAACTTCTGAATTTGCGCACACTTGGATTAAAACGCAAGCACACAAAAAAAAGCATAACACCTTATTGTATTCGCTTTTCTCTGTGTAAAGTTCTTCCAATGGTGATAATTTTTGAAAAAGGAATAATGAAAAAAAAAAAAAATAATCGCACATCATTCAGGAATCGTTGAAATTATGTGACAATATTTTAACGATGGCAATGTATCAATTGACATTGCTTCAGTCAGCAGTTACAGCACAGCAAGGGTTCCGCGCTCCTTGTCCTTCTCACGTGCAATTTACTTTCAACATTTTTAATGGGTGTTGTTCTTGCTACTGTGTTGATGTTGTGTTGTTATTGAATACAAAAATAATTTTGATCTGCAAAATGGCTGCATAAAGTGTTTGTTGTATTGCTGCATGTATGCCTCCGTTTTGTCTCAGTTTCTGTAATTTCTTAGGTGTTTTCCCACTTTTTTTTTGCTTGTTGTCATTTTTACTTATCGTCACATTGCGTACTTCAGTTGCTGAACTCGTAAAATGCGTATACATATAGTGAGTGACAGACGTACACATTTTGCAATAACCCAAAGAGTCCGATTTCAGGGATCACAATTTACTACTATTTAATACATTACAATGCTTTTTCTTTATTTGATTTTGAGTAAGTTGTGTTTATGTTTGCGTTACGTTTGAAGCGTAAAATGATGAGCTTCTGAATATCAGTGGAACTCGCAATAATGTGTACGCAGTTCAGGGTTTTATTTTTCTTTAAACTAGACAATCTTGATTTCAAAGCATGTGACATTATTTAGTTTCAATAATATTTCGTTTGGGTTTTTGAAAATTTCGGGTACATCTACTAATTTTTGATCAAATGTTTGAAAAATTTGGTCATTAATGCCTCGCTTCCTTGCAGAAATCAACAGGCAATTATATTAAATGTAGATACAATAACATTACACTGGTGTATGTCCGTGATAAGTTGGTATGTAACTTTCCTTTTTTTTTTTTTAAATGGCGCCCGGGAGTGTATACCATTTACGGCCAAAAAATAGCGAATTGCTTCTCGGTACAGTAAATACCCACGTGAAAGGGCGTCAATATTAAATAATTATTCCATTCAGAACGTATAGCTAAAAAAAACGTTTTACCTTTTTAAAAATATCTACTTTATATTTTTTTGTTATCAACAATAACTTACATTAAACATTAATTTATTTATTGCTCAATTATTTTTAAAAATCTCTTACACTACATATTATAAAAAAAATTGTTTTCATCCCATTTTAGACCACTGTACGTGGCTGTGTATTAAATCGTAGCGACACTTAAAAACAAGGTGACCATCTGTCCTAAGCTAGTTAGCTTATTGGTATCATGCGAAAAAATCAAACTTATAACACTACGATGCGTTGCAACTTTATAGTCGAAAATTCTATGCAATTATGAAAACTTCTTTTTGGTATTTTGGACAAAGTTCATCACAGCCAGTGTTATAGCAGACAAAATTCACTCGTATTGTCATCAAAGAATTTGCCATTGCAAATGTCATGAACGAAAAGAAACTTAATCGGTTTTTGTTGCTGTGAGTCCAGTATACAATCCGAGTAAACAAATATAAAACCTTAAGTGTTCACTTTGACAACAGTGACGTTTTGATGGCACTGACAGTTCTATTATAACTCATTTTGCTTACACGTAAAGATAAGTTACACAACTTTCTTAATTCATTAGTTGCTATTTCAGCATAATGTCAACTCGACATGATCATCTCACGCAATAAAACAATCCCTAGAATTTTTTGTGACAAAAAAAAACTATATGGTCACCCTAAGTACTATAATAAGGTGTTGAATATAGTGTAGGCATAGGGACTGGGCAATAAGTGTAGAAGTGGTCAGTGCTGCGTATAATTAAACTTGGTATGCTCGAGACACCTGATGGAATGCTGAACAAATGTTTCATGTGTTTGTTAGTTTTTTTTAATTTATTATTCGTTCATGTCCAAAGGTAAAGTACTTTTGAAAGCGAGAAGATGTATCTTGACAACCATTGAGACCAACTTACATCCATACATACAATCAACTGAATACAGTATTTAATTGTCATTCAAGAAATGACGGGCAATGATATTTTTATGACAGGATCATAATAATATTATCATGCTGATGAATGATGATAATGGTACCGGTTGTAAGTTGTCGTTATCAACTCAGAAAATTGAAATCGAACTGCGCCGCGGCAAAGGCATCATCATACATATACATATCTATATATAAGATTGTTGAATGTAACCCATCAGCACAATGCCTTTGTGTGTTCAACAATATGTGCGATGCCAAACAAGGATTGTTAATGTTTATTGGTCAATAAGTTTAACTTAAGTGCAATCAATACAGTCAGACAACAGAGCAGGTTTTTTATGCACCTATTCTTGTGCATCATCAGAGCTGTCATTTTAGTATATATATATGTATGTCAGATACCTACCTACCTACTTACAGGTGTGTGGTATACTTTAGTTGTGTTTATGGGGTTTATGATGCGTGTACACTTACTTGAATAAAATATTTCTCTGATTTTGATTAAAAATAAAATATCTATATTTTACTTAGAATATTATGACGACACAAAAAATCAATCGTAAGAATGCAGATGTCATCAAAGATCACAGTTTTTTTTCGGAGAAAACTTCTATAGTTAAACAATTGCGAGTGCCTACTTACGTTTATGTTTATTTTTTTCGAGAGTATACGAAAAATCTGATATACCAAACCCAGTACTCATTGGAAATAGATCATTGGAAAACTAAAAACATCGATTTGACAGCTTAAGTGTAAGTGTTCTGTCTTCTGTGTGATATTATACCAGTTTTGAAATTAAGTCAATTGCAGTCAATTTTGATATCGATTTAACTCAACAAATTTGGTGAGTTAACTCTGGTCTTACCCAACAAAAATATTTCTAACAGATTGGTGTCAAAAGTCGAAGTGCAATAATATAAATATTATTTAGAACCCAATCACTAAAGTTAATCCTCCACTTAACATATATTTCGGAGTTAATTCGGACTCAATTTATTTTCCGCTTTTACTTACTCTGGGTTCATTTGGCACTGGAAAACTTGCCCTTAGGTTAAGTTGTACAAGCATAGAACCATGGTTCATCCTCGGTTTAAGATTTTAAATATCTAATAGCCAATTACATGATTTAACCTGGGTTGAACCTGAGTTGATATGCCGAAATCAAACTGGCTGCTAGCGGTGCTTTAAAAATTATATTATGACTTCGCCAACCGTAGATATTCGTCGCAGCGTATACCTGTTTATTGTAAAAACAATTTCACTCGATAGCGTTGTACACAGTTTTCAGATTATAGAAGTGACAAGTGGCAAAGAACTCCGAAATTATAGTTTAAAAATTGCTGTCAAGAAAATATAAAATTCCAAATTCTCACACACTTACACGATTTTTATAATAAATCAGAGGCATTCCGAATCCGAGGCACGAAAACATAAATCACGCGTTCGGTCACTAGGGCTTTCACATGTGGAGGTAGTGAGAACAATGGAATATTCTGAGGCAATCTGTAGATAACTTTCATGATAACAGCTGTTTCTCATCAGCTGTGCTCTTATACGGATTACGATAGCAGAAAGTTATTCCAGATTGCTGAGAGGTAATATGTGAACGTGGCCATTGTTGCTTATGAAATTCCATTCATCTCGGTGAATGGATGTGCCGCATACTCTTGCAAAAATCTGATTGAGCTGTTTTTCGATTTTGTATGTTAAATATTATTGACAACCAATGTTGAGTGTCTCTTGACTTGATATTTCTTTTTTGTCTTGCCGAAGTTAATGTTTTTTTTTCAAATCTTGAACTTAAAAGGACTTTAAAAAAGGAAAATCTAATAATTCTAAACTTCTTCAAAATGGTGAGTTAAAAATGAATGCATAGTTCAACATCAAAATTGCATATTTACTTGGAATTTATCAATGTTTGAAGCTTGAAACGCCATTTCGTTTTTGAAATGTTAAAATCCAAAATAAATTTATGACACATAATGGTCCCCAAGGAACTTCGTTTCCTACGGAATATTTTATTTCATCGAAATTTTTCCTGCAATCGTGAGGCACCAAGGGAAAAAAATTTCCCTTGAAAAAAAAATCGTATGATATGACAGCAAAACTCCCGGGGAAGTTTATTCCCGATACCAGAAAATTCCGAGGGAAACTTTGCCTCATTCACGTTCCTTACATTCGAAAGAGACACATTTCCAGGGAAACTCGTATTCACTATAATCCACAATATCGTAAGGAAAGTACAAATTCCACAGAGAAAACAACCGAATTCGCACCTTTTTTTGACGTTTTTCATTTTTGCATCAGAGCTGTCATTGAAAAGATCTGTTTCTTTGTAAGCTCTGGTACATCAGAACGCTCTTTTTTTCAATCAAATTTTGTTCAAAGCGTATTTTACAAGCTCAGAATAAAATTAATGAAATTGTGCTGCATACTTCATTCGTGAAGATATTAAACATTTGTTGGTGTCTATTAGGCTCTTGCGTGTCAAAAACTTACAATAAAAATTGGCGTTGTCGCCGTTTATGTCCAAAGAAGTACCTGAAGGAACACAATAATTGCGATATAATTATCGTGAGGCAATAAACTTAAAAGACTCATAAGCCTATTCAACAAGCCATAGCTGTCAATATTTAGGAGCTTTCATAAAACTTATATGACCTTTAATTATATGATAGCCTTCCCACCGGAAACTTTCGACAAATATTTGAATTATGATCCTCATAAACTTAAGAGCGTTCGATAACTACCTCCCTAAGACTATAAAATATATACCAATAGCGACCAAAATTACTCGTTTATTTATTTTTAATATATTCGTAAACACAATGAAAGGTTCACTATCTCACAAATTACATTCCTAAATTTAAAAATATCTCTATCAGCACATAGAATGCATTTGAAAAAAAAAAAACTATATCACAATATATCACCTGTATCACTGGGTGGCTCAAAAGAAACCCTCAATGCGCATAAGTTTTATCTGCGCTTTCCGCTTTAATTGTCATTATCTGTCTACATGCGTATATATAAACCCACACAACAAGTTCCATTTGACCCTCTCACCAAAAATTAAATGTTAGGCTTGTCAATAGGTTCCTACTCATTAAAGTTACATCGAACGGCTAATACTCTATTATCCATACATATATTCAAAAACATATATCTTACAAGTTACACGCACTTCTTTATTTTTCGATCGGTCCTCTAATGAATATTACCTATATTCTCAAAAGAAAGGCTTCCTTTCAACAACCAAACAATAAAAAGGTCCAATAGAAAACTATAAATTAGAGACAAAAAAAAAACAAAGCCGATGGTGATCCATTAAATTAGATAAAAAAAAACTTGGCTGCTACTGTACACAATCTAATCCCAGGTTCATTTATTGATTTTCCAATTGTGTCACAATGCAAATTAGCAATTATAGACACACACAGATCACCCAAAGCTCCAAAAACGACTAGTTTAAGAGCAGAGCTCTTCCGGGCGAATATTACAGGGGCGGATTTATAAAGTCAAGAAAATAGGAAAGTATTTTTGTAAGAAAGATTTGATTTTTTCTATAATTTGGAAATACTAAATTTTGTTTGAGCTTTGAAAAGGTTGTCAAGATTTTCTAACGCTGGAAAATAAATTTCTTATATTTATTCTCAAGTTTTATAAAAAAAAATGACGAAAAATGTCAATTTATAACATCGCCACTAAATGTGTAAAATATTGGAGTGTGGCTAGAATATCCAGCTAAGTTCCGGCAGTCGGAAATACTTCTGACCCTACGGGGCCCCAACAAAAATATCTTTCTAAATTGACATGTCTGGAGCCACTTAACCATATATAATATGAAAAAGTTATAAACTGTATATGACCGCCCCTCTTAAATTCCGAGCCCCAAGCAGTTGCTTAGTTTGCCTTGAAATAGATCCGCTCCTGCAAAGATGCCTGTTTTTTTCTCTATGTCTGAAATAATTTATTCCCATGCATTGATTGGAAAAGTATCTTTTATTTTTTTTTTACTCAAGACTATAAAAGGGGACACTTGGGTGGCAAATGATTTTAATTTATCACAAAAACATATCAAGTCAAAGAGAACAAAAAAAAATGAATGGTGTTGATGAGGTTTTGTTGGCGGCAGCCTCTTAATACCAGAAATCTTCTAAATTACTATATATGTATATAAATAGAATGGCGCTGGATGTTTTGCATAATTTTGTAATTAACGAAATGTCTTTGTTTTCATACACACATAGGTACATAACGAAGAAATAAAGAAGAAGAAAATTTTAAATTATTATCAATGGAATTTGAATATTTAAAAATAACAACAACAAATAAAATCTCTGTGGGATGTTACATATGTATGCTGTTATACGGGACCCGTAAGGTTTTTTTTTGGTTTGTCTTGGGATTTTGTGTGAGAAATTAAGTGACCGTTTTCTTTCGGGGGGCCTTCGGACAACACGTTATTATGGATGGTTAAATTTAAAGGTTTCTTTTAGATAAATGGACTGTAATTATATGTTGTGGTTAGATACATTTCGAACCATATACTACATGAGTATAGGATCACAGACTATGTAATTAACATAGGTGAAGTTAAATATCGTGGTAGAGGTGAGTTTTGTTTATCAAAATGGCGCTTTCGCTGGAAGAACTGGATGTGAGCACTTTTGTCAGGTTTTTTTGGAAATTTTTATTAATCTTTGAAGTTGGAAAACTTCCGGTACATCCGGAAAGACCGATAGATTGCGTTGGTGTAATACCAGAGAGAGTGATACCCCACTATCGCTCGCAAGGTGGCGTGCGCAGATATAGTTTAGAAAATTACAAAAAGCAACATTTTATTTTATAAAAGTAGTACATTTCTGTTTCGTGCATTCGCCGCGAATTGCAATATAATTGTTACGAACTGTCAAACTCTATTCTCGTTCCACATACCATCCAAACTTCAACGAATAAATTCATTGCGTGTGACTATAACCTCAAACTCAAAGACTATCGATTATAAAATGTCATTCTCCACGAACAAAAAAAAATAAATATGAACGAAATGTCAAAATGAACGAATATTGGTTAATTTTTTGACAGTTGACTTATTATTTGCACGTTCGGCTATATCGATTATATACGAATAGCGCACAACCAAATTCAAACTTAGCGACATCTTAATTTTGACATTTGAGTCAAATGAAATTAGAAGAGTCAAATGTCACATTCGCACAATTTTCTTGCGTAATAAATTTGGTAAGTATAGAGAGTCTTCCAAAAGGGACTTCCAAATTTTGACATCTGATAGCGGCCATTTTCATTTTGATGATGTCATTTATTAAGTCTGTTTCGACAAATTATCATGGATGGATATATAAATAGCATTCAACAACACGTGTAAATGATAAAATTGTTTTATCAAAATGGGTGTTCTATGCGGGCAACGTTCGGCGCGCTTCGTCCATTTTAACGTTGCCATAATAAGGCCCATTTCTTGATGAATGGGTACGTCACAAAGCGAAATTGTCTAATTTGGGACGATACCAATCCACACGAGATCCAAGAGCGTCCAATGTATCCGATAAAATTAGCTTTTGTGGATTTCGGGCTGGCTGAGTCATCGTTCCATATTTCTATGAGAATGATGTTGGCCAACGGGGAGCGCTATAGGTCGATGATTACCAACTTTATTGGATGATATAGACACCAACGGCACGTGGTTTTAACAGGACGACCGCATTGGAAATTCTGTACGAGCGATTCGAGGACATGGTCATTGCATGTGATGTGAACTGGCCACCGAATTTCTGCGATTTAAACCTGTTAGACTATTTGTGTGGTTCACAAGCCACAGCGGATTGATTTTTTAGAAGTGTTTTTCGTGTTTTAATTCATTCAGGAGTGAATTCGTGAATGAATTGTCAGAGCAATAAATGCCTAAAACATCAGTTTCATGAAATGGTGGTTCAGATAATAGTTTGAGTGTAAATTTGAGAAAGAAGTGAAACACTCCGAAAAATTATTGCTGCTGAAACCACTTAAGAAAGGCCGTTTTAAAAATTATTATTGATTGTTTGCGAAGCAATTTTGACGGTCAATTAAATTTGATTTTTGAACAGCAAAATTTTTCGCTACTTTGTTATAGATAATAGATTTTGGATTTAAACCTTTTCAGTGTAAACCCACAAGAAGATCGAAGCAGTCCTTTAAATTATACCAGGGACTTGACTTACAACACCACGGATGTAAAATTGACAACCATTAACGACCACAAAGATAAAAACTAATCAAGCTCCTATCTATATAAATTATTAAAGTTTCAAACTTCAAACAGAGTGCCGCGTGGTGATATCCAATAAAACCTATCCAATCTGTCACTTTGTTTCGAATACTCTCATCTTCAAATTAATATATTCAATTGTTTGTAAACTGCTTCATTGTCACTGCTTCAGCTTCTACTTCTAAATCTGATACCATATTATACAGTATACCTACTACAACTTGTTTGTCCATTTGTTTGTTATAAAATAATCATCTTTAAATTCGGAAGTCGTTACACTTCTTCCATTTTTCGAAACCGGTCAGAGCCTATGGATTGGGTAGGTATCATCAACCAGCACCACCACACGGACTTCTCTCCTCACTTCACAATTATTATTATGTATTTAATTTCGTTTAGTGAATTCCGTTTCTTTATCGAAATTTGACATTTTTTTTTTGTGTTACCGTGCATCGTCGTCGTTGTCGCCGACTTAAAAGCCAAGCCGCATCACTTACGACTCCCATTATCAACGTTCGCAGCCCAAAGAGGGTAACTAATTCTTAGTGAGATAAGAAAAGGCATAGCCTTACCTGTGAGTGTGTCGAAGTAGTGCTGCACTCTTGAGAAGTCACCAGGAATGGAAATGCGGTCACATTGTCCAGGAGCTAAATGCCTTTTTTTTAGATCGGGCTCGTTTTGTCTCTGCGACCTGGAGATGGAGATATATAGGGGCATTTATACAAAGCAGAAGAAGTTAGTAAAACGAATTGATTGTCTTTGCTGGTGGTTCCTGTTCTCGCTTTCTGCGGCTGCGGCACTGCATTGTCGCCATCGACATCGACATCACTCTTATGACTTTAGTAAGAGGTCTGCTGGTCTGAGGGAGGCGCACACATAAAATGACTTTTTTAATCGTTACACTGCCTGAGTGTCACTGCGTGGAATGAGTTTCCACTGATAAGAAGATGCATCATCACCGCCGTTCGTTGCTTCAAAACACTCTTGCACATCTCAGCTACTTTTGCCACCTTGAAGTTACTGCCACACATATACCAACCTACCTACCAAGAATAAGTAAGTTACATTGATAAAGGTGTTCACATTCGATTCGATAGCACCTTTTGAGATCGAGCGACATGACCGCAACCAGTCCGTCCAAGTAGTCTTCCTGTCATCTGGACCGCCACCACTTTTAAAGTGGATAACATTAGCTGCTGTTTCTGTTGTTGGCCGATGAGCCGGTGCCGGTACTCTGACACTGTGCCTCTGTTGTTGCTGGTGTTGCTCCTGTTTGACTGCGGTAATGATGTGTAATCGAAGGCTTCCGTCCGTGTTGGTCGGCGGCGCGGTGATGTCTTCGTCCTTCACCTCAAATGCTGCTGATGATGATGATGATGATGATGATGATGATGATGATGATGAAGCGACAGAAAGCGCCCGGTAGCCGCTGGACTCGAACATAAATCGATAACACCTTGAGTATTTTTTCATGTTCGGAGGCGAACCATTAAGAGATTGTTTTTTCTGTTGCATTTGGGTTTTTATTCCCTTCTACTCCTTCCGCCTACACTTCCTCTACCGACGACCGACGTAACTCCCATCGCAGCCGATAACTTTGCATACCTGTTGTATCCGCAATCACAGCGCCATTCAGCTGGCGATGACGACGCGACGGACGAGCGCGACGTCACCTCAAAGCTTTAAACCGTTGGGTTGTTCGTTGTTGGGAAAATAATTTTTAAGGATCACTTAGTAGACTGTTATATCACGGTATCTGCGCAGAATGATTCCTTTTTTTTATATTTTCGGGATCAACGAATTTATTGCGCTGACTGGTTAACAATTCACATTTATTTTCGTCGATTAACAATAACAACTGAATATGCGGTGGAAGGAGACTCAAAAGGCGCAAGGACAACTCGCGTACAATAAATGTTACACAAGTCCTCAAAAAAGTTTAAGCCGACGATTTTGTTTGTGTTGTTTTTCAGTTGAAGGTTTAATTATGTTTTTTTTTTGTATATATTAATCGAGGCGCCTTAAGTGTCAGAACAGCTGCAGATTTACAGTGGAAGCCTGAAGTTAGGGTACTTAAAATTCTCTTAGGCAAAACATACCTATAAAAACTCATCAATAAAAGCAGGTTATGAATTTACATTCGCGGTTTAATGAATATTTATACAACATTTCTCGTTTAATATGTCATCCAAGAACAAAACTTTGTATCAAATATTTAAGCATGACTGGATCACATGTATAGTTATAAAGTAGATGAGCATTGATAAGCTACTGACTAATTAATACTTAAATACAGTATCGTAGTTATAAAATGTGTTCTTTTTGTAATCCAATTATAAATAGTTATCTCCGAATTACCTACAATTTAAACAAATAAAAATAATGAATAATTTTATCTTCTAGATAAATTTAATAAAATTGTTGATATTTTTGAAAATAAATAGTACCTAAATATTCCGATTTCAAATTAACAACAGGGGTGATTTTACCGCTGTAACTTCTTGCACAACATACGATGGTAAGGGGGGTACCCTGCGTATTGCTCCCTACCTACGCCATTGTCATAATAATAAAACATAGGATGTTTTCGTTTTGACCAACAAGAAACTAATTATTAAAGTGTAAAAAATGCAATAAATTATTATTTAAAAAAAACTTGATTATTTTAGTTCCGAAAAGTTAACTAACGATTGAATTAGCGGTTTCTTGTTCCAAATGTCAATTTTTGTAATCATATAAAAATTAGAAACCCTTTTTTTTTTTAATCTTATAGTATGTCGATTTTTCTGTGCACAATAAGTTTTTATTTTTATTTTATTAATAATATTTTAGTATTATTTTAAGCTCAGGAAATGCGCTGTTTGCTTTATATAACCGGCAGCGTATCGGAATCTCGTCTTTTAAAATCCCGCTTTTCGAAAATCCCCACAAAAAAGTTTTAAAATCCCGTCTTCTAAAATACCCCTTTATTCAAAATACAGATCTATTATAATCCGGTTTTTAAAATCCTTAGCTCATTTTGTATTTTGATAAATGTTACACGAAAAACTTTGCATACACCCTTACTTTACCCCATTCCAAATCCTATATTGGGCCAAGGAAGGTTTTTCAGGGGGCCCTTTTTGCACCTTATGTTCATTCGAAAAGTGAGATAATAAAAAAAGGGATTATAAGATGCTGGATTTTTAAAAGCGTGATTTAAAAAAAGCGGGATATCGATCCCAACCCATATAAAGTGTTAAGTGTCACTCAAGTAACAAAAAAAAAACAAACAAACAAAACTTGAAACGACATGATAATAATGTGCGGAAGAAGGAAGTGAACTATACAATCAGAAAAAGAATATAATGAAGCCGAATACATAATTTTAGGCGCGTGTCAGAATCGTAACAAGTTAATATCTAAAAACAAAATCTTCAAGTTTTGGAATATATTTTGTAGGCCTACAGTTTTATGAAAATCTCCCTCGTTTGGGAATTTAATCTGCGATTTTCTATTAGAATTTTGTTAATTATATTCTGTTCTAAGAGAAACATATAGTTTATCTAGTTTGTCACATCCGTAACAATAACTTGTTACATCCGTAACTATTTTAAACTTAGAAGTTTTAATTAGTACACTTTGTTTTACTTTGTTTCTCTTTTCGAAGATAGTATTGAAGAATTTTTAAACATCGTCGATCTCTGTGTCACACTCGTAACAATTATAAATAAGAACTTAGCAATATAATTTTGTATTTAATGTTTTTTTAGGCTGAAGTGCTTTTCCTACACAAAATTGGTTCAGCGACTGAAGAGAAATACTGAAAATAAAGGTATTGAAACGATTTTTGGAAAGAACCTCAACTCCAAATTTTAGATATACGATGTTAGAATTTATAAATCTCAAAAAAAAAAATCTTGTCAGAAATGAAATTTTTAGGGAATAGATATCTATGTTTTAAATTTTGTTCTAATTTTTTAATTTTTCGTAATTACGCAATTTTCATTACATTTCAAAAATATTTCGAAAACTTCTTTGAAAACGTGTTTGTAGAATATATTGACTCGAAAAGATGATTGATCCACAGAGGTTACACACCTAGAAAGATTGCACATACCTTAAAGTCAAAAATATTACAAAAGAGTTCAATTAAGTAAGGTGAATGAATTTAAAAACAAAAATACAAACTTATTCAATGCGAATGCAATCTTTTTTCTTTCCAACTGATTGAATTCTTTTCGTTCAATCATTTGAATTATATTCTCATAAAATAAGTAAAACTAAGTCTAAATCCATTCTTTTGCAGTATTGATTTGTAAACAAAATACTAAAGCAACCAATTCGTATTAAAAACTTTAAAAAGTTGTTGATAAAGTACTCCATTTTGTTTATGTTTTATTTAAGACTTTAAACAGCAATGAAATGCAATCTCAGGACTGTTAAGACTTGTACGATGTTTGACTTCCAAGAAAATATAGACAGACTTGCACATAAATACCTATAGATATAGATACCCAACTCAAACGTGGATAACAGTCGCCATATTTTCGTAGGCAAAAAGTAGATTCTTCCCATATCTACAAGTAAATATTATGGAGAATTCCGTGAGTTTTTTTTTTTTAGTTTTGAATTTCTTGAACAATGTTGAAACCGACTGTTTCCGGATATAAGAAAAGATTTAATAGAAAATTATAAAGAAATTCAGTCGTCCTGAAAATTGTTGAAATAAATTTAAGCAAAGTGACACAACTCTCCAAATTATGTACTTGTATGGAAACAATCAACTTTTCGACTTATTTTTATGAAAACATTGCGGCTTCGTGCTTCACTTTTTCATGCCAAGTTGGGTATCTAGTAGCTTATAGAAGATAATCTGTGGAAATATATGTGCAAAAAAAATATCAAAATTAAAATTCGCAATGCGCCCGGGAATTTTAGTATCGCTTGTTATTGACAAATGGAACAAAAATAGCGTCTACAAAGTATGCAAAGTTCAGAATCATAAACATTATTATTATCTTAACAACATTTTGTAAAAGGATTGGACACCGACGACGCGGCGTAAAATATTTTTGAAATGAAGAAATTTGTTCAGGCTTTCAACAGAAACTTAAATTATACAAAACAATAACTTACTGTTTTCTGCTTTGTGTAAAATGCGAACAGATCACATTCACCTAACCAAAAAAAAAAAACTAAATAACCATTTCTTGATATTAAAATGTAGATATAATTCCATTGAATTCTTCGGTCATAAATTCTTAGCACCGATAAAATCCGACACGAACAAGCACCCGCAATCAATTTGTGAACGAAATGTCCTCAAAATAAAATGAATACCCATCACATCTATACCTTCAACTATACTGCTGTTGGCTTAAAACGGAATTCTTTCTCAGCTGATAATTTTTTTTTTTTTTTGAGAAAATCACTTAAGTGGCGGCGGCGGCTTTTTCCATCACTTTAAAAGAAAGTCATACCTGTGTGCAGTGTAAAAAACACGGTAGCCATTATGCAAATTTCGACAAAAAAAAAATATGCAACACAACACCATCAGATGCTTTAATTTATAATACTGTATAGTATATCCTTCTCTGCCAAACGCTAATTGAAAATACAAACAATTCATACATAAGGGTATCGGTTTTTTTTTGTATCTCCTTATCGTAGTTTTTTTCTTTTAGAGCCAACAATCGATAACCGACATTTGCATTCAAATCATCAAACATCATCACAATCAGAATCGACATCAACAGCATCATTTTGTTTAATTAGCAGATATTTAAATGTGCCTTATTATTTGTTGTGTATATTTATTTTTTTTATTTTTATTAATTTTTGGTGTGAGACAACATGCGCATTGGGTGCGGGAAGCGGCTACCTTATTTGACTTTACTATAGTATAAGCAGTGTACAGTGAGTCACTATATATTAAGTGGTCCGCGTCAACAGAAAGGAAATAATATATTCATTATTTTTTTTTTTTTTTTTTTTTTTATTTGAAAAACTGGCTTTTGCCAAAAACTGCATGATATTCGTACTGAAAGCTGTCTTCCAAGTAGCTGTGACCAAAAACAGAAAGACATTTTGTCCATTTAGAGAGAAACGACAGCGACTTAAACTGGCGTTTACTTTAATTCGAGTTTTGATTAGGAATGACTTAAATGTTTGTTTTCAATCATATTTATCAATTAGATCTGAATGTCATTAGTTGAGAAATGGCAATCAGATCAGAGGTGAACCTTATACAATGTAGACTTTATGCGAATAAGTTGTTTAATATATTCCAATAGTTGGAAATATCAAATGCTGTATGCTTAGCTCGTGTGTATATGTGTATAAAGGCTTAGCAGTTGACATTTAAGGAATTGATAGAAATAATGTGCTAAAATTTGATAAAAATGTCTTTCTAAATTGATTTCGAAAATTCGAATATGAAATAATTGTGGCAGGTTTATATTTCTGAGATGTCAGAAGAGTCTCAGTGTTCAGCTTTTTTAGAAACATAAACAGAACTTCTTACAAAATGTGTCATTTTACTGTCATTTTCGAAGTAAAACAAATTGAAAGAAAAAAAGTTTTGACATTTAAATAAGAAATCATGTGAAATCCATGTCGGAGGAACATTTTTTTTTTCTATTTCAAAGCAGATGCTCGGCTGTCAACAAAATTTCGTGATTCGTTCTTTCACTCAGCATTCAGAGCTTCGAATTTGTGTTTCTTTCTTCTTTCTGAACGATAAACGCAGACATAATCGACTAGGCAACGTTAATTTCTGAACAAATCACAAAATGTCAATTGTGTCAGGAGAGAATTTTACAGTAAAAATGGCGGAGGAAATTAGTCACTTTGGCGCAGACGGTAATTTTTTTCTTTGTAAATAATAAAGTAAGATAGAAGTGAATTGACAAATATCAATTAATGACAGCTACATAAGTGTAAACTCAGAAAAAGAAGAAGAAACAAGACAGACCCGTAAAACACACTTGTGCTTGTCCGATTATACCCCTATTTAAAAAAAAAAGTCAAATCAACTGGCTGAACAAAATGGAAACGGAGTTGTCACTGGAATAGCTGTCAAAACATTAAATACGTACAGCCAAATTCGGCACTGCAATTTTTAATGTGGTGCATGCAGTATTTTGACGTTTCACAATCAAACGAGTCAAACCATCTCAAGAAGGCTTACATATATGGTTGAAAAAAAGTTCAAGCTATCTTCAATTCCTCAATTGAAAAAACCGCGGGAAGCGGTTTTTCAAAGGCGAAAAACTGTTATAAAACTATTATAACTATTTTAAATTAGCAGTTCTCTGGTATCGGCCTTTTACAATAATATTTATTGTCGATTATAATGATTTTATTTTATAAATTCGCAAAATATTTCAATCAGCTGACACAACAAAAAATGACATACCTAAAATCAAATGTCAGAAATCTGTGGACATGTAAGAAATGCCATGTAGGACACTTTTTGACATTTGATGTCAGTTCAAGTTGCAGCACTGTATTATGCTCAGCAAGTGAATTATTACACAATTCAGCATCAAGTTTCTGAGATGTCAGAAGTCAGAAGGGCAATTTTAGAAATCTAAACTCAATATTCCACAGAAATATTTTGTCAAAAACCTGAGGCTTTGCTTGCTCACTTATTTTGTTGACAGTTAATAGATTTACAATAAATTGAGAAAGAGAATGATTTTAACAGATAAAACTTGTTCAGTTTACACCCTTCGACTCTGTCAAGTTGGCTGAGAAATTAATCTCTTGGATCTGGGAAAGGAACTGACTTAATCAATTAACTGCAGAAAAATCTTGTGACGTTTTCAGGTCATACATTTTGAAATTCAATCAAACTCGTGTCCGAATCTTAGAAACATATCATTTTTCGAAATGTCAGTTTGAAGCAAATTTAGTTTGGTTTTATTTTTTTTTTTACTGGTGTGGACTTTACGAACATTACAAATTTTGACGCAATCTCTTTTTTCGAAACTGGTCAAATATGTATGTCAAAAAACTCATGACAGTTCTCAAACAAATTTTCTTGACAAGTTACTGTCATTAAAAGCTTACTTTCTCGGCCAGTCAAGCAAAAAAAGATCTCACATATTTTGATCTGTCAAAAGTGAGGAAGCGAATACAATTTTTTACTTTCGTTATTTGACAGAAATGTGTCTGATGAACACTGTTCATTGTTTAGATCTCAATTTAAGAACTCGCCTTATTTCCGAAAATTCTATTAAACTTTCAAATTATTCAGGGAACAGAAATTTGACAAATTGTCACTTTAAAAATTATTTTCTATCACCTGTCACATTTTGAATGAAACAGTGCTCTAGGAGCGAAGTTTTAGTTAAATAAAATTTCAGAAATTTTAGTTTTATGTAGTTTTTCTTTAGCTGTTTAAGTCTTGTCATTTTAGGAAAAGGAACCACTTCCGTTTTTTTGTCGTTGGGACTAAAAATTGTATATATCACTTTTGGATCCCACGTTTATTAAAAAAGTTTTATGTTCTTCAGTGAAAGGTGAAGCAATTTTGTGTTCTAGATAATAACGAAGAAAAGACTCATTGATGAACGAAGCTCTAAATAAAATGGCTGTCCATAATCCACACATTTAAACCTATCTATGGCATCTTCAGGTGGTGATCCAATTAAAAAAAAATGTTTTTGAAAAGAACCCATTAAATCTCTTTTTAATAATAATTAAGATATGTAAATTTCATGTGTAATTCCGGCCACCTATGACGTTCACAATTCGACACATGTCAATAGCTTTATTGCTTCCTTTCACTAATAACATGAGAACCCACACACACTCATCAGAACAAACAAAAAGAAAAACATGGTTACAACTTTTCAATGCGCTGCTGTAAGCTGGCCTACTGTTTTTGTCGCTATAAGCACAACCATAAATTTCTATCGTTTTGTTATGCTGTCGTCGCATTCTGTTGTACAACGCGCCCCTACGTCACCTCACCAAGCTGTGCTGTGCCGCAAGTCGCTCCGGTTTCATTCCGGTTTTGGAGTAAAAGGGCTTGGTATAAACTCCGATATACACATGATCCCACGATCTTCGGATGAACAACGTGTTTGTTCACACACAGCATCCGATTGATCTTGCTGACCGATATCATTTGTTTTAACAAAATGTGGATCTACTTGGGGGTCACACGGCCAATTCGACGGCGACAGCTTGAAGACTCCCGCTCTTATGGTCTTAGCCCCATCAGCAGCGTTGATATTGTATAGAAGACTATGGGCGACAGACGAAGAAGAAATTTCCGAAACGCGTCAGAGACATTGACTGGTATTTTTATTTTATTATTGTTTTTTTTTTTTTTTATTTCGGTGGCGCTGCTGCTGAATGCTGCCGATGCACCAGCATCATCACCACCGGTCGCGACCGTGACTCCAGCTGATGATGATATGATAATGCTGCCCTGACGATAATGATGCCAATGGCGAACAATTTTATCACCATTGTCTTTGGGTTTTCACATAAGACGCGCGGGACTGACATTGGCGTCGTCTTTCTGGGAGGAGGACATTTACATTTTTATCGAACGCTGCAAGATTGAGTTTAATAAATCCCAGTCGATGTAAATGACTTTGGGAAGCCACCACAACAAATTCGGCCTCAAAAAAAAAAAATTACAAAAAAAAAAAACAAAACTGAAGAAGATCCAGCGGGACGATCTAAGCCATATAATTTATAGCTTTTTGTTGAAACTTTTTTTGTAACCATCAGCGAGTGAAAACTGAAATCGCCCAGAATTGTCGCTGCTTAATTAAGCAAAATTAAGTGCGTTTCAGTAATGACAAATCGATAAGATCAGCCCAACGCCAGACAGTGGCGGTAATTTGGTTCGAGTCCATGGTTAAATGAGACATCGTCATATTAATAACAATCAGTACGTAACGATTCCAGGAAGCTGTTATACATATAGGCATGTGAATGAAACAAAGCTGAAGCGAAATTATTGGCGCCAACAAAGAGTTGCATTTTTTTCAACAAAAAAAAAAATAACTGGCAGTTAAACTGACAGCGTTTAAATATTTTAGAGTGACCTTAATGGAAATCTTATAGGCAAATCAGAAGACGGAGAATGATCATTTTAATTTCCCACAAATTGTTGTAATTATAATGACGAACCATTATGCACGTTTTATATATTGCTTCGTGTAAATCAACGACAAACATAAATAATCCACGGTTTTTTATGATTTCATCATTTACACGATAACTGACATTTTCGACCAATTTTTAACTTTGCCATTAAATTGTCACGACTTTGCGTCGAAAAAACTAACAAAAGCGCTATTTTCTGACATTACACGAGTGACAAGTGAGAAATTGTCAAAAAATTAAGTCAATACCTTGATGACATAATGTACATTTACACGATGTCCAATAATGTCACATTCTGGCGCTCTGACATTTAACTGCCAAGAAACAAAAAGTGAAAACCTACTCGTATAAGCAAAGGTTTTGAAAATCAAGATTGTCATTCAAATTAGCTGATTGCCACTTCTTTTACACGATGGCATTTTAATGCTAAAATTTAACGTCATTTGCAGTTGTCACTGTTTTGTATAACAGAAAATAATGGTAGATTTTGGATATTTTTTTTATCAGAAGTATTGTCTGTGTATTCCAATTATGCTCTCAAAAAAATTTGGATTTTTTTTAAAACAGAATTAAAACTATTATAACTGTTATACATATGGTTGATGGTGTATTTTGTGCCATTATTTTTAGGCCAACATATCTACGTATCTGCTCTTACACTTCTACCCGATTTTTGTATAATATATGATATTGGCTACATGATATGATAATTTATAACAGTTCTGTTAATAAAGGTGCTGTCAGAAGGTCATTCGTATTCAGGACCTTCGATGTTTTTTTTCTTCTTTTGCCTAGGTGACCTACAACCGCGAAATATTCCACAATTTTAATGGAGAACGACGGTTATATAACTGTTATACATATGACATAACTGTTATAAATGTTAAAAATTGTCATTTTTCGAGGCTATATGAAAAATTATATAGTCGCTTTCACATGTCAGAGGTTGTTACAAACATCTGCTAATAAGAGTTACAAGTTAACTCACTGTTGTTCATCGTTTATTAATAAAAAAGTAAATATTTAAATTATTTACCCTTAATGAACATAAAGTTATATTTTTGGATAGTTTAAGAAAAAGTTAATCAAAGGGACGAGAGTTCACTCTTCATTTGACGAATTTTCAGAAGGAAATTTATTATAATCTCATCAAGAATTATTTTAGAAATCTGTTTTGAATTTTATATTTTATTGTGTTGTTTTTTTTTTAATTGGAAAGATTCGAGATAAAAAAAATTCTTTATCTTACCTGCTCATCGTCTATAGGGGACCTCCTCGAGAAAAAAGTGCATTCAAGTGCAAGCATAAGTCGGTTCTGTGAATGAAAGTTGTGGTAGTCATGAAAAACATTGTCAAAACATTTTTGCTTAGGCGCATAAATGCTCCAAACTTGAAAGAGTTCAAGTGAAAAAAAGCCATACCATCAGAAGATGAGTCATATTTTTTTTTTCATATAACAAAATTTTCTCATCTTGGCTTCAAATCTTAAAACAGAACCGACACCTTCTTATATTAAAAAAAAAAATATGAGAATACAGGTTTTCAGATTCCCATTAGGAACTTGCTTAAATTTTACTTTTTATAACAGATTTCTAAAACTATAGATATTAGGTATATAAGATAGATGCGACTTTGGACTAGCGGGAACAAAGTTCCTAGTTCCACTTGAGCTGAACGTGAAGGTACTTATGTTTGTTATATAATTCCCTGCCATACGTTTCAAATCTGTGTTGTTCTCCACTTCTCTTGCCAAATTGCCAATTTAGTGGAACCAACTGTAATATAGTCAGGTACCACCATCATCATCATTCCGGCTACCAATTGAATCGAATCAAAACGAGAGTTGTGCTTTTATGAATTTTATAAATCCAAACGGAGAGATGTGCGGGTTGTATAAATATAAATTCATTTTCAAAACCCTTATGGACCGTTCGCTGCTGCCAATCAACCATCAATTAAGGTATACACTACACACATTCTGAGTATATACAATTTGTAGAGCATACAAAAGACCACGGAAAACAATTAAGTGCGAGCCCTGACACAGCTCCTCGATTTCAAAGCAACAGAGTCTTTAGCAGTAATTATTGTAAATTCCACCTACTCAACACATGAAGTGGGCGCTTGCGATTTAGAAAATACTATATAGTAATTATAAAATAATTACAACCCAGAATCATAATGGTTTGGCATCGCATAGGCTTGCTTGTGAGTCATATTTATGTGGCTATGTGACTATGTGTGTATAAATCTTAAGGGCTAAAATGATTATAAGATTGCGCGGATGCGGATCTGAAGGCAAACCCCCCCATATGCAGGTATAATTGCTTTCCTTATACAGATTAGATCTACGAATAAGGTTTTGACAAGAGCTATTAAAATCTCGCTTATATGGGGTGTTTCGTAATTAGCCTTAAAACCTATTGAAAAATGATTTGTGCGTGAACATAAGTACTCATTGTTGTCGATATTTGGTTGCTCGAATCTATTATTTGGTGAAATCGAATGGAAATTGTAAGTGAAACTTACGTTCCACAATTTCAATTTCGAAACTTTTCACATTTCTTCTTAATTTGGCCTTCCGAAAAGCAAAGAAATATTTAGTATGCCGGAAATGGTTGTAGAACGTTATTACTGACCTATTTTACGGACATTTCAGGATCCACAAATAGAATGTCACTTAAAATCTTCAGTGAGCAATTTTTAGTTGACATTCTAAAATTTTTATCTTAAATCAAAGAATTTTTGATGTCGAATTTGAAGACCTTCACAGAGCTTACAAGTTACAGATATGTTTTTGTTACTATCCATACACAGCAATTTATAATATTGCTAGAAGAAGTTTGTGGAACGTATTCATTTGTTTCCATTTGCTGCTGGTTAAATCCATACATTTCTCCACATTTTTCTATTAAATCCATTAAATTGGGGTAAATAGGAAGGGGGGTCTCAAGCAGTTTGAAAACATTATCAAAATAAAATACACAAATGGTGTCGCACGTACTTGCTCTTATCTTCGTCAAAAAAAATGATTTTTTTTCAAAAATCCAATCTATTTTCTTCGAAATTTTAATATGCAGTATTTATCGTCAATAAAAAAGTCGAACTTAAAAAAAAACCAAGGTACCTATACCGTTATGGCAAGTACAAATTTTAAATGATTTGTGAATTTCGACACTAAAAATATATTTCATACTATTCTCCAAATATAGATGTAAAATGGTTATTATGTATTTTCCTGAACGTCTACTGGCTGTGGAACCTATTTAATTTCTATGAAATTTTGATCTAGCCTGCATACGTCTACGGTAAGACGGAGAAAGATTACCGCTACCAAAACGGAAAAACCACAACCACTACAACTAAGCACAAACGACTGTCGAGTCTTACAGTATTGTCAGATATGTCAACGCTGAAATGATTTGCTGTCAATTAGCTGACAATAGCTAACTATCTTACAATACCATATTGTCAGTTCACACGATTGGTATATAGATTTTGGGAATCTGGCAATCTGGATTCTTGACAGATTCATTGTCAGTTGATGGTTGTCTGACATGATCTGACAATGACTATATTGTCAGACGATTCTCACATATTTTGGGACAATTGTTTTTTTACTGACAGTTCTGACAAATGTAAGATTCCACAATAGTGGATGCTAGGTCACTGAATGCCAATTACTGAGATGCAATTCTCTCACTTTTTAACCGTTTTGTTGTTTGAGAGACTTTTATTTCGCTAAAAGATGAATCACTAAGCGGAATTTGATTAAATTTATCTGCATTTTGAAAAAATAGTATAAGAAGTAATCAGACATACAAAATAAGAATCGCCCACTGACACGCCCATCTAGCCACTAAAAATATTTGAACAGTTCTAGAAAGCATAAAATTTTGCCAACACCAACAAAATTCAAGAAATCAATAATTAATACCAACAAAAATCGTAAAAATTCCATCATACCAATCAGAACCTATTCTATAGGTATTTATCATGTGCAATCACAAAATCACATTACGACATATCAATTTCCCCAAAAACACACCCAGCGTTAACTACCAATATATAGCTCTAACCTACCCTTGGCACAAATCAACCTTCGCATCTTAACACACTTTTGCTAATGGCCAATGATTAGGTAGATTATACGTATGGAGTATTGAATATCTATAAACAAAAAAAAAAACAGGAGACAAGCAGTTTGGAGACATTTTTATACGACCGACCCTATGGTGATTGCTTTCATCAAGGGACATCAAATCAAAAGGACGAGTATGCGGGAGTATTTTTAATTACACATACTTAAACTTTTACGGGTGCGTCAGGTCAATGTATAAGCCCATTAGTCACTATATCGATTGTCGCTTATCGGTATTTATTTTACGACTTACCAGACTACCAGCCAGACAATGTGCCACCCAAAAAAATAAAAATCAAAGGAAAACGATGACAATATAATATGATTCACAGCTACGCATACTAATTATGTGAATTCGGATAGCTGATAATAACTGGACTCAAATTAAACATAAAACACTGAAAACGACAAATTAATTCGCCTAATGAACACTGAAAGGTATACCTTGTCTACCAATATAGCAATACGGGCTAGCGAAGAATGTACAAAAATTCAACGACGGATTTCCGTACCCAAAACACCGGATGCACCACCGTCAAAAAATCAAAAAAAAAAAAAAATGAAAAACAAAACAAAAATGTTTCATAATCAATCTTAAATCTTTTGGCCATTAATAGCTGCCTAATTGCATGACTTACGTGCGGCAATAAACCTAGAGTTTAATATGCATTTTTTTTTCGTTCTTTTGGAATCAAAAGTGAGGCGTGTGTGGTCAAGGGACGGCACAATTTATATAAAAGAGATACATAGATGCGATTTCTACCATCAAACATGTACAGCACAGTGTGTAATAAAGTCCCGCCATGATCATCTCTGTGTCGTTCGAGATACTTTATCCAAATCGTCATAAAAACCACTCGGATTTGGAGCGTGAGAATCGAATTGATAAATAAACTCAGGTAGATTTAGTTTTGGATCTCGTTTTTTTTTTTGCTGGTACCTACCTTTAATTCGAAATATTTAAGTTAAAAAGATCCCCTACTCGTACCATCAAAAAAAGGGGGCACCCTGAGGTGTTTTGGAAATAATGTATAAGAATAGTGAGTGGTAGACAAGATTTGACCCGGCGCGGCGCGGCGGCGGCGAGTGGAGCTCCCCACTAAGGCGACACGAAGAAAACACAAACAAAACAATCCGAGATACTAAAACAAAAAGATTCAAATTTATTCAGTTATAATTTTCCTCGGTTATTAGATTTTTTGTAGATAATTTAAATTTCTTAATTAATGCACTAAGCAGTTTTTAATTTAAGTCCAGTCTTTCATAAATTTGGAGAGTTAAATATCTAAAAAAAAAAAACATAAATGAGGTACCTGTAATATAGGTCTACCATTTTTGGTAATGGGTCTTTATACAGATATAATTATACCTGTAGGGAGGAGTATGTCAAGGTCAGTTAAGTCTAAAAAACGCTAAGCTCAAAAGTTTAGAACCTAAAGCATCCAATTGGATTATTACATGATTTTTTATTTGCCTGTTTTTTTAATTGTAGAGATTTGTAAACACAAAGGGGCGTACTTATAAACGCTTGCTAAACTTATGTTTAACTAAACCATATAGTGTAGTTAAAAAATGGAAGAATACAACATGGAAATTAGTGCCAGACAATTTAATTAAACCCACTTATTAGAATAGTTTAAAAATTACCATTAATTAATACGTCCAATACTACTCGTAAATATTCCGTCAAATGGAATATGACCCAATCACCTATTTCGAGCTTACGTTGTTAGGTGTTCAAACCAATTAAAAACTCGCCAAATCGCAGTAAAAAAAATTCCCCAAAATTGCTATCAAAAAACTTCGAAATAAAAACAACATCCAAACCTTCAATTATAAATTTCCAGTCATATTATTATCCTAAAAGCTTCGAGATATTTTGACAATACATATTTACATTTGGTATAATTTATTGTTGATGTTCGGAAATACTGTTATAAGCATACTAGGTGGTTATGTTCAGCGGCCTGGTAGGTACTTGCTCCTATGTTCGATCACATTATATCCAAAAGATTCTTATTAGAAACGGCTAAATATATTTTGAAAATCGTTTTTCATTTAATTTTTTATATATAAAAATTCTTAAATTTTTTCCAAAAAATTTTGGAAATTTTGAATATTTAATAATATAAATTCAAAAACTAAATTTCACAAAAAATCGTCCACCCGTTTTCGTAGTTTTGAATTTTCAAAAAAAGAAAGAAATACATATATTTTTTTTTTCACAAATCCAAAAAAACTATTTTTCAAAAATTTTGAAATGCAGTATTGTTTAGAATTTGAAGTAACTCCTGTATAAAAATTTTGATCGCAATCCGCTGAGCCGTTTGTAAGAAATTCGAAAATCAATAAAATGGTTGTATGGCAGGTACCGTTAATAACAAAATATTTGAAAAAAAAATTGGTCAAAATGTAGACCATATCAAAAGTAGTACACACACCAATTTTTATCAAAATCGTTAGAACCGTTTTCGAGATAATTAAGATGGTAGACAAATTTGTATGGCAAGTACCGTCATTTTTGGGGCTGAAACAACGATTCAAAAATCTATTTTGGAGAATCACCTAAAACGCCTAAGCACCAAGTTTGAACAAAATCGGTTCAGCGGTTTAGGCTGTATATAGCCCTACAGACAGACAGACAGGCAGGCAGACATACAGACGGAATTGCGGAAAGCACTTTTTTGGTTATCTCTATCATCGTAATGTCAACTTTGATTAAAATCTCGAGTTCGATGCTAAGATTATTCTGAAGAACTTTTATTTTTGCCATGACTTTGCAACGTGAAAAAATTTCACTTCAAAACAATCTAGCTGATTACAGAATTAAAAAAAATTTTATCCCAGAGGGAGCCCAGACTTTATACAGTGGTTATGCTTTAATAAAAAATTACCAATGTATTTTTTTCGACTCAGCATTTTAAGTGGCGATAAATATCTTGACATGCACAAATCCGCTGGCCTAGATAGTATCCGCCAATTGTGCTGAAGCGGATATTGCGCCAGAATTTTTTTTTTAGAAAAAACGCCAGAACTTTTTTTCATGCTTAAAATTGGAAAAAAAGAGCAGAATTTTATTTGGAAAATAAGCCAGAAATATTGGAAATTATGCCAGATAGTTGTCGAAAAAGAGACTGAAAGCAAAATGGAAATTAAGCCAGAAAATGTTCAAATGTAAACAATAAAATTTAAGAAGCTCAGCGAGATTTTTGTACGCCGTGTTTTTCCAATTTGTTTCCAGTTTTTTTTTTTACTATTTTCTAAAATGGAAAAGACGCCATAATTTTTTCTTTAGAAAAAAGGTCAGAAATTTGTTAAAGATTATCAGAAATTTGTTAAATATTATCAGAAATCTTTGGCTTTTTGTCCTATAGGAAAAAATGCCAGAATTTTGTATGAAGAATTTTGTTGGCATTTTTTCTAACAAAAATTATGGCGTAATTTCCAGAAGTCTGCTCGAGAAGTCTTCTTCCACGCTGGTGAAAACACAGAATTAATATTTATTCTACTGATCTCTTTCCGAACAGCATTTGTTTATACTGTTTCCAAACAAAAAAAAAACGCGAGTCTGACTCAAAATAGATTCCAATTGAAAATAAGTACGTCCTTTGTTTCCAAAGCCTATAGAAACGTTAATTGATCATCAGCTAAAGAAATGTTTTGAAGAACAAAATCTCCTTTATCACCTTCCATCCTTTATCAACAGTATGTTGATGTGATGGAAGGTCTCACCGAACAGTATCACCAATCTTTACATCGTTTTGGAGAAGTAAGATTATTGCACTTAATATTTCGAAAGCATTTGACACAGTATGTATTATATCGAAAAAAAGTGCATTTGGTATTATTTTTCAGACCACGTAGTGCAATTGATACTGAGTGATTGGAAGTCTGATTTTCATAAAATAAATTTTGGAGTACCCCAGGGCTCCGTTTTGTCTACGACCCTATTTCTCATTTTTATCTACGATTTCTTGTCTGAAACTTGTAATCCAATAAATTATTTAGCAGCGAAATTAGTCTCAGCTTTTCGTGTTCAGACTCACATCATTATTCTTCAGAAGTGGAACTAGAACGTATGATAAGCTCATTCAATTTTGGAAACGACGGCATCTTGCAATAGGAAGTAAAAAAAACCCTCGTAGAATTTAATGCAAACTCAATGCTGTATTGGAACTTGCATTAAACTACTTTCAGTTCTCTGCACATACCGGGTCTCTCTTCTTTAGAACGACCGTTGGGAAAAAAAGCTTCTCAGTGTTTGGTATTTCTTCGGCGATTTGCAAGAAATATCTCCTCTAGCTGCAGCAATCTATAAAATCTACATTTTTCCAAAACTTTATTACAACTGTTATATTTAGGCAGGTACATACCCCTCAAATATATTTTGAGGAAGAAAGTGAAGCATCAGTAATCTGGGCCAGCTTTAGATGGGGGCATTTAACCCCAATTAACAATTGAGCTTCGATAAGGCTTCGGTAAGTTATTTTAGATCTGACAAGACTTAAGTGAATTTTTAAAGAAGCTAAAATATAAAATAGACCCCAATATCATTCTTTGAAAAAGTTTTAATAAAAGTGCGCCCAACTAACCATTTTTCGGTGCCCACCATCTTGAATTTAAATGGAATTGGCTGTTATAAACTTACTGTAGGGTACTTCTGATAAATGCTGCTTTTTCGGCCTTAAGTAGGTATGGAAGCATATAACCTCATATTGCGACTGGCGTTATAGCTTCTTAGTGCATGTACTGAACCAGAACCTAATGGAAGAAGTTGGTGGAGAGGGTAGGGTGGGTAGTAATAACCAATACACATTGTCCGACGTATAGCTTTTATCTTATGAATCAGAATGACACTGATAATAACATTTAACGAATACCTAATACTTTCACTTAATAAGTTTTCTATAAAAAACGTTAGAAGTCCTCCAACTGATGGTGGTCAATTGAATTGAAAAATCCCAAGTTGCATTTCTGCGCGTCTATGCAACTTTTGTAACTTCGTTTGATTTTCCTTAAACGAAATATAAAACTATTCATCGAATGGCTTCTGATTGGGTTCACGGACAAAGACATCCTCGCTTCCCTGTTGAATTGATTAATCAATTTTAAAACAAAATCCATTCCACATCACGTATACAAAAAAAAAAAATAGAACGTAGTTAGAGCATAACAAGGGAATGCACAGAAATGAACTCGAAGGAGGCTAAAGTGTCTTACAGACAACAGCAAAATAATAACTCCATCTAGGGAGATACATTATAATAGATACAAAGAACGAGTAGTACTACAATTCTCCATCAACGACAAACTATATATGTTGATATGTTGAAAAGAAAGTCAGCAGTTACAAAATAATAGACAAAAAAAAATAAGCAGTTTCTCCCCGCGCCCGAACCGCCCCTGTTCAATAATCAGGAGCATAGGACCGCAACAAAAACATATGCAAGTCCTATCGTTTCCGTCATAGACAAGCCCTTCTGATGATCTAAAAGTCAAAACTATATTGTACCAATATACCGACTACAAGCAATTGGTAGCGCCTGGATGATTCACACCGACTGACGAAACGACTACACGACGACAAAGAACTACACACGAAAAATACACACATATTCAAACATTAAAATTCGATGATGGTTGCTTATGGTTTATTTTTGTGCACAAAAATTTTGTATTCCTATTTATTGATAAGGATCTGGCAATCCAATTTGTATCCTGCCAATGGGGAACCAAAAGGGTTCCTCTTCTTTTTCTTCGTCGCCATTGCCATCGTCGTCGTTTCTTCCAATTCCAATAAATATACAAAAAAAAAAAAAACGAATAAAACGAAAAATTCCGAAAATCATTCCAAAAATGGAGAAGGAGCAAGGGAATGAGTAAACCTGCCCAGGACATGATGGTTGATGGTATAGGGTAAGGGTAGACTGAAGAAGCTGAGTCCTATAACAAACAACCCACCAAACCCAGATATTTGTTGATGACGAAGATGATGCAAACCAGCGGCCTCCACTTTTCGGTTATAGCTTCTGGGACTGGGACCTTTCGATGCTGCTACTTGTGATGCTGATGATGATAATAATGATGATGCTGATGATGATGATGATGATGGTGGAAGGAAATTTCAAAGGGTGGCCTTGTTAGTCTAAAGACAACTAACCAAGGAAACATCCAAAACCAACAAACTAAACTATCTGCACTGCAATATTGTCTTATAAGCTGCTGGCGAACGAGGACGCGATGCGACGCTATGAAGCTCTTTTAAAGATGTTCGTTCACAAGATCGGGGTTACCTTCGTCGTCGTCGTCGTCGTTATTTCTTTGTTTTAGGGACTTCTTCTTCGCATTTCTTTCCGTGGATTTTTGAATAAGTAAACGGAACGAAGACGACGACACGGGGCGCGGTGCAGCGCAACAAGGGCAACCGCCGAAGCCCATGACTATTACGATGAGGATGGAAAATACGCGCCGCGATTTAAAGTTAAGATTTGAATTTTCGAGCCATCTTCGCGAGAGCAAAAGGGAGAACAAACCAAAGCACTGGCGCCTGCGGTCTTCATCGGATTCCCTTTGAGGTATTCTAGGAGAACAAATCTTATAAGAAATGAATGATATCGTCGCTGTTGTTGCTGTATTTGTGTTTATATATATATATATATATACATATATATATGGATGCTTTGCAGGACAGACATCAGACAACGACAGACTCAAAGCAAAATTTTTATTTTATTCATATATTTCGTATGCATGCATACCTGGAGTGGATAATGTAAACTGGTTCCTATGGGTCATTTGTGCGGTACATACCAATACATGTTGTGTAAATGATGTAAGTATACCAACCATTTGGTTGAATATCCGATTTACTTACTTACCGCCCAGGAGCATCAGAGGCAATTGCAGCCGAAAGAGAGAATCACGTTGGGCGCCACTTAAAGAGAAGCCATGTATCTTCGTTCAAGGATTAATGTTTGTTTGTTTAAATGTCTGTGTGTTTGTGCGCGTGCGCGCATGTTTGCTATCCGTGAGCACATCTCATTTTGTTTTCGCGAGACTTGCAACAATCCAATTACATGAATAGTCTGACATGAATTCGGGAGGGCCGTTGTGCGGCTAACCGACGCGACGCGACAAAGACCACGACAACAACAATACTGGTTGATGCTCATTCGTATTTGCCACTGCCGCACGCCGGCCACCGCGCCACCACCGATGCTTTGTGTTATCGCTGCCGTCCATCGTCGTAGTCGTCGTCGTTGTTGTCGACTTAGCAACACATATATTGTTTACCTACATTATCTAGCCAATGTTTAGGCAACAAACGAAACCATGACATGTACGCTTTAATGATGCCTAATTAGCAAGTCCCGCTCTATCAATATCGCATTAGTTTTTATTGCAATGGCTATTGCGATCATATAGTTCGTTTAGTATAGGCATGTATGTGCACTTCTCGATAGAAGGTTTATCCATCTGGCTTACTATGTTAATGGTACACCCACCCTATAGGTTAGGATTCGGTTAAACTTTCCACATCATTTAATGATCTGTGAAAGTCTTAGAATAATTGGTCGAAAAACTTGATACCAAACAGATAGCAGATTCGAATATGGGCAAAATAGAGAGAAAAAAGATTTAATTTTAAAAAATTGGGATAATGTTAAAATTAAGTATAAACATTATCGAAATTTATTGTGCAAAAATAAAATGGCTGACAAAATTTCAAAATAAGTTAAGTTTTTATTACAAGAATTCTAGGTTGTAAAAATTGTGTTACCTTCCGCCACTTTCTCCTGAAATAAGTATTTTCTACATGCCATTAAAAAAAATATTTCATAAGGTTTTCCAAAAGTAAAAAACAATTCTAGTTTTTGTTTTGTTTTCGAATACATAAATTCTAACAATTTACGGTACTGGCGAGTAATCTTGTAACACGGTTATTTTCTAAGGAACATATTAGGTATTATTGAATAAATAGAAAGAAATACATCCCCAAATGTATCACATTATCGTAAGACGCCATAACTTTTGCAAATGGCGGAAACTGTCTACTCGACAAGCCAAAGCACACTATAAACCTCAACTCATGACGTATTTTTTCGGCAATACCCAGCGAATATTTTTCATTTTATATAATTTTTTCTGTATTTCAAATTTGGGAAACAATTTTCGGAAAGTTTGGATTACTGAATTTTGGGTTTTGTGAATTTTGTAGTTTCTGGATTTTTAGATAACGAGACATTTTGAACAATGCCCACCGGTATTGCCTATAATCTCTCGACGTTTAATCGTTTCAAAATGGTTAATAATCGATCTCTAAATTTCACCACTCAATAGAATTTTCTTTGGGGGTTTTCGGAGTCACGTATCAAATGCAATATCCGACCAGAATGCGAGGTCCCATTAAAATGATACATAATAAGCCAAAACGAACATCAAAAGAAACGGCTGCCTACGTGACCAAGGACGCCATCTTAAAGAAATCTAATGACAAAAAAAACTGAACTGCCATTTACTTTCGGGATTAAGGCTTCATTTATCTACATAAAATTAATTCGTTCACATGGATTTTTCATCATTTATCGCCAATGACGTTTAACTTTCAAATTTGACAGTTCATATAACAATTAAATTGTGCCTAAGGGCCAACGATGTAAAATGCAGGATAGGCTTACTATTTGGTTAATGAACGAACGATCAAAATTTGTATAGGGAAAATTTAGCACAAATTGGATAAAATTCCCCAACGAATTTGCTGGGAAAATTCAATTTAAAACTTACCACACTTAAAACTTACCATAAACCAAACGTCATTGTGACTTTTATATCTAAACCCAAACCATAATGTCGCGTTTGGTCTCTCGTACTTTGACATGAGGAGTAGAAATAATGAAATCTTGTGATGAAATATGAAATCTTACTTCAGGCATGGTGCCGCTTCAGATCGTAAATATCGTAAACGTAAACTCAACGCCGATATAAATCTATGTATTTAATATTTAATCACGCGTTGACAACTAAGAACTGTCTAATGTAGAAATCTTTCGTAAGTGTCACCCTGCAAAATCCATTTGCTGATACATTAGACACGTTCACAAAGTTATTAGCTGTCAAAAATCACAACAAAACTTATTAAATGAAATTCACACTCAGTTGTTTCAGATATTTAACGTCCGATAACTAAGTTATTTTAAGATTGTTGAAATAACTAAATGTAACTTTCAGGACAACAGCTGTGTTCTTGTATGAGTTACACCAGCAAACAGTTATTCCAGATTGTTGAGAGTTACTATGTGAACGTTATCATTGTTGCTTATAAAATGTCATTCATGTCAGTTTTTTTTTTTTTTTTTTTATAACTGCACGCGCTCAAGGGATTATGAATACCCTTTATACGTTTTTTCTTAACACAGCGCGGGCATCCGGTGGAAGAAGAGAAAGAAGGATATGAAATTTGTGTGGCGCGATGATCTGAGACTAGAGCTGGTTGTTGTCTCAGATTTATCTCCAGGGATGGCGGCTGAACTAATGCGGAGAGAATTACCGTGTCTTATTTATTTATGTCCCTTATAATTCGCATTATTTTATTTATTTCGTTGTCATATTTTATGGGTATGCTAGTTTACTCAATCACATGTTGTTAGTGTTATGCCTAAACAGCATGTAATGAGCAACGCAGCAACTTATTTTATGACAATTTTTAGAATTGTTTTTTTTTTTTTAATGGAATATAAGAAGACAACGGCAGGAATCGAACCTGCAACCAAGAGGTTGACAGGCGAGCACACAACTATCCACAAGTGAAAAGATGCGCATATACCTACTATTGGAAAAATACGATTCGGCTGTTTTTCGTGTTTGTATGACAAAGAGTAATGACAGTTCATGTTTTTTTTTGTCTACTTTAGTGTCTTTGGTCTTGTTACTTCTCTTTTACTTGCGATAGAGGTTTTGCATTTGGAAAAAAAAATCGAACTTGAGATTTTAATCAAACTTGACATTACGATGATGGAGAACACCAAACAATTGCCTCGAATCTTTTTTTAAATTTTGTTTCTTAGCTCCAAAAATAACGATACCTGCCATACTATTTGTTGGGGAAAAATTGGTAAATATCAATTATCTCGTAAACGGCTCTAACGATTTTCGCACTACTTTATGTATTTTCTTTATTTTGGTCAACATTTTTTGTTACTTATTTTCCTATTAACGGTACTTGATTCAAAATAGCTTTTAACGGCCTTTAGTCCAAAAAATGCATGTAAGTTGTACTGAACTTAACAAAAATTGAGTATTGGTAATGCGCTCACTAACCAACTGATGAGTCCAAGTGAGATTGCCGGGATGAAAGGCAAAGTTTGTGGACTAAAGGCCGTTAAAAGCTTTTTTGAATCAATAATTCGACAAGTCCAATTAAATACAATGTTAGGTCTTCTACTTGGCTGAGTAATTTCAGTAGTATATAGAATTGTCTTATAAAAAAAAACACCTTATTAACGGTACCTGCCATACAACCATTTCTTTGATTTTCGATTTTCTCATAAACAACTTCACGGATTTCCATCAAAATTTTTATATAGGAGGTCCTACACGACGTGCTACAACGTCCATTAACACCCGACCGACTTAACGATTAATTGTGATTTCGCAATTAGAATAATTTCACACAGAATTAATAGATATTACTAAAGGGACATTCATGCACACTTAAATAAACTTAAATTCTTTATCTTACACAATTGGTAAACTTGCGACTTATACTAAATTACTCTAAAATGCCACTGAGCACAAACAATCACAGTTGGCAGAGAATCATCTGTTTATTAACATAATCATATAATACAGCAATTTATAACTTATTTTGGTTATCTTAATTAAACTCTAATAACTATGTTTTATAAGGCAAATAATCATACTCGTATATTTTTTTTAGAAGTTCATTTCGATTGATAAAAGTCTATCTACCTTTCCAATACTAAATTATTGAACTTCTTAATACACCGTTTAAATTCATTTATTCCGCTATCAGACCATTTCGATAACCAAATGAAAAACATTCTTCTTCAAAAATCAATTTTACTTTCGTAATTTACATTTAAATACCAAACATAAAACCAATGATCCATAAACATAACCTGAAATAAAAAAAAAAAAACAAAGAGGTGGGTTTGAATTCATAGAATTTATTCAACACACTATTACCACACCCACGCTTGTTGTTTTTTTTTGTTTATTTATAATTCTTTGTTATTTATATTTATTGAAGACATTTACACATGATTAAGCTTAAGTGGCTACCACCTTTGTTTCTAAACTTTTGACACAAAAAACTACAGTTAACCACAGAAAAAAGCACATTAATGACATTCATTAAGGTTTTCTGTCAAAATTTATCTTTGTGTATGTGTGTGTTTCTTCTTGGTTTATATTAAAGACACGTATGTATTTTGTTTTATGGATTGTTTTTTTTGTTTGTGAATTTAGATGATATTCATATATTTCTATAACCTAACATTGGCTGTCATGTTCAATTAATTCTCAGCGGTGGTGAATAGCAATTTGACACGCTAAAATCATGTCAACACCGTGCTCAGCAGCACAACAACACACAACTATAATGTGCTTTATCGAGAACAGTAAAAATTGTGACATACAAGTTGTTGTAAAATATAAACCTAATAAAAATATATATTAAGACAATCTGTCACGTTCCCTCCATAGTTAACTAGATATTATAACGTTGACTAGCTCGCGAGTTGACATAAAATACTTAAACATATAGCGGAATTTGCTTGTTGCACCCAATCTAATTGTGATGTAATTGGTAGCGAAATACAAAACCCCAAGTTGACAGCTGAGCTGTGGAATGTGTTATTTACACGTCAGTGCGGTGACAAGAAATGTCACTTAAAGAATTTGCTTTTATTAAAAATGCAAAAACTTTTTTTGAAATTCTTAAACTTCTATAGTCTGCGATGGCTGCATGACCAACCGGCTGTGACCGTTTATATACAAAATTCCAACCCTAATCATCATCATCATCATCATCATACCTAATGATAATGAAAATTAGGTGGTGTAATCGTATACTCTATTTTACTGTTGCTGCAAGGTGTTTTTCACAAAATGGTTGTTGAAAATCAGAAGAGGTATGATATGCAATAAGCCTTAATAATATTTAAAGTGAAATAAATGTCCAATTAAATGCAATTGTCGACATAGTGAGCGCCCGGAAGAAGGGTTCTTATAGTAGCAGTTATACAATGTAGGATAGTATATGGGATGAGGTTGGCCTTTGGCCTTTGGATGAGAGAACCGGAAGAATTGAAAACTTTTCTGTTCTTTGCAGCAGCTCAGCCAGTCAAGCTCAGCGCCCAGGACTCAAGAGTGTATAGGAATAAATATGAATCTATTATTTAACCGGTAAAGCGACGACGACGACGTCCATCCGTTTTGGCATAAGTAAAGTAATTTTATAAGTCGAAAAGGGTAAGGTACCTGTAAATAAGCTTATATGAGAGGGTAAACTTAATGCAGTCTATCCGTGTCGAGTGTAGGATTTTTTTTCGAAGTATTTCCAACCAGTTTTGAAAGGCATATGTTCTTACCTATTGCTGATGGTTCTTAGGTGGTGTGATGAACACAGTGTGGTTGACAGGTAAAGGGCTTTTAGCAAATCAAGGGTTTGTCACTTAAGACAATATGGCTGCTCGACAAAAGTGAAAAATATGTCTACATCACTTTTAGGGTATGAAAGTTTCTCCATAAACTGGTCTTGACTAAAGAAAACAACAAAAATTGACAGTAGATATATTTATATTAGCTACTTAAGCGTCAAAGCCATAAACTGCCAAGTTGACAGCTGGAAATTTCATTAATTTAGTTTTTACTTATTTCCTAATCCAGCTATTAACTTATGAAAGTCCAGCTATCAACTTATGACAGTCCAGCTGTCAACTTGACAGTTCACTTGTCAACTAGGCAGTTTATGGATCCAGAAAACATTTATCGTTAGTACCTACCTATAAGATGGAATCAGGATGCCTTATCATTTACAAATTGCTAAGGACGAGCAAATTTTTGTGTCTACTAATAAATTAAATAATCACGCTCTTTATTAATTAAACAAATATAGTTAACACTTTATGACAAAATCTATTACATTTGCTGTCAACTTCACTGTCATTGGAATATTATTTGTGTTATTCTAAAAAAATAAACAAACAATATTTTTATTCTATTTTGCTTAATAATGACGATCGGGATGAAGATTTTGACATTTTTGCCGATATGTCACATAATTTTAGCAAGTAAAAACCTGAACACAAACAAATCAATTGGATATTTTACTTACCTATTTTAAATCAAAACGTCAAATTCCTCAAGTAATAAAAACTAGAGAGATCACATAAAATATTTATGTTTCTCTGTTATAGGCTGTCAGAATGACTGCACAGCACCAATTTAAACCTGTGTTTCTTTAGATGCGCAGTTGATTCAAAAATTGCTTTGTGTCACACTTGTAACAAAAAATACGGTTTCTTTTAAATTGATATTTTGGGCGAAGTAACAAGAATATTATGATCTACCGTCAAAAACAGTTTCATTAAATTTTTATGACTGTATACTTAGCATAAATTTAAAGTTTAAATGATTGTGTCACCTCCGTAACAGTTAAATATTTATATATTTTTTAAATGCACAGTTGCCTTGTTTCGAAATACCTAAGTACATATGCTTGGAAGTTAGGCACCAGAGAAATTATTCCCCGAAAATGTCTCCTCTATATTTCTTAATTTTTTGTTTGTAATGAAAAATAAGTTCCTCAAACATTTCACTTTGATATAATTTAAAATTTCATAGATATTTCTGAAAAATACAATGCAAAACAATGCTTGTCAATTTTTAAAAACGCACAAATTATATTTTGTCAAAAATGTCAATTCGATTAAAATGAAAACTTTTATTTTCGCAAAAAAAAAATCAAAAAAGATTAACCAGTGAATTTTCATTCCGCAGTAATATGAAGTGTTGCTTTAAACTTCAAAATAGATTCCACTTTCTTAAAATTAAAAAAAATAAATAAAATTGAAATGAAGTAAATATAAATTTTTCAAAATTAGCTCCATTTTTTTATTTGTAAAATTGAAATGGATTTCCATTTTACAAATTTGAAGAACTGTCATTTTAAAAATCTGAAATAATCATTAGAAAATGTCATTATCAAACATGAAACTTTACGATCCACAGCTTGTACTTTGAAGCAAATTAAGTCATAACTGTGAAAAAGTATGAGTTTGTGAAAGATAAAGAAAATGTATTCATTTAAAGTTCGTCCATTCACAAAATTTGTGGGAAATTTAATTTTTCAATCCAAAGGGATGTATAGTTCTGTGAATATTTTACATGGTATTATGGAATTGATTTAACAAGGTAAATTTTATCGATTTGAAGTTGAAATGGGTACATTCACAAACTGAAAGCATATCTAATAATCCTGCTATCTACACTGCTATCTCGTCTAATTACATATACTCGTACCATATATGAGATTCCACTCTATTAATTTCACGTGAAATTTCGCATCTACATGATCTTAAAGTCTAGGTACTTCAAAAAAAAAAAACACACAAAATCATAAAAAAAAACTTTTGTCTTGTGTAAAGTTTGATTCAAAATCCTAACGTGAAGTGAACTGAAAAAAAGAATGCGTTCCACAATTGAAGGGTCCTCCACACAAAAATCCACTTCATTGTAAACTGATAAAATTTATTCGAATTTTAGTTCAAAATAGAAGGTGTGGAAGGTAAAATTATTTTCACACTCAATTTTCTTCTGTGAACATTAAAATGTCACTCGAAGTGAGAGTGGTCAATTCGTATGGAAACCTGAAAGACAGTCTGTATTTGGCCTCTTATTTCAATACAATATGCACTCCAACTTATATTTTTATTTTCGCTTATAGCAAGCTTATGGGTTGCTGGTGGTGGTGGTGGTTGGTGTTGGCGCAATTGCATACCATTCATAAGAAGGTATAGTAAATATCAAAATAGAAAGAGAACGTTTCAAGCCCCCAAAGGCATGCAATTATCACAACAATAAAGTTTTTGAATACGTTTATGAATTGTTGCTAACTGTCGCCTCCCATTCCTTGTTGTTCATTTTCCCCATCATCATCATCGTCATCATCATCAGCATATCGTCGTCCGACAATTTAGAGTCATTCAAAACTGCTTTTAGAATTATACAACAACAAAAACAACAACAACAATGAGCTGTGAGAATCTTTTATGAGGGTAGTTCTCCTACTATAAAAATGTATATGTATATTTATATAACTAAGTAGATAGATACGAGTATATCTATACCTACTTACCCCATCTGAATGAGATTGTTTGCTTTTTGGCGAGATACAATTGTATCTGTCAATTTGAAGTGTCTTCATCTTTGTTTTGTTCTATTATGGTCGGTAACGTAGGTTAGGTAGGTGGGTAGGTACATATATATACTTAGTATTTTTTCCCAGGCCCTGGCTAATGAGATTGAATTCATCTCGTGGCGGGAAGTTAATCCTTGTGGCTATTTTTTTTTTGTTGTTTTGTTTAAATTCAAGCTTTAAGGTGGTTCGGATGCGGAGTAGACAAAAAGAAAAAAAAGTGCCATAATATGCATTGTCAGACTGTCTATATTGCGATTACGCTTGAAGAGGGTGTGGCTGGCTTAGTGAACTTAATTAGTATGCGTTTTCTTGTTTGCTCCTTTTTTCCAGTTTTCTGATTTCCTTGCCTTTTGTTTCGTGTTTGGCTGGTTAGGTAGGTACCTAGCTGTATTGAGTGCGCGAAAAAGGCCTAGTGTGGTTCAGCATCCATGTTTGTTTTTCCTTGTTGCACAATGCACACTCACGATTCACATACAGTAGGTACCTATGTGGATAGCGAGTGTATGGCGATATGGTGTCCCTGTTGCCCTCGATGCTCCCCTCTTTTTTGTTTTTGTACATATTATTCCTTTTTCTTATGGGTAGGTATTTGCATTTTTATTCGTGTGTTAATTATCGCACTCTGCCTTTTGGGTATGGTTTTTGTTCAGTGTTTTTTTTTCTTCTTCTGGATATTTTGAAAGAAGCCATTTTGTCTTGAATGCACGACGTGAACGACTATGAAGAAGAAGAAGAAAAAGTCGACGACGACGGCGACGAGTATGACGATGAGTTCGAGGTCGTCGTTGACGACGAGTAAGAAGATGTGAATGACGGCACTGCTTCTAAATAAAGAGCCAAGATGGTCGTTTGTTGTTGTTGTTGTGGTGGTGGTGGCGCTTTAAAGCACTGCCAAGTTAGCTACCTACCTGCCTATCCTCTTCCTTCGCTGCACTATCAAGTGTAACTTGACACCAACGACGGCGACAACGACAACCCTTCAGAAACAACTCTCGCCTTGTTGCCCTGTCTTCTCTGCGTATGAAGAGCATTTCTGAATCTGTCAGAAATAAAAAAAAAAACGCTGGCAGAAAATCGTTGCCATTTGCATATTAACCAGTAGGTATTTCTACTCGACTAAATGCAAACCTTTGCGTCCACACATTATACATATAGGTACCTACACATACCTATAAAATTCACATTACCTACTTGTCATTAATGCACTCCTTCTGTCGCACTTAGCTGTGCCCACTCACGCAGCGCGAATACCGTATATTGTTGCTGCATCTCTTCCAAGATGTCTGTCACACTGGCACTGCATTGTTCCATTCAACTCAACTTTTTTTCTTTTTTTTTGAAATTTGTATTTGCAAATCCGATTTCGTTGCGTGTGACAATATTTTGCATATAAGCGTTTTTTTTTGTTTCAGTTAGTCTTATCCACCATTTTAATTTGGCACGAAGAAACTCAACTGAAAATATGTGTTGAATATCACACACTTCATCATGCGTTGGATGGATGACAGCAGGGAGATAAAAAAAAAACATGGCGTCAAGTATTTTTTTGCGAAGATGATGAGCTGACAAAAGCATTACGCAGGGGGTATTGCAGAAATTAAACAACGAACTTTCTTGCTAGTTAAGCAGAAGTCAAGTATTTGAGGTTAAATGGGATTGGGGTAGGCATATACTTTACTTGATGTCATACCATATATGTAGGCACCTACCAATACTTTAGCTTACTTGAAGAAGTTAAGTATGAGATTTTATGAAAGACATCAATTCGAGAGTGTCACATTAAGAAAGTCGTTAAAACGTTGGGAGCGCAAGAACAAGCAGAATTACATTCAGTGACACTTGAATAGGTATTGGTTTTTTATTTTAATACAAAAAAAATTAAAGAATAAATTAGTAGATTTTAACGCGGCCGTTCAATATAAATGCAAGCGACTATTCACAAGAGATCGACCAACGAATTGACGAATATTTGTCCATTTTAACATTTCGTTCACATGGATTTTTTGTATTTGTCGCGAATGACGTTTTATAATTTATAATTTCTGGTTTTGATTTTTGTCGAGCGAGAATAATTTATTTATAGAAGTGTGGATGGTATGTGGAACGCGAATAGAGTTTAACAGAAAAAAGCTTAAAAGAAAGTATTTTTTCATTTCCAGTTGTCAAAGATCAATCGAAATTGAAGTGCGGAGCTTTGGAAATTGCCATTGTGAAACTGAGATGGCGTCAGTATTGAAATTGATGTGCGACACTATGGATATCACCATTTTCATAGTTTTGTGATCCCAATTCATACAAAGAGAGAAAAGAGAAAATCGGTGAGCAGGACTCTTTAGACCTCTCGGTGTACAAAATTGGCGTTTGATCCGCGGCGCTTTTTGTAAAAATAAGTCCTGATGAAACTTGCAGTAAATTTCAGGGGGCGTTATGGATCTTCACGAGTCCCAGAAACCATAACTTTGCTTACACACACATTCATCAGAGGTTGAAATGGCTTACGTCGCTCATGATAGTTTTCTATGAAAAGTAGTCTTTTCAGAATAGCTTGAACGTAGGTTAAACGCGCTTAGCTGTCAACAGCTAACATCTGATGTACTCTATTCATCTTGTAAGCGAATATCTTCAAGAAATTCGTCAAAATTCTCTGTTAAACAGCTGGATTAATGTGCAACTGCGTGAGGTTCGGAGAGACGGGTCGAGATGATACTCCGGATTCCTCTGCGACATCTTTCGGGCTGACTTGTCAGCATTTCGAGTTGTGGCATTCTCTTCTAGACAATGTGCTAAACGTGTCGCGTCGTATTATTTGCCCATCAGTTAGTGTTCGATGACTGCGAAATTTGCGGCCGATATTTACAATTCAGCAAAAATATCGAAACAATTATTTCGGGGCCTTTAGGAGTATAGTGATTCAAATCTTGCCGATGTGCATTTTACAAATGTCAAAGAAGAATAATAGACATTTGCCGGCATTTGCTGAAATTATAACATCTTTCGATAAAATAGTTGCTTACGAGATAGGTTTCTTGGATTTCTTCTTAACACATTACTGATATCGGTTGTTGTCCCAATTTGCTTAAACGACATTTCTTCTTACACATGATGCATTAGTTTGTTTGTAAAGATACCCAGTTTTTCTGACGCTGCACAGTTGGACCGATGTGGAAAAGCAATTACAAAACAATCCGACTGTTCATCAGAAATGAGGGCTCAAACAGGATTTTTGAAATGATGAGCCGTAAAGTCATGTTTTTAATAATTTCTTGGGCTATAGGATTAGTCTGAAAAAAGATTGGATGCGGCGTGATAGCCTAACGCATTATTACGCCACTTTATTGAAGTCCCACTAAAACTTTCCGTTTACCGCAACAATTTGATAAACCTCAAATCTTATCTCGAATATAATGTGTACCTATCCGATTTAAGATTAGACACACACTGAGATAACTTTTTAAAACCTTTTTTTTAAGGCTATGTGCATTCCAAAAGCCTAAAATTCAATCCTGATCCTATTAAATTCTTACACCGTTTAACCATATTCGTATAATCGATCTAAAGACAAACTTTAAAATACAAAGTCTCATCGGCTTGGTCTTTCCTATTGAAAGATAAATGATGCTCCACAAGGCAAATTGACTAAGTTAATTTTTTTTTGTATAATTAAATCATTTCTTCGGGTCAAAAAACCGATTGTGTGTACCATGTACCTGTACCTACTCCATCAAGAGAGGAAATGCAATTGATAAACTTCGCCATCATACCAACCGGAGCCGCCCACCCAACTTTATACCTATGGAAATTGCCCTGCTTAATCTCTATGAGTGAAGATAATTGCTTAATTGGTCACAACTCTTGCAACAGATAACCATTACCACCCAATTGCATTAGGAAACTTGTTTGCTGTGATGACAAAACTTGTCGTTTTTTTTTTGTTTTGTTTGTAGGTATGTCTATCCTGTTTGTGCGACTCTACGAAATAAATCGATTGTCCAAGGAGAAAGACAAACTTTTTTAATTAATTTCGATTACCATAAGAATCAACTAATCCTGCCACCTGACGGTGTCATGTAGCTCGCAGGCCCCAACAAAATCCCACACACAAATTTCTAGATTTAAGATTTTGTTCGCTATACCTATAACTAAAAGGAATTAGCGACGTTGCGTTGCTAAGCGTTTGTTCGCTTCATCGATCCTCGACCGGAGCGCGGTATCGTTTTAAAAATTCAAAGTGAATACGAAAATCCCCCAAATTATTGGCCATTACCCGGCTGTTTCGTGTTGAAATGATCTTTATCCGATCATCGTCGCATCTTTGAAGAGCGTTCCCTATAAATACCCTACCTGCGACTTGCGGGCATATCCAGAGGGATTACTGTCATTCGCAAGAGTTGTTTTCTAGCACAAACACTCGAATTAAGAGTATATCTCTATTCTGTCCCATCAATACCTACACGAATGCGGGGCTTTAGATGTCTCTCGAAGCTTAAGTATTGTCTCCGATGTGATGATGAGAGCAGAATTATGATGATGAGTGGAGAACAAAAAAAAAACTAAAATACCTTTTGTGGTTTGATGATGCTCAGCGGCTTATTAACCATTATTGTCACACAATTCCCATTGATCGCGGGCACACATAATATTGATATGAGGGAGGGTTACCTATACCTTATCTTATTCCTCAAGTATTTCAATGGATTTCCCCAGAAATGCCACAAGGTTCTTTATTAATTTTTTTTGGTGGTAATGGCAGAGATTATGATCGTGCTCTGCACTGAGATACATACCTATTACGCATATAGATAGCTAGATGAAACGTGGGTAAAAGCCAAGTCGTGACGAACGCAGTTAGCGCCATCTAATTTGTTCATTTTAAACATTTGTACCTATCCCTTATCTAAAAAAATAAATAAAGTGCGTGATCATAAAGTGAATGACAATTTTTTTTATATATAAACACAAAAAGATACAAATTCATGCTTTCAGAATCAATCAACTGATTGCATACTAATTTGCGTAGATGTCTCGATTTTTTTTCCAAAGCCCTCTGCTCAAAGGAAAAATCCCTGGCGCCACATAAAATGTGAAAAATACCTAAAAGGAACCAAATATACGTATTATTTTTTTTTTATTGCTTTGGAGGCGCGCACGTCAGCTGCTTTTGTGTGTTTCCAAATAATTCATTAATATTTTCGGATAATTATGACTCTGAGTTACAAAATAGCCCTTCGAACGACCCTATAATAATCATTGCATCATAAAAACCATCTTTGTGTATAAGATACCCTCCAGGTATATATAGGTATTTTTTTTTATTTTTGTGATGCGTTACCTGGTGTGCATTATCAGTCTAGATATGTATGTATGCGTGCGAGGACCCTCTGGCTAATTTAACAGCCCATCAAGGAAACAGGCACGAAAAACAAACATTGGTAATTTGAAAACAACAAACTAATAATAATAAATCCTTGGCTTGTTAAAGTGCACGCAGAAATCCAAGGGTTGTTAGGTCGGTCGGTCGGTCGTATGGTGTATAGCTAAGACTTAAGACATATCTATATATAGGTACCTATCAGCAATGAAATTATTGTTGGTATAAATAATGATTTAAATGGTCGTTAATCATTTAAACACCCTCTGTGTTGAGTTGAGAGTCCCACAGAGTGAGAGTATAAAGAGAGTTTTTATAACATAGCTCATTTTCAAAAAATACTTAAGCGAGCTGGACTTGGAAATATAGGTACCTAAGGTTTTTCTTCTTCTTTAAAAAAAAAAAATAAAAGATATTTGAAAGTATCTGTATTTGATGCTAATTACGATGAGAAATATTTTATTTTAACAGATGTTACATTTATGGGAAATTTACAGGTACTAAACCTGACAAATGTTAGAAATTATTAGTTATGTTTTTCTTCAGTTATCATATTACGACTTGAACGTCCTTAAGACTTCTAATTCGAAGCTCTTAAGAAGCTATGAATGTCCCGTTTCATTTCGTATCAAAAAGTGATAACCTATGAACACTGTATGGGATGAAGCAGTTGCTTAAAGGAGCTTTCAAAATGCTTACTTGTATAGCAAACGCTTTAAAAAATGGCGAAAAGCGCCCAAGAAACTTAGCTGTCAAAAAATCGTACATTTTTACTTGAGATCTTGTTTTGTGAAATCTTGTTCTGTTTTATGTTTTTCAAAATGTCTTCAAAAAACAGTCGCAATGAAATGCCCAATTGTAATTTGTGTGTTGGGTAGGGTTGCCAGATTTGTTTCGATTTTTCGCGGAACAGTGTAAAACTTAAGATCAAATATTTAAATTTCTACAAAAGTTTAACTAATAATTCAGCATCCACTGGTTTCGGTAAAGTCTTATCGAAGCTAAAATGACATGCCGAAGTCTTATACAAGATGAAATGTTTTGGAGTAAAAAATTTAGGAGAAGATGTATTGATATTTTGGCAACTTCAGATATAATCATACTATCCTATTTTGTGATAAGCAACAGCTATAAATTGGCTATAAAGTGGACTGGTATAAATATACACCAGATAGCGACCGATGAATAAATGTGATTTAAAACAATTTTTAAACATAAGTTCCACACAAATTCTAAACAAGATGGTAGAAATTTTATTTTTATTAATGTTCAGATACTAAAATTTCCTTTTTGATTCCCGAAATAATTAAAATCGTAGCTAATTTCCATCTGATTGCTTGGAACTGTCAAACTCTGTTCGTGTTCCACATACCATCCACATTAAAACTTATAATTTGTTCGATCGCGACTTATCTTGACGGAGTTATCGTTAATTTGTTGGTCCCTCTAATGCGCACCTACTTATATACCTAATGACGTTGTGCAGAAATGCAGTTATGTACTTTAGGTAATTGTTTTCTGGTAAAAATTCTGTTACAGTGAACTGTGTGGGACAAATAAATTTATGTCTGAAATCCTATATTTTCTGGATTAACCAGCACTTCTGGCAACACTGGTCGAATTGGAACTCAAATTTTCCTACAACAAAGTAACTCATTTTGCTACAGCTTCACATTTGATATATAGCGCTCGATTTCTTATACTATAACTTCAGACCAATTAATTCCGTATGATTTAAATTTCGGAGCAGATTTGTAAAAAAAGGAGTGAACCAAAAATTTAGGGAGTATATTTTCTAATTCATGACAAAAATGAAAGTTTAAAAACCATTTTTAACGAATTGCTAAAATAAATCGTAAAATATGAACCCGTTTGAGACTTCAAAATATTAAAATTATCTTGATTGGCTGATGTGAATTGAAATAACACAGTGCTGTCATTTAGGTACTTTATGAAGTTTGATGAACGAAATGTTTGTGTTTAGAAAACTTAGAGTAGATTTACTCGTACCTATACACTCTGAAATTTCAAGTAAATTTACTACAATTGAATTAAGTTTCGAATGCTGCTTCAGACAATTATAACTGTCAAACCAATTGTCAGATATTGCAAACTGTCATTGTAATTTTTATTCAGTATATATAGTATTTGAACAACGTTACCATAATTTAGAAATTGAGTTGCAAATTACCATTTTTCTGTTCATCAGACATCAGATATTGCCCCACTTTGCAACCCACTAATTAACTATATAAATGAAACCGTTATTCACGGCATTGTTGACCGTTTTCACACAAGAGGCTTTTCTGTAAGATAAAGAGTTGCACTGGTCAATATTGCAATTGACAAATGGAGTCAGATGGAGGGCAAAGATAATCCTCATGACACTTTCGGAAAGTATTGCATCCCTTCTGAGCTTGGTGTAAAAATGGCGCCCAAAAAAATAAACAATAAACAGAAAAGTAGAGTTTATGCTGCCCAGTTGGGTTAAAAGGGCATTCGACTTCCAGCCGTCCATCAACATATAACACTTTGAAGGGCGAAGAACTGTTATAACTATTATATATTCGTATTTCTCTAAACTTGTCCAAAATAAATACGAATAAATTTTAAAGTTTCATTCAATTCGAAGGTATTTTGTATAAAAAAGACCCACAATTTGTAGTCAAAGCATTATGTCACGGGGTACTACCTTAACTGCGCTACTTAAAACATAAATAAACAGATAAGAACTGCATAAAGCCATTCAAAGCTAAGCAACTGGAAAAAGGCTGTAGCTAATGTTGTCGATGGTTTCACTTCACAAAAAGTACTCCACAGCTTAGGCCTACCACACTTTTAAATTCCAACAATAAGAAGAAAGTATCTTCAAGCGTGCTTGCGGTATTCAAAAGACATTTTTCTAGACTCAAAACCGTGATGAAAAAAAATCATTCTGTATATTAGGTATCTTTAGTTTTTTTTCTTTCAACTCAGCCAAGACAAGTCTTAATAAAAAGGAGACAACTTGAAAGACGAAGGGATATTCTGTTCAATTTTGTGTATATGGAATGCAAGATATTACATTCTTTCTTAAATTCCCAAATATATAATAGACCGCCCGTAGGAATTTTTTTTTCCATCAAAGTCATGATTTCTTTTATTTTTCTGCAAAAAAAAAAAGAAAGCAGAAAACGAACTTTTCACGCAGTAACTTCCAAGAAAATCGACTCCAACGCCCCCTATCCCAAACCCAATGACTATAGGTAGGAAAGTACCTATACGACTCTATATATCAAGCATATCTTCCCCCTTCCCGGTTTTTATATAATTTGAAAATTTCCTTATCAGAAGTGCTCCCCTTTGGGTTTCAACTTGAAATTACATGCCAATGAACACGAAATAGAATTAAATTTGTTTTTTTTTTTCATTTCATTTTGGTCGTAACCTTTTGTATCTCGGTGCTAAAATTGTTCAACACCCCTAGGCGTCATTGACTTGAAAGCTTGCCCCTTCTACTAAATCCATTGCCGCAGCGCCAAGTGAAATTAATGGGCCATAGTTGGTTTTTATTACATTTTAACCAGGATAATTAGATTCATGTTTAACACACCAACTTCGTCGCAGGTATACCTAAACCTATACTACATATATACACAGTACTAAATATATTATGTTAATTAGATTTTTGTCACGACGACGACTCTGAATGATGGCTGAATGCGACGGGAGTGGTCACGTTTTCATACCTATAATCTCCTAAGCACACACTCACACACACACTCAAGCCCAAATAGTCGAAAAAGGATAAATCCTTAAAAAATCCTGTTACAGGCGTCTTGCGTAATGTGATGATTACCCAGAGAGCCAGATTAGACGTCAACTTTTGAAGATACCAATTTGGATCTTCCATCATAAAAAGAAGTCCTCAAGAAGTCTATGCGGCGGAAAATATCCTAACCGCATTGTCCTTTGTCATATCACCACCCGCTACTGTTCGAGATACTTTTTCTTTATTCCTTTTTCGTTACCTGTCTCACGACGACCCAAAACCGACACGACGGACGGACAGACGTTTTATATATAGTTTTCTTATCTTCTTTTGTGTCCTCTTGTTGTTCGGATGCTCTGATGCTGATGGATAAATTTTCATTTATGATTTGTCGTCGCTTTGTTGTCCTTTTCGGCAAGCCATCACACACAAAAGATTGCAATTTATAGTGCGGTTTATCTTAGAGGATGATAATTTTGCGATTAGCCTGATTTTTTTTTGTGTTTGTGCTGTCTTCATTGAAGCCTGCAAACCAAACCACTTCGTCGTCGGTCGGTCGTGGCTGAATGGTCTATTTCAATGTGCGGTTCAGGATCATCCATGCCATAGTTTTGTCCTCAACTATACTATAAACTCTGCAGGATATTTCTTAGGGCGCTAGGATGTCTGTTTGCCTTTGTTTCAATTATTATAAGAGACATAAAAAAAAAAAAAAAAAAAAAAACATAATTTCTTTGTACCTGCTACTGATGTTCTCGAAGCAGCGCGGGACGGCGTGTTTCGAAGATGTACCTATACTTCTAAGTCTAATCTGAAGAAGATGAGAGTATCTTAATGTGATCGAAATGAGTGCAAACCATAACAACAAGGATCTATGATGTGCGGAGGGAGGGATTGCTATAATAAATTTGTCTTCTCATCTGTCGAGTGATGAAGGGCCATCCTTTGTCCCTTTTGTCAAGATTAGAAGATGTTTTGAGATAAACATAGAAGGCAGTATATCTATGTCGATGACGAAGGCACAAAGTAAACGTCTAGGTATAGGGTATACTCATGTATACCTTTACTCCTGAATGTGCATTGATAGGGGTATTAACAAAAATTTGATCCCTAAGAAAGACCTTATTATAATCGTACCTATGTACAACTAGTAGGATAAAAAGGGTGATCCTGATGATCATCTTATCATCTTTAGTGGGTCCTCTCATATGAAGTACTTGAGCAGACAGATGGTTTAAGAAGTTAGTGAATTTTTATATAGAAATAGTTGGGAATTTGCAATTTGAAGTGTTATTTTTCATATTAAGAATTTTGAGTAATTAAATTGGTCAACAGGCCAAACAAAGCAAAATTCAATCTTTTCAATCAAGATTCTCGAAGTTTCAATCGGATTTTTATTGTAAGTTCCTTGAAATACTACCTAGATTGAACGGAACTGGCTTAGAGCGAATGCAAAGCTGTGAAACAGAATTCTATTTGAGCAATAACTACCGAATGACATCCAAAAAGTGGCGCCCAATTGACACTTGGAGAAAATAGGAAAAACATCTGCATACCTCCTAAATTCCATTCAGGACATCATTCTAATATATAAATTTATAAAAACAAAAAAAAAATAAAGTTCGAAGTTGGCAAACAATGTAAAACGATTAAAAAAATTTCTATTACATATAGAATAGAATGTTTGATCTTTCTGTTTCCAATATTAGCTATAGCTTACTATATATTAAGTATTACTTTGAATGTAGCGTACTCGTTGTTCACAGACTTTATATGGGTTCAACTACTCAATTTTTATAAAATTTGGGAAAAGTCAAATCAGTTTTTGAGACTTTAGAACAATCTTCTTATTAGAGAATAATTTCTGGCGACTGGTTGCTTTCTTTACATTTTTTTTTATATGAAAAACATGCATGGAGGCAAAAATAGAACTGGTGCCACATTCGTGCAGTGCGGCTAAAGAAGGGATCTCTCCGTGCGAGTTTGGGAACTAGGTTATATTGATGAGCATTCTCAGTAGTGCGAATATTACGCGTTGAATTATTAAGGGGATGCATGGAACTAGCTATTTCGCTAGAAGCTAGAATATGTCTATAAAATATCGAAAAACGTAATGCGAGACATGACATTACTGATGTCACAAATGGACCAAGAGATCATTGAAAACTGTTAGTAAGAGAATCGGAGACAGAACGGAGCCCTGTGGCATACCAGAATTTATATTATGAATATCTGACTTGAAACCATTCTAGACTACATATTGCGCTGTCCTAAAAGTAATATCTAATCCAACAAAGAAAAGATTAATCAATACCAAATGCACGCAGTTACAAAAAGAGAACGAAACTTTATCAAATATTATATTTGAAAAAAGAGGAGCTCGAAGAAAATGGGAAACTACGAGATTTTAAGGCGATAAGACAAATAAGAAACTAAAGAAAAAGAATGTGTGAATTCAAAAATGATTCACTTAGTAGATTCCTGAAGTCTGACAATGGACGCCTCTACCGAATACTCCATATGGAACGCATGTAAGCGTCTAAATCGCCAACAGAGTCAAAACACGTCTATAAAATCTCAAGATGGTAAATGGATTGGCAACCCGAAACAAAAGGGTCACCTCTTTGCTGACCATCTCGTGAATATTTTTAAGCCATTTCCAGAAAATGCAGCTACATACCCCTTACAGCTTGCTGCTAGAAACGACGAATGTGAAATTCCTTTCATTACGCTCAAACAAGTAAGAAGCATGTATCAACATAAGCTTTCTAACATAAAATCACCAGGGTACGATCTTAAAACTGTCCGGGCCAAGTTTTTGATAGAAGTGCCTTTAATACCCTTCAAAAATCGCTCTTACCAATCATGGCAAAAGTTTTCGAAAAACTGTTCTTAAACAGAGACTTATCAAAATTATAGAAAGAACAAGTCTAACTCCGAACCATCAGTTTGGATTTAAAAATAAATATTCCACAATAGACAAACGACATCGAATTACGGATTTTGTGGAAAAGGCATTAGAAGAAAGTATGATCTGCTCAATTCTTAGATGTTGCTCAAGCCTTTGACAAGATTTGGCATTTGGGACTTGACAACAGGGACCTTCCCAGGTGAAATATAGTTAAATCATATGTTCTGAACCAAATCTTTAGAGAACGGTGCGACTACAATTACTCCGAACTTAAGAGTATTGGAGCCGGGGTACCACAAAGAAGTGTACTAGGACCTACCGCGTATCTGTTATATACTAGGGAAATGAACACTATCATGGCCAACTTTGCTGATGAGATTGCAATATTGGTGCCTGATGAATATATTATAGAGGCTATTCAAAAATTGCCAAATGCTATCGATAAAGTTAGTAATTAGACGCTACCAGCAATGGCGTATCAAATGTAACGAAACAAAATTGACTCATAATTTTACAAACAAAAAACTAAATAATGTTCCATTTTTAATAAAATGTAGAGCTGTGCCTTATGCCAATACTGCCAAATACCTTGGAATTACCTTATATGTGGTTCTGGTGCGGTAAGAGTCCGACAATACTTGGTACCGATTACCACCAAGTTTCTTTTGAAGATTTCAACTGGATGAAAAAACAAAATGTCTTAGAAATATCAAGCGCAATAATCGTACTTTCTTCAAAACGATATATTAAGATTGGTGCAACTTTTCGGAAGCAATAAAAGTTTCAGGCAAATACTATCCAGTTGAGCTCTTTTACCTAAAATAACACACCTAACTCCTAAGCTGATTTATAAAATTGGAACGAAATGGGAAATTCAGGATTAAATTATTTTTTCCAGGACTGTTTCCACCAGACAGAACAGTATAACATGCAGATATGCTGCAATGAAAACCTATTCCAGTGAATTTCGGTACTTTTACCCCTTATTTGATATTCATTCCCATTGAATGATTCTCGTAGTCTTCCACTCCTTGTGGATTCCAATCGAATATGAATATATCGTATTCACAAATTTAACCAAAATGACAGCCGTTATCTAAAAGAAATGGCTTCTTCAAGCAATTATTGCTTTTGACAAGCAATACTGCTAAGTGTTGCTATTTGTCAGTTTGACATTTATAAACGTCAGGGTTTAGCTGTCATTGTTTTAGGCGTGTTTAACTGAAGTTTATTAAAAAAAAAAAGCTAAAACAAAATTCAAATCCTATAAAAATCACATAAAAATAATATTTTCAAAATTTTAATCAATCTCTAGTTCATTGTGCACTGGGTATGCTGAGTTTGATTCTTTTTTTCTATACCAAACCAATATACTTGCCCTCAAGTTACAAAAAAAAATCACTTAAATTTCATTCAAAATCACTACCTCTACCACTTACCGAAAAATCTCTGAGTAAACATAACAAAACCTTGAATGGTAGTTGTATACGAGCCTGTGTTTGTACCTACCTAATATTTTAAGTGACAAACATTCGGCTTACAAAGCATTTGTAAATAAAGCAGATAGTCTTATTGTGACGGGCAAAAGTGTTTTCGAAAATCACTAAATGGGGACATTGTTCCAAGCTTATAAGTCGTATGACAGCAGCGGAAGTATAACGTTTACCTTAGCAAACATCTTAACCGGCTACTTCATCCCCAAATCGTATCAAATTCATTTTTTGATAGTAAATAAGGTATTTTTTTTTGTCGTTGGGTTGATATTTGCTTTGAATCTTTTGAATATTCGGTACTTATGTATATGGGTAAGTTTTAAGGTGCCAAGAAAACACCTTTAATTTGGCTACTGCCTTAGCGCTCCTTATCATCAGCTGTATATGTTCAAAACAACTTGACAAATAAAAATAAAGAAAAAAAGAAACCACTCCATCCATTGTGGACCGACAACCGACATATTTCTGTGATATTCACCGAACACCGACGAATAGGCTCTTCCATGGTTGGTTTGATAGACAAGTAGCTAGGAAATTAAGATAAACACCATTTGAGAGATGTCAACACACTTGCATGGATTCTCAACAACCATAAATATAAGCACCGACTTTGAAATTATGAGTTTGGATTTGGACTCTTTTGGAAAATTGCATCGTAATCAAATATCGGAATGAAGCTGGCGCCGGGCGTCCGTCACCACCGTCTTCTCTGGCTTTTGTTTAAATGGTGTTCTTTGACTTATGAGATTATAAAAAGTGAAATTTCAACGTTAATTTTTGATTGTTTTTTTTTTCCAAAATTCTAACCTAAGAATAAGTTGAAGATATCTTGTAATTTAAGTTTCAAACCAGTCGTGGAAAACTAAACAAGATTTAGGCCAGTTTTGAAATGGTCTAAGTTTGTCTATTTAAGGTCTTTTAGCGATTTGGAAATTAAACCAAATTTTCCTAAAAATCAACTTGAAAATGAAAAAAAAAATAGTTGCTTCTGTAAATAGCAACAATAAGTTTCAAATCGATTTCATAGTAGGTTGTCTTGAAAACTTTCAACTGACTTTAAATTAATACCTATTAGTGCAGACAAACAGCATTCAATCAGTTGCAAATCGATTCTATCATTAAAAAATAGAGTTGTATCCACAAACTGCATCAATAAGTATAGTTTCAAATCGATTTCAAACTAATCTTGTATAATGATGTTTTTTTTTGGGTTTTGTATATTATGAATCGTTTAAAGGTTTGTCTTAAATTCAACCTGAAAAATCATCAATAGATAATTTCAACTCACTTAAAATTCAATACTATTGAGTGCAGAAAAGTAATATCCAACTAGTTGCAAATCGATTTAATAGCAGTTTGCTTACTGTCAATAGAAATTATAAACTCCTGTTTTGAAGTTTAGCTTTAAATGGCTTCGATTAAACTTTAAGTTGACTTTAAATTAATTTCTTTGTAGATAAAGTGTGCGTGAAAGGAACATCCAACCAGTTGCAAATTGATTTTAAAATTGTTGCAATTGATATTTTCTTAAATCTAATAATATTTTAATAGTTTGTTTGAGAGAAAAAAAATAAATTTGGCATTCGATTCGATCGATTTTTCAACTTTAATTGATTTGTTCTTACAAAGAGGATAAATAGATATCAAATCAGTTTCATAATTGTCTTGCATTATATTTCTATAAAATTATGAACTCCACCATGAACTTTAGCTTAAAATGGCGTTGGCTGGTTGATAATCTGACCTTACTTTGTGTGCGTTGAAAGAAACATGTAACCAGTTGCAAATTGATTTTAAAACTAGTTTCATTTGATATAGGTGTACAGATAATGCGATATTTACAACATAAAGGTAGACCCAAAATGGCGTGCGTCGCACAGTGGGGCAGAAATACCTTATGAACGGCGATAATTATAAATGTTTTTGTGAATTAAAATAATATATATTTTTCGAAAGGTTTTTGATGTGTTGAATTCAAATTCAAGTAAAAAATTCATTTAAAACATTCTTACATAATTTTTTAGTCAATTATTCATATAGAGTTGAAGTTTTTCAAGCATTTGAACAGCATCATTTTGATTGAAGATAAAGCAGATTTAAATATCTAAAAAAAAGGTTAACAAAAATGTTTTGCATGTATATATATATGTATATATGTATTTATATGATATGTATAATATATGTATACATACATATATATATATGTATATATGTATGTATACATATAAAAACATCGTATTTACCTTTGTTTGGTGTTGTAAATAAATTATTTGTAGATATAATTTATGATTATTCTGAGTCCGAAAAATAGTCGATAATTTCAGTCTGCGGCTGGTTGTTTAAATCAGGCTGTATAAACATTTCGATAGCTTCAGAATCAAATGGAATTTTTTTTGATGGTTTTCTAACTCTCTGGTTGGTAATGAAAGGATCAGAAGATATTAACATTCGGTTCATAATGTCTGTTAATGTGTCTTGTCTTGATGTTTTGCGACTGAAATGCTCTCTGAACATCTTGAAATCCTTATTTCGGGCTTCTAACGCTTCTTCACTCAATTCTCCAATGGGCAAAACACTTTGAGAAACTATTTCATGTCCATGAATTAGAATTTTATGAACTGAAGTGCTCATATAGTACCAAGGATACAGCAATACAAACAACTTTGCAGTTTCTAGACAATAAATTTTAAATTTTGGAACATCTATATTAAATCCACTTGACAAACACTGCAGAATTATGTGAAACTTTTTTATCAGATTAACATCTACACCAGTTATTTCACTTGATTTAATATAGTTTTTAAAAAAACGTCTAGCTACATTTCCTGTGTTTGTGTTGCCATATCCAGGCTTTGGTCGATCAATTTTTAACCCTAATTCTTTTTCGAATGCCTCTTGAATCCTTGATTTGTTTTCAGCCACACAATCTTCTGTCCCTTTCGATTTACGCCATTCTTTCACAGGCAGTTTATAGGCAACGTGAAGCAGGCATTCGAACATTCTTATCCATGCGTGAAGAACGGATATTCCAAATGATAGAAATTGATGAGAGATCGGAAGTGATACCATTTTTTCAATATTATTGAAGTCCTTGGATGTTGCCTGACAAAGATAACATCTCTGAGCAGAGCGAACACCACTCAGACTATTACACAGCTTGCCATCAACCATTGAAAGTATCAATTGGTGTTTGACTATATACTCTCTATTCTCAATAATTATTTTTGTTGGTTCGAGTTCATTTAATTGCAATAGAATAGATTCGTTCTCCCTGTTGATTAATGAATCTGTTTCCTTCTCAAAAGTTATTTTTATAGGCCTGCAGTACCTAGGAGAAGAAGGACAAGGATTCTTCCAAAAAACATTTAATGTGCTCGATAACTTTAGTGGTACCAAACAAGTTATAAATACAAATTTGTCATCTGCATCAGTTGTGTTTGAAAACCTTTGATGGTATTCGCTGTGCCCGGAGCTACCATCAAAACCAACTTTAGAATAGAGCGTAAGCTCATTACAGCTCGCATTATTGAAAACATCTTTTTGTGATGCAGAAATTCTCTCAACAGTGTGATTGAGCAAGTTCTGCATTGGAACTTCAGCTGTTAGTTCATTCACAGTAAGATTTTCTGGATAGCATTTTGTTTTTTCTTTTTGTACAACTTTATATGAAGGCAAAACATCATCGGTGACATATTTTCTAATTGTGTCATATTGATCACGGGATAGTTTTGCTTCTATAAGCATGGACAAAGCTTGACCAGGAGTCAGCATAACTGTCAAACTTTTGGAGTTGTTAGGTGGAGACACGGTTTTTTCTAATGATTCTGCAGTTTTTTTGTCTCCAGCAGCTCTAAAATTCATTTGAGCAGCGAAAACAAGCTCTTCTGCAGATGTATCTCGAAGATCAGCTACTCTTTCGCGTTTTCGTCGCTTACTCAAAAGTTCAAAACTAGTCTGAGGGCGTCCAGGGGGTAGTGAATACATTTTAAATTCGACTTTTTGATGAAGCCAATTCGATTCATTTTTGTCAAACACTGCTCTTGTACTGTGGCTTTTCTTCCACTTAGATTTGAGATCGAATTTAAACCGAATTAATTCTTTTTTAAGGTCTGACATATGGCCTTCAGAGCAATTTGTCTTTTCTATTAAAAATGTCTCAATATCTTCAAACTTTTTGTCAATACTTTTGAAATTACTACTGAAAAAGATTTCGCAGAGTTCCTGCCTTTTGCAGGAGAAAAATTCCATGTTGAGACCTTAAATATGATGAAACTAAGTAAATCGAACCATACTTAGGAACACAAAAAATTAAAAAAAAATATTTTAGGCAAACATTTTTTACATTTATATTCAGTTTCGAGAAAAGAAGAAATTGAACTAAGAAAAACACTTTAAATTTTGTTCTAATGTTTGCCTAATAAAAAAATACCGTTATTTAAAAAAAAAATTGACTCTCTATCGTTCAGTTAACATTTTTTTTTTAATTTTACTTGATAATCGAGTGAAAACTAATGCTATTTAAAGAACATACCTGGATAAACAAAATCTATGCAAAAAAATTTTAATATAAATTGATTTTCACGTAAATAATGGACGGAACTTATTTTAATGAATTTAGCACAGACCACAATTTAGCTAAACTTTCAACTTTGATGCCGAACTGTACAGTGATAGAAACGCTAATTGAAAAAAAAACTACTGCATCATCTGAAGCATATTATCAGTTAATCTGAACAGTTATTTTTATTGAAATTTGTTACATATAAAAAAAATGACTTCTCGCCGCTCTTGCCTATGCACCCGTCCCACAGTGCGTCGATAAGCCTTTCAACTGAGTTTAAGTGCAGACAAAAAACATGCAGTCAGTTGCACATCTTAAATAAGTGTTGTTCGAAACTAGTTTGAAACTTTCAAGACAGTCGGTCCAGAAAAATTCGGATATAATTTCAATATTGTAAAATAATGGTTCTTGGACAAAATATCTGGCCTAATTCCAGCTTTAATTTTATCAAAATTAAATAGTTTAAAATCATCATTCATTTGATATCCCTTTGACTCTCCACAAATCCAAGTTCAGTTTAAAAATTTATTTTTTATTGTATTCGAAAATTTTGTGCAAAAAGCTACTTGCGTGTTCCTTTGATGTTAAGAGTTTGTTTCTCTCCATAGTGCCTGTTGTGTGCCTGCTGGAAATTTGCGGTAGAAACATGATGTTCTTGAACAAAATAACAAAGTTTTTAATAATTCAAAGTCACTATATAGTAAAACATGAGAAGAAGGAGTTGAAATAAATTACCCTAACTGCCATCTTCACTTATTCTTCTACTTGATTGTCCTGAGGGATAGTCGACCATCAGAAAGCTTATACCTTCCCATCTAATATATGTACGATAACTATATATAAGTATAGATATAATGGACGGACACAACCCCAAAAATACATATATGTAAAATGTAATGTACCTACATCACAAAGTGGTGAAACAAGTAGTTCTTTGATTTTCTATTTGAATTGGTTCACAAATGTGTAATAGACTCTTGTGTGTTCCTTCCTTCAAGGTGTATAGCAGCATGTAGAATGTCCTTTTTTGGGACACACGTCTATACTATACTCGTAATATATGAATGAAACATACATAGGTATCTCGTACTTGTAGAAACCTTTATACCACATATGTTTAGCTCATCCAACCGTGTTTCCATTTTAATTGTGTCATCTTGTATTCCCGTCGATGCAGATGATAGCTTTTGCTTAGAGTAGATATGTACCTACATAGGTATATATGGGGTTGAGAGCTGGGTATCAAAATATGTCCTGACACAAGCCATGGCGAAAGGACACGAATTAAATTTAACCAAATATAAGGATGTGAAGTCCTTGACGTTGTTCTTTGCGCATGAAGAAGTTTGTAAGAGTGAATCAACGTATACCTAGCTACCTCTATACCTTGTTATAATATAGGTTTCTGCTGCAAAAAGGACTTACTTTTGCTAAGTGGCGAACCAAAATTAACAATATGACGTACTTGTATACTTCGAATTACATGCCTCGTCGAGATCAAAAAAAGATGATGCTGCTGCTCATGTAATAATTGCCCAAAATTTTGTTAGCTGTATCAATCGATAATAATTTATATTATAAGGATGTCCTTTTTTGATTGAGTGTTACACTTTATAGATTTATAGACGATGCGCCACACGTTGATATCTTTAAGGAGAGATTGTTCTAAATTTAGCTTGAATTCTTATATAATCGGAAAGTGTATAAAATTACTCGTAATATAATGAATTGCGTGTATCAGAAAATCCGCAGACACACAATCGATTCGGCATCTGCTCTTCTTCAATGAGGTTACAAAAGTATATTTACATCCTTTTTATATACATATTCTCGAATGTGAATAAATAGGGTATATCCTACCCTTTGTGGTTACAACATAAGTGAGGATTTTAAATACTTCCAATTTTTTTTTATTAAACAACGTTACAGACTACTGTCAAAAAATAGATTCCACTTTTTCCATAATTTTTGAATACAGAATATTATGAAACTTTAAAACCATGTGATGAAGTTATAGATCATGTTATTTAATTTAAAAAAAAAAATCAGTTTTGAAATTTAAAAAAACGAGAAATGTTATTTTTTTGTGTAACTCGAAAACGATGAATATAATCGAGAATAACTTCAAGTTTCTAGACAAAAACTTGGATCGAATTACCGAATATTCGTCAATTTTTTACATTTCTTTCACATGATTTTGTTTTTTTTTTCGTCGTAAATGACGTTTTAAAATATGTAATGTCTGATTTTGAAGTGTGGATGGTATGTGGAACTAAGCTAATAGAGTTTGACAGTTTGTAATAACCACTAACACAAATTATAATTCTACCATTTTGCTTAGAATTTGGATTTATAAAACATATATTGAGAACTGGGCACAATTTCCCAAGTGTGAATGATTTTCAGCTTGGGCATTCTAGTTCACGATTAATACTTAGAAGTCACAGAGAAAACTCACTATTGTGAAATCGGTCCCCTGGACACCCATCACTGGAATTATAAATTATTAATTGATTTGTGGAAGAGTGATTGTGAACCAGTTTTTTTCGTGACCATGTTCTTTCGGTTTTCGTGTAATACGAGTGCATTTGTTTTCATCAAATAACCTTTCAGGTGGAGCTCAAGACCCGTTTTTTATATGGTGTCCCTGACACCATAAAAATGTATATCAAAGAATACAAATATTGGGCGATTTTTTTTTGCACATCACTGTAGATAGATATACGAAATTTAAGCTTAGGGTGTAACCTTAGAATAGTGCAGTTCCATTTCCTCTAATATGTGTTGTATTTTGTTGTTGTTTGGATTATCCAATTGAGAATTGAACACACAGAAGCAAAACGAGATAAATTAAAAAAAAAAAAAACAACAATCGAAAATTCAGATCTTATTAACACAAACGTATGGTTTTTTTTTGTATGTTTGCCATATGTACAGAGGTACATAATAAAGATACGCATATATTCGTACCTATATCCATTGCAGAAAAGCCCTTTTAAAGACCATCATCCCTTGCACTTAAGGATAATTTTGAGATGCTTTGCGTAGATGAGTTTTCTTTTCACACATTATTATCATCGGTGTAGTGTTGTAGGATTTATGAGATTTTTTCTTAGGGGAGTTTTTGTGGTGCAACCGAATGGTGCACACGGGACGTGTTGTACTCGTAAAATGCGAAGGAAAGTTCAACGCACATGGGTTGGCCTTTCGTGTTTTTTTTTCATATTATTCAGCTTCAGCACAACACTTTGTTTTTTTTTTTTTAAAGGGGTGCGAGAATTAAAATAATACAAAAATATAGAACACGAATATAATTTTTTTTTACACAAATCCCTTAGAATATTTAGGTATACCTAGTTTTGTACATACATGTGCCATAAAGTCCTTACAAAATGGATGTGTTGGTTATGTTATTAATGCACGCGGGATAGGGGAATTGAGGTAAAGGCACACATGCATACAAAAAAAAATAAAAAATATGGCTGACTTTCGTTTTTATTAATGGTTGTTGCTTTTGAATTGTCTCAGTGTTTTGTTGTTGTAGATAGATATACGTTTACGCACTTATAATTGCGCCATATGACTGTGTGGTTTCACATGAACAGGGTGACTTAAAAGAAGAAAAATAAATACAAATTCTTAATTTTAACTAACTTCTTTAAAATTCTGGTATTTATTACATGAGTTTATCAGTAGTTTAGACCAATCATGGAAAAATAAAAATAAAGGTTTATAGTGAAATTCTCAAGATAGTCTGTTTATACCAATCAGCCGTAAAATTGACAAATGGGAATTTAAATCAGATTTTATTGCATTTGTGTTTGTTTTCCTTGAATGTCCAATATGTACTATGTAAATGACTGCGACCAGTTTATACCAATCATCGAAGGTTTAAATAACAAAAAAAAAACTAAAAAGATTGAAAGAACACAGAATAATATGTGAAAACGACTCTACTTGTGATGCGTCGATTCCTTTTTTTTTATACCAATAAGAACAATAGGTATAAAATAAAAACAAAGTAAAATTCAATTTTAAAAACTGGTATATTTTAGTTTTTTTTTCCTAATTTAAAAAATGATTGTGGGTCTACTTTATACCATTCAGAAATAGGTTAAATAAATAAAAAAAAATACGTTGAGGATGATGTGTAATACGGAAACAATGAACTATAACGAAAGTTCGAAAGTATGTTATATTTGTGTCCTAGTTACCCAGTTTTTTGTTTATACCAATAAGCAGTTAATTTAAAAAATAACAAATCAACGAATACCTAATGAAAAAAATCAAAACAACAAAATTGTTTGATTAAAGTGAGTTTTAGATAACTTTATTTAATTCGTGCTTTTTTTCTTAATTTGACAAATGATGGCTAGCTTCGCTTATACCAATCACTACTTAACTTTAACCAACACAAAATTCAATTTAATTTCTTCGTTTAGTTCGCTGTGCTGTGGCATTTAAAAACCGTCAAATAATTAGTTGTAAAAATAAATATTTATTTGTGTGAATTTCCTAAACGTAGTTTATACCAATCAGCCTTGTGAAAACGTCAAAAATAGTATAAAAATTAGACTATGTACTGTTTTATTTCAGATGTTCAGGACTTGTTTCACGTCTTTAGAATAAAGTTCTCAATATTATCGAATGCTTGTATTTTGGTCTTGAGTCGTCCGAGGCTAGAAGTACAATACCCATGTCCGTACAAATTCATACTTTCTGCCTGTGGATGTACGACCTTGCGGAATTCTTCTCAGACTTTGAACAAAGCATCCCAATCCATTACTTGTTAGATATACCATCGTAATCACATAAACCACCGTGTAGTCGGCGAAACCTTTCAGCCCAACTCTTGACGTAACATACAGCAAGCAAACACAAAAATTGCTTCCTATCAATCGAAGCCTTGACGACAGTCTTCCAAAGATGCGCTGCACGGCTTCTTAGAGACAAACACCGTGATGATACTAGGATGTGAACTCATATTTGCATCTCAGCAATTTGCAACTTCAACAGTCGCACAAGTCTGAAAAATTTCTTCGTCTCTCGAAGCTGACGCATCGTGTCGTGTCGTGTCGTATTGCGGATGCAAACGAAAACGCGCAGTTCTATGAATGAGGTTCTTAAAAATTCACTTAATAATCTCTACTCCTGTGGGGATGTGCGTTCCTTTAAACTAAATAATGTATTTTTTGTTTTAATTTGCGTCCCATATAGCCGCATGGCTTGTTATAGGTATACCTATGTATGTAGCAGTGTGTTTCCCATATTTCCATAAAGCTAATTCTGAACGTTTGATCTTAAGCCGCCTTCTTTGGAGTATCTGCGCGGCTTAACCGATCGCCACCACTCAGTCACGGCTCACGGCAGCAGCGCAGCAGCATCACCATCTCCATCAGGCTGTCGTCGATCGTCGCCGCTGTGCATTTAAAAGGCCGCCAAATATGAGTAAAGCGGACCGCGCACGACGATAAAAATGAAGTAAGATGAAAGTAATGTACTTACTTACAAATTTATTTATTGATGATCATCGGTTGGCGGCGATTGCACTATCCGGCCGGCCGGCCGGCTGTGCTGATGGTGATGCTGGAATTGGTTAATATCGAAGGCCTAAGCGACGACCGACGGTCGGCATGGTGGGTTCCAATTCGCATATCTGTATCTATAAGTTGGCCAATGTATCTTTTTGCGTTTTTATTGGAGCGGCTTTGGCTGATTGCGCGCTCGAATCTGCGCGCGCTCACGCTAGCTATACATATAACAGGGACAGCGGGGGGTGGGTGGATCGGTTAAATATGTTGATCGGACCTCGAAGGTGCCATTCGCACTGTTCACCCTCTCTACTTATGGATATTTGCGCTCTGAGCGGAACCTTTTGAAGGCAGCCGACTTTGTGGGAATTCCGGTGCCACGACATGTGAGTGGGCAGCTATATATAGCTAACCACTTGTTTGTGATACCGGCCGGCACGGCGGATCGGGTAATCTATCGATTTATTTACGACGGGGTTGGCGTGCTACGTGTGTGTTCTAGCCGCTTAACTCACCGCCTGGTACTTTATATACTTATAGGTAAAGGTATATGCACTTACTCGCTGAAATAGATTGAGGCAAAGACTGCCACTTTAAGTGTCAGGCAATATTGATTGGTAACTCCGCCTATATTAGCGCTCCCGATGGCATAAGAATTTTATCCAAATTATATGCATTTCAGAGCCAGTTTGACATGAGTCCTCAAACACAAGACAACTTTAACCGCACATACCTACTATCTATACTCTTTGACATAGTGTGTCAGTCAATGTGTCATAGGTTCAATAGTTATGAGGTGAAGGGTCCCCAACTCAAGGATCTGCACCCATCGGTAATGAGTGTAATTTAAACATTTTTTTTTTTTTTTTTTTTTTTTGATACTTCACCGAAGGCATGTGAATTCTCGCACCTGACGTGGATATATTTTTTCTCCAAGCTGGAAGGGTTCATTTTGTTGTTCGTATAAGTCTATATGACTTGAAAGGGATGTTTCACCTAAAAAGTTTTTAAGTAGCTTATAGAATCTGCGGTAAGGTAAACTTATCGACCATATTTAATATTATTTATCCATGTGAATCTATCGCATTTTAAATTGCACACTTTAGCGTGACACAAAAATAGTAATTTCTTAGTTGAAGACTTAAAATCCTTGTAAATGTCAAAATACATCAAGCTTCTTGTAAATAATTTGATAGATGATAGCTATGCGAAGACAAAGTGTTTAGGTATATAATTTGTTGTTCTCTTTGTATGAAACTTCTTAATTACAACATCAAGGAAGTTCCATAATTCAAACACGAAAGGACGAAAAGTTGAGAAAGAATTGACTTCATGTTGATTGTGAACAAACTTTTTTGCAGAGAAATCAAACTTTAAAAGAAAGTAATTGAAGGCTTTAGTCTGCTTAGGAAGTACCTAGTTAATGTTTAGAATTAAATATTAATTAAAGAGCCACTGATTTTTATTGTAGATCGTTTTTAAGTTTGACAATCAGCAATACAGCGGTAAATGAAAATTCAGACATATATCAGATTTTTCACAAACTATTCCACAATTTTTTTTTATTAAAAAAAATCTCGAGATTCTCGTGAGATTAACTTAGATATTTCAGAAATAAAAGGGAAACCGTGTAGAACCTATATTACGCCGATTTCTACTTCATTTCGTTGGTTTTGATCATAACTACTTTTTGTATCAAGTGATCTGAGGTAATTTCGCTTCGACAAGTTAAAAATCCGGCTCGAAGGACCATTATTTTTTCGGGTGTTTTAACTAAATACCAGTTATGTGTTGTGAAGGAGTTTTTTTTTCATTGGGCTGCCTTTCTATTATAAATAGAATTATGAATGTATTTGTTTAACTATAAGGTATTTATCGGAAAAGTTATTTACGGCACGAATACGCTTATCAGTGCCAGCTGATTTTTAAATTCTGACTTTAATGTCTAATAGAATTGTCTTAAGAAATAATACGCCTCCCAGATGATTGTTAAATGTTTACTTTAAATAAAATATAAAGATAAAGATGTGTGCAAGTTGAGGAAAGTATATGAAATACCATCTCTTGTTGATTGTATAGACTAAGGGCGGTAATTATCCTGTGTTTAAAAAGCTTAAAGGACTATTCACACATCAGTAAGACAACAACCGACTGAAATTATTCACAAATTGTAAAGAAAATGGTAGAAGTAAATTTTATATTGACGATTAGATACTAAAATTTGATTCTTGGCTCCCAAAAATAAGACAAATCATCGCGAATTGCTGTCTGATTGTTACGAACTGTGAAACTCTATTTGCGTTCCACATACCATCCACACTTCAAAGAATGAATTGCTCGCGTCCGACTAGAAACTCAAAATCAGACTTTCAATTATAAAACATCATTCACTACGATTTAAAATAAAACCTTGTGAAGGAATTGTCAAAAGTTGACCAATATTGGTTAATTCGTTGGCCGCTCTCATGTGAATTATAGTCATTTGTAGCTATTAAAGTCGATTATTATAAAATCATAAAATTTGAAAACTGCTTTCTCAGGATATATAAACACAAAACAATAATAAGTTATATTCTTGATAAAAACGGCCCTAAAACCACTTTTTTAACAAATATTATCCAGAACTGACCAACATGCTAAAGTTTAACGGGGAGCTGTGATTGCTAACCCGACCTAACTGTTTGACGACTTAATTTTTATGCGACTTAAAACCAAATTAAACATCTAGTATATCTACATAAATTTTTCTTCATATAAAACTACATAATTAATAATAGAAAACAATCAATCTGCATTAAAGCAAATAATTTACCACTGGCAGCAAAAAAAAAAAAAAACTCCACACAAAGCCAAAGACAATGACAAAACTCTCCTTTTATACCTTCAACTTCTGACACTAAGTCCAAGATTAACTTTATTAGAAGAAATTTCGTAGATTGTTTTAAATTTATAAATGTAGATTATGTAGTTTATACCGACACTTTTATTCAAACAATACACAAATTGATTTATTTATCGATGCGCGAAGCCCTAATAATAATAATTTGTAACCCCAAAAATATATGTGTTTGAGATGGAAGAAAAAAAATAACTATTCTTTCTCAATAGTTTTGAATTTATTCACAAAATTTTAATCTAAAACTGATATAATTGGCACTGACATAATTATGCTTCACACGAATTTACATAATTAAATTCAAAATATACAAAAAAAAAAAAAAACTTAATCAAATATTCATTGTTTGGACGTATTAAAATAAATTGTTGTGAATAACAATAAATTTATGGAGAGAAACGACAAAATAAAATGTTATAGAGATAGTTCTATAAACAATCTAGATATGGAACTGGATTTAAAACCTAATATAGAGACACACATTTGACATTGGAAAAATAAATAATATTTTTCTTTAGGTAAATTCTCTTCTAAATTAATATGTTAAATAATTTTTTTTTTATTTAAAATTCTAATTATGCTTAATTATATTAAAAAGATATTGGAGCCGATAAAAAATTCTCTCAAATTCAATTTTTTCACAAAAAATGTAAATTATATTTTATATTAAAATATAAAAATAATGAATTAGAAAAGATATATGAATTTATTTTGGAAAAAATAAAAAAAATTGAGAAAATTTCTTATATAATTTTGGCTTTTTCTGTTTTTCAAAAATGAAAATGTTTTAAAATTTTCAATTAACAGATAAAACGTACAGTACTTACAAATCCATGTTTATCACTAATATTATTTGTTAGTTTCAACTTATGAAATGAGACGACTTTTTGCATCCATTGCTCACCGGTTGTTGGTGAGTCCGGATGGATGTACATTCGTTTTGGCATTTCTGGGTCAGCTTTACCAGCTACCATCCAACGACTGCAAAGAAATAAAACAAAATTATTTTATATATTTTGTTTTATAAACAAAAAAAATATATTTATAATTATTTTATGAGATTATTACATAACGGGTCGCCATCTAACGCTTTTTTTCAACTAGTGCTTATTTCGTGAATGGTAACACTTAGCATATGTCTGATTTGACAGATAATTAGTTTTATCCTTCCGCTGAACGAATATGGTTGTGCATACGCTTGAACAACGCTCGCTAAGTGGGCCTGCGATCGACTTAGAGAAGATGCCGATTTTGCCAAAAAAATCATCTTTTCAGGTGAAGCTCATTTTGATCTTGGCGGGTATGTAAACAAGCAAAATTGTCACATTTGGGGCACAGAAAACCCGCACGCATACATTGAAAAGCCAATACACCCAAAACGAGTCACTGTTTGATGCGGATTTTGGTCCAGAGGAATAATTCGAAAATGAGGAAGGAGTGGCCGTTATAAGTATTTTTTTTTTTAAATTCGCAGTTTTCAGAGCTAATTTGGAATTATTCAAACAATTTAAATCTCAAGTTATAAACGGTGATTTTTTAAGAGCTTGGTTTTTGAAAATTCAAAAAAACACAGAAACTTGTAAAAAGTGAATGAAATTTTTATTTGGATCGATAAATCAATTTCTGCCATTTACTTTTTAAAAATAATTTCACTTAAATGTTGCCCGCGGCTACGCTTCAGGTGGTCCATTCTGAAGGTCCAATTTTGGCAAACTTTTTCACACATTTCGGCCGGAATCTCACCAATGACGCGCTCAATGTTGGCTTCCAAGGCAGCAATCGTGTTTGGCTTGCCCCCATAGACAATAGACTTAACATAGCCCCACCAAAAATAGTCTAACGGGGTCAAATCACATGATCTTGGTGGCCAATTGACTGCGCCAAAACGTGAGATCAACTGCTCACCAAAATCGCCTCTCAATTGATGCATGGTTTCGCGTGCAGTGTGGCATGTGACACCGTCCTGTTGGAACCACATGTCGACCGAGTTCAATTCTTGCATTTTCGGCAGAAAAAATCTGTTATCATCGAACGGTACCTTTCTCCATTGACCGTAACCCTGCGGCCTTCATCGTCCTTGAAGAAGAACGGCCCAATGATGCCGCCTGCCCATAAACCGCACCAAACAGTGCATTTTTCGGGATGTATTGGTAGCTGCTGAATTGCCTCTGGCTGCTCTTCACTCCAAATACGGCAATTCTGCTTATTCACGTATCCATTTAGCCAAAAATGAACCTCGTCGCTAAAACGGACGTAGCTTGCGAAACACATTTTTCACAGAGCACGAATTTTGATAATAAATTTCAATAATTTGCAAACGTTGTTCAGGCGTAAGTCTATTCATGATGAAATGGCAAACAATACTGAATCGAAATGTCAAATGTTCGTGGAATTTGTCATGTGTGATCTGTCAAAAATATAAACGTCAAAAACCAAGTAGCAAAAAAATCACCCATCGGAATTAACCTTCAAAACTCATGTGGTTGTCTCTATCTTATCCAGAATCGATGTTGGATTTCAGTTTATGGAACGATTTCAACCTACCATCAAGAAGGATTGACCATAAGGAGAAGTGTATGTTTCATCTACCTCGGCTGGAAAAGGAGATTTTGAATCGAATAGCGCCGATTTCATTTTGGAAATGTTTAAACAAAATTATATTTTTTATGAAAGTGGAATAAAATAATATTTCTGTATGAAAGTGGAATAAAATGTTTTTTTGAAGTAAACAAAAAGCAAACTAAATTCACAAAAAACGTACAATATTTTAATACAAAAATTAGGAGCACAGCCATCATTTTCTTTTTAGAGTTTTTTTTTCATCGATTTCTCAATTAAGTGCTACAATTTTTTAATTTTATCAAACAAATAATAAAAGTAAGTATAAAAATTTAGCTTACAATTATTATTGCTGAAATAAATCGGGCTTCAATGCTAAATAATCACAGGTTTTCACCTTAGATAAATGTTTTTTTCGCTCCTCAAATTTTGTTTGCATGTTATAAAAAAAAACTACTTAACAAATAAATCTATACAGAATTATTTGTCCATCCTAATAAAAAATGCCTGAAATTCTCTCTTAGAACCAAAACTATGATACAAAACGTATTTTATCTTCATACGTATTTTAATTACTCACTTTCATTTTTACATAAAATTCTTAAATCTTGAAAAAAATAAAACAATCCTAAAGTGAATTATTTTTGTGAGTTGGCAACCATCACCTGCAATTTTGTATTGATGCATGTTTTTATTTCTGTCACCCACAAAGACAAAAAATTCAGTACATACACACAAAATTCTTCCAAAACTTAAAGTTTTCCTTTGTTTACATTCTATGTCTTTTACTCATGCATTCAACGAAAAGCGGTTACCTATACTCCTGCAGATCAACAGGAGAAATTTCGAGAAAGCAAAAGAGACAGCTTAAATGATCACTGAGCTGCAAGAAAGTATTGTACGTTTTTTAATTGTGTGAGAAAGTTTGCGAAAACGTATTTTTAATTTTGCTTCAGCAAGGCATGTTCGCCTGGTAGATGAGTTTGGAATTTATATTAATTTGGCTCGGGTGGGTGATCGATGATCGATGTGATGACCATCATCATTTTTCAATTTTTCGTATTTATTTTATTTATTTTTATTTGATATCAGACAGATTCGAAATAAAAGCCATTAACCAGGCGTCCAGCAAAAGCAGTAGGTTAGAGTTTTTAGCTGGAAAAGAAATTTAGAAAGAAATATATAGAAACAGCTTAAATAAACTGAGTTTTGATTTTTTTAGTAGGTAAATTTTGCGAAAACCTTAATTCAGAATAAACCTACAGCAGCCCACGGTCGCCTGGTAAATCAAATCGTTTTTATTTTTATATCATTTTTAGTTGCATTGCCTCAGATTTTAGAAGTCTCACCGCATTCATCGCTAGATGGCAGTAGTTACACCATTTTGAACATTTTTGTCCCGCGGCGTCGCCTCGCGTCGTCATCGCCTTCGAAATTAAAAAAATCTACCTGGCACTCATGTAAAACCAGTAGGTAATTTTGTTCGTTTTTAAATTTCCTAAAACTTCAATGCATGGGTAGTGGTACAATAAATTCATATCCATTTAAATGAATACACATAAATGTGCGAGATAATAGATAAGAGACAAAAACAGAAAGGTAAACTGGTTCAATACAGATAAGTATCACATACTCATCCATCTCTGTTCAATAAAAACAATATTTATCTCATTTTTGGTTGAATTGGCTCATTCCCACACTACTTTTTTTATATTATATTCCCCGCACTGCGCTGTCACCCCCGCGTCAATCGATCGCTACCCGAACACTATTCCAAATAAAAGCGATCAACCAGGCGCCCAGCAAAAGCAGTAGGTTAGAGTTTTTATGTATGGAGATGGCAAATTTTGTCAAATCTCCTAATACATTGGCAGTAATACACAAATATAAAAAACTCTACCTACTTTCTCCTTAGGAAAGACGGAACAAAAATTGTAAGAAACAAAAAACAACAAGCTAGAAAAGAAATTGAAAAAGAAATACATAGAAACCAGCTTAAATAAACTGAGTTTTGATTGTATTAGTAGGTACATTTTGCGAAAACATTAATTCAGAATAAACCTACAGCGGCGCATGGTCGCCTGGTTAATCGTTTTTACATTTCTATCATTTTTGGTTGAATTGGCTTCCCACAACACTACACACACCACCGCGCTGCCGCCGCGCCCGTCGATCTGCCTCCGACCATCAACCAGGCGCCCAGCAAAAGCAGTAGGTAGTTTCTACTCTAAAGTTTTTAAATTTTTGTCAAATTTCCCAATGCTCCGTCCACAAACGGGGCAAAAATTCATAAGCAAACTTAAATTCCATACAAAGAAACAATTAACATCTAAGCTGGAGAAAAAATAGAAAGAGATTAAATAAAAAGATCTTTGAATGTGTAAGTAAGTTCTGCTAAAAATACAATTTGAAATACCCCTACAGCAGCGCATGTTCGCCTGGTAAGCCAGTTTGGAATTTCTTTCATGTTTGGTAGAATTTTCTTAGCACTGTTTTTGTAATTTTATTTAGTTTTTTTTTCTATGTCGACGGCCGGTCAGACGTAGCCGCCTGCCGCTTTTGTCCTCGACACCAAACTTCAATATAATAATCTACCAGGCGCGCATGCCAAGACAATAGGTATGAATTTGTATGTTTTCTTTTAGATTTCTTGAAACTTACTTATACGAGTACATTCTTAGTGGAGCAATTCATGCAAACATTATGTGTAAGCTCAGTTTCCCATTAGAAACGTAGAAAAAATACTGATAAGCAAAAATGACATCAAACTGCTCTCCCTCGCACACATAGGCTTAATAAAGAATTAAAATAAAATTCAGACGAGAGAGAGAGAGGTGATCTCTACTTTTTTCTTGGCTGAGTGGGTAGTCAGTCGTCTCGAATTTATTTTGTGTGCGGGTCGTTCTGAAAACAAGTTTATTGAATAAAAATTAAATGGCCGCCTTGCAAGCACAGACGTGTTTTTTTTTAAGTAAAAAATGAATTTATAATATCGTACTTTCCTAATAATTTTATCTTTAAATCGAAACTTCTGTTTGTTGAATTCATAGTGAAATGTAAAGATTATCTACATATATAAAAAATCGGTGTTAATAAGAATAAATCCGATGAAAATTGTGCAAGACGCTTTCGAGAAAAAAAGTATTTTAGTTAAGGATTTTGTATTGGTTGTTTGATTAAATCGTACAATCGAGATCACAAATGGATTCCCAGCTTTAAAGAAAAAAAGAAAAAAAAAATGGTCGCCAATTTCTCAAAATGAAATTTTCGCCACTTGCGTTGTAGATGGTCCGTCTATCTCCCTCTCCCATGATTGATGAAAATCTGAATTTTAAGAACGAATCCATGCAAAGGTATCAGGCGCGCATGCCAAGACAATAGGTATGAATTTTTATGCTTTCTTTTAGATTTCTTGAAACTTACTAATAAATTCTTAGTGAAGCAATTCATGCAAACATTATGTGTAAGCTCAGTTTCCCATTAGAAACGTAGAACAAATACTGATAAGCAACAATGACATCAAACTGCTCTCCCTCGCGCACATAGGCTTAATAAAGAATTAAAATAAAATTCAGACGAGAGAGAGAGGTGATCTCTACTTTTTTCTTGGCTGAGTGGGTAGTCAGTCGTCTCGAATTTATTTTGTGTGCGGGTCGTTCTGAAAACAAGTTTATTGAATAAAAATTAAATGGCCGCCTTGCAAGCACAGACGTGTTTTTTTAAAGTAAAAAATGAATTTATAATATCGTACTTTCCTAATAATTTTATCTTTAAATCGAAACTTCTGTTTGTTGAATTCATAGTGAAATGTAAAGATTATCTACATATATAAAAAATCGGTGTTAATAAGAATAAATCCGATGAAAATTGTGCAAGACGCTTCGAGAAAAAAAGTATTTTAGTTAAGGATTTTGTATTGGTTGTTTGATTAAATCGTACAATCGAGATCACAAATGGATTCCCAGCTTTAAAGAAAAAAAGAAAAAAAAATGGTCGCCAATTTCTCAAAATGAAATTTTCGCCACGTGTGTTGTAGATGGTCCGTCTATCTCCCTCTCCCCTGATTGATGAAAATCTGAATTTTAAGAACGAATCCATGCAAAGGTATCAGGCGCGCATGCCAAGACAATAGGTATGAATTTTTATGCTTTCTTTTAGATTTCTTGAAACTTACTAATAAATTCTTAGTGAAGCAATTCATGCAAACATTATGTGTAAGCTCAGTTTCCCATTAGAAACGTAGAACAAATACTGATAAGCAACAATGACATCAAACTGTCTCCCTCGCGCACATAGGCTTAATAAAGAATTAAAATAAAATTCAGAAGAGAAAGAGAAGTGATCTCTACTTTTTTCTTGGCTGAGTGGGTAGTCAGTCGTCTCGAATTTATTTTGCGTGCGGGTCATTCTGAAAACAAGTTTCTTGAATTTAAATTAAATGGTCGCTTTGCATGCGCAGACGTGTTTACTTTTTTTTAAAGTAGAAAGTAAATTTGTAATATCGCAATTTCGGTACCTAACATCAAACCGCATCTCTCTCGCGCACATAGGCTTAATAAAGAATTAAAATAAAATTCAGAAGAGAGAGAGAGAGGTGATCTATACTTTTTTCTTGGCTTGAGTAAGTAGTCAGTCGTCTCGAATTTATTTTGTGTGCGGATCGTTCTGAAAGCAGGTTTACTGCTCTCCCTCACGCACATAGGCTTAATAAAGAATTAAAATAAAATTCAGAAGAGAGAGAGAGGTGATCTCTACTTTTTTCTTGGCTGAGTGGGTAGTCAGTCGTCTCGAATTTATTTTGCGTGCGGGTCGTTCTGAAAACAAGTTTATTTAATTTAAATTAAATGGTCGCTTTGCATGCGCAGACGTGTTTATTTTTTTTTTTAAGTAAAAAGTCAATTTGTAATATCGCAATTTCGGTACCTAACAATGACATCAAACTGCTCTCCCTCGCGCACATAAGCTTAATAAAGAATTAAAATAAAATTCAGACGAGAGAGAGGTGATCTCTACTTTTTTCTTGGCTGAGTGGGTAGTCAGTCGTCTCGAATTTATTTTGTGTGCGGGTCGTTCTGAAAACCAGTTTATTGAATTTAAATTAAATGGCCGCCTTGCATGCACAGACGTGTTTTTTTTTTTAAGTAAAAAGTCAATTTGTAATATCGTGCTTTCGGTACCTAATAATTTTATCTTTAAATCGAAACTTCTGTTTGTTGAATTCATAGTGAAATGTAAAGGGTATCTATATAAAAAATCGGTGTTTATTAATAAAAATAAATCCGATGAAAATTGTGCAAGACGCTTTCGAGAAAAAAAGTATTTTAGTTAAGAATTTTGTATTGGTTGTTTGGAGTAAGTAATTTTTGTTTTATTTTAAATAGTGTTCTTTTCTTTTATGACTGATTAAATCGTGCAATCGAGATCACAAATGGATTCCCAGCTTTAAGGAAAAAAAGGAAAAAAAAATGGTCGCCAATTTCTCAAAATTAAATTTTCGCCACGTGTGTTGTAGATGGTCCGTCTATCTCGCTCTCCCCTGATTCAAATAGTATGAGATTTTGTTTTATGGATGAAAATCTGAATTTTAAGAACGAACCCATGCAAAGGTATCATATTATTTAAGAGTATTTATGTAAGTGATTGAAATATATATATGCCATGTGGGTACTTACCTATTATGAAACTTATATCTATAATCATCAGCCGCAACAATATCCAGCAGCAGAATATATTTCGCCTTTGCATCCAGTCCCGACACCCGAAATTTCATTTGGGGAAACATTTGTCTGAAATTAAGAAAAAACGAATTGTAAGTAAACATTTTGGTTAATTATATTTTTGAAGACAAAACAAAAAAAAATGATCACAAGAACAAAAAGCCTGGCAGATAATCTAGATAGATAGATACATAAGCAAATATACCCAAACCACCTAATCATTATTCAACCCGTCCGCGTCCGTCCGTCATCTGGATGGTTGTCGTTGTCTCAATTGATTGTTTTTCCATGGGCGGTTGCGGGCATTTCCCACCCATATAATTATCATAATATTGGCCCCCATCTCTCGTGCAAACCAAGCGCCGGTCGCCACCGCACAGATTTCATTTGTCCAATTTGTTGGTGCAGAGAAAAGCGCTCCAATTGCATCATCATCTCCGCCACAACAACAAACAAACAAACAAAAAAAACACCAAGCAAATATGAAAATTATATCTTTGGGCCTACAATCACTCAATCTTAAACCAACAACGCGTACAACATGATCGAGGAGCGGCGGCGGCAGTGGCCAGGTCATGAATCAAATTTAACGAACGGCCGTCGTCTACGGTCCAGCCGTCCGTCTGTCTTTCTGCCCGTCTAAACGGAAGAATGGAAACGAGCGCGCAGAATACCAAAAAAAAAAAAATCAGAACACGACACGATGAGGAGTTCAGGGCGACCAAAGTGAAAAGTGAGACTTACTCCCCATCACCTTGACTCCCCCTGCCCCCATCCACCTGTTCGAAATCTTGGGATCAGATGAAGGCACTTGGCTGATACTCTACCATTATGAAAAATTCTTTACTTCGATATTATTGAAGACTTGGCGCCAGTTAGCTCCCCATTTCATTGTCGAGTAACGTAAACTCCTCCAGTATAGAGCCGCGAGAGATTTTTTGACGTCGCATCTTCCGTCGTCGCCATCGCCGCGCCGCCGGGAACATCCAGCAGAGGTATAGTGTGGGGGCAACGGGAACGAGACTACACGAACACAAACGGGAAGCCATTGGGAATGAGATTCAAAGAGGAAGCTACCTAACTGCCCAGTGCCCATCAGTGCCCAATGCACATTACCATATCCCTCTCTTTTTCTCACTCTCTGATCGAAGTAGGATCCTGTGAAATCATGATGATGCTGTTGCTGGTCAAAATAGTTGGCGCAGCCACACGCGCTTCTTTTTTACTGTTGCAACAACTTGGTCGTCGTCAGTATGGCCTCATTTCCACCAGAGACGCCAGACCCAGACACAATGCAGCTACTACAGCTTGAATTCGAGTTCTGTTCGTTTAACAAATCGAATCGAAAAGGGTAACCCACCTTTAACACGTCGTGGTGGCTTCGCTCAAGTTGCTCTTCCTTATAGTTACTGATGATGAAGGTATCTTTTTAACACTCTATGCCTCGAGATACTGACTGCACTTTTGGCCGCAAGGCCAGAGGTTTTTATTTGTGACGATTTTTGTTGAAAATTTTGACCAACAAAAAGTTTGAAACTTCATTCCTATCGAGAGTAAAACTACTCTAAAGCTTGTTACCAATTCTAAAGAGGAATGTGTTGTTGCGCGCCTATGTATGGACGCAGCAACTGATAATCATTTTTTTTTCTGAAATGTCTTGTCTTACATTGAGGAATGAGTGTAGAGTGAGGATTTCTTGATGTTTTTTTTTTCCTTGTTTTATTTGTCCAGCAAAATATCTCTGTCGATCACGACAATGATGATGATGATGATGATGATGATGATGATGATGATGATGATGAGAACTGATGATGGGTCTGGTCTTGGTGGTTCAACTTGCTAGCCATCAATGTGGCGACAGCGCTGGAAACATTGTCCAAGAAATGCTGCGCCAGGCGAGGATAAATATCAAACCCAAAAAACAAACAACATCAACAAAACAACCAAAAAAAAGAACAAACTTTATGAGCGTAGAAGTTGATAATTCGATGATGTGGTATAATGCGGACGTTTATTCATTAATTATTGGTTGTGCTGCTAAGAAATCGCAAATATTTCCTGTGGAGAGTTTTAAAAGCGCTCGCTGTTTGGGTTTTTTTAGCTGCTCTTCGACAGCAGTTTTGTGGGATTTTAATGATGGAGAAGGTCCTTTTTGCAAGCCAGCCCTGTACGTCATGAGAATTTGATTTGGATATTCTTGTCATGGTTTTTTTTTTATTATTTATTTCGAAGAAGATGGATGGAAATGAGTGTTGTTGTTGACACTTTTCACAGTTGGAGTCTTGAAGATTTTACTTTCTTATAGCCTTGAATTAGGAGAATATTCAGAATAACAAGAGATAGGTATGGGAAAAGATGGTTTTGCGTTTGATGCTGAACAAAATCTTATTTAAATTTAGTTGGAATTTTTTGGACGGGACTAGAGAAATTCCAATTTATAACAGTTTTATAATAATTGTATAACAGTTGTATAAATATTATTTAGCAATTTTATAACAGGTGTGTGATATTAAAAGCCGTATCAAAAATTCACCGGGCTACACGAGAGCTGGTAATAGCAAAACAAAATTGACCTGAGCTTGCACGTCCCCAGAAATATAATACTTGTATAAACAGAACTGTTATAAATTGGCATGTCTACATTCGCACCAATTATATCAAGTACTTCATACATTTAAAAGAAAGGAATTTAAATTTAGCATCTTAAAAATATGGCGCAAGCAGTTTTATTAGAATTCGATGTACCACAAGAAGTCTCCTAGGACCACTACTGTTTTTTTTTTTTTTAATATACTAGGTACCATTGGAAAACAATAACACTACGATATCTGCTTCATAACACAGACAGAAGAAAAATTGCAAAAATATTTTATTTGTGCAAAAAAGTTAAAGAATCTAATTTTTACCAACAGAGCAAATCTGTCAAATCAAACAAAATGGAAGAAAAGTCATTTATTTATTAATTATTATTAATGTTTAGTTTCTAAAATTTGATTTTTAATTTCCAAATTAAGTTAAAATTCAGGAAAAAAAATTGGTCATCGTAAATTGCAGTCTGATTGTTACAAAATGTGAAACTATACCTATTCGCGTTCCACACACCATCCACACTTTAAAGAATAAATTTTTCGCGCATGGGCATCATTAACCCATAGCATGTACAGATATAGAGGAACTTTGATCGAAATGGTGTCCTAACCCTGCGCCTCCACAAGCAATTTTTATTTCAGCAATTATTGCAGAAATTTTTATTTCTTCGTTCAGTAGACAAATCATTTCATGAAATCTTATTGACAATCAGAGTGCCAAGCAAGACAAAGATGGGAAGCTTTCGTACATTTTGCCCTCCAAAACCCATTTGTTTACATTGTTGTATTTGTAAATTTAACTTTAAATCCATGGAATTCCTTGATGGGTTATCAAGATATACATGCAAAGCTTAAAAGAGCACAAATGTCAGTCGAACTGACATTGGACGTCATATTATTTTTTCATTAATTTCCACAGAGATGGTAAAAAATAAATCGATTTGATTTCGTAAAATAATTCATTTCATGAAATTTGTATTCTGCATTGGAAATTTCCATTGCATGTTTGATTTTATGAAAGAAATCATTGCTTGTGGAGGCGCAGGGTAAGCTGGGAGGTTAGGTTATCCAAAAACCAGAACTAGTTCAACAATTTCCATTGGTGTATTATCTGCTTTAAAACAACTATTTCTCAATGCATTCATGCAACGTCGTAAAATCGTTATTAATGCGATAAAGTGTGTGTATAGGAATTTTTTACAACAAAAAATGTAAATTTTACCACACGTATTTGTGCAATAAATGAACACGATAAATAGAGATATTTTGACGTTTAATGTGTCACATGAAATAAATTGAATTCAACCAAATCACGAAAGCCAAACAGTTTTTTGTATGAATCTGTAAAGATTCCCACCAGAAATGAATTATTTGCAACAAATAACGTGAACTTTAGACGAAGTTACACTGTCAACGAATTAACGAATACCATATTTGTCCATTTTGACATTTCGTAGACATAAACTTTTTTATACATCACGAATGACGTTACATAATTAATATTCTCTGATTTTGAGGTCACGCGCGAAAAATTAGTTGAAGTGTGGATGGTATGTAGAACGATATTAGAGTTTGATAGTTGGTAACAATTAGATTGCAATTCGCGATGATTTATCTTATTTTGACAATTAAAAAGCAAATTTTAGTAACTAAATATTCATATAAATTATATTTAAAAAAAAAATTGTTATTTAGTTTATTAACCTCAAACATAATGCAAGGAATACATTCCAAATATATCTTCCAATAATTACTCAAATCTATTGAAACCCAACAGCGGCAGTTGGTGAAGACATGGTATGGCGGCGCGATGACGAGCAAGTCACATTCAAAATATAAAAAAAAAAAAACTACCAGGGGTCATCTTCGTCCGCTTTTCAGAGAGGCACCCAAGTGCCAGTACTCTGTACTCGTAAAGAATGCGACAGGCACTTATCTGAATTAAATGGCGATCTTGTGATTTATGATCTTGACAAAACACAAAGAGTAGTGATGAAATTTCGGTTGATTAGAAGCAATAAATAATCCATTTCTAGACGGGATAGTGACAATTTTAATGAATTGGCCTCTTCAAGTATGAGAGTAAACAAACAGATCATATAGAATGACTGGAGAGTGAGGGTATAATTGTTTGTTTGTTTGTATTTTTTGTTTAAAGGAAGGTCGTTGTGTGTCAGAAGATTATAATTAGGGTGATAACAACAATCTATTGGCAAGTTTTAACATTTTCTTTTGACCTTTTTTTGTTGGGAGATCAAAAAGAGCGGCTTTGGCAACAAGCACTTCTGGTATAATGAAACATTAGGATGGATCAATAGATGCAGTCAAATGACAAACGGTATCTTTGACATAGGAAAATAAGGAGAGACGTGTGGGTATATTTTAGATGGCGATGATGATAGTATTTGGATGGTTCATATTTCTCATCTTCAAATCTTTGTCAGAAGCTTAAGGAACTCAACTGTATAAATCATTAAGGCATCTTCAAAACGACAATACAACTTTCGCTTGATAAGGTGGGTGTGACGTCGCCATCGGTCGGTTGTAGACTCTTAAGGATCTGTACTTTACAATTCTCAAGAATGATTGTAGGTAGTTGTCTCAACGATGGCCATGCAATTTATTCCATTAGCGACTTCACTTTCAAATCCCTCTCAATACCTCAAGATATTCTCACAGTTGTATCAATAGCCACCCAGATTGGGTATTTCGTTCTTAAAGATTTCAAAAATTCTTGGAAAGAAACAAAACAAAAATAAGAAAAAATGTCATTCCATCCACGAGACGCGAAAAATTCAAATTGCAACCTTCACAGATATAAACAAAGGTAAATATTACCAAACGATATAATAAAGCTGATATTTTATTCCGAACTCATAATTTGAAAACAAAACGAAAAAAAATTAAGAACTAAAAATTCAAATTAAATAAAAACATAATTCCTACATCGAAGAAATTGACAGCTTTATGTGCTATGCGATAGCATAGACCACCCGACGCACTGTTCCACACGAAACACAACACAACACACAACCCATCTGAAGTCATCAAGAATCAGAATTCAGAATTCAGAATCCCTATGCAAGGACTCTTTAAAGTTCCAACTATGTATTTGCAAATTGTAAATCCCATACCAGTTTCAACCTTTTTCCCATCATCAACTGTCAAATCAACTCGACCACCATCGGAGGTAAGGCAATTTAATTGCATTTTAACAATTATCCGTACTATTGGCATTTTGAAAAATCAAGCGCGTGTAAAAGTGTGAGTGAGTGTTTTTTTATGGAGGGTGGGGATGGGGGTGGAGTATGAGAATGGTATGTCAACCATACTGCACGCAAACTCTTCACCATTTATATAGTGGTGATGTTTTTTTTTCTATTTTTTTTTTCTTGGCTGTGAAGCTACCAATCATTTCTTCTGCGGTGTTGAAGGCTTTTCTTGCTCATCAGAGTTGCCATTATGCGAATTTTATTTTTAATTAAAATTAAACTCGTAAAAAATCGATCTTAAATAATTTTTTAATCACTTAAATTTCCCAGAGTATAAAAGTTCGAAAATGCACTTTACAATTTTTAAAAAAAGTTACTAAATTTTAAAAAGCAAATGCATTTTAATTGAAATTCAAATACCATCAAATTGCCACTTGGCAACACTTTGTGTTGAGTGACCAGTGTGTATTGTATTTTGAAGCTATTACTGGTGGTTAGTTTTGATAGTTGCTTTTCTTTAGTCGAAACGTGATTATAATTCGCAATCAATGATTATATTATATTAGTGCGAATGTGCGATAACAATTAGTTACGAGTATAGGTATAAGAAGCATATATTCTGGTAATGAAATAATGGCGATTTGAAGACGTGACAACGTGCGGTGCATAGAATTCCAAATGAGACGTAAGGTGGGAATAAGTGCGCATGGACTTACGATGCACACACATGGGAAGGTCGTTGGAAGCCATAAAATATTTATATTGTCCTTGGAAATTCAGTTTTTTTTTCGTTGATTGTAATATGTTTATTTCTTGCACGCAGATTCGTGTAATTGTTCATTTCTTTGGAGGAAAACCCGAATCGACCATCGTTTGATCCACGATCTACCACGTCATTTGATGCCGCAAAGTGCACTTCACTTAAAAGTTGTAGCCACTTTCGAGAGCAAGAAGTTTTCTACAACCAATTGCTTAATGTTTGAATAAATCGCCATTAAGGACGACTTGTATTAAACCAACTCTAGACAAATCCATAAGCAAAATTAAATCCCATTGCAAAGTAGTTGATTACGATTGGCTTTTTGCTCTCGATCATTTCATGTTTTTTCGATTCTTGTTTATTTAATATTTTGGAATGATCGCAATTGCCAACAAAATTTAACTGCGCAATTTTTCATCACGATTAGGCATTTCGCCAAATTATGGTTTTGCATTGCAAACTATTACTAACGAAAATTTACTTAAAGTGAGTAGTAATGAATGAATTAATGTGTATTTGCTAACTGACCATGTTGCGAACAAAACCAAAAATTAAATATTGCGAAAATGACAATTTTATTTCTGATAAATTTCAAATTACACAATGAAACTTTTGCGAAATAATGAGGTTTTCATAAAAACTAAATATTTACTGTCTGGAAATTCAGTTCCTATTTGCGAAGAAGTCTCGCAAATTAATCATGTGGTGGAGCAAATTATAAACTATTGCGAAATGATACATTTTGATCAACAACATACACTTTGTCAAAATTTCGAAGAAAAACAAAACAATTAAATTTATACTTACGAAAATATGTTTGCAAAATAATTACTTTTGAAAATTGTGAAAAAGCCATCACAGTACCTACTTTATATAAATATAAAATGAAAACTCGCCTAAAACCACTTTGAAAGGAAAATCAAACACTTAGCGAAATATTGAAAAAAATTGATACTGCAACATTTAAATTTCTTAAATCAAAAATCTTATAAAAAAAATTGTGAAAAATGACAAAGGTACTTTCAATGGAAGCGAATTGTAAAATGAAAAAGAAAGAAATCAAATGCGAAATGACAACTTTGTGAAGAAAATGAAACAACTGCTGAAATTGTGCGAAAAAACAAAATTCTATTTTTTATGATTGCGAAATGGAAAATCGCAAAAAATAAAACATTGCGAAATATAATCATTGACAAAATATTGTAAAAATATACATAATATCGTGATAAAAAAAAATCAAAGGTCTTGTGCAAAGTTGCGAAAAATATGTAAGTCCCTGCGATTTCGTTTGCATATGATTATTCAGCTGCATAAAAAATAGAACACGCATTCAAAAAATCATACAAAGTTGCAGCTACTCTTTTTATTCGCAACGACAAAAGATCGAAAGTGCAGCCCTAACCTTGCATGTGGAATGTCACTCTTAAAGTAACAATCTTTAAGTTGAGATAATTTATTTTAAATAGTTGCAGTTTTTTCATAAGCATATACATTTATTCTGAGTAATTTCCATCGTTGGTCTAAAGAAGAAAGAACAAAATGCATTTCCCTTTAGTTTGATCACCTGCCATCAGCCACACCAAGTGTTTGTGTGAATTCGTAAAACTTATCCAAAAGTGACGTTTCAATTTTTTTTTCCATTCTACAGTTTTTTGCACTGTAGAAGTTATTGTGTACAGTGCAGCATATAATTTTTGTTTTGTTTTTAACCAAAAGTAAAACTGTGATGGATATCCCCTCTGCATGCATCAAAATTCATCTTCGTCCAATTTGACACGGCACTTCACAACTTTTAAAGCGATTTGATAAGATTGTCATCCCTCTTGGATTTTTTGTTTTCTGTTTTATTTGAAACATGCGAAGTTCCTCAAGAGTGACCACCTTGTCCGTCACTGTTTACACAGAACAAGAATTGACTCAACTGCGTTACCCAATGACACATTTATCACAATGCATCGATCGCCAGCCAGCCAGCCAAAAAGCGAGGGGTCTAAAACTTGTACACTTTTTCTCTCAATAATTTTTTGTCAATTTTTTGATTGGCGAATACCAATATATAGGGGGTCCATGTTTTTTTTATTTTTGGTTATGTAAATTCGATCACAATTTTCTTTTGATAAGAATTTGATTGTGAAATTGGCATAAGTTTTATATGAAAATAATCGCCAGAGACAGGTGCAGCAGGTTATTCGTTTATATTCGTCGTCGTTGGATTGCAAAATGTGCGATCAAAAATGAAATGAAGAAAATTTATTTGACAAATAATAAATGGGGTTGGTGGATGTATCTGATGGATACATTGAGATTTCAATCTATCTTCACATCTTTGCATCTTTTTTTTTTTGGTTGGCATTTTAATTGGATTTGATTTTTATACAAATTATATAAACGGTTCGTGTGGATGTATTTTTTTTTTTTTTGATATTTTTATGTGTGGCGTCGTTAATTAACCCGACAGGTGTACGAGTATTGAGAAGGAATGTAGCGCCTTGTGCCGTCTTAGCAATCGTCCATCCTGTTCGATCAATTTCTTAAAGCAGCCGGTGAATGTTTGAATGTTTGTTAGAAAAATGACGATGATGATGATGATGCGAATAGATAAGAGAAAGAAGATATACACATAAACATTAACTAAACAAACAGTAGTGTGACATTTGTGTATGTATGCATATTCTCACAGGAATATATCTTTAAGGTCGACTATTACCTGCGAGAGGCGAACATAATGATATATCCTTTAATAAATAATAAATTTTATCGACAGCCCAGACATAGGCGAACACGCCCTTGTTGGCGTTCGCTAGCAGTTAGTGCAGACGTTTTGCTCGACCTTTGTCTTCTTCCTGCCATTATAGAGGAGATCTTTATCTATGAGCAACAAAACAAAATGTGTATTTATCGGTGCATCAGGGTGGCCATCATCATCATCATCCCAAAGGAAATAAAGAATTCAAAATACACCGCGTAAATTGGCTTTAATGGCTTTCCTATATATCTACGAAACATGGTTGAATATAAAGTTATTAAAATTCGATTAAGGCTATATCCTACGCAGGTAAAATAGGTTTAGTGGCGATGACGGCCTCTTATAATTATCCAATAACAAGTGAAAAATATAAGGAATCTTTTATTTGTTTAACCATTGTATATGTTGGTAGTTATAAGGCTGTTTGAAGTGGAATGGGGCAGGGTCCTTCTTTGATTAGTCAAACAAAAAGGTTGTTCTTTTTAGAGAGTGGTTAATATGGCCCTACACAATAGAAGATGTTTTGCTTAATTTCATACGATGGTGGTTCAAAGTATTTAAAATCAGTTTTCATGAAATAACGCAATGAGGTTGAATTTGATACTAAAAATATGAAATTTTAAAACTTCAAAAACTTTGCACTTCGACTTGTCTCTTATTTGTGTCTTGTTCTTGACCAAAGTGAGTATAAGCCCGCTCTTATGAAATACCTTTCAAACAATATTCATTTTAGGAAATTCTTGCCCCCAACACGTATCACACTTATCCCGCGAAAACAGCCCTTTCGGTAAACCTTGTCCTCAAAGATATTCCTTGGGAAGTTCTCTAAGAAAAATTCTGCCGGAAATCCTCTTGGAAATTCTTGGCTATGCCATATCTAAACAACTTGTAGAAATATTTGGATGGAACATTAAGACAATTTGAAAAATCCTTAACATACATATGACTCCAAATAAATGACCCATAGTAGAAACCCTGTCCGAAAATTTAAATTGACTTTCTTAGCGAAATAGAACCACTATTGTTCAGGCCTTCTGACAGATATCTGTTTTCACTTCGAAGATAGATTGGTGTATTCTTTTCATTGTCTTTCACGATTAGAAAACAATTCTGGTATTCACATTCTCATACAAAACTATTAAAAAAATCGATTGTGAAGTTAGAAACGTTAATGAAAAAAAGTTTGTCATTTTTTAATAAAAATTCTAAGCATTTAAGAAAAACTATTTATTTAATACACATATTTTTTTCATTTAATTCTAGATTTCTTGTGAAGTAAAGACATAATACATTTCGTATAGCACATGATTGGAAGTGAAAAAAAAAACATCGAGGGATTGTGGAAACATTAAACACTCATTTGTGTCAAGGTAGGGTAATTGTGGAATGAAAATTGGAAAACTTCAAGAACTCTATAATAAGCCAGAGTAAGTACTTAACAACAATTTACATGAAAAAATAATTATGGTTAAATTATATATATTTTATTCGGTTTTGCTAATAATTTCAGGAATATGTAGCTTAGCAAAGTACCTACATAAATCAAAAGTGTTAAAGAAAGTTTGACTATTGTTAGGAAGCAAATATATTTTTTCGTGAAATATGATTATTGATAAACAAAATTTCTCTAATTTAATTTTTTCCTACGAAAGCAAAAAGATCATTTACTGATTTGGCATTGTGAAAAGTGTTCCAGTATATGTAGGTGTTATACAGTCAAATCACGCGTGAAAAATCAACTAATTTCATTTTGTGAAAAGTTTAATTTTTATTTATTTATTTAAATCAATTTTGAAAGTTTTGGGTTTTAGATTCAACATACATATGTATTTTACTTTTGAACCAAATTCCTTATACAGATTGTGGCTTTACACTATTTGCAATAGGGAGTTTGTTGGTGAAATCTTTTAGGAGATAATATAGGCTAAAATCATTAGGAAAAAAATAAAACTATCTTAATCAATTTTGTTAATTTTTTGGTCGGGAGCGGTCGTGGAGCTCAAAATCAAAGGTTCCAATTAATGATGTGTGCATTCGAATGAAATAATCGATTCTTACATTATCTCGAGACATCTCGATACTAAATCTGAAAACACTCGAATGATGTTTTTATTTCTCATTTTCCTCTTCATTAAGTTTATACGTAATATAAGTGGGTCGAGAAAGAGCTAGAAGTATTGTGATGTGTGAATATCTAATCTTAGTGTGGATTGTATGAATGAGTACGTCTAGATTCGAATTGGAATTAAAGACTGTTTATGTATCTGTGTCTGTAGCATTTATCATTCGAATGAATTAGTAATAGTAATAGTCATAGTAATAACTCGGTTCTCGAATACAGTTTGTTTCATGTTTTTTGATCACTTGAGAATCGAGATAGAGCTAGATAGTGCATCTGAGATTATTTGCTTTATGGAATGATCGAATGAAAATGAAAGTATCGAATGCTTTGAATTCGTATAAATGAAATATGAATGAGTGAATTTATAAAGTTGGCTGTAATCATGGACCATCGTGGATGTGAGCATTTCTTATGCATTTGTATAGATTTTTTTCTGTTACAGTTATGTTTAAAGCTATCCAATTGTAATTTTGCAAAGGGGCAAAGAATTGAGGAATATTTTCGGGATTGTGGTTCGACCATTTTGATCACTAATATAATAATATCTCGATTATTGAGATCATTTAGTTATGCGCATCACTATTTCAAATTCACAGATATTCCACCGCGTGTAGAATTAATTACTTATTTGAATTTTTCTGTGTGTTTGAAAGCATTCCACGTAGTGGAACGTAAATTAAGTTTCTAGCTAAGAAAATTTGTCGAATATAGCCGTAAAATGTCCATAAATCAAGAGATGGAAGTCAAAAGTTTAACTGAACAGGGAGCTATGTATAAAATAGATTAAGGACTATTTCTAACGAATATTTGTGTACTTTGACATTTCCTTTGTAATTGCCTATTTTTATTCTTCGCAAATTACGGTATATACCGCACGGAACTCAAAATCTGTATATACAGATTTTGAGTTCCGTGCAAACCACAAGTGTGGTGTGGATTGTATGTGGAACGCGAATAGAGTTTTATAGTTCATAACAATCAGATTATAATCCGGGAAGATATATCTTATGTTGAGAATTAAAAATCGAATTTTACTATCTAAACTTTAACACAAATTATGTTTCCACCATTTTGTTCCAAATTTGTTAAGAATTTAGGCATATTAACCGTTTTGAATCACTTTTATTTATTTGCATTAATCGGCGTTGTTCGCTCTCTTGTCAATAGTCGCATTTATACCTTGTCGACCAACACAAATTGCCATGATTAATTTTGTAATTCATTTTTCAACAGAAAAGTTCAATTTGTTTCGGGTTTTTGAAAGTTGGGTACAACTCAATCGTCAAATCATTTAAGGGAAGGTTCGATATGGAACTCAAAAGTATTTAAATTTAATTTACATTATGGATTCAAGTTTTTTTTTTTCAAATTCTCGACATAAATTTAATTCATGAAATATGTTGTTAAATTTTCGAGATATTTTCAAAAACGTTTCTCAATGTAAACAAAATTAATTGATATTAATAAGCATTTTGTCGTGCAGTTTTTTTTTTTCAAACTGCGAAATGTGTAGAGTTTTAATCCTGAGAAGGTTTTTTTCCTTGGAAATATCACATAGGTATACCTTCCAACGATTTAAACCACCCAAGAACTAAATTATAACTTATATCCTTCCTTAATAAATACAACTTGTAAATATGTATTTAAATGTTTGTAGGTACTTATCAATTGAAGAGTCCTGCTTAAAATCTATATCCCTCTTTCCTTACAACAATGTATTTAGGAACATACAGTCCAGAAACATATCTTATCCTGAATTTTGAAAAAAAAAAAGAAAAAGCACAATACCTTCCTCTGCAAACAATATCTTGAAATCGAAATCAGAGCCTCTCATCCAATATTATTCCGCCTTCACTCATATACACTTAATACAGCACACAACACATAATAACGAACACAATCTTGCGTTCATCTTACGATTAAATGTTGTTTCTTCTTCTTTATTTCAGTTGAGTTGAGTTGGGTTTGGTTCGGTTGAGTTAAGTTCAGCTTCGATCGCCAATTGCCCTCGCATATTACAAGAATATTTCAACAACATAATACCACATCATATAACAGCCATCCTCTAGCTAGCTAGTGAGTCTAAAGGAACACCGAACATAATGCATCCGCATGTTCGCGATAAATCCTGCGGACTGCCGCGCCGCCATGCCATGCCAATGCCATGCCGCACCGTACTAGTACAAGCAGAGCACACGCACTCCTCCTTGTCGGCCGGACCCCGTTCAAGCTGAGCAGCTCTGTGGTAGGTATTTAGCTCTGGCATCGTGTATCCGTGTTGTTTCTTCCACGTAGGTCTACATCGGTGTCTGCAGCACCTCCATGTCCATCTTGTGCCGTTTTAGATACTTACATCGATTAGACTTTTGCAGCAAGTTTTGTTGTCTCTTATATAGTTTGGTGTTTTGGTGCGGTGCGGCGAGGCACGCATGTGAGATGCAGCACTTGCTTGCAACATGTGGTCTAGGCTTTCAGTTCAGAAATCTGAATGTGTGTTGTGAATCCTTTTGCGGGTAAACTGAAACGTCCTTCCTTCGTTTATTTGTGCGGAACACACACAAATCGTGTGTGGGTTTCAAGTATTGCGATAATGTTTAGAATTTGTTTGGAGTTATGAACAACAGGAATCGTTAACCGAGAGCCGAGAGAAGTCGTTGATATTTACAAGATTTCTTTCTTTATGTCTAAATGTGATGTTAGTCGGTTTGTATAATCTATCTATTTATCTCACTCGAGCAATATCCCTCCAGGGAGCAATATAAGACAGCGGATACCTAAAGCTCCAATCGACAAACAGCTCTCGAGTAAATAGTGTGTGGGTGGTATCAATCTATACATTGAAAATTTCATATTTTATACCTAATACCCCACCTACATATCTATCTACCTATTCTTATTTATATATATGTATAGATATCTTTGTTATTATCTACAAAAGTATCTGAGAGCAGCATGTACTAATCTAGTGTATCTTTTAGGGTGAGTAGACTAAGTGGGTATAGGTGTCTTGCATGTAAGAAAAGTTTAAATTTTCGTCAGATATACGTGGTGCGCATGGCTGAGTTTCACGCCATCACAATAACATTGGATTCGAGAGGAGACTTGTATCGAATGAGAGAAAAGATGACCAACACTTAAGTGTGTTTCAGTTAAAAAAAAAAAAATAGGTAGGTATGTATGGATACTCGTATGCATATATGTATGTGTGAAAAGTGGGTGTTTGTAGGGCGACAAATGACATTAATTTACAACTTTCAAGGGGTTGTTTTTGTTGTTTGCTGGATAATTATGGCTTCTAGACTCTATGGGGAAGCCATAATTAAACAAAACTAAAGCGGCGAATCAACGCGGCGATTAGTACAAATAGTGCTTTGTATTTCTGGAGCGAATAATAATTAATTTGAAGCTTTATAGCTTGAATATATTGTTGTATAAATGGGACTTGTGACAGATTTTAGTGTAAGCTAGAGTTACTTAAGTTTTCTCAGGAAAACAGTGACAATGCCAGTGAGTAGGGGTTCCCAGAGAAAAGTGCCTTGCTGACTAGAGAACACAGGTAGATTTTTGAACATAACTATTTTTGAAAACTTGGCGGAAAACGGATGCTGGCCACTGCCCAAAAGTATCTATACAAAACAGAGCGTTGTCAACCTGTGTAGTTGATGGAAATTTCGAGGAAAATCAAGTAATCGAATGACACATTAAAGCAAAATGAACAATAAATTGCGTTTCATTTGAAAAACGTTGTTTGCGACTGTTGATTCGATGATTGCAACAATTTAGTGCTTGTTTTATTTCATGGAGAATTTAAAACTGACTTCTCGGAAATCGCAACAAATTTTGTCGAAAATCAGCAGTCTGGCGTACTCTGTATAGACTGTAACTTTAAACCAGTTGGGATTATTGATAATCCAATAAAAATAAATTCCGAAAACCAACATCCCCACTGAACGACAAAATAATAAAAAAAAAATAAAATCCACAAGTGAAAATCTCATAACCAAAATGTGTGAGTTTTGAACACGCTAAAAGAAACAAGAGAACAAAAATTAAACATTTAAGTTTCACTCGACCAAAATGACACCATGAAATTTTATTTAAAAAAACGAACAACAAGCAAATGGTTTCTGGGTTCAAACCGCGATAAGAAGACTCTTCGTAATAACTAACCGTGGAGAATAATAGATCAATTCAATCAGCATTTCAAACAGCTGCTTGCCAAATGGAAATCATATGGAGAGATTTTTTTGCCAAGCAAAGAACCCATCAATACCCAATTTCATCACCAAATATTATGAAGAGGAGAATGACTGAGCTACTAAAATACTGGAAGAACAACAATGCCGCCGGTCCTGATGGAATATCATTTTTGGAGGAGATGGTTTTGTGAGTGGAAGGAAGCATGGCCGATGAGTGGACAATCCGCTCCATGTGACCCATATCCAAAAAACAGCTACGCTATTCCTTTGCAAGAACTATTGAGGCATATCGCTGGCAAACGTCACATAATTACTAGCGTGAAGACACTTTAGTCGACAAATATCAGCGTGACTTTCAGCCTGGAAGATCGACCATAGACCAAACTTTCAGTCTAAGGCAAATCCTTTGAAAAGGCAATCGAATTTCCAGTCTTCATCGACTTCTACTTCATTTATTCAGGAGCTCTATATGGGGATGACCGAACTCAGGATTCCCGAAAAACTCATCCAATGTTTAACTGAGAAAAATTACTTTTTCGGCACTTCTTCGGTGACGGTGACTTCTTCAATCTCTACTTCTAAGCGCACATAAGACAATATCTTCAACAAATCCGTCCAGCTACGATATTGACATCATTATCCGCTCTCAACGTACAGTTACGAGTATAGAGACCTTTACGGGGTTTGATGAACAGTCGAAATTTGTTGCGGTCTTGAAGTTAACGGGGACAACAACAAATAACTAGCTATCACCAAACAAACAAGCATCTGCTCATCGTTTTGGATAATTTTTAGGTAGTTGATGTGTTCGAAGACGGATCACAATCTTCGACGATGTACAAAAAGTATGAGAGTAAGTTGACTGAGGTAACAGAGTTAACGAAGGTAACGAAGTTTGATTAAATTAGAAGTACCTACTAAGATTCGTGGAAGCCTTCATTTCAAAAATACCATCTTGCAAAACAATACAGTACGACAGGCTCATTTGGTATTGTCATGTTCAAAGGAGAAATCCGAAGAACCCCGTCAAAAAAAGCATATCTTAAAAAGTTCCAACAAGATCGCGAAGAAGAAAAAAGCAAAAGCAGACCAAAACACTCCTGGTACAAGAAAATGCTACGACATCAGCATTTGGTTGGCCTCAGATATGGAATAATTCAAAACCAGGAGTCTTGCCAACACTTTCTGAGGTCAATGCGGCGAACCCCACTGGCGGATCACTAGTGCGAAGCAGATAAGTGGAAGACTTGTGACTCCTTCGATATCACAATAGCGCCGAAATGAAGAGGAATAGATTGATGTGTTGGTTAATTGAAATCCGATGTTGAATAACCCTAGGATTCCGCTGAGCTGTTATTTCAGTTTGGCGAAATAAATGGCTTATAAACTTCTGTCACGAAATACTAAGTGCACGCGCTGTACAAAACAGTATACTTACGGTGCCAAGTATTGGACGTGCACAATTAATTTCGAATGAAAAATTCTTCCACCGATATTTGGACTTGGTGCGCAAGAACGGCGAATGGATAAAATTCAACAACGAAATTTATGAGATGGATGTAGGTGATTGGTTAGGACACATCGAGCGAATGGACAGCAATGGTTCAACTAAGAGGGTCTTCGAATTCTAGCCTTCAGGTTCGAAGCTTGAAGGAAGACCGAAGAACTGGTTTCAAGATCATAAGACATCGCATATACCAGAGAACTGAGCTTTTGGATAACTGGAAGCAGCATGCACGGAATCGGGGAAGATGGGTGATGGATGGGTATCGCAAGCCTGTATAATACGGTACTGATGAATATCTTCTGCAATAAAACAAGTTGTGTGTGAGAAACTGTCAATGACATAATGTGTGGAACATGATATTATCGTTTAAACATGGCCGCCATGGCTTCGCTGGATTGAGAGCATCCAAAATATCAAATATTCGCTAAGTTTAGTTTGCAAATGGTGTGGTGGTTACTGGTGTGACACTTTAATGTTACATGTGTGACTCAGTATGATTTGTTTGCAGAAGCAGAATTAAGTAACTGAAATTCAAGTGGAAATAATTGCAGTTAGCATTTTATTCTAAGGGCGAGGGGTGATTTCGTGGGATTATTTCCAAGGCACCTGCATAGTTTTGAAATACCAACCTATTACTTGTGTGAAATTTCCTTTAACATTCTAAATGCAAGAAGTCTTTTCTGACGATTATCCCCAATTTTCTTCGAACCTCCCCCAAATTATCAAACTAAAAAAAATCTTGTTTCTAATGCTAAACATTTTTTGTAAAGGATGTGACACTTGCCAATTTTGTGACCAACAACTTATAGATTTGGGCATCCTTCTATGGTCACACAGTCAAAAATGTGGCACTTTGTGAGACTAATGCAGGTCTCCTCTGAAACTGAGCTTTTCTTGGTAAAAAAAAACCTAGAAGACTAAATTTTTATCAACTCAAAACATTGGCAGTAAAGTTAAGCAAACTGGCAAATAATGTGCTTGTTAATTTAATTTTTGTTTGGCAAAAAACGAGGTCAGTTTTCAAGCCTTTTTCTATGTACATAACTATGTTCGTATATGCCTACAAAAACATACTCCAGCCGACAGGTGTAGAACATTAAAACGAGACCATTATCATAAGCCAACGGGCCAAATTATAACCAACAGAACCTTAACCTTCTTCTGGCTTTATCCGTTTTTTTTTGTTTTTTTTTTTCGTTTTGCTCCTCCGAGATATGTCTGAATATATCGTTGGGTTTTTGGCTTCCTCTCCTTATTGACTGGCTTTTAATTCTATTTTGTGGTTTCCTCTTGGCCCTTCGGCCTTCAGCGTCGGCGGGCTATGCTAACTAGCCCCACGGAACCAACATCACAAAGGCTTATACGACGTCTGTATATATACGGATGGTTGGATGGTTGATGAGTACCGGAGCAGAGTAGGTACAAGTACAACACAAAACAGCAACAAAATAGGCTCTTGGTTGTGTTTGTTTAAATGATCGTCAATAATGGAGCCGTATGTTTGTTTTTGTGTTGTAGTCCGTTCAGCGCCAGCATCGCAGGTTAATCCTTTGGGGCATGTATTCTTATGGTTATAATTATTTGATGCCTCTTGTCCGATGATGATGGCTGCTGCGATGATGGTTGGTATGGAAGTGTGTAGAGTTTTTTTTTTGTTTCTGAACACACTTACTGGGCTAATAATATCGCTGACCCATTCTCCGGAGCAGAGCGCGCTTTTGTCTGGGTCTGTCTCTGGCACTGAATGGAGAGAAGTAGGTATATTTTTGAGCGCGAACGCGATACAAAAAGCTCAGACAAAAGAAGAGCACATAAGAATTACAATTGGCAATGATTGTCATGTTGCGGGGCCAAAGATTTGCCGTGACGGATGTGATTGTGATGTGTGCTGGTGCTGGCCCGGGTTACCGTTGATGATGATGCGCGTCGATGACAGTTGTTGTTGAGAATGAGTGGAAGTAGGCACTGTATGAAAGGACGACACCAAACGGCCGACGACGACTACGACTGACATATACGGGATATGACAATACGATGTTTTGTTTGTCGTCTGATCGAAAATTAAATTACAAAAAAAAAAAAACAATAAACAATAAACAGCATAAAAATGTGCAAAATGAAATAAACCTCTTCTAAATGCTTTTTGGACTTATAAATTGAATGATGATGATGTTGGTTTTTGGTTGGTTAGTGCCATGATGGACAGACGGACGCAGAAAATGTTTTGTCATTTGATTTTGTGTTTTTTTCGGCTTCCTTTAGCGCTGTGTGTCTCTATAGTCTAGGGGTTTTTTTGTGTTATATTAATTTTATTCGAAAGAGGATGTGTCGTTTGTGAATATTTTATTGTCTTATTAAGATCGACGTCGGCGAAGTTTTTTCTTAGGCCTCTAGACTTCCGATTTAATTTTTTAATGTGAATGCCGTTTTTTTTTTGTTTGAAGAACAATCCTTTGAACTCTGCTGCAGAGACCGATCTTAATTCTATAATTTTCTAAGTTTTTGTTTGGTGATGTCCGAACAATGATGCCTTTTAGTTGAAGGAAAAAAAGTTCTACATAAACTTACGCCATTTTGAAGTCCCAATTTAAAACGACTAAAATGGTTGGGAACTCATTAGATTTCCTCGAGAATTTTACGGCACAATCTTCATCACATTTATATCATCAGATTCGATAGGGTATAACAGTCGGAGCGCGACGCGGTAGCCTTCGAATATTAAACTTCTCCATGTCTCCACAAAAATAGTCATAAGTACACTATTACCTGCATATTATACTAAGCAATATACGAGGGTGGTCCGATAAGTACTTAGCCCTGCTGCCCGATGATGCCAGTATCGCAAGAGAGATTTACTATCGTCTAGTAAATTCTCTTGGACGGATTGTGCTAATATTTCAGCTGAATCGGACTCTTGGTTATGTTTTGACCACGTGTGGAAGTCCGACCGATAATAACAATATCGGTCGTTTATTCGATTTTTTGCTTTGGAAGGGAAATCGCGTAGCGAAATCAAAGAGCTCTTGTATGCTGTGTACGGTGACTTCTCCTTCGATGGCGTCCGTCAAATATTGTTATAACGAGTTCCAACGTAGTCGCACATCGGTCTTTGAGGAGCACCGCCCATGTGTCCCAAGAATGGCTACCACGGAGTATAACGTGTCAAACATCCACGATCTCGTATTGGCAGACCGCCAATAGAAGCTGCGCGAGATAGCTGAAACAGGAAGTATCTCAAAAGAACGCGTGAGTAATAAACTCCAAGAAATTTTGGGCATGAGAAAGCTGTCGGTGCAATGGGTACCGCGTTTGCTCACTCCAGACAAAAAACGCAACCGTGAGAACACTTCAGATCAGTGTTTGAAGCTGTTTAAGCGTAATCCGAAGGAGTTTCTGCGTCCTATCGTGATCGTCGATGAAACATGGATCCACTGGTATAAACCAGAGACCAAGGAACTCTCGAAACAGTGGATCACCAGGGCAATCGTGGTCCAATGAAGGCGAAGACTGCCCAATCAGCCGGAAAGGCGTTGGCCACCGTTTTCTGGGATATCTGAAGACTGTCAAAAATTTAGAACAATCAAAAAAATCATTTGCTGTACAAACACTTGATTAACTTCCTCTGTGCTAGCTTGGACCGGACCAATATTTGAAAAAATTAGCAGACGAAATTCTGAGAAGAAGAAACATGGTATTTTACGTTTAAAGGACAGATTATTAGACCTTTATAGGAGTTAAAGTATACGCTTTGAGTTTGTTCTGAAGGGACAACATAGCGAATTCCGAAACTCTGATATTTTTTAAGCACACTTGGACTTGATCTCTTAGCTGTCATAAATTGACATGTGTCAATTAAATGTTCTCTTATTGACACATATGACATTCGGTTTGCACAACAATTACATAACTCAGAATACTAAGTCAATTTTCTTCGAGTACGAGCGTGTTCTGAACATGTTCAGAACGAAAAAAAAACAAACCCACATCTCTATATACACTACAACAATAATCTTTTTTGACAACTCAGACTCTGCTCGAAACTCAAACAGAAAATGGCCTTATGCAGTTTCTGGTACCATTTTAAAGATAACTTAACAATAAAGAGGTCATAAGTCAATATTTCTTTCAACTCGAAAGATTGTTTCTTACACCCGACCACGGTATAGGTTTACGAGATATCCTACCCTAAAAAATCCAACAATACTGGCTATAGAATTCGAATTCGATCCCTAAATTTCTGCTTAATTTAAATACTTGCAGCTTCTAATCTAGCAGGAGCTTGCAAATCTTAAAAAAGTAATAACTAATTCATAGAACTTATCGAAGTTCTGATAATTCTTCATTTTCGGAAAATAGCTCTTAGGAGCTTGCCTTATCATATTCAAAACAGCCTTTATAATATTCGAAGAATAACTTATCAAATATCTGCTTAATCTTTTTCGCCTTTCACCTAGAAATGAAGGAGTACCACGAACCAATAATATTCTTTGAAAGATGGCAGAAGTTATCTATGTTTTTCAGTCGAAACTTAAATAGTTTTGCTCTCAATAAAGTTCACAATTATAAGCCCTAAACATGTTTCCAGAGTTAAACAACCAAAATTAAAATCTTGTTTAAAATTGCAAACTATTTCAACGTCTAGCAACATAAAATCGGTAACTTTTTTCTACACAATTTATTCAAAATTTCTCCAACACGTATTTGGTCACAGCCCATTAGCCACTTTTAAGTTTTATGAGCGCTCAAATTTATGGCCTATTACACTTGTAGCCTAGTCAATTGGTTTATGAGCCTCTTAACTTTACTAGCCCTCACAAATGACCGCCCTAAATGTTTCGTTGAGTATCATTGGAGATAATTAGAATATACGGTAAATATACTATAGATGAGTGTTCACCACGCAGTTATGTCAACAATTCGTGTTAATTTTCATACACAATATATACATAACTGTGAATTAGTACGCGTATGCGAGCTTAAGCTAGTTGCAAAATCTAACGCAAAATGTCTCTTGATAACTTACAGTGTTTTCCTTATTAAAAATGACAACTCTGTCAAATTTTCGTAAACAATCGAAACTAACCGAAACTGAGCAAAGCGCCATCATAGGCATTTTCAAATTATAGTGGTGGACACGTATTCGCTTTAGCCTCGTTACTACAGATCCTTCTCATCCTCGTCGTAAAAAATAAATACAAAACCATAAACCCTTTAGCTCACAAAAAAGGATGCAGGTTCACGATAAAAAAAATGGCTGCTTAACCAAAAACCAACAATTACTCGTTTATCATCGATTGGGACTCGAAAAAAAGCAGATGCTATGCGAAACAGCCCCGGGGATCTGACAAGAGAGAGCCAATAATTATTTCCATCTCACAGGTACATACTTTTTATACAAAATCCCGTTTTGACCTTCGTGAGAATCCTTCGACTCCAATATCTCGTCGGTCGTTTCGTTCAATTCTATATAATCATCAGCAAAATAAACACACTAATCGATCACTCTCTTAACGATTATATCCCCTGCTTTGCGAATAAGGTGTTGATCTTGTTCGATATGTTCGACGAAGACGATAACGTTATAATGATGATGATTCAAATTGAGATTCATAGATATTGAGTATGAGTTAGTGTGAGTGAGTAAGTGTGTGTTTATTTCAAATCATGTAATTAATAGTGCCAATAACGACTTTAGATAATAACCGCTGTAGATATACATCTCTGTTGGCTAGAGTCGCGTGCATGCCGACATATATAGTTGACTCAATTTAATCACTATATATATCCACATCATCACTTACTCAACAACAACAAAACTCTACATAGAAAATACCTATAACTTAACAGAAATATGAAAGAACTTCAAAACGAGCTTCATATAATAGATTATGGTGTTGTTATAGTGACTCTCTTGGCTACTGCGCTACTTGAAAACGACTTAAGCAAACAAACACTGAAGCATTAGTTCCAACACTTTAATTGAAGAGAAGATGCAGAACCGGTCCATCAGTGCTTTAAACTGAACGGCATGGCACGGACCGACCGACTGACCGGCCGGCATGGCACTTGGCGCAGTCACGCAAATCTAATGTTATAGAATATTAAAAGTTTGAAAAATTGCTAACGCATAGCACGGACTCTGTTGTATGGTGAGAGCGCTTGGCGTAAATGCAATTAAATTAATATGTCAGATTTATCATTAGTTAGAGGCGTCAGGCAAGTCAGCCCCGTCTGGCGTTTGAAGAGTCATGATGAGTTATTGTGTGATCTAGGTGACACTATAATAAACGTATAAGTAATTTTTTTTTAGTATAAGTACCGTGAGTCAAGGATGTTATTGTGCATAGATTTTCATCTCTTTAAATAAAATGTATATATCTAGTTTTTGTGACTGCGAGATTATCCAAGATTTTATAGGTTAAACACGAGTTTACTTGTAAAAAATGTAGCTGTTCCAATATTTGATCCGTGATTTATGGATTTAAATTTGATCGATTTCAACGAATTAACTGAGGTTCAACGATGATGGTTCAAGTAAGTATTTGGGTGTTATCAAATACTTTAACCATGAATCATATTTGAACCTCAGTTAATCCGCCGAAATCGATGAAATTTAAATTGCCGAATCATGGATCAAATAATGAAACAACGTTTATACAACTGGCCCTGAGTAAATCCCAATTTGTTAGTCCGCCATAGTACTAAAACATATAATCCTGCAATAATCATTGATTAAAAACAAACTTTGACTTTTTTTAGACTGCTCAGAGAGTTCGCGGTTGTATCTTCTTCCTTATTCGCCGATGTCGATGAATTTTTCTTCCGAAAAGGCCCAGTATAATATCTCCTTTTCTGCCTATGGTGCAATATTCGGATCCGTTAAACAATACTGGTAGTAGGTCTTTTACAGAGAATTTAGAGAGAGCAGTTTTGAACCCATTTCTTGCGACAAACCGAAGTAGCAGCAGCTTGCTAAAGTAATTCTTCGTCAGATTTAGAATAAGTCGTCATTCGTGGGGTTAATATTCACTCCAATTTAGGTGAACTCCTCGATTACCTAAACTGTTGATATATCAATAGTAACGGTTTGTCCTAAGCTGTGAGTAGATGCTTGTTTAGTTTATTTCAAGACCAAGGTATTTCGACTGTTCCCCAATCGCAGGAAATGCTTCTATAACTCCACGTTGGGAGCGGAGGATGATTTCAATTGGTAGATGGAGGCAGTGCCTTCCGTTTTTAGGCTTGCTCTATCACCGAAGAAGTGCCGCAAACATGTAATACTCCCCAGTTGAACACTGGTTGAGTTTTCTCGAAATCCCGAGTTCGGCCTTACCCACATACATCTCCTGACGATTATGTCAACAAAGAGATGTTGGGTCTGGACTTGAAATTTGTTGGTCTTTTCAAGGACTTGCATTACAGTGAAGGAGGTTTGGTCTTTGGCGATCTTCCGGGTCAAAAATCCCTGTGATATTTGCCGATTAAAGTGTTGCAGAACTGCTTAAGATCCCCACAGAGCACGTTTGATAGGAACTTGTAAGTGACTTTTCGCAGATTCCTGCGTCGATAGTTCTTGGACGACATAACATCGCCTCTTTTGTAGATAGAACATATGAAACTGATTGTCCATTCATCGGGCATGCTTCCTTCCAACCATATTTGGTTGATTATTTTATCAAAACATTTTCTCCAAATTTGACAGAGCTCAGCTAGTATTCCATCTGGATGATCGAGCTTGCCGTTCTTTAACTTTTGTTTTATAGCTAAGTCTATGTGGGTGGTGGAACTGGGTCTTTGCTTGCCTTAAAAATATATCCACATGATTCCCATTTATTTAGCAGCTGTTGGAAATGCTGCTCGGTAAGCTATGCTATTCACTGGGTATAGATATTTCAAAGAGCCTGCTTTTCAGACTAAAAACCAGCAGCCAGTTGGCATGTAGATCGCGTTGATCTTCTATCTCCCAGGGCAGGTAGGCTGCTGCAGGAAATTTTCCGAATAAACACTATCAAAACTTCAAAATCTAAAGTCGATGCTGATGATGTGTTTGTCTTGCATTAATGATTTAACAACTGAGCGGATTCTGACGAAATTTGACATAGAAATTTGACCGAAATTTGGTTCAATGTAGAGTGAAAACTTTGCACCCAAAAACTGGTAAAATTAGAAATCTACAATTATTCTGTAATACGGTTTTATCGACTCTATAGAGTATTCTTCAAATATATAAAAAAAAATGGTTGACTCACTGTAGAAAGATATAAAAAAAAAACAAAAAAAAAGCAATCTAAGCCAAATCACAATGTCGACAGGAAACTTGCACATATCTATATAGAATATGTGTTGCCCACGTTTAATTGTTGGTGTAATTAATTTGCTGGTCAAGTCTTTATTATCGTCGGCGTCGACGTCTTCGTCGTCGTCATAGCCATCATCATGTTCAAATGCGTGTTCGAAGTGCTCTTGTAAAGCTATAAGTAGGTACCTACCAGTAACTACATCACATCGCCCGCATTTTTCTAAGTGCAGCAAATGCTCCAAAGTCAGCGCACAGTAAGCTGATGCTACACTGAACATGCACATGATTAATTGCATTTCACACAGATGTGCTTGCATCTCTCGGCTTCAAGCTGTTCCAATTCATTTCACAAAACCCAAACCAGATACAATATACCGACGACCGACCTATCTATCTGTATAGATATATGTACCTGATGCCATATCAACCAGATGTACATGCCGAGTGCAACCAGCCAGACAGTGCCAGCGCGCACTGAACAAAACAGTCATTAGCACGTTATTCAACAGCAACACCACCACCACCTCGACCTCTCATCTCACCATCTACCATCTCCATCTCACCATTTCATTTCACCACATCACATCGTGAACATCATCATAACCAGGTATGGTAACCACGAAACAACAGATTATTATATTACTGAGGTAATAATATAAAATAATGCATAGAGCCCAGCCGAACGACTCGAACGAAACCAAACGCGAAGCGAGCGAACTTAAGCTGGTGAGCCTTTAGCAGCCTTTGCTGTATTCGTGGTTCCGCTGCGCCCGTTGCCTCTTGTTCCGCTCGCGGCGCGGCGCGTCTTCGTCGTCTTGTTCGACACTCTCCTAACTCGTGTTTTTGCCATGTTCCACTGGCGCTAGCAAATAATTCGCACCTATAGGGCAGTCTTGGTGTTGGAATAGCAAGCTATTGCCCGGGCAGAGGTGGCAGCGGTATCATTCTGATGGCTCATATACGCGACCTAAACCTCTCACCTTTACCTGGGCTTTTATAAAAATTCCATCACACAAAGCACTCAGCACCTTGAATTAAATCTGAATGAGAGATCTTGCAATGGGTTGTTGAATAGCGCCACAGCTCCTTATGTTATTCATTCATTCATAGTCATAGTCACATAGTCATATAGTGAGAGTCAGAATTTCAGAAGTCACCCTCTTAACGGGAGCAGTTCTAGATTCCGACTTGGCTTGTTTTGTTTCGTTCCCGCTCCCGCGCTTCTTTATTCTATTCCGTCATCCACATCCACCCTCCTGACGACAAACCGGGTTAAATGTGAGACGTTCGCCTTTTTGTATAGATGATACACCTCTACCTTAGCTTTTTTTCACCAATATCCAGTACAGTGTATATTTATACGGCATGCATACATAGGAACATACATCCATACATGAGCCAGAGCCCTTTTTCTTAATGTTGTTTTTATTTTTTCTATGCCTGCTTCTTCTAATTAATTAAAAGCACGTTTTAGATTTAACACCATTAAAACCCGCAATTCAGCTGGTGCAATGGTGCTGTTAGCCAGCTATCAGCTAGTATGGGTCAGGCTCAGGCCCTGACTCAGACTGAATTTTGAAGAGGCCCTCTTTCGTACTGAAATCGTCTCTGATGAAATAGTTTGAAACTTCTACTATTGTCCATTTCTTATTTTTAAGTTATTGACCAATTGGTTGAATTATTATAGGTTTTCGAGATTTAAATATACCTCTTTTGGCTGTTTTGGTCGTAATATATTTTTAATGAAACAATATCATTTCCTTTCCCGACGTTTCGACGGTGGTTGCCGTCTTCTTCAGGGGATCTTTTATTAACAAAAATAAAAAGAACATGTTATACACATAAGAACATTTAGTGTAAAATTTGGCAAACTTACATTTAGTATGTATCACAGATAAACGAAAATAATACAATAAAAGACAAATATAAAGCAATGATAAAAAAAGAAACACTTCGATTGAAGATTAGTCGGCTTTAAATTGTCACGAATTCTGCTTAGTCACCAAAGAGCAGTAAACTGATGAAATGTTCTGGCTGTCTTGTTTACGATTCATATTGTTTTTGTTGTTAATAATATGAAGCGTTTCAAGAGTATACCGCTTGGAGACATGTTTCTCCCTTTCCAGGATTTCCACTCTTTCAAAATCTGGTTTGTGCCCATGCTCAATGGAGTGTAAGGCCAATGCTGTCTTCCCAGTACTTTTTAAATTAATGTCGGATTTGTGGTTGGAAATTCGTTGACGAAGAAGTTGTTTCGTTGTACCGATATAGGAAAGATTGCAATTTTCTTCCGCATTGCCAAGACAGTTAATTTTATAGACTACGTCTGTGCACTTATCCTTTTCCGTTTTTGTTTTCATGTTGGTGAAAAGAGGTGCCAGCGTCCTATTGGATTTATACGCTAAACTGACGTCATTAGTACTATTTTTTACCGTCTCTTTAAAGTTTTCTGACAGTTTCGGAACATAAACTATACTCTTGTAGATACCTTTCTCTTTTTGCCGATTTTCAACAGGAGCTTTGTGTTTTTGGCGTAGTATCAAGCTCCGTATGATTTCCATTGGATAGCCATTATCTAGGAGAATTTGTGTGACTATTTTCTCATTTGCGGCGTGAAATTCCCGGTCACTCAACGCAAAGACTTTTTGAACTAGATTAGAGGCTGTATTAATAAGAATATGCTTTGCTTGATTGGATCTAAAGTTGACAAGTCTTCCAGATGCTGTGTCTTTCTGATACCAATTGAAAGAGAGTCTATCATTATCGCGATGAACCTTGACGTCTAAGAACGTTATCGCTCTGTTTTGTTCCCTCTCTACGGTAAATTGTAGTTTTTCATGATATGAATTAAGGCATCGTAAGTTTGCCAAATTTTACACTAAATGTTCTTATGTGTATAACATGTTCTTTTTATTTTTGTTAATAAAAGATCCCCTGAAGAAGACGGCAACCACCGTCGAAACGTCGGGAAAGGAAATGATATTGTTTCATTAAAAATATATTACGACCAAAACAGCCAAAAGAGGTATATTTAAATCTCGAACACCTATAATATTGTCCATTTCTACCACAATTGTGGTGAAAACGAATAAATCGGTGAAGTCAGTGGAGCTTTAGCAAGTTCGAAAGCCCGTATATTTTTAAAACTTGAAACTGTAGTTTGACATTTCACTCTATAAAAAGTGAAAAAGAATTTTGTCCTCCCATGGGTTTCTTACAAAATAACAACAAAATTGAGCTACTTTGAGCTAAACAAGTGTTTTTTGACAAAAGGCGTGTTTTTTCCCCAAGTTCGAAGAAAAGTGGACGAACAAACTACATAGGTATCAACAAAATTTACAAAACCCAACTAATTCCCTTGGATTATAGGACAGTGCAGAGAATTTATGCCCTAAACTGTCATCCCAGAGTGTTAGGAGCGCGAATTAGCTGCTTGTGATTTTTTTTCTGAAATGACTAGTCACTAGTTTCTTATGTCGTTTTTTTTCATCCAATTCTTCAAGAGCTTTCAAAATAATAGTCTTAAAACTAGTTCAGAGGTAAGTAACTAGAATCACGACCAAAAACAGAGTTGCCAGTACTAAAATACCATTTCAGAATATTTGTAGCCCAAAATGGCTGTTGGTATTAAAATTAGCCCAATCAATATACAATTTTTGAAAGATGATAATTTTTTGATTCAAATTGAATATGCAAAAACTTCAGCATGAACAAAAAATAAAATAGTGTCAAACTGTCTTAATTGTCAAGAGTAAAATATGTCAAAAAAATTGCCTCAAACGAAATTACATGACATAAAATACCTTACATTAAATTTTGTCAACTTTTTTGAAACTTTATCGCAAATTTAGAAAAAATAGCTCATTTTCCTACAAAGTAGCCTAAACTGACAACCATGGTCAATGTGTTGTAGAAAATACTTGTCAAATAAACATTTGTTATAGAGAAAATTTTGCAGAATTATCAATTAATTGTGCGGCATTTAAAGCTGTTCACATATTTGCAAACTGATCAAAGGCCTTCCTTACATGGGGGCCCCTGGATTGTTGGTCATTTTGTGGTATATAAAATACGGCTCTGTTCAAGCTTAGGTGGAAGTGTGTAGAAGGAAACCTTCATAGTCTCCTCTATACATATGAACATGGTGTATTATACACACTCCTCTATACCAAGTAGTAGATGATTTTTTTTTTGTTGTACGTTTTGTTTTTGTCTTTCTTTTTTGTTGTTGTTGTGTTGTACATTTTTTAGTACTTAAAATATATGAAGAGAATTAAAAAGTAAAAACAAAAGCTCACGCATACCTCAACATGGGTGTGATTTGTTCACACTACCGTGTAAACAGTATTAGTAATGGTTTGAGGTTGATTTGATTGTTGTGTCATGCAATAATATATCTTTAGAGGAACAGAGTTACCAATGTAGTATGTTATGATTAATTACTTTCGAATTAAATACCGGAATCTGTTTTATTTTAAATGTTTTAATTATTTTTTATTTGTATCTGTTCAAAATCTGAGTCGCAATTAGACATCATGGTGTTAGGAACGGCCAGCAATGAACCAGAATTACCAGAATCTAAGTTGCACATGGTTTTCTTCAAAAGACAAAAATATAATTTTTCAACTGGCAATCAATCCTTCTTATTTGAAACCAATTTAATTAAAAAAAAGCCATTTAGTCGAAGTCATTAACCCAAAAGTATTTATATCAAAACGTTTTAAATGAATTACATCTAATAAACGGCAGGGGAACCACTTAAATGAAAAACGAGGCCATCTGAAACAATTCTTTGGAGCGTTATACTTTTGGCAGATAAAACTTCACTAAAATAAAAAAAAAGATGGTGAGAGATAATCCCATTTGTCCGCAATTTAGCTGTCAAATATTAGTTTTGCTCACTTTTTAACGAACAACACTGGAGATATTACAGAAATATGAATTGCTGGATTCACCTACCGCACTTCAATTCACTTTACTTCCGAAAGTGACAGTTGATTTAAATAAGTATGATGACATTTAATAATGCCACATTTACACGAGTCGCAAATTGATGTGTCAAAAAACTGCAAATTAATTTCCTAATGGCGATCAGCCATAATTATTCGCAAGAACGAGCAAGGTAATTATTTATTTCTTTTCAATACATATTTGGCTATAATCAAAATGGTGACAAAAAAAATGTAAATTTTTCCTCTTGTAAACGCGTCATAATGCTTAATGATAATTTCACTAAACCAGATCCACATTGGTAATCTGGAATCGCTATCGCATTCGGTGTTATGTCAAAATGCCTTCTGATAATATACCACATCGCGATTTGTCTAAGAAGATACCTAAGTAAAAAATGACAATTTGATACACAGCACACTTGACCAAAATGCACATTCGGTGAGGGAGACATGATATGCTACCCCAAAGCACAACACTCGATATAAGTGTGGTTTATTTTTGTGGATTTTGTAAAATTTTTCTGCTCATCAAATATTCCGGGTATAAATTCACATTTCGGCAACTCTCACATGAGTGCTAAATATAACAGTTTTTTATTGATTACGTTAACAAGTTTAAAGTTTGAACTGGAAATCCCACAAATTAACACTAACTGGACGCCATTATGTATTATATTCCGTGAGCCAATCATTTTGCTCCTACTGGGCTACAACTGCTGTCATTGATATGAGCTTTTTTCGATTCTGAAATCAAATCCGGAAGGATTATGTGCTCAGACTGAGTTGTTCATAACAAAATTTTGGTTTCTTTCTGAGCTTCGACATTGTGTTTCTTTTTTCTATTTAGAACATGGGCAGAGCTGTTTTTGTAAAATTTTTGAGCTGTTTTAGTAAGAAGCACATTGACCTTAATGGATGTAAGAGGTAAAAGAGAAGAGAGAATTCACTTGCCATAGGTCAATTTGTTCTGTATTTTTCTTAAACAAAACTGTCATTGGAAACAAATGGCTGACAGTTAAGGGCTCAAGTTGATTTTAAAATAAAAAAAAAATTGAGAGAACATAAAACATCTTTTTTCTCTTATTTTCAAAACAAGATCAACTGTCATTCTGGATATAAATCAAAAATGCCATAAAGCTTTCAATAAAAAAATATCACTCGTGTTATATTTGGTGCCATTTTGTAATTATACCTTATAACCACCACACGACAACACTGTCGGTCATCGCGGTAGATTCTTTACCGGTCGCTTCAAGTTTCGCCTCACCACAGGAGCAAATGCCTCTTTAATATCCCCCGTTTCCCCTGAATTGCCCAAAACAGCACCACACACATTTGTGAAAAGTCGAATATGCATGCATGCATAATGGTCGTTTTCTTGCGCCACATTATACGATTACATATGCAAATGTGTGTTAGAGGTTGTTGTTTTCAATTTTTATCTACACGTCACATGAATGAAAAGAATATTATATTTTTTTTTTCAATTCTCACCCCCGCTTTTTAGCAAAAATTCATTTTTGTCCTTTGTTTTTTTTTTTATTTTCCACATTTTCTTTTTCTATGAATATGCTAGCAAACTTGAATGGATGGTTGAAGGTGTTGCGAGGAAAATTATCACACATTTGCTCAATTTGAAGATTACGAGGTGTATCTATGTTTTTATTATAATGTTGAGATAGATATACAACAAAAATGACGGTGACATTTTCTATATGAAAAAGAACAAACAATGCAAAATGACACCAACACTCCATACCATATCATTGTTGTGTTGCGTTGGTCGCGCGAAAGACAAGGTGCGCGACACGACGACTTGATGACCTGACAACGACTTGGCGACTCTTATCCGTCACGTGTGTGTATGATGTGGAACGCCAGGCAAATTCATAATTAATTAAACGGATGAGAATCATAGCAACACCTCGTCGTCTAACACCTGCAACAATAAAACAAATGCTTCGCTGCAAAAATATTAAAAAAAAAAAAAAAAAAAAAAAAAACAAGAACAAAAAGAAAGACACACATATAAAATAACACGGCAGCAGAAGCATTGAAAAAGGAGAAAATCAATGAAAATTCACTGTCAATGGCGGGCGGTACGGACGGTGGTGGTGTCGGTGATATAGTGGGGTTTCCCCCATCACCTCTTTCCTTAACACACAGCTCCAGTCCGGGTTATGAAGGCGCGCAAAACAAATAAAAGCCCACGGAAAGTGTGAATAATGCGGACATTAAAAACTCGGCTCTTGGTGTTTTTTTTTCGCACGCATTTACACTGAACGCCTGCACTGGCTGGATGCATTAAAAAAAAAACTTGTCTTATAATAATATCTTTATGGCTAGAGGAGTGTTGCGGGTTTGAAGTATGATAAAACAAAATATGTACAGGGTAGCATAATTTTCAGCTTATTATACTTGTTCTTATCTTGTTAACATTATTGTTTTGAATCTAACGAAACTTATGCTCGATTTACACGACGCTGCGACGCGACAAACAAATGCTATTATTTCTGCCATATTCTAGGTATTTAATAGCGTGAACGTGTTTTATGAAAAATATATTAAATTAGTCGTACATCCGGTTAAGATATTTAAAGATGAATCACAAATATCTGAGATTACATTTTGCGACATAGCAATCAGTTGGCAACTGGTTGCCATAATTTTTGTTGATTTCTATATTTGATTTGAATACCTACGAGTACTTATTGATACAAATTGCATTGGGTGATTTAGTGGCCCTCAGAATCCGACATCAAGTAATCAAATTTGTTGCTTTGCAGTGTTGCTCCTAATGAGCGATTTATTTCGTGCAATTTTACTGTATAAAATTGAAATATCAATCATGACGTGTGATACACGAATTATGTAGATCTAAAAAAAAATAAGTTGCTTTATAAAAGTTTCAAGGAATTTAAGGCAAGAAATTGCAAGAAGGTTGCATTCTCTTTTTCTATGTATGTTCATTACATCTCTCTAAGATATTTAAAGTTCAATCACAAATATCATGAGATTTAAATTTCTCGATAAAGCAACTAATTGGCAACTTGTTGCTATAATTTTTAGTTGCTTTCTATTCGATTTGAATATTGATAAAAATTGCATTGTGTGATATCGTTGCATTTCCGACATCAAGCAATCAAATTTGTTGCTTGGCAGTGTTGCTTCTAATGAGCGATTTATTTCGTGCAATTTTATGGTATTAAATTCAAATGACAATTATGACGTTTGATACAAAAACTAATTATGTAGACTTCTTTCTTTAGTAAAATTATCAAAAATAAAAAATAGTCCCTATCAAAAAGTTTCTGGGAATTTAATGCCAACAAATTGCGAGAAGGTTGCATTCTTCTATTCTTTGTTAAAATTACAAAGCTTTCATATATGACATGTATACTCTTTTAGAAGAAAAAAAAATATACTTCGAATAATACTCTCTGTAAATAATATCACATCAAACGCATTACCCTGTATTAATTCTGTTTAGGTATTATACGGGTGTGAGATACGCACTGCAGTGCACGATGCGTGCAGTTTTGTTGTTCGAGCATTTTATTATATTATTTTTACTAAAGATATCGTATGTTCTATATAATGATGCACAACACACACGATGCAGGCGGGCAGGTTTTAAAGTTTTCACACGTCCCGTCGCGACCGTCCCAACAGACCAGAGAGTGCGTGTTTAAGATATAAACATACAATTCGCCAAACGATATGCAACAGCCTATCAGGTGCTTGTGAGTGGAGTGTGCTTAACTAGATTTATCTAAGGAGATATTATACCTGCAAGCTATAATTTCGATATGAAGTCGATATCACACTAACACTGCTGAGATGTCTAATTTGATTATAAGTGTGTATCTATATAAATGGCTTTTGATAAATCGGGAGCTTAATTGACATAAATAAAAAAAAAGCAATAAGCCAAAGTGTTACGGTAAAAGACAGCCATTAAACCAGATTGATACCTATATAGAGAGCACAGTTGAAGATTTTCTTGTAGGGAAGTATAATCTCTGATAATACTTAATTAAATAATAATCAATAGAGGGGTTTAATAGTAAGACAAGTATAGAGGGGAAAATGATTGATTTAAAAAGTAGAACAGTGATGAGAAAATTAATATTAGTACGCAAGGTAAATTCATAGATTTTATAAGATATTCGACTCCTATACTTTGACTAGTCGAAAAAGTGACCATGAGCCGCCATCTTGGATAAGGCAATAAAATCAAATTCTTCCCATACAAGAAGATGTATGGAGTGGAGAGTTCTATGAGTTTTTTTTTCATATTTTTTTTAAATTTTAATTTTGACAATATTCAGGCCGTTTGACAATTTTATCATGCTGGGATCAATGTAAAAATTTAATTTCCAACAATTCAAAAAATGTTAACTAACAAATTTACCGACTTCTGCACACCATTCCTACTTATTTTCAAATAATCTGCTATTTTCCATGATAAAATGGTCAAATAGCCTAAAAATTATTCAAAAAAGAATAGAATTTCCAAAAAAAAAAAAATTGACAAATTCTCCGAACTCTCCACTGCATATTTCATTATTAGGAAAGAATCTGCTTTGAGGGAACAATTTTTCAAATCCAGATTGACTATCATTTTTTTTTTAAATCGATTATGTCAAATTATCACTATCTTGCATTGCCAAAATTTCTGATAATACAAATTTGCCATTTGTTCACAAAAGTATATGTATATTGTTTAATTGGATGAAATTTTCTATTTGGAGTAAATACAGCTGTGTACCTACATGTAAGAGATAAGGTATTTGCAAGGGATTTTTATAAAAGATTTAAATACCTGCAACAATATTTCGTAAGACATTCCTTCGGTAAAGTTAACTTAAAGCTTATGTGAGAAAGCAAGATAAATTTATATATTTTGATAAAAGTCTGATTGTTTAGCGGATACTTTTAATTAGGTACATTTTCCATAACTCGAAGATACATAGCTTCGATAAGCCCACTACAAACGACAAATCGCTGATCAAACTTCGCTAAAGCTTCGTAAAAGTCTTACAAAAAATATTTTACTGAATAGCTTAATATGTATCATATTAATTTACTCTGTGGAAGTCGGTGAGTTGTTTCAAAGGCTTGGTAATAGCCCGTTTCATTTAAAGATTGTAAATTTATTATTGTTCAGTTCTCAAGGATAGCTTCGCTAAAGTTTTCATAAGGAAAAACAAATGAATGCTTTTTGGTTAAGACCTTTAGAACTGCGAGTAATATAGATTAATAGGAAATATCTAATGTAGAATCTGCTAGAAAAATATAGGTTTATTAATTGTGAAGCAATAGCTTAGATAGGTGGAGAATTAAGATGGCGTCTAATTGGGCACACGAGCTATAGCAATTTAAGGACTGTGATTTTTCTATCTACTCCCATTTTTTACAAAAGAAAAAACTATTGCGAGTTCGGCTTCCCTTAAGAAACTTTATAGAAATTGTAACTTGTAAAATACTTCCTTAATGAAAAAAATTGAAAAGTTGTCAATTCTGACTTTTGATAGTTCTTCCATTTTATTCGAATTCAGCTTATTATCAGATTTATTTAAATTCTTTCACAAGCTCGAAAAACCTATACATACCTATGTGTACCCAAACAATAATAAATCAAATATAATCCATCACTTTCGTTTGGGTTCCATCGAACTTTCAAATTAAAACACACCAAAAAAAATAAAATAAATAAATATTCAAAAATCCCAAATGGGATCTGTCTGGCTATCAAAATATGCACCTCCTACTCCTTTGCTTTATATACATACACACACGTGAATATTCCCAGAATAGAGTTCCAAAAATATTATACCGGCCCATCAGACAGCTACAAAAAGGATGCAGCGAACCATAGTCTGATGGGTATATGTTGTTGAGTGCAAGCATTTAATACCCACTCGAGCAACGTTTGCACACGGAATACAAAATATTTTTGTTTTGTGTTTTTTTTTTTTGTTTAATTTTGTATCATTTATTTATTTCATCAAAAGTAAAACAAATAAAAAATTAATAAAAATAAACATTTGTGTGTCCGATGATGAAAATGACGGAGACACCTCATGAGTGCATTTTTAAACTATGATCACATCAAACATCGTCCTCACCTTTTATGAGGCATATCACGTTTTTTTTTGTACTTACAAACCTCGTGTATGTGTGTGTGTATGTTTTTTTTTGCTTTAACCAAAAAAGCCACCACGAAAATAAACGCATAAATGTGACAAAAACTATGAAACAATTCATATTTGATTCGGCGGCGTTGTACTCTAATTAAATATTCCAAATGCGTTTTTTTTTTGATGACACAAAACTTTTTTCAAAAAAAAAAAATATATATATTTAGCACAAAATGTACCTATTAAAGATTTAAATCATTTTGCATATGTTTGTGGAATAAGTGCTCTATAACTTTTTAAAAACTTCATTTATACAAAGTGTCCACAAGACTTGCTCACAAAAAAAAAAAGAAATCCAATATGTCTATAATTTAAGCAGATCCATAGGACCATAGGCAATAAGTAATTTTATTCATAAAATTACCTCAATCATGTACTTATTAATGGCTTCCTTTCTGTATGAAAAAAAATTCAATTTTGCAACACGATAACGTGAGAAAATTCACACATAGGTTAAGGTTGTAGGCGCAGTCAAAAGGACTCCTTGAGAGAAAATTGAAAAATTTGCATTTCAAAAGAATAATTCTTTTCAGAAAGCAAGTAGGTGGAAGCTTCTTCAATTTTTTTTACAAAAAAAAAAAAATAAACTTAAAAAAAGATAACTTAAGAGCAACATATCCATCCGGTAGCGAGTTTTTGGTGGTATCCCACATGTATAATAAAATCGTGTTCATAAATAATCAAAACCCAATATCTGCACTTCGTTTTATATTTTGGCTTTAAAATTTTATTCGAAGACGGGCCACAATGGGCCTTAAGTTGTATTCAAAAAAGACTGAAAGGTCTTACCGACAGTACTAGAAGACCCTATAGACAGTGCCTTTTAAAATTTAAAACAAGAAAAAATTATTCCAAAATAAGAAACGCTGTTGTGAGTGTGAGTGTTGGAGAAAATCAGAAATGTCATACTAAGTACTAAATTTTTTTTTTCAGAATACCAGTAGTAGAATAAATGCTAATCTAAAAATATTTTTTTTTACAAAATCGGTAGAGCCATTAACGAGATACATACGCCAGAAACGTCAAACCCTCAAATGCAATCGATTTTTGTATTAAAAAAATTTACAACTCTTAAAATGTAAATATTGCGAGGCTTTGAACTCTAGTACAATTGTCTTTTCCGGCAGAAGAAAACTTTAGCAAAATAAAAATAACATAGGTATTTGTTTTCCTGAAATGGAAAAAAGCCTGTTTTATTACAAAACTGACGGAACGTGACGTACAATAACGGTGACGTTGAAGTTCTGACATTAACACATTTTCTGTCTCTCAACACACTGTCAATGCGTTGACCTAAAAATTACTGTCAGCTCCAGTGCCAAGTGTATCGCCGAGACAGTATTTTCCATTGACAATCAGACAACGTAATACAATTTGGACAGACTTTGACCGTTAGTTTTACGTCGGTGAGTCAACCGGATACGTCCACCGTGTACCTTTAGATATTTTCATCAATTTTTTTTATTCTCGAAAAAACTTATACAAATTACAGATATACGAGATTTTGACTGTTTGGCATCTTAAAGTGTATCCTTTCCGTTTCCGTTATAAAAGGAAAGCACAATTTGGCTCCGTCAAAATTGCCCAAAACTAACTAAAGGAGCCTTCTTTGGGATATTTTTGTTTGGTTCTGGTGCTTCGCATATACATTCGTATTTTCTTTACTAGGAGGTATACCGTATACCTATGGAATATGAGAATAGAAAAGAGCAAGTTGAAGTAAAACTTTACACTCTATATACTCTACTATAGAGTAGATATACATCAAATACAGTACGGTACATATTTGCGTATTAAATTTCTTGAAATCCCTTTTCGGCAAATCGAAGCCATCATTGCGCCGCACCGTGCCGGCCGACCGTCTTCGTCGTCGGCAACATTGTACGAAAGAATCGGATTTTTTTCTTGCTTTTATTTATTATTAAGTTCCTTTTGAGTTCTTTTTTCATAGCGACCACATTGCCGCCACCGCACCGCGCCATTACCACAGACCATTGGCATATATATAAAAGAACCGAAGTTTTTCTATGAGAACATTAGAAACATATGAATGGAATGGAGAAAAAAAATTATAAAACCTTTCTCAAGAGTTTACCTATTCTACTCTACGACTACGACTCAAAAGACGACGGAGCAAGAAAATGTGCTTCAACTTTAACTGATTGCAAAAGGTGCGATGGCAAAAGGGAGTGGTGGGTGATGCATAGATACGGGCGCGGGGAACCCTCTCGCAGATACTTAAGCGCACTTTGGTGAGTATCCGTTTGACACCCTTTTTTGTTACGGTGCGGCTTGCAATGACGAACTTCTTCTTTGACAGTTTTTTTTTTTATTTATTTTTTTATTTTTTGATCTGACGAGGCGCGATGTGGCAGTGGGTGTTGCGGGTAAACAACAATCCTATTAGAGAGCGTGAGCAAAGCGAAAAAGAAAAATTAATCCATTCCAACAACAACAACAACAACATGAGGAAATCATGTTCTTTAAGCCGCTGTTGGATATTTATTCGCAACACCCCCGATGTTGGATGAGTGTATGTTAAATACTTCGAAGTGATACTTTTGAAGTGACAGATACATGCTATTGTCGTTTAAATGGATTTCGTTGAGCAGCGAGTGGATTTTTTGTATTCTGTTTATGAGGAGACAAATATTATTGCGTTGTGTGATGTTTTCCCATCACGAATGAGGTTTTATTTTTTATTGTTTTTTTTTTTAGACTAATAATAATTTTCTAAGACCATTTTCTTAATCATAATAGTGTTTTGTATAATAGTAATGCCTTGTTTATTTAAATGTTATCTTAACATGTAGGTGCTTTCAAAACTGAATGTAATTTTCATTCTAATTTGTCAGGTGAAGGGAAATCAATTCTCGATTAGATTTTCGTAGTCTATAGGTACTCCTTTTTAATTTCAATCGAATATGAATAGAATATAGGTTTATCGTATTGAGCGTCGTCATCTAAAAAAATGGCTTCTCCAAACAATTAGGTATTACTTTTGACAAATAGTCCGACGAAAACCCTTAAATTTACAGGATAGCACAAAATTATTCATCCAATTTTGTTTTCTTTATTTCTTTTTCTTTTAATTTCACAAAAAAATGATCGAAATAATTATTCTACGCTCTTACGGTGTATAGAACTTCATTGCTTGTCTCTTTGTATTGTGCAGCTGTCTATTTCACAAATATGTCAAATATGATTGACATATACGACGCCATTTGCATAGGGTAATTAATTTTGCTCCACGCGATATGTGTGTTCTAGTTTTACTCTTTTATGAAATCGAGAACAGAAAAATACTCCGAAAACATTACTGGGAGCAGCCCATCAAACTTTTTTGGAGTAACAGGAGTGGATAAAGACTCAAAAACGACATAAGTTAAATGTAACACTTAAGCAAATGTCATATTCCAATGAAAAAATAGTTTTTCAAAGCCTTCAATTTTTGTTTTATTCTTGTTAAACCAGTTGCATTTATCTGTCAACTAAACTTCAGTGAGCTGCATTTCATAAACGTCAAAAGTGACAGTCGTTTCTTCCAGAGAATGACAGATGCAAAATCGGATCACACTTCAGTAGGCCCTCAATTTTCATCAGTTAAGATTCTGTCAAACTACATACCAAATTGGTATGAAGTAGGCCCTTGATCTGCTGCATCATTTTATTCTGAGCTCAAAGAGCGCGCTCCGAAATATCTAACGTCCGCATACGTGCTATCGATTTGACGATAACGTTTTAACAATTTTTCAGTTACGGAAAGCTAAGACGATATCAGCAAGTTGTTGGTGATCTTTAACTTTGAGTGAGGCACGATTATCGTCAAAGCGATATCGATGCTCTATATATAATCAAATTACAGAATTACTCCCAGATTATTCTTTAGGACATATATCCCTATTTTTCAGTAATACATGTACATTTCGTCGAAAGTTTTTTGTTTATATCAGCTGTGTTTGAACTTGACAGCTAAAACTGCCACTCCTCTGTATGCGGAAAAAATCTTGTCATCGTCCGCGTTAGAGAGCTTTCACTGTATACTGAACCGAAATATGCCTAAAACTAATAAACACACCACACAACGGCACAATCTAAATAATGAAAAGTTAATCAATATTCTGTTTGCAATCATTTATATTAAAGTCGACTTCGTTAAGTTTATTTCAGTTATCCTTTTACTCATTTTTTTTACTCCGAATAAATATCTAATCTTAAAAATCATTTCGAAGTTGTCTTCAGTTCAACGAATTTCGTTGAAAACTCAAAGTGGAACATTTCGAAAATCGACTCAAAAACGATGATTTGAAAAGTTGACTGATATGACAAGATAAAATAAACTTGACGAAACTTAGTAACTCGCACGCTTTCTACCATGAGTACTGTAAGAAAACTCTTTTTATATAATATATCGAGCGAAATTATCTGTTTCCAAATACAAAACGGAAAAATATTTGTTGAGAGTTTCACCAATTTCAAAAAAAAATCTCCAACAGTTAGTTATTAACTTAACGAAGTTTTCCGCCATATTTTTTTTTTGTTCAGCAGCTCAGGTACCTTATATTTAAGGGACAAAAGAAGAGTTGTGCCAGTTTTTTTAGTTTTTTGCTGAACATATTGCATAATTCATAGGAATTGTCATAATTCAACCGATTGATCAACAACCAACCCCAACTATCTCTCCATCTTGGGATGATCCTCAACTTAAATTATCAAGTTTCTAAAGCTTGTGAAGCTCTTAATTTCGTGCTGGGTATTAATTTTTCAATGCCTCATTGCAAATCATCTGCAAAGTGACAGCAAACATGAATGTTTAATTTACAATCCCTTTTTATCCATCACAAATGTTTGCCTTCCTTTACATAAAGAAATACCTAAAAAAAAAATAATAATTTCCAAAAAAAACTCCTTGCAAAACAACAAAAATCCCAACTTGACCCGCCTATTTGGCGCCACAAATATCAAGTATTTTTTTGATTGTCTACCGTTTTCTTTTCGATTCTTTCCCCTTTATAAATTTGCCAATATACATACATATAATATGTAGGTAGGTATATAGGTACCACAGCGAATTACCTATACAGATACACCAGTTGTCGTCCTTCGGGGCTTATACCCGTTTTGTTTGGAAAGGTTCTACAATGTTACCCTTTGTGTAACACACAGCACCACGGCAAAAGAATGGAATTCACAAAATGCAAAATAAAGAAGAAGAAAGCAAAAAACAAGATTGAACAACAACACACTAACAAGACCAGCAACAACATTAACACAAGAGAAAATGTCAAAAACAATGAAAACGGTCGGACGATTTTGACAAACATTTCCTAGATTACCACCGACAGATCAAAGGAAGCGCTAAGCGCAGTCTTCTACATTTTATCCGTTCGCGCATTTGCTGCTTGTGCTCTCTCACTCTGGACAAAGATAATACGTCAGACAGACAGACACTGCGTGGTGTGTTCGAAGTTCGAATAAGATGCCATGATGATGCTGATGATGATGATGGGAGAGAGCAAGAAGAATTTAGCTCGCTGTGTGCTGGACTGTTGAACTGAGCTGCTGGCCTGGCACTGGCATTTTAAGATTGATCAGCGATCAGGAGAGCAGCCTCCATTTGTCAGCTGATGATCTGTGAAGTAGAAAAAAAATAAAAGAACACCAAAACCAAAGTCAAAGACCAAGACGAAGACGAAGTCGAAGAAGCTTTCCTCCGAATTTAATTGAACCACTGATTCAATCGATTGCCGACGCTTTGTTAAATGTCAATTTTAATGTTTGGCCGCAGCAGCAGCCGCAACCGATTGCTTAGAAATTGCCCGAAAGGTATTGATTTCGGTCCCTTTTTGGCTGGTCTTATATTTTCCGTTAGCAAGAATATATAGGTATAGGTAATTTTTTTTTTTTGCATAAGGAAGGTTGCCGTATAGCACGAGTTTCGGCTAATCCTTTCCCGCTGCCACTAGTTTGCTGCCCGCATCATCGTCCGTATGTCATCGAACTGTAAAAGGATTATAATTAATCGACAAAGGACAGTATGCTCGTCAGTTTTCACATGAAACTGTCTCAAAAGCTAATTTACACTTGAACGGAACAAATTTATACAAACCGACGATATGCAAAATATATGTACCTATTCCCGTTTGATATGGGGTCCTAATTAGCGGCCCATCTAGACATTGATTTATCGCTTTTAATTGCTTTACGGTGCGCATCCCAAAATAGACTCGCCAACGCAGCCGCAGCTAGTAAAATTTCCCTATACCTATAAGTAATGCATAAGAATTTACCTAAGGTTGATACACAAGCAATACTCGTATGCCTATGCCTCTACATTTTTTTTTCTAATTAACTTCAATGGCTGCTTCTGTGCGTGTGTCCCTGATGGTAAGAGGTGTCTTCTTAAAATATAAAAGAAAAATAAATAAAACCATTCTTAGGGCAGGAACTACATGCGTTTCCGGATACTTACACTACAGCTTAATACTGTCAGTGATGGTCACGGCTTAGTTCATTAATTGGCTTTGCTCAAAGGGTTCGCACTCTCTTGTTAGACAACGTAGCTAATTGAATATTTCTAATGAGGCTACTTAACCTTTCTATAATGTGGCTTTTATCTATTTTTTTTTTTTTTTTTTTTAGAAGAATGAAACGTTTTGTTCTTTTTTTTACTTACTTTTGGTTTATGGGTTCGTTGTTGCCATAATTTTTAGTCACTTGTTGACTGATTTGCATACCTAACTAATTTGAATATAAGTATTTTTTTCTATGGCACAAACAAGCAAGTACCTACATAGCTATCTAATGCTGCGGGAGTCGCTTTGACTTTGATCATTATACTATGGTATGGGAGTGACTTTTTATGGCCAAAATATGCTTTGGAACGTGTTGAACTTGGTGGCAGATCATTGGTATACGGATTATGAGTGTCAAGTGGACACGAAAACGAAATACTAACCAAATAGCTCGCTAAGCTTTTGGAAGGTATGATATTTTATGACAATTTTGACAACGACGACGCCGCCGCCGACGTGATATTTTTTTTTTAAACAAAATTATAACGATTAAATAATTATTGGCATGATACATAATATTTATATTCTTAGCCGTAAAGTACTGTAAAAGAAAATATAGTGAATGGGCGTTTTGGACACACGAACTGCGCCTATGAGCAAATACTTACTTTCGTTATTTTGTCTTATTTTTTGACGAAAACATTTAAAGATCTTGTTTATATACCATGAGTCAAAGAAAACAAGATTAAGACACTTCTTTTTTTGTCTTATTTTATTGACGTCACCAGAGACCAAAAATCTGGAAATTGTTGTCGTTTGCGATGTGGATTAATGAATTTTGGTCTCTGGTGACGCCAATAAAATAAGACAAAAAAAAGCGGTGTCGTAATCTTGTTTTCTTTGATTCATGTCTATATACAGTATTAAATTGAAAACGCTTTAAAAAATGTGAATCTTAACATTTTTTATATGAACGTTAGATTCTCCGAACTGTCAAACGTAAATTCACATAATTTACAACTCTATGACAAATTCCACAACACCGGCGAGTGAGAAGTTTGCCTGAATCTTTAGAAATTTGCACGTGCGGCGCGACCTGCGATGAGAATAGTTTCGAATTTTGACATTTCATTGATATGAACAGCTGCAAACTGTCATAAATCATAAAAAATCATCCGAAATTTGTATTCGCCGATTTGTGGAATGCGTTCTAATGTTGCAAATTGCAAATTAACATTTGATATTTCGCAGAAGTTATGCTGAGGATAGCAGGGAAAATATTAAAATAATTAAATTTTCTATATTAAAGTTTAAAGAGATTATCATTTATTCTCCGCGTCGAAAAGTTAAAACAAAAATACGTTGATATTTGTCCTAGAAATTACTTTAAAATATTTATTCGCGAATGCTGTTGATGTCATCGATGAAACACATTACTCGTTTTAATGAAAGTCAAAATTAATCGTTGATTTTTCGACCTGTCAAAACTGTATTCGCGTTCGACGTACCTGTTACCATTCACACTTCAACGAATAAATTGTTCGTGAGCGAATAATCTTAAGATCAGAGATTATCAGTTAAAAACGTCATTCGCGATAAATAAAAAAAACAGCCATGTGAACGAAAAGTCAAAATGGCCGAATATTCGTTAATTCGTTGGTTGCTCCGATGTGAATTGTCACTGTTTGCATTGCAGTTATTTCGATGTTTTATAATTACCTATAAGTTTTTCTATTAAATAACGTCGCTTAAATGACCAAGCAAATTCCACAGCTTTTTATTCGGTAAATTGAACCCCCTCTTAATTGAATTACTCGCCTAATTGATATTAAACAAATGAAGCAAACAAATTAAAAATATTTAAATTTTTTGGCAGTCCAGAAACAAACAAAAATTTCGTAAAATCTAAATAAATTGTATTAAATTGGAAGCACTTAAAATGGCAGCACTGCTCACTTCATAACAAATGGTTGCCAAAGACACTTAATCATAAAGACAGGAAACCTCGGCTGTCATTTGCATTTCTGTTTGGTTTCAAACTCGAATAGAAGCTGATGATCACATTTTTGCAAAAGTATACGTTAACTCGGCAGTTCAGCTATTGTGCATTTGTCTATTTTTTTCTTGCTTTAGGTGAGTCAGTTAAAATGAGTTTCGTTAATTGAAAGACCTAAAAAAAATGATCGAAAAATCTGACTGAATTGTCAGTGCAATTGAGTCGGGAACAATGTATTTATAACAAATTCTTGATATTTTTCTTTATAATATTTGCAACTCAGGCTGCTGTCAAAAAAGTCTGCGGCAACTTTGTCATTTTCATAGACTGTCAATTTACAAGAACTTGAGTGGTGAATTTCTTATTTAAAATTCACAATACGAATTAATTAAGGTGAGAACAGATTAACACTGTGACTTATTAAATATAAAAACACCCACTACAACAACATTTTAATTTGGGAAATTCAAACTATTAATAATACCACAATTTCCCATCACCAATATAGGCATACCTAACATTGTACTCGTATATCAAGCAATTTTATAGCAACAACGCAAATCTGATTTCAATTTTCTGCTATGCATTTTATTATAAATGTCATATTGCATTCTGACACATTGAGTGCAAGCACTGAGACACCACTTCTTTATAAAGCTGTGCATGTCACATGAATTCGCCACTCTCAACAGTGCTGACAGACTTTTCCGCCTGCATCATATAGATACATATGGTGTGCGGATGGTGATGGTGAGTAGTCAGTCCATTTCGTGTGGTGGTTACCTCAAGCTGTGATGGTAGCGCAACTTTTCGCGCCGCATAATACTGTACATGTGTTGCGAATTTCATCCCCAACCACCACACATCACCATTGCTAAAAAGAGATGTGGCAATTCACAGCCAGAACGGACGTAACTCGTTAAATTCATGTCGGATTAATCAACTTAAATGGATAATCCGTTCACCTATTCAAAGACACAACAACTCAACTATAACCAGCCTGACAAATGTCTGTTTTTTTTTATATATGTATACACAGTACATAGTATGTATCTTTATCTGATGTTTGAATATGACACAAACAATATTATCATATCTATAAATTTTTTTTATTTTAAAGGAAAATAAGAGGAGGAGTGGGTTCCACACAACATATTGTCAATTATGCATAAGCAGAACTCACTTAAAGTGGAGACATTTGTTAAGACAGATACGCACACCCTTCAGTGGGAAAACAACCGTCAAAACTTGACAGATTAACAACCGGCTCTAGTGTGCTACTTCCATGCAATTGTCACTCTGACAGGTTCTCAGGTTTTCTATAATCGAAAACAAAACAACGCAACGCAACGACTCGAATTAAACATATACATCCACCCCGGACTTTTATTGAAACCAATAATTACTGTTTAATAAACCATTGGGAGCCCCCTGTATAGGGGTCATGAGCACGAGGTCCCCCAATTGGTAGACAATTTGTATTTGTATATTTTGAGTCGTGGCTACTTCCAAATGACAGACGCTCTCTTTCTGTCTATCTCTCTGTCACTGTCAGTTTGATGACAGATGTTCGCATTCCCCCAGAGCTAGTTACATGCAATAAAATAGATGTGGGAGAAAGTCCAGATTTTGTATACCCCCGGACCCGTGCGTCGTCATGTATCGTCATTTCGTTTAGCAATTAAAGTGGAAGAAGAAGGTGCAGAGGGAGCGTAAAGGGACTGCTAGCTAATGGGTGAACTGTTATTATTGGTGGCTTATGGTGCAGAGTCGACAACGGAATGTGATGAAATTCATTTAAAATTGTTATCATTAAAAAAAAAGCCTGAGGCTTGAAATACCTTGGGGTGGCACTGCCGCAGTAATATATGGCACATTATGCAGACGAATTTTATAACAGAACATACCTACCTATACCTATACCGTCATCGAATGTTGTTGAAAAAGTGGTGGTCAATTGAAGCAATGTTTCGACGCATGAATCACCGAATAAATAATGCAAATTGACCAGATACGCATTTGTTCTTTAAATACCGACAGGGCGGTCTTCGGAGATTATAATACCAAATGAAGACAGCTGAACGCTGTATGAGTGGCCGTCCGCTGATAATGGGGTACGGGCCATTAACTGCGGAGGCAGTGATTAGACTGCTATATAAGCAGAGGCAGCATATATACGCGTTGGTGAACTGAGAAATTCCAGCGAACCAAGTGACGTTGAAAATGCATAATTCTGCATATGAAAATAGTATAGCTACTTTTCCATATCATCAGGGAGAAATTATTAAATAATTTAGAGACGTAACGTGGTTTGTAATAAAAGTCTGTGTATAAATTCAAACTTACCTAACTAACTTTTAAATGAATACTCTGAATGAAGGCGTTTTTTTTTAAAGTGAATTGTCTAATAAAAATTAAATTATATAGTTATAAGGTTAAACATAGTTGTAAAAAATAAGTACTAGAGCAGTGTTGCAAAAAAATTTGGTCTTTTAAATTTTTATAACAAAAGCGTATGTAGTTTTTGGAATCCGGAAACAAATTGAGGAAATGGGGGAATGGTTTTTGAATGCCCGACGTCCACACACCACGAAAACCCTTCCTCACTATCTCACACCAGTGAAATAAAATATGCCAAAAAAGTGAAGAAAAAGATACAAAATATGACAGCCCCTCTTACAGAATTTGGCAGTAAAAAGTGAAGGATAAGGCTTAAGCAGAGAAATGACATCTATGAAATCTCAGCAATCTCTTTTATTTGAACAGGATTCCTTAGCTTTGTTGTTACAAATTCTCAGAAAAAAAAAAATTTTGTATTCCCCTCCCAAATTTTTGACATACCAAAATTTGTAAGATCTCACTTTTCTGAACTGGCCAATTGTCTCTAAAAACCTAACACCCTTCATCACATTACTTGAGTTTTTAATATTATGGTGGAGCTTATATGTCAATGTGGAAGCAAAATATGAAAATCACTTTTTTCCCACAGTTTGACAGTTGAAACCTTCCATTTGACATTTGTTCTTTTTTATTTCTCATTCAAAAAGAAAACTAGAGCTTAATTTGAAAGTGTGAGTAAAAATCAGTTTTAGAATTTTTCACCCGATGACAGTTAATACTTCACAAGTAGTTCGTTTCTAACAAAAAACAAAATGTCTAATTCCAGAAAATGATTGCGTTATGTCAAACTTCTTTAAAAAAAACAGTATAGCTGTTCGAACAAAATACCAGTGAATATACTTGTCCCCCTATCGAAACAAACTCTATCATGATAGGCAAATGGCGGCAAATGTCAATTCGATTTTGACATTTGTGAAGTAAACATACCAAAAAAATAAACGTCAACAAAACATGAATCCTAATATATTCTCAAAAAGCTCGGAATAATTGTTTCGATTGATATTTGCCGCCATTTGCAAAAATTGTAGCATCTTCTGATTGGGCCTTTGCGATATGTGGCGTATTCCCCAAAAAATCAAGTCATAAACTGTCACATTCCACCAAATGATGAGTTGAGTTCGTAATGGAAACATTAAAATTGTTAATTTCATTTTTATTTAGAGTTTTGTGCTGTCAGTTGGAAAGAAATGAATTTTTGACTAATTGTCAAAACTTTTTTCGGTTTGTGAAATGAAATACAGAAACATTTTCTCATTTTCTTCGACCAAAACTGACAGTAGCTGTCAAAAAGTATTTACTTACGTCAAATGTAGATATTTCATGTTATGTTGATAAAATCTAAACAATATACAATTATACTATATATTCACGGAAACGAAAATGGTTTACGAACAGAGCCAGAGCCTCAAAAATGACAGACATATACATGAAGTTTTTGTGTATGCGAACGCATATGGAATAAAATTGTTTAAAGCTGACAGTTTGAGTGAACAAACATAATAATGGCGGAATATTACTTAGTTAACTTTAAAATGAGAAAATCAGTTGCTGAAGATTATTTTGTCGTGCTTTTCTTTTATTTTCTTCTAAATCTCTTGTACATTTCACACGGATAAACAAAATTATAGGAGTTTTTTTTTTTAAGTCCAATGAGACCAAAAATTGTTGAACCTATGGCGATGATTTTTTTCAGAATCTTTATCACGGCCAGAAAGTAATATCTACCTATAATCAAGGAAGGAGGAGTTATTATTGTACCGGCTAACCGAGTCGTAAATGCCTCCAATAAGGGACAGTTTTCGGTGGCTAAGTTACCTTTAAGTTTAACCAGAGTAAGTTAATCCTGCAAATGAATTAACCCTGATTTAACAAGAAAGTAGTTTCTCAAAAGCGGGATTGCTCTTAACTTCCAATTATCAAAAAGATATCTAATTCAATTTCCAGCACTATGGAAATCGCTATTTGACTATCGAAATTGAGATGACGACACTACCGAAGTCGATATCCATAGTTTCGTACG